>OX402004.1:15011047-15718547 GCA_947859395.1 Eupithecia insigniata | reverse complement strand
GTTTGTAGAAGTTATTATTGTTTTAATTGAATTATTTTATTTTTCCGTTTTATCGGAAATCAATTATCAAACAACTTTTTAATAGTCATTATTTGTATGATATATTAATTTTATATTGATTTTGCAATTGTTTTGTACGTTTGGTGTGCTGAGATTAAAATTATGTAATCTCCAGTTTGTACTGGCTTATTATTATATATTATTATATCATGAGTACCTTCGTACCGTATTTAATCATTAAAAGTAAAGTAGTTAAATGGGTTATGAACTAAATTATTATTATTTGATTTTTTGATTTTTTTTTTTATATGGTATGATTAAATTGTTATTATTTGATTTATTTTATATGATATGATTAAATTATTATAATTATGGTTATTAACTGAATATTTATTATTTGTTTTCATTTGATTGATTTTATATAATATGAATTAAGTTATTAATCATGGTTATGAACTAAATTATTATTATTTGCTTTATTGATTGATTTTATATGATAATGTTTTAATGTTGATGTTGTAGTGGTGTTATTCTTTGCGATAATAGTCCATTTTATGCTATTTAATTCAATCTTGTATTTAATCTTTGTAATATTATGTATGTGTATTCTGGTACTCTGCGATTATGGTTTCTATAATCTGCAGCAGTGGTCAGTGCTTTAAGAATGTAAGTATTAAATATGTAAAGTAAACAAGTAATATATATTTATATACTAAATGTAGTAAAAATTTTGAAAACAATTTAGTTTTTATCGGAATATTGTATTATTAGTATATTGTTATAACTAATTATATAGAATATTATTAAAATCAGTTTATAAAGTTACTCTGAGTGTTATAGATATGATTTCTGCAAATGTATCTCTGGAATTTTGTTTAGCATTTAAGCTTATATTGTATGCGGTAGTAATTTAATAATATAATGC
This sequence comes from Eupithecia insigniata, assembly GCA_947859395.1. NCBI lineage: Eukaryota > Metazoa > Arthropoda > Insecta > Lepidoptera > Geometridae > Eupithecia > Eupithecia insigniata. Next base: position 15,717,622 of record OX402004.1, on the reverse strand, counting down.
TGTAATGATACTATTAATATGTTTGTGTGGTAAGTGTACTATTTAAAAAAATAAAAAAAAAACATATATAAATAAAAAAAATAAAAAAAAATAATTGGAAAATACACAAAAAAGATATGAGAAATAAAAAAATAAAATAAAAAAGCGTAATGGAAAAAAAAATATATAATTATAAACGTACATGTATAAAGATTATAATATAATGTTAAGATTATCTAATAATAATTATAAACTATAGAAAAATGTAATGTTTATTCAAAATTTAAATTGTAAAGGCTTTAATTTTGTTATTGTATAGAGATTGTGTCTATGAGTAATGGTTTGTGTGTGTATGTTGGATGTGAGTATGAGTGATTAGGGGGAATGTGTGTACGAATGAATGGATAAGTGTGTCTATGTTTGAGTGTGATTGTGTTGTGTTATAATGATTAGTACGAAATAGATAACGATTGCAAGTTAAATTCACATGACAGTGTCAATAATGATGTTGCATTTACAGCAACAGATTATCATGGATTTTTAAAAAATAACTGCAGACTAGCGTACTCTCTGACCATGTGGTCAGATAAGTCAACTAGTTTGCAACAAATTAAAAAAAAAAAAAAAAAAAAAAAACCTAACCTAACCTAACCTAACCTAACCTAACCTAACCTAACCTAACCTAACCTAACCTAACCTAACCTAACCTAACCTAACCTAACCTAACCTAACCTAACCTAACCCTGACTAAACTAACAAACTTTACGCTCACTAGGAATTTATTTTTTATTATTTTTTTTGTTTCTTTTGCTTGCCGCATTAGTATTGTTCATTAAACGTTGTTTCGCTCTTTAGTACCTACTCAAGACTGTTGGGTTTAAATTGATTAGCTTGGGAGGTTAGTTAAGGATAGTTGGATTAACATTAGTAGGGACTGAACACTTGTTCGGTCCATCTGTTATTTACATTGGATTTATTAATTTGAAACTCATATACTATTGATGGCTAATATCGATTTTCTTCTAGTTAAACGTGAATTAAAGTTATTTGACTTAAATTATTTTGTGTGTTAAGTATTATTTGATAAAATGGGGATGTTTATCTTATTTTTGCGATTTTTTTTTATTGATTTTTTTAGGGGATTATTACATGTCAGTTATTTTAATATCTGGGTTTTAGAGTGAGTTCTTACTGAATGTTGCCGTAGAATTATTGTTTCTAATATATTGTTCAATTTGCTTGTGCCTGTGCCGGGTGAGCTGTTGCGCTTATTGAGGCGCATAGTGATGCGACACTGGCGCCGCTGTTTGGTTTTGTTTGGTATCGAGGTTGGTTTGTGTTGGGTGTTATCGATTGGCGGTGGGAATTTTTCGTAGTTCTTTTCCATGGCGGTGGTGCGTGAGGAGCTGGGGAGTGGCGCTGGTGTCGCATTGCTATGCGCTTTAATGTCAAGTGTGGCTGTGTAGGAAGTTTGTAGAAGTTATTATTGTTTTAATTGAATTATTTTATTTTTCCGTTTTATCGGAAATCAATTATCAAACAACTTTTTAATAGTCATTATTTGTATGATATATTGATTTTATATTGATTTTGCAATTGTTTTGTACGTTTGGTGTGCTGAGATTAAAATTATGTAATCTCCAGTTTGTACTGGCTTATTATTATATCATGAGTACCTTCGTACCGTATTTAATCATTAAAAGTAAAGTAGTTAAATGGGTTATGTAATAAATTATTATTATTTGATTTATTTTATATGATATGATTAAATTATTATAATTATGGTTATTAACTGAATATTTATTATTTGCTTTATTGATTGATTTTATATGAAAATGTTTTAATGTTGATGTTGTAGTGGTGTTATTCTTTGCGATAATAGTCCATTTTATGCTATTTAATTCAATCTTGTATTTAGTCTTTGTAATATTATGTATGTTTATTCTGGTACTCTGCGATTATGGTTTCTATAATCTGCAGCAGTGGTCAGTGCTTTAAGAATGTAAGTATTCAATATGTAAAGTAAACAAGTAATATATATTTATATACTAAATGTAGTAAAACTTTTGAAAACAATTTAGTTTTTATCGGAATATTGTATTATTAGTATATTGTTATAACTAATTATATAGAATATTATTAAAATCAGTTTATAAAGTTACTCTGAGTGTTATAGATATGATTTCTGCAAATGTATCTCTGGAATTTTGTTTAGCATTTAAGCTTATATTGTATGCGGTAGTAATTTAATAATATAATGTTGTAATGATACTATTAATATGTTTGTGTGGTAAGTGTACAATTTAATAAAAAAAAACATAAATAAATAAAAAAATAAAAATAAAAAAAAATTGGAAAATACACAAAGAAGATATGAGAAAAAAAAAAAAAAAAAAAGCGTAATGGAAAAAAAAAAATTATAAACGTACAAGTATAAAGATTATAATATAATGTTTTATAGATTATCTAATAATAATTATAAATTATAGAAAAATGTTATGTTTATTCAAAATTTAAATTGCAAAGGCTTTAATTTTGTTATTGTATAGAGATTGTGTCTATGAGTAATGGTTTGTGTGTGTATGTTGGATGTGAGTATGAGTGATTAGGGGGAATGTGTGTACGAATGAATGGATAAGTGTGTCTATGTTTGAGTGTGATTGTGTTGTGTTATAATGATTAGTACGAAATAGATAACGATTGCAAGTTAAATTCACAAGACAGTGTCAATAATGATGTTGCATTTACAGCAACAGATTATCATGGATTTTTAAAAATAACTGCAGACTAGCGTACTCTCTGACCATGTGGTCAGATAAGTCAACTAGTTTGCAACAAATAAAAATAAAAAAAACCTAACCTAACCTAACCTAACCTAACCTTACCTAACCTATAAAATATTGTATAGATATAGTAAAACCAGTTATAAAAAAAAAGATAAATAAGTTATGCGGTATATATATTATAAAAATATAGATATAACTGCCATAAAATATATATAAACTGTATAAGCAAAATGTTAGCGATAAGATACAATACAAAATGTAAAGGAAAATTAGATATAATAGAAATATATATTTATAGTTCTTTGTTTCTATTTCTAAACATAGAAATAGAAACAAAGAACTATAAATATAATTTGTAAAACTCCCCTCCGAAACCAACAACAAAAACCCCAGACATCCACCCCGAAGATAGTAAAACTTGTAATAATTCAAAAGAAAAATAAAAAAAGTTTGTACTATAACCCTATAAAAAATAATAGAAACTGGCATCCCACACTGGTGGGACTTTCACTGGAAAGAATGTAAGATTTGACGAATGAAAGAAAGAAATAGAATGATTATTTCTATTATTTAACTGTGCTCAGCGGACAAATAAAACATGCTGCTAACTAAATTTTCCTACAGTTGTGTCTAATTTTCTTAATCTAAAGCTTTTTGTTTCCCTAAGATAAATAAATAAATTGAGTTATACCTAGATTATAAGACGTAAGTATTTTTTTACTTAGTTATTTGAGTTGTTCAGCGCAGCCAGCCAGCGAGCGTGGCCCGCGCTGGGTGGTTCTGGGCAGGTGTAAAACGATGTAGGTATAAATATAAAAATAGACTTCTGCGCATCAAGGTCAGCGCAACGGCGCAAGGTCAGCACTATTAAACCGTGACGCGACCTGCACTGTACTTTCGCTTTCCCACTTTACTCTCCGTTCGGGAACATGCCTACTCCACTTCCACTACTTCTTACTGTTCTGTCATGTATCCGTGAAAACCTAGTAAAAAAATAGTAAGCTTTCTGTTTCATATCAATTTGTAAGTCTGTTATTTTATAAGCCTCATCTTATATATAAAATTTCCATGTCACAAAGTTAGTTACCGTACTCCTCCGAAACGACTTTACCGATTTTTATCAAATTTTATATGCGTATTCAGTAGGTCTGAGCAGTGTTGCCAACAGTTAGACTAGCTCTCCACCAGATTCAAGCTCTAAAACCACCAGAAAACCACTAACAAAAAACGGTCGTAGCACCACTAACAAGGAACACAGTACCTATACATGTAGCTTAGTAAATATATTCCTATATTATGACGTACGTAATATTATACGTACCTATACTAACAATTAGTAAAGTAAACCAACATGACATGACCATCAAAATGATTCAATAACAACTGCTATTTGAAATTAATTCGTCTTCAGATAAATAATTTTGGTCTGCACAGTCTTCGTAGGTATCAGATTTTGGTAGTTTTACGATTTTTTGACACCGTTTTTTTTTGTAACTTTAGTTACAATTGTATATTGATTGCAACATTTTCCTTCCAATCTCAAACCACATTGTATTCTTTATATAGCAGTTAAAAGGGTTCTTTGCCAGATATGTCACGTCTACTGCCACTTGGCGTGCTATTTCTCTGAGTTTTGTCGTCAACTTTTACGAATCCTAACCGGTAGAGAAACTCCGAAAATACCTATGTCTTTCCATAGCTTGCTGTATATGCAGTAGGCATAGGCACTAGTTGAAAACGTAAGTTTTCAGGTATGGATAACGAGAAAGGCAGCTAAACCAGACGCTAACAAGCCCTCATAGTTTGCCACTAACCCTTGCACCTCCTTCCTAGGAACATCTGTACAACTTTCTTCGGGTGATGTCTCTAAGGTCGTTCATGCTATACAGGTGCTTGCCCAGATGAATGCGACGTTGTTGAATCAGTGCTCCACTCACCCCTAACAGGTGAAGAGGTGATTTCTACTTAGCTCTAGCTAACCTTCAAATAATGTGCTAGTAGGGCGGCCTGCCTATCAGACTTGATGTCAATATTTCAAAACGTGGCTTAGTGGTAGAGTTATAGTAGTTTCAGTAATTGAAAGTAAATTTTCGACCAAAAAATCCACTAGCCACTAAAACCAATATTTTACCACTAAAGCGGGGTCGAAACCACCAGTTTTAGTGGTAAATCCACCAAAGTGGCAACACTGGGTCTGAGAATCGGCTACTATCTATTTTCCATACCCCTAAGTGATAAGGGTTGAAGGCAAAACAACGTTTGGCGGGTCAGCTAGTATAATATAAATATAAATACTCATGTCTATCAGGATGAGATAGAAATTTAATCCCTTCACTTGATCAACTGTTCCACCTGCATAAGATACCTATGTACCATCTGCTAACATTGTACGTTTTCGATAGTATGAGGAAGTGCCCACAAACAAGGATTCGGTCATCGAAGTCTTCGGGCGGCGAGCATTGCGGTCTGAAGAACGCACTCTAGCTTATTCCGATGGAAGAGACTAGGCCTCCATCCGTCGACACTCCGCAGCGACCTCAGGCCGGCGTCGGTGTCGGTGTCGCCAGCGCGGCCCAGGGGGCGGGTGGCGGTGCGGGAGGCGCGCGGTGCAGGCTCTCCCACGACGCGCCCGAGGAGCACGACGAACTCTCCGACACGTCGCTCGACGACTCGGATCTCGAGGCCTCTTTGAGAACAGGCGACGGCTGGGTCGAGTGGGCTCCTGCGGAGGCAGGAGACGGTGGAAGTGACAGGTTGCCTGCGGGAGCAGGGGACGGTGAGGACGACCGGGCGCCTGCGGGAACAGGGGACGCCGGGGGTGACTGGGCATCTGCGTGGGCAGGGGATGCCGGGGGCGACTGGGCGCCTGCAGGGGCTGGTGCCTCCTCGAGGGTCGGCACCGGGTCCGCGCCCACAAGTTGGAGCTCGGGGGACGTCGGAATTTCCTTGGAGATCGCAGTATCCCTCGGGGGCGGCATCGCGCGACGAAGCAGCTTCCAGAAGTTGGGGTTGGAGGCCTCGATATATGTGTTGGTCTCGAGGAATCGGCGCAGCTCGCGGTCCAACGGCAGCGCGGCCGGCGGCTCCAGGAACACTAGCACGAGGTGCGGCGCGGCAGCGCGCGCCCCCGCCGCCGCCGCCTCCCGGAACTCGGCGCGCGCCCAGCCCGAGGCGAGGAAGTGCCGCGACACTAGCACCAGCGTGCGCCGCGCGTTACGCACCGAGGCAGCGATTTGCGCTCCGATGTACTCGCCGGGCGTCCAGTCCCGCGAATGCAGGCACAGGCGCAGCGGCCTCGCGCCCGCCTCCAGCTCCGCCACGATACGGCGCGCGATCGCCTCGTCCTTCGCAGAGAACGAGACGAACGCGTCGTAGGGCCGCCCGTCGTCAGGCTCCGCAGCGCGCGGCAGCCAGCCCCACGAGATCAGCGTGTCCTTGACGCGCACGCGGCGCGCAGGGCTCGCCAGCACCGCGCCCGCCGCCAGCGCTGCGATTAACACGGCGCCAAGCGATGCCACACCGCCGCCGAGCAGCGCACCGCCGTCCGAGCCCTCCTCCTCGGCGGCGCAGCGCGCGCGCTCCTCCTCCACGGCGGCGGCGAGATCGCGCCCCTCGCATTCCGCGCCCGCATCCAGTGCGCCCCGGGCGCGAAGCTCGGCCGCCACGCTGAGCAGTGCGCAACCGCACCGCAACGGGTTGCCGGCGAGCCACACGCTCTTCGCGCCGCGCAACGCGACCGCGGCGCGAGGAGACACGTCGCGGAGAGAGTTGTTTCGCAGATCCAGTATCTGTCGGGAGACAAGCGATGCTTTTGAAATCGAACAAGGATTTAATAAAAATAATACGTCAAGTGCGAGTCGGACTCGCGCATACCTACATAGTACCGTATTATTATAAGACTATGCTTTGAATTTTTTCCTTTACTTGTGTTAAAAGACTTGCATTTACTTGACATTAATAATTACTCGCTGGCAAATTTTATGATTTTAGGTCAACGGGAAGGGTCTTAAGTCGTTTCGCACCACAAGCGATTCGAACCGCTGTGCAAATCTGCCAAGTATTCCTTTTGAATGGGTTCTTTCGCACCGCGGTGTGAATAGACCAAATCTTTTTCTGAATTAGTCAATTCATATTGCAGAGTAACAAAGCAGTTTTCTTTTTGAATGGGTGAATTCTGTCAAAAATTAACCCTTTGTACAAAAGTAGACTTACCGGCCATACAAACAATAGAATAACTTGCACAGCTATTCAAACTCGATCTTAAAGTTTCCGTGAATCGAAATCTGGCACAAATACGCGCGAAATTCAAATAATCCGCGCGATATTCAAATATTTTAGCGGTTTTTAATATTTTCTGCGTTCTACAAGCAATATCAATAGCAGAAAAATAGTTTACCGTAAATCGTAAAACATTTTCAATGAACCCATGTTTTAACTAATTTCGATTCGACTCGACTTTTGGAGAAATTAATAATTTATGCGATGTTTTACTAAAAATCAACATCATTACCAAAGGTCCCATTAATCGTACTTCATTGGAACATGGATTCAGAGAAAATGGTCAGCGATTTATGAAAAACTACATTTAAGGTAGTTTTATTCCTTGTCGAACGCAGAAAATATTAAAAACCGCCAAAATATTTGAATTTCGCGCGGATTTGTGTCAGATTTCGAGTCACGGAAACTTTTCGATCGAGTTAGAATAGCCGTGCTGGAAGAAACAAAAGCATCTACCAATCAGCAAGTCCGTGCAAGGGGCACATGCTTGCTGATTGGTAGTTGCTTTTGCTTGCTCTAAGGATACTGCTAAGGTCACAGAAAAAAAAATGATTTTAAAAATGTTACGCCTGTGATTCTTAATGATTACCTAGTCTTATGTAAATAATAATGTACGTCTTACTTTTGATTAGCAAGAGTAAACATTTAGTAAAATGTTGATGAAGCTGTGATTTAAAACGTACCTTATTACTTTAAAAAAGACACCTTTTGAGCAAATATAATTATTACATATATACACATATCTTGCATTTTTTTTATCACTATCCGTTTTTCCTCTTATCTGTACCTACTAATAAAAATTATGTGTGTCTGAATTGGACTTACAAAATGAGCATCGTCGTTTTTCCCGTGCTTCGAAACGACCCATTTCAAAAGAATCTTGGGCGATTCGCACCGCCGCCGTAAACACTGCGTTGCGAATGGCCCTTATCAGAAACAGTGCTTGGGGTTTTCACACCGCGGTTCGAACCGCTCGCGGTGCGAAACGACTAAAGACCCAACGGGAAGTACATACCTATAGGTTTTGGTTCTATGGCAAGTTTTTTTTTTTTTTTGGTGAATTGCCTACAAATTTTAGGAATAAAACTGCTAAGGGATGGTTCACACTGCATGCCTGTTTCTGTTTTTCCAGCCAATTACAATCTACCTACCCATATTGTAATTGGCTCTTCAAAACGAGAGTGAATAAGTGTATTCTAGACCTATGTGACACATCGTTGGCCACATCGTCACTTTTCATCAGGTGAGATTGTGGCCAAACGAAGGCCTACTATAAAACCAAAACAAAAATAGCTTTTCAGATTTTTTTTCCTTTACTTGTGCTATATGACCTCGATCCTTGCCAAGTTTCATGATTCTAAGTCAACGGAAAGTACCCAATAGGTTTTTTATGCATGTAATTCCCTTGGAAACTTCAAAAAATTTGGGCTTAACCTTATGACCGCCATAGTCACCTATAGGTAATTTAATTTCAAATAAATAATTTATTTAGGAACGGATTACATGTATACAATAACTATTGGATTACGATGAAGCCCGCAGTAGTATTTAATAAAACTGTGTCGCAGACACCGTCGCCCTCCTCACAAACAGGATATTCCATTACATAATAATTATGTTACCTATACAAAATTATTTCTTTGGTAAAGAATAACAATTAGATATACTGAATTTAGAATAATTAATATATGTCTAATATTAATCGTCTATTTTTAAAAATATTCAACGGTTATATAAATATATATCTATTCTATTCCTGAGAATGTGAATTTATTTAGGTGTATGTATGTATGTGGAGCTCCTGAGGGCACCGGTCTCGTAAGAGTCCGGGCAACAGAAGCAACCAGGGTGAGTATGTATGTGTTTATGTGTAGCTCCTGGGGACACCGGTCTCGTAAGAGTGCGGGCAACAGAAGCTACCAGGGTGAGTATGTATGTGTATGTATGTATAGCTCCTGGGGACACCGGTCTCGTAAGAGTCCGGGCAACAGAAGCTACCAGGGTGAGTATGTATGTGTTTATGTGTAGCTCCTGGGGACACCGGTCTCGTAAGAGTCCGGGCAACAGAAGCTACCAGGGTGAGTATGTATGTGTATGTATGTATAGCTCCTGGGGACACCGGTCTCGTAAGAGTCCGGGCAACAGAAGCTACCAGGGTGAGTATGTATGTGTTTATGTGTAGCTCCTGGGGACACCGGTCTCGTAAGAGTCCGGGCAACAGAAGCTACCAGGGTGAGTATGTATGTGTATGTATGTATAGCTCCTGGGGACACCGGTCTCGTAAGAGTCCGGGCAACAGAAGCTACCAGGGTGAGTATGTATGTGTTTATGTGTAGCTCCTGGGGACACCGGTCTCGTAAGAGTCCGGGCAACAGAAGCTACCAGGGTGAGTATGTATGTGTATGTATGTATAGCTCCTGGGGACACCGGTCTCGTAAGAGTCCGGGCAACAGAAGCTACCAGGGTGAGTATGTATGTGTATGTATGTATAGCTCCTGGGGACACCGGTCTCGTAAGAGTCCGGGCAACAGAAGCTACCAGGGTGAGTATGTATGTGTATGTATGTATAGCTCCTGGGGACACCGGTCTCGTAAGAGTCCGGGCAACAGAAGCTACCAGGGTGAGTATGTATGTGTATGTATGTATAGCTCCTGGGGACACCGGTCTCGTAAGAGTCCGGGCAACAGAAGCTACCAGGGTGAGTATGTATGTGTTTATGTGTAGCTCCTGGGGACACCGGTCTCGTAAGAGTCCGGGCAACAGAAGCTACCAGGGTGAGTATGTATGTGTATGTATGTATAGCTCCTGGGGACACCGGTCTCGTAAGAGTCCGGGCAACAGAAGCTACCAGGGTGAGTATGTATGTGTATGTATGTATAGCTCCTGGGGACACCGGTCTCGTAAGAGTCCGGGCAACAGAAGCTACCAGGGTGAGTATGTATGTGTTTATGTGTAGCTCCTGGGGACACCGGTCTCGTAAGAGTCCGGGCAACAGAAGCTACCAGGGTGAGTATGTGTGTGTTTATGTGTAGCTCCTGGGGACACCGGTCTCGTAAGAGTCCGGGCAACAGAAGCTACCAGGGTGAGTATGTATGTGTATGTATGTATAGCTCCTGGGGACACCGGTCTCGTAAGAGTCCGGGCAACAGAAGCTACCAGGGTGAGTATGTATGTGTTTATGTGTAGCTCCTGGGGAAACCGGTCTCGTAAGAGTCCGGGCAACAGAAGCTACCAGGGTGAGTATGTATGTGTATGACTGTATATATAGCTCCTGGGGACACCGGTCTCGTAAGAGTCCAGGCAACAGAAGCTACCAGGGTGAGTATGTATGTGTTTATGTGTAGCTCCTGGGGACACCGGTCTCGTAAGAGTCCGGGCAACAGAAGCTACCAGGGTGAGTATGTATGTGTATGTATGTATAGCTCCTGGGGACACCGGTCTCGTAAGAGTCCGGGCAACAGAAGCTACCAGGGTGAGTATGTATGTGTTTATGTGTAGCTCCTGGGGACACCGGTCTCGTAAGAGTCCGGGCAACAGAAGCTACCAGGGTGAGTATGTGTGTGTTTATGTGTAGCTCCTGGGGACACCGGTCTCGTAAGAGTCCGGGCAACAGAAGCTACCAGGGTGAGTATGTATGTGTATGTATGTATAGCTCCTGGGGACACCGGTCTCGTAAGAGTCCGGGCAACAGAAGCTACCAGGGTGAGTATGTATGTGTTTATGTGTAGCTCCTGGGGAAACCGGTCTCGTAAGAGTCCGGGCAACAGAAGCTACCAGGGTGAGTATGTATGTGTATGACTGTATATATAGCTCCTGGGGACACCGGTCTCGTAAGAGTCCAGGCAACAGAAGCTACCAGGGTGAGTATGTATGTGTTTATGTGTAGCTCCTGGGGACACCGGTCTCGTAAGAGTCCGGGCAACAGAAGCTACCAGGGTGAGTATGTATGTGTTTATGTGTAGCTCCTGGGGAAACCGGTCTCGTAAGAGTCCGGGCAACAGAAGCTACCAGGGTGAGTATGTATGTGTTTATGTTTATGTTTATGTATGTGATTGTGATTGCTCCTGAGGACACCGGTCTCGTAAGAGACCGGGCAACAGGAGCTATAGTGTGGGAATGTGAGTGTTTGTGTATGAGTAGGTATCACATTTCACGATATGACTTTTAACAGATCTTCAGTGGAATCATACGACAAGGATAGGAGCCAAGTGTAGAGGGTTTGCTTGCAGGATCCTGTAGTCATTTGGAATATTTTAAGCTCTTTGTTTACTTTGTTATAAAGCCAAGGACCGAGATAACTTAAGAATCTGCATGCAAATGAGGTACGGTGGGCGACAACTTTGAAAGCTTGGTGCTTTCTTCGCGTGTTAAGACGGCTAACGTCAACATCGTTTCTAGAGTGCTGTCTGAGAATGACGTTTAAAATAAAAAGCTGACGCACATTAAGTACTTTACATTCTTTATAAAGATCTGTGGTAGGATAAAGTTTAGGTTTAAAGTAGCTTATTTTTAGTAAGGCTCTCTGGGCTCGCTCAACAATCAGTATGTTGGATTTAGCCGCACCGCCCCAGCTTGTGACACAATATGAGAGGATGGACTGGCATAACGAGTAATAAATCAAATTCATAATACGATGATCCGCAGTATATCGGAGTTGTTTAAAATATAAATTAGGTGATAGGTGACGAGCACTTCCGTGCCCTCAGCGCCAACGTCGCCTATAGTTGACAAAAAACCCGCCCTACAAAAATATGAAATAAAGGTATTGAAAAAGTTTTACTGGTATTTTGTTTCTACATTTCCCAAATTAGAATATCTCAGCTACATCTGAGTATAAAAAACAAGTCTCTTAGAGCTACGAGCTGACGTGATGCAGGAGGCATAGATTTCTTGAAAACTATTCAAAATTCAATTCATGTTATTTTATAATTTCTTATCTTTTATTATTATTGATATTTGAATAAAACTGAAGGTTAAAGACATAAAACTAGCATAAGATACATGAATAAAAAAATAACATCAAATCAACCTGGACAAATAAATCTGATAACTCAAGTCTGGTGCATCCCTAGCACCTGACCGAATAATCCGTTCCCTGAGCGCCATGGTCACGTATAGGCGACAACTTCATGACGTCATAAGCGAAGAGCGAAAAAATAGTGCAGTGCCTCAGGAGTTTAATTTATATCACGGGTCAAGGAAATCAAGAAACTGAGTATTTGATTCATATTAATTACAACTGAATAGCTCCAAGCATTTCTGAGAAAAGAGGGTTGACAGACGGACGCACGGACGGACAACACATTTTTCCTTTTGAGGTAGGAAACGGTAAAAATCAATGAAAGCGAATGGCCAGTGAGTATGGCGGGAGCGAACTAGGGTACTCACGGTGAGGTTCCCTGGCAGGCCGTCGAGATCCTCGATGCGGTTCCCCGCGAGGCGCAGGTCCCACTCAAAGTCGGGCACGGCGGGCAGCTGCGGCGGCGCTAGCAGGCCGGCGCCCTCGCATGTGACGCGCACGCGCCAGGCTTGCACGTCGGGGAGCCTCCCCCACTCTTGCTGGGCGCAAGCGCAGTGCCCGGGACACTGCTGCTCGGTCGAGGCACAGAGCATGTCCTCCGGCCGCACGGCGAACAACGGCCGCGGCGCCTCCTGCGGGTCCGCACCGGCGCATAGGAGCGATCCGTGCAGTATCAGGTGCCGCGGGTGTTCGAGCAGCGCGCGCGCGCATCGAAACATGAGACAGTCGCAGCGCAGAGGCTTATTGAGGTGGATGAGGAAGCGCGCTGCTAGCAGTCTGGCGGCGCGCAGCTCGTCCTCGGCGGAGTACTCGATGGTGGTGAGGGGCGTGTTGTACAGTTCCATGCTGGGCGGCGGCTGCCGCTGCGACGTCGCCGAATCGCGCTTGTGCTGCAGGTCGTTGAACTGCGGACCGATGCTATCGATTTATACTGATATATGGAAATAGATAGGTAGGGGAGAGGGTGGCACTTTTGAATAGGGGGGTAGATTTGAATATTATATTTTTTGAATGCAACTTTATGTTATCATTGACTTATTTCTGTTTATTAATGTCGGCTACATTTCATTTGTCATCTATCATTCAGTTATTCGTTCATTCCAAACTTTAAAGTAATTATACGGCTTCTGTTGTTTTTGAGGAGTGCTAGTAAATAATTGTAAATAACATGCATGTGCAACATATTTATCTTATTGTTAGTAGCGTCCTTTACTTTAATTTATCTTAATGTGCCGTAGGTACTACTCTGTTTATTTAGTTATGCTTTGTTTCTTTGGTTGAATTTTTTGGAATAATTTGTTATTGTACTATTTCTGGATAGCATGGTAAACAGACTATTTATTCGATCCCCGCGATACAGGCCTAGCCTAGTGCGGGGTCATAGGAAATCATATATATAAATATTGTTTTGCTTAATTTTTGTCAGAACATATGTACGTTTTTGTTATATGATGTAAACATAACGTGAGGCAAATAAATATATTTTCAATTTTCAATAACTTCGTAATCGTCTACAATGGTGATAAGTATTAGTCGGCTCATGTTTGCTATATTATTTAGACTCCGAGATATTGTTCATTTGGTTCGTTTTAAGTTATGGTCAGTTTAATGTATTGTTGTTTAGAAAACCTGGCTGTCGGGGAAGTTTAGAACAAAAATTACGAAGCACTTTTGAATGACTGATTCACTGATATAAATAAAAGTAATTATTTGCCAAAACCTAATGCTAAGTTAAGAAAATAAATGTTGATTAAATCTTGAATAAGCTAGTCACGCCTGACACTATTCCACAACCTGAGCACTTTAGCTGTCTGCAAATAAATGATTTTATTTTATTTTACTAAATATTTCTTAAATAAATTTGTAAACAGCTAGTGTAGTTGAGCGATTATTTCTAAATCCGTTTTGTGCGTCATCATTTATGCCATATTTTTCACAGAAGGAATTTTGTTTACGTTGCATAATTTTTTTGATGCAATAGCAGTGTTGCTGCATAGTGATCTATGTGAATTTCCCCCAACTTTATTTCAAATCCCCCCGAAAATTAGCTTTTTGTGAAAAAAAGCCTCCAGAACACTTTTTATAGGAGAAAAAAAAGGCATATTTTATTTTTTATCGAAACAAAGTTCGTTCCTTTGCGCGTGCGTGGCTGTTGGCGCTAGTGTAAACAAAATAAAGCTTTTTGTTACAAAATGATTCGACGATTGTTTGATGTAATATAATTATGTGTTTTTCCCTTTTATCGTGCGAGAACCCTTCTCTTTTACTCAGCCCCGCCCTTACACAATTGAATTTAAGAAGTATTGTAAGGACGATAATACATACGATAAGTAGGTTGCTTCTAAAGTAGTGATGCGAATTATTTTATGTTCGTGGTTGAATAATTGAGATACTCAAGAAAACCTCCATAATTTCACCAAAGTATTTTACCCCCGAAAATCCCCCCAACAAACCTTTACCCCTGAATCTCCCCCAAAGTCGAAAAAAGCCCCCGAATTTGCAGGGAGTTCCCCCAATCTGGCAACAGCGTGCAATAAATATACGCGACTGCGAATTATCTTTCTAATCGAATGATGAACAACTACTAATTTCCTTATTCGACTTGAATATTAGTAATATACTAATCTTCAAAGTCGAATGAAACTACTAATTAGTAATTACTAATGTCTCTACGAATGGATCATTCATGACTCCGATTCGACTTTGTTAGTCGACCGATGGTTTTGAATGATGAATGAATTATTCGTCGCTCCTGCGGGGATTGAATCGAAACCGACTCAGGCAGTCGAACGAATGACTCGCGATTACTAACCAAATTAGTTACTAATTTGTTCTAGTCATTCGAATCGTTCGAATGACTTGTCAAGTCGAATAATTTGAATGAAATCATTAACAGTCGCGCATTTTTAGCGTGCAATATGTAGGAGCGCTATCGGTCTGTAACTCTGTAGTTGTTAGGATCAGCTTTTGACGCTTTTTGGTTTTATTAGCGATTTTGAGTAAGTCAGGGAATATTCCTTCCTAGAATGATTGATTAATACGGAGAAAATGTGTAAGGGCGAGCTCAGCCGCATAATTTTTTATTAGAATGGGTGTTTTGTTTGATCAGTGCCGTAGCTGCAGAGGCGGCCTTACCCATTGTGAGGCTCTGGGTGGCAGGTCTTTGCGAGGCCCTTGGTCCTTCGTGAAAAGTATGTGATCAGTGATGCTAAAGTAGGTCTGGTTGATTGGTATAAGTATTTCTCATGTTTGAGGAGAAATGCTAAAGTTATACAAATAAAAAAAAATATATATATTATTATAATAGTACATTGTACACCTAGGCGAGAACGTGCCTAATTCCTATCGAGTGTGTCATTAGAGTCCTTAAAACACACGAGGTAGGAATTGCACTTTCTGCCGAGTACACCTTCGAGGAAAATAAAAAGCAGAATAAATATTTTATTTCTGGCGGTGTCATAAAACTTTCACTATCACTCGACGACATTCTGTAGAATTAATAAAATTGCCTACACCAAATTCAAAATAAGAAGAACTTTCCACACCAGCCTTTATCACTTGGGTTCTTTTTTCAATATATTGTTCGGAAATCGGAAGAGGCAAGCGGACTTGGAGTAAAAACTTTTTGTCGTTTAACCTATAATGAAAATAACCATAGCTACCGACCGATCTTTAAAGAAATTAAAAAATAAATAACATTTAGAAATGGATTTCCATACAGCTTTCCCTCTCGCTAAAACGCGTGAGAAATGAAATCTTATATTCGGAAAAGGAATAGGCAACTTTCCGAGCAGGTGTAGTATAAAAGGATTTTACATTGAAAGATTTACAAAATTAACAAATACCGACCTAAATTTCAAAATAGATTTTTGCTGCTTTTCATAAGACTAAAATCTTATATCAATAATCTAACGAATGAGCTACGTCATTTTCGATTGAAACAATAACAAGGGTTGAAAGCCGGTCTTGTGTCATCGAATTCCTCAAACATGTTTTAATAATTTTAAGCCTCGAAAAACTCCTTTCAGCAGACACAATTGTAACAGATGGCAATATTTCTCAGGACTATTTCGATCTTCAGTAAAAAAAAATTCTATGCTTTTCTCGCTGTTATGTATGCGAAACTAAGTACTGCGGTTGCGGAACATCTGCGGTAGGTTAGTACACTGCAGTATTTTTGCAAAGAACTGACCATCTATCCCTGTCTTTTATTTAACTTTCCTCCATGCCGCCTCTTGTGCGTAGGTGCGCATTTTTATAATCTACGTGTCTAGTTGCATATTATTACAGGATTTCGAATCTAATTTCAGTATTTTCGGTTTTTATATTGCGAAAATCTGTCCTCAGTGACAGATCGCATGCGGGACGCATTGCGTTACGAAACAAATGCGAAACATCACTGCGGAACATGCTGCGTCTGTGTAACGGAACTATACCGACAAGGATGCAACCGTTTAATCTAGCTTATTGTTAGTGCTAGAGAGAGACATCGCAAATACGAAACTTTGCCATGACAGTTGACAGTTTGTTCGCAGTTTCGCAGACGCATGCGAACGCGTAGGTGTTGAAAATCGAAAAGTATTCGTGACTCAAAATCTGACACAAATCCGCACGAAATACAAATAATCCGCGCGAAATATTTGAGCGGTTTTTAATATTTTCTTCATTCTACAAGCAATATCCATAGCAGAAAAGTAGCTTACCGTAAATTGTAACATTTTCTATGAATAACCCATGTTTTAACTAATTTCGACTCGACTTTTGGAGATTTTATTTTTGATATTTATTACTAAAATCCAGAAAATAGGTATTAAAAACCGCGGATGTGTCAGATTCCGGGCCGCAGAAACTTTTCGAATAAGTTATAATAGCCCTGCAGAACATTATAATGAGTTTAGTTTTATAGTGAAAGTATTAAAGTGGGAGAGCACTTCAAGTTAATAAATTTTATCTTAAAAACACGGTTATCAACTAGCATAAGAAATCAAATTAGATCAAAATGACACATAGAGCAGTAAATACTATGCTCACCGAAAGACGTGTGATGTTGGTGTTGCTGAGCTTGAGCTCATAGAGGCGCAGCATGTTTTCGCGCCAGTCGCGACACACGCGCGTCACGCTGGTGGAGCTGAGGTTCAGCGCAATCAGATCTTGCAGCAACCGCAGCGGAGAGTCGCCTGCAATGCAACAGAGAAGCGGGGTCAGTGCGGGGGGTGGCAGGCGCCGGGCGCGGTGGCATGGCGGGGGGAGGGACAGGCACGTACCGCTCTCTATGCCACCGAGGGGGTTCCCGGGGCAGGCGTCGCGCAGGCGCAGGTTGAGCGATAAGTCCAGCATAACCAGCTCGCGCAGCGCGCCCACCTCCGCAAACACCGAGGCGTCTTCGAACTGGTTCCGCGCCAACACCAGCTTCTGCAGCCTCACCGACCGCGCGAACAGCCCGCTGGAACAGACGAGCGCCCGTCAGCACCCTGAACTATCGATACGAGCAGGGCTCGCATCCCGCGGAGAGGTTCCTCACCTTGGCAGCTCGTGCAGCTTGTTCCCGGTGAGGTCGAGGTGCAGCAGGCTGGGTGCCGCATCGAGCAGCCCAGCCGGCAGCGCGCTCAGATTGCAGTAGCGCAGTGAAAGCCACTCGAGCGCCTTGCTCCCCGCCCCCTCCAGCAGCGTGGGGGGCAGTGCACCAACGCGGCAGCTCTGCAACTCGAGCACGCGCAAGGCACCACACGCTGCTAGCCAGCGTGCCGGCAGCACATCCGCGCGCGCGCTCGTCAACCTCAGTGTGTGGAGTGCGGCGCAGTCACCCCAGCGCGCGGGCCGGCCCACTACCCAGTGCGTCAACGAGAGTGTGCGCAGTGCCGGGAAGCGTGCCCAGCTCGGTGGGGCGCCGCGCAGTGTCAACGAGAGCGTGTGCAGGTGGGGCGCGTCGCCCTCCAGCTCAGTGTGCTTTGCCTCCAGCCAAGTGAGGCGCTCCAGGACTGCGGCGGGTACGCGCGTCTCCACGAGCCCCACGAGTACGGTGAGCGAGGCGGGCGCGGCAAGGAGCACGTCGCGCGGCAGTGGCACGCCGCGGACCTCGAGCGCGCGCAGGTCAGGCGTGCCGCGCAGCAGGTTGGCGCGGGGCGCGGCGGGCGGCGCGGAGGACCTTTTGTTGCTCAGTGTGAGCCGGTCGAGCTGCAGGCCGGCGAAGTGCGCGGCGGAGAGGGGGGTGGCGCGGGACTCAGCTGGAGGCAGCGCCAGGGAGAGGTTTCCTTGTGGCACGAGTTGCACACCAAAGCGCGCGAGCAGGGCGCGGTAGTCGTCGGAGGGCGGGGCGCAGCTCACGTGCGCGCGCCCGATGCGCGTGGCCATCCTGAGACGCGGCAGGCGGGTGCTGGCCACTAGGTTAACTCTGTCGCACACCACGGTTAGGTAACCTCCAGGCTTGAAGTTCAGGTGTAGCTTTCCCTCTGTGGACCGTCATTTTCCGTAATGTAAATAATGTACTTACACATTGTACTCCATTCGTAAATCTGTTCAATGCAATCATACACAAAAACACATTTGATAATATAATTCAAAGGTTGTACTACCTGCGAACTTTCCTAGAAGGCGAACCCTTTGACTTGATAAAGAACCTACCTCTGGAAACAGGTAGCTATGATGAAGCGCTCAAGCTTCTCAACGATAGGTACAATCATAGATTTAAAATTCTAAATGAGCACATAAATACCTTGCTCGATTTGAATACTCTGTCCAAATCTACACCGACAAACTTGAGGGAATTTATTTCTATTGTAAAACAATGCCTGGTTAGCCTAAAAAACCCGCTGTCTACACGAGCTTGCGATAAAATACGAAAACGACTTATGTGGACGACGCTTGCTATGCGCACTCTGACAAGCATGTGGTAATTAAGGCGAAACGGCAGCTGTGTGAGCTACTCGAAAAAGGTAGCTTTCATACCCACAAGTGGGCTTCAAACTGCAACGATATTTTAGTAGGGATTCCTCTAGACAAACAGCAGTTTGACGATTTAGATCCAGAACGATTTCAAATTGATCACAATCCTTCATGCGAAAGGTTTGGTGCGAAAAATGTGGTTGGGATCAAGTCCCGCCGCAACCCTTAAAATCTGAATGGCTTTCCTTTGCCAAAACATTAACTAATATGAAACTTTCACTATTGAGAGAAATATTCTAATTCCTAGCAGCGTCACTGTTGTACAACTTATTGGCTTTGCTGATGCTTCAATCACGACTGGTTATGTTATGGTTGCTGTCTTTACCTTCGGGTGGTAGACGACTCAGGGAAGGCGACGATTTCTTTTCTCTGCTCAAAGTCTCGAATCAACCCCCGCGATAATAAGGCTTTGATTCTACCCCGTTTAGAACTCAATGCCATGCTATTATTAACAAAGCTCACGAAACGAGTGTATGATACTCTGAGTCTAAAAATAACAATAAATGATGTGTATCTATTTTCTGATTCACAAATTGCTCTTGCATGGATAGCCACCGAGTGTATGAAACTTAATGTGTATGTTGCCAACAGAGTAAAGTTGATTCGAGACTTGACAAATAGATGGCGCTGGTCGTACGTACACACAAAGGAGAATCCAGCTGACTTAGTTAGCAGAGGAGCTGATCCGGACGAGCTGATTGACTACGAGTTGTGGTGGTTAGGCCCTCAATTTTTAAGAGATGGTACGTATGATTTTCGGTACACACCGCCTCTCGCCACAGATGACTTGCCAGAGGTAAAAAAGACCGCGGTGCCTTCTACTACGAAGTTTTCCCTTTTCACTCGTAAGGACGATTTTTTCAGCTCCACAGATTTTCCGACCTTAATAAAATGACACGAACGATAGCGTACATTCTTAGATTTTGCCACAATTTAAAGAACAAAACTGAGCGAAAAACTGGTACAGCGCTATCACCCCCAGAATTAACAAACGCATTGAATAGGCTATTACGATATGAGCAGAGCATTCATTTCACAAGATAAAGATATTTATTTGCAAAAAACATGTGTATAAAAGATGTCAAAAATATAGGTGAAACAACATGCTTGACCGGTAACAGTATGCAAATTAGGAGAGATGGCATGCATATAAAACTAACCATGCAACAATTAAACTATAAAAATTCAATTATAATTTATCATTTAAAAATTCGTTAAGATTATAATAAAATTTTTTTGAGTTTTAATTTAAACATTTGTAAATTCATGTCTCTATATAGTTTAGGTAGTTTATTATAGATTTTGGTAGCAACACCAACAATACTTTTCTGCATTAGTGTTGTTTTTACAGGGTGTGTTCTTAACCTAGTATTATCCCGTCTGTTTCGACTAACAAAATCAGATAGCCGTGGGAACAGATGAGGATTGCTTTTTACAAAAAGAGCTACTTCTAATATGTAAAGGGACGGAAGTGTCAGAATTTTGTGCTTAGAAAATAATGGTTTACAGCTATCAGTGATTTTTATTTTAAACATGGCTCTCACACATCTTTTTTGTAGCCTAAAAATAATGTCTTTATTGGTAGAGTTGCCCCAAAATATTAATCCATATCGTAGAACTGACTCTACCATACCGTAATATGCAGTCAATATGGCATCTGTATTAACTGTAGACGACAGTTTATACAGGGCATATGCTAGACTACTAACACGCTTACTTAGACATTCTAAATGTGTTTTCCAATTGAGTCTTTTGTCGATGATAAGTCCTAAGAATCGTGTAGTATCCACTTGATTAATTATATTATTATTAAATTTTATATTTATGTCAGATGGTTTTTGGGATCTTTGGTCAAAATGCATAATCATGGTCTTAGTTAAATTTATTTTTAAATTGTTATTGACAAGCCATTTTATAATTGATTCAATTGATTCATTTATGTCGGTTTCATAAGAATAAATGTCATTGCAAGAAATTGTTATTGTGCTGTCATCAGCAAATAATGTCATGGGATTAGTTGTTGCTCTTGGCAGGTCATTAATATATATAATAAATAGCAGCGGTCCCAGCACACTGCCCTGAGGCACGCCGTATCTAACATATCGTATTTTTTACTTGTGCACAACTTCAAGTTTGGTTTTAGTCTCTATTCTTGATATCTCTGTGATTTGTTTTCTGTCAGTAAGATAGGATTTAATTAAGTCTAAAACGTTTCCTCTAATTCCATAACTTTCGAGTTTGTTTAGTAGGATATTATGATCCACATAGTCAAATGCCTGCGTCATGTCACAAAATATACTACAAATAGGAATTTTCTTGTCAACTTTTGAAATTACATTGTAGAAGAAATCATAGACAGCACACAAGCGAAATAAATTCCTTAAAAAACGGCGAAAGCGTCAATGGTTCATTGAAGCCACTGCATCCTTTCCTAGATGGTGAAGGTATTTTAAGAGTAGGTGGGCGAATCGAGAACTCCAATGTTAAGTTCTCAATACTCAATATATTTATTGTTGTCATCACATTGGCTTAATAGGTAGGTAATTTAGTTAAGTAAGTATCACAATGTGAACCCTGTAGGGCGTAAACAACAAGGGGAAGGCAGGCTGAGGTTGTTTATGGTTAAAACTAAATATATGTATGTAGGTACCGTTCTCACAAAAACACCCAATCATACTTCCGAAAGAATCTCGGATCACTGATCTCATTGTAAACCATGAGTATATTAAGTAGATTGCTTCATGCAGCACCTAGGTTATTGTTATCTAGCCTAAACCAGAAATACTGGATTGTAAATGCATATAAACATGTGAAAAAACTTGTTCATAAATGCTTACTTTGTTTTAGGATGAAAGCGGACTGCGCACGACAGTTAATGAGAGCCTTGCCGCCTGTCGTAGTTTTCAAATCGCCGTTTGCCGTGTGGTGCCGGCCTAGAATATGCACCACCCCACCTCTTCCCGCGGGTGTCGTAAGAGGCGACTAAGGGTTATACACCGGGGAGCGGGCAGCAGCGCCCCCTGTAGAACGGACCAACACCCAAAACTGCGATCGCCAACCCGCCTGCCAAGCGTGGCGATTATGGCAAACCCCCCCTAAAACATGACAGGCACAAATAAAAATCGGCCCCCAGTTCCCGGCGGCACCGCTACCCTTGGCTATGGTAGCGGCCAAGCAAATGGCGGGGCAAGGGGTGCTAAGAATCCACGGCAGATACCAGGCTACCACCACAAACGGAGATTGGACCTGGCAACTTACAACACGCGTACACTGCGGACTGACGAAAAGTTAACCGAACTTGAGGAAGAGTTGAGCAAGTTACGATGGGATATAATCGGGTTATCTGAAGTCCGACGACAGGGAGAGGACTCGATAACCCTGAAATCCGGTAATTTGCTCTACTTCCGGGAAGGCGACCAACAGTCCCAAGGTGGTGTCGGATTTATCGTTCACGAGTCTCTCGTAAACAACGTCGTGCAGATCGACAGTGTGTCGGCAAGGGTGGCGTACCTTATACTCTGTATAACCAAACGGTATTCGCTGAAGGTCATACAGGTCTACGCCCCGACCTCGACCCACAACGTGGAGACTATGTATGAGGACATTTCCAGAGCCATGCATATCACCAAAACTCATTACACCGTTGTTATGGGAGACTTCAACGCGAAACTAGGGAAACGGAACGGCGATGAGCTGAGAGTGGGAAACTTTGGTGTCGGACGGCGAAACCACCGGGGACACTTACTGGCCGGCTTCATGGAGAAGGAGGGACTCTACATAATGAACTCCTTCTTCAGAAAAGGGCACACAGAAAGTGGACCTGGATGAGCCCAGATGGTGCGACCAAAAATGAGATAGACTTCATCATGTCGACTAAAAAGCAAATATTTATAAATATTCTATGATGTCTCTGTGATCAACGCGGTTAAGACCGGAAGCGATCACAGCATTGTGAGAGGCACATTGAATATCAACACTAAGCTTGAAAGATCTCGGCTGATGAAGTCCACGCTCCGCCCAGCACAGAACCAGATCCAGAACCCGAAAGCTTTCAGCTCGAGTTTCAAAACCGTTTCGAATGCCTGGCAAGCGTTGAATCCGTGAACGATTATAACGACGGGTTTGTGCAGACTCTCCTTACGACAGGGTCTAAGTTCTATAAGGCCCAACGCATAAATAGAACTAAGAAACTCTCTGACCATACCCTCAAGCTCATGGAGGACAGACGGGAACTAAACTTGCAGTCTTTAGCGGGTGCGTCAGAATACCGGCGGCTCAATAGACAAATCTCAAAATCACTGAAACGCGACCTACGCCAATACAATACCAACCGTATTAAGGAGGCTATTGAGTGGAACAAAGGCTCTAAAGTGTTCGCGAGGGATTTGTCGATTGGGAAAAGCCAACTGACGAGACTGAAGACCAATGACGGCAGGATCATCTCGTCGAAACCCGAGCTTTTGAGGGAGGTAGAGAGGTTCTATGGACAACTGTACACGTCGGTGCAAAAACCCGTCCCTAGTTCAGCAAAAGACCCAAGAGCTAGACTTACTCGGCATTACACCGATGATATCCCGGACGTCAGCCTGTACGAAATTAGTATGGCCCTTAAACAGCTCAAGAACAACAAGGCACCGGGGGAGGACGGAATCACCTCTGAGCTTCTGAAGGCGGGTGGACAACCGATCCTTAAGGCCCTTCAAAAGCTGTTCAATTCCGTCATCCTCGAGGGAAAAACGCCACAAGCATGGAACGGAAGCGTAGTGGTACTGTTCTTCAAGAAGGGTGATAACACCCTACTGAAGAACTATAGGCCCATTTCACTTCTGAGCCATGTTTATAAGCTGTTCTCCAGGGTCATCACTAACCGTCTTGCGCGCAGGTTTGACGACTTCCAGCCCCCCTAACAAGCCGGTTTTCGGAAAGGCTTTAGTACCATAGACCACATACATTCGCTAAGGTAGGTTATATAGATGACTGAAGAGTATAACGTGCCCCTGTGTATAGCGTTTGTGGACTATGAGAAAGCCTTCGATTCGGTCGAGACTTGGGCTGTATTACAGTCTCTCCAGAGGTGCCAAGTTGACTATCGATACATCGAAGTGCTGAAGTGCTTGTACGAAAACGCCACTATGTCAGTCCGATTACAGGACCAGAACTCAAAACCTATTCCACTACAGCGAAGAGTGAGACAGGGAGACTCCGAAACTGTTCACCGCTACGCTGGAGGATGTGTTCAAGGTTCTGGATTGGAAAGGGCTAGGCATCAACATCAACGGCGAGTACATCACTCACCTTCGCTTTGCAGACAACATCGTAGTCATGGCTGAGACCATGGAGGGCCTTAGTACAATGCTCGGTGACCTCGATAGAGCCTCGGAAAGAGTTGGTCTTAGAATGAACATGGACAAGACGAAAATCGTGTCAAATGTCCATGTAGTACCAACTCCCGTATTATTCGGAGGCAACACCCTCGAAGTTGTCGACCATTATGTCTATCTAGGACAAACCATCCAACTAGGAAAGTCCAACTTCGAGAAGGAGGTCAATCGCCGAATCCAGCTCGGATGGGCAGCGTTCGGGAAGCTACGTGGTGTCTTTTCGTCCCACTTACCGCAGTGTCTCAAGACGAAAGTCTTCGACCAGTGTGTATTGCCAGTGATGACATATGGCACTGAAACATGGTCCTTCACTATGGGCCTCATCAGAAAGCTCAAGGTCGCACAGAGAGCAATGGAGAGGGCTATGCTCGGAGTCTCTCTGCGAGATCGAATCAGAAATGAGGACATCCGCAGAAGAACCAAGGTAACCGACATAGCTCTCAGAGTTGCGAAACTCAAGTGGCAGTGGGCAGGGCACATAGCTCGTAGGACCGACGGCCGCTGGGGCCGCAAGGCTCTAGAGTGGCGACCACGTACCGGAAAGCGCGATGTAGGTAGACCCCCCACGCGATGGACCGACGACCTAGTGAAGGTCGCGGGAAATCGCTGGATGCGGGCAGCGCAAAATCGGTCATTGTGGAGATCCTTAGGGGAGGCCATGTCCAGCAGTGGACGTCGATCGGCTGATATGATGATGATAATGATGTAGTTTTCAAAAAGTAGGCATAAACTTCGCGGGTCCCTTTGAAAGCAAAAATTCATCCATACGACGAGCAGTACAGAGTACGTATGCGTATTTGTCTGCGTCGTCACAAAGGCTGTTCAAAATCTACATTATGTTTTCAAATATAGAAGGACGAATGAACGAAATACAATTAGAGATTAAACTAACCTTTGGTGTAGTTCTATCCAAATTGTATGAGTTCATTCGTCCGAATATATTAACTCCCTCCCAGCCCTAAAACCCCCTGTTTATGTGAAATATTAAGATTTTAGAGGCTTTCAACTAAATGACAATCAATTTTGTGACGTGTCCAAGAGTTCTGTAAGGTCTAAAGGAAATAAAGCACTTTGATATTTGATTTGATATTTACCTAAATTTAATTCTTTTTTAAAATTAATTCTAATAAATAAGTCAATTATTATTTTAGTTAGGTTAGGTTCGATCTCTGTTGCATGCCCCGTCTCTCACAATTGGTACACCGCAATCGTGCTTGAAACATGTTGATACGTACCTGCATACCTACCTGTTTGTAAAGTCTTATATCTACACATGTTTATGCAAATACAATGATCTTTATCATTATCTTTACCTATCCTAAACAATTAATCAAATCGATGAAAAG
This sequence comes from Eupithecia insigniata, assembly GCA_947859395.1. Classification (NCBI taxonomy): domain Eukaryota; kingdom Metazoa; phylum Arthropoda; class Insecta; order Lepidoptera; family Geometridae; genus Eupithecia; species Eupithecia insigniata. Next base: position 15,691,890 of record OX402004.1, on the reverse strand, counting down.
TTCTAACTTTACTACAGCGTAGAGCGTACCTACCTAGGTACCTAGTACCTACCTTACCTATGTATGTGCTGCTGGTTTTCCTTTAGTAATAAAACAACTTTACCTACCTACCCACCTATTTTAGGTACTTACTAAGGGGAACCCCTAGTACCTAAAATAATAACCGCCCCCTCTCCCCCAATATGATGGCAATAATTAGAATTCGTGGCGTCGTTTGGGGGAGGCCTATGTTCAGCAGTGGTATTACGTATTCGGGCTGATGATGATGTACCTACTTACCTAACCTACTTAGGATAAATCTTACCTACTCTCGGTTTCCTTTGTAGTTGGTGTTTTACATTTATAATCCTATAAAAACCGAATTAGTAGGTAGGTACCTAATTATAGGCACTAATCAAGTTTAATGGAATTATCCATCTTTACCATCCAAAGAAAACGATAAGTCCCGATCAGTCTGGTTCAGTTCCAGCAACAAGGAAGGCTCGGGGTCGGTCGTCGGCGGGGGGACCTCGGCCGCCTCGACCGCGCTCGCGCACAGTACGCACAGTACCACCACCGCCGCGCCGCGCATAGTCCGCAGGAATGCGAACAAACTCATAGTTACTATCGATGCACAGAACTCGTTGAATATTATAATGTCACGTGACACGGACGCGGGCGCAGAGAGAGGCAGCGCACAGGCGACTGGCTGAGCGCGCTCCGCACGCTCACCGCACTCCGCCCGAGGTGCCTCTTTGGCCTGCGCGACACGGTGCGCCCGCGCCCGCCCGCTCGCAGCTCTTTCCTGTTCTCAATAATTTTAAACAGGTAAGATAACAGTAGGCTACCTACCTCCTCTACTCGCCTACTAGCTACATAATGTACATTATGTATGTACCTACAGAGGCGTTCATGGTTAGCTGTTAGCTATAGGTAACTAACCCTAAAGTAAGTAAGAATCGGTCGTAGGAATTTTTGAAAATTCCTTTGGATGTCGTAATAATACGATAAAATAGGTGGCGGTGCCGATTTGGGTCGGGGTAACCCCTTAACGCCAACCAATTCATTAACAATCAAACAAGTGAAAACTTTGAAAACCAGTTTAAAAAAGCATTACTTATCGCTGTGTCCTTAATAGTTACTAAAAATTATAAACTCCTGGCAAAATTTCATTAATTTTAGCTCAGCCGTTTTGGGCGTGAAAAGATAACAAAGCGAGAAAGATGTATTATTGTAAATTGTAATTATGTAGGTAGTATATGTACAACACAATAAGAACTTCGCTTTGTATGTCTTAACTGAATGTCTCACGTATGTACATAGTTAGGTATCAATTTATGTATGTAGTTAGGTATCAATTTAGGTAAATAATAAAATAAGTGTCAATCTAAGTTAATTAAGGAATTAGATTACATTCACAACTTAATTTAATGTGGTTCACGAGAGCTACTGCCGACAAACTGTTGCACAGTTTGGCAGGAAAGATTTACTGCAATGTACTTTTAAGAGGAAAAACACTAAATAAAAAAAAAAAGTTTATACGGGAAATAATAATGGTTAAAGAAAAACAAATTAATCTCCAGCGATCTGCGGAAACGTATCAAACTAATTGAGCTGCGTTATACATAGTGACTTACCGACAAAAAACCCAAAACTTACCGAAAACAATGTCCAATTAACAAATAAATAAGAGCTTGTTAAAATTACAATTCTACTAACAAAAATAGGATCTTGAAACTTCCCTCGTCCCTGCTTCAAACAACAAAACTGAACTTCCCATCGATATATATGTACTACGCACTAGATTTCGCGATGCGAACACTTATTTTCTTCGACTAAACTGTACTGCAATCCATACACCTTACTTTAGTGTGGCTTCGACGTTCACGCAGCGTGGACGCGTATGGAGCTACCCTATTAAAACGAAAATCCTATATTAAGTGTGAATCTGGACGTCAATAACAAGAAATAACAATTAATTAGTCGAGTAGGTAAAATTAGTTTTTGTATTATGTAAATAAATAGGTAATTATATCGTAATACGTCCACAACAGATAGAAATAATTCTTCGTAAATATACACGCCATTATAATCATAGACTAAAATTTCAGATGTTCCATTTCAATACCGGTTGTAGGTAAAATATGTGATTGATGGATGGGATGACAGACTTGCCGCGGTGTTTTTAGGAGATTGAATTACTAGACATTTACTAAAGTGGCAGTTAAAGACTCTTAAGCGCACTCTTAATTCTTGAAAGTATGTACTTGTATGCAATAATTAAATTATTGTATTTAATAATATCTTAGGACATACTTAGATACAAATTTATTTGGCTTCTTATTTTAGTAGATTTTAACGTGATGTTGACTTATCTATGTTTAAACAAACGCATAACAATTCATTTTATTTTACTTTTCTATGTTACTTGCAATCAAAAAATTTGGAATAGTTATTGAATTTTTACGAAGTTTTGTAGGTAAAAAAGCTGTGTCACTTCTGTGCGGTGTAAAATCTATGTTTGAACAAAGCGCGTCAAGTTCAAACACGCTACTCAATTAGTGATGTACTCAAGTCGGATGGTGATTTTATCTATTGATATCGATATAAAAAAAATAGTATATTTTAATTTTAAATGAATGATTCGTTTAGTATTTTCAGTATAAGTCACTAAATAGACATAATTAGGTCCTCTTACCTTCATTTTCATTACTTGTAGGTTTCCCAAAGATACAAACGTCAAAGAGAAATGGATAAATGCAACGGGTAGAGTTAATTGGATGCCAACCAAATCAAGCACCATACGCTCTGAACATTTTTTAGGAGTCGATTTAATAAAATCAAAAATAAGATTCGGTGTACTAAATTATTTCTATCTGTTGTGGTATAACGATATAATTACCTATTTATTAACATAATACAACAACTAATTTTACCTACTCGACTAATTAATTGTTATTTCTCGTTATTTACGTCCATATTCACACTTAACATAGGATTTTCGTATTAATAGAGTAGCTCCATACGCGTCCACGCTGCGTGAGCGTCGAAGCCACACTAAAGTAAGGTGTATGGATTGCAGTACAGTTTAGTCGAAGAAAATGAGTGTTCGCATCGCGAAATCTAGTGCGTAGTACATATACATATATCGATGGCGGCGCACGGTAATAGGTATGACGGAAGTAATTCAAAATCACAAATATTTACCGAATTATACCTGTGCCATAGATTACTAAACACGTATTATATTTTATGTTTTGATCAAGATTAATTATTATTTTGATAAAATAAAACTACAAAATACAACAATCCGCCATGACACGTTGAACACCAATCTAAAATCTCTAAAATCGAAAATATTATGATCATTCTGTATCATCAGATGTTTGTGCATCTATGACGTCATAGACAGCCATCACGAGTATTGTAGCGTTTTTGAGCGAAATTGAAAATACATTTTTAAGAGGTGTATTTTTCCTTCGAATTCCATTTTTTTTCAGAAATATGATTTATTTGGCTTTCAGTACATGTCTAAAAATATCATCAATATAATATGGTTTAGTTTCTCAAAATCAGTCGTCATGCCTATTCCCACATTATATCGCTTGGAGGCACTTAAATAAACAAAAAAAAAACAATGAATGCCAAAAAATACAAGGCCAGAAAAATTTATTGAAAAAACAAATGAATATTTGAATCTTATGGCGTCACATGGTCTCAGAACAGGTGCATTATAGTTTACAGACCACTGTCCTATTCTACTGCACATTAGCCAGACAAATATAATCAAAAATTATGAAACTATCGAACAAAGAATCAAAATAGACTATGACAAAGTATATGATATCATAAATATTGTTGATTGGGAAAACTTCTACCGAATAGATGACGTAAATGAAGCAGCGTTCTACCTAGTTACCCTAATTCAGAATGCGATTGAATCCAGTAGCACATGTGTTAAAATCCCATCTCGAAAAAAACCACTAAAACCGTGGATTACAATAAGCTTCGTCAATGCATAAGAAAAAGGGACAAACTGCACAAAAAACTAAAAAAGAACATTAATAATGAGGAGTTGAAAACAGAATACATACTCTACCGAAATACATGTAACAAAACTATTAAATCACTTAAAACAGAATATTATAAAAAACTACTTATTAAACACAATGGTGATACAAAAGAAATATGGAACAAATCAAATCATAATTAAAGAAATTTGTAATTTAAAAACTGAAAAAATCTCACCTACAGTACTGCTAAGAATAAAAAAATGCTCGACTAGCTCTTTAAACGAGGTAAATAATTACTTTACCTCGATTGGTCAAGTTCTTGCAAAAGATACTATTGATAGGATTGGAGAGGCCGAAGGTAGCCTTATTAACAAAATTAACAATCTTGATAGTCCCTGTCATTCCATGGCCTTTCTACCTACTGACCCAGAAAAAATTTCGAATATTATTTTGACTTTAAAATCTAACAGCTCTACCGGATGGGATAAGATTCCTGGCCTATTCCTAAAAATTTTAAACCATATTCTTTCCCCTCCCCTATCACACCTGTGCAATCTTAGCCTAGCTAATGGTATATTCCCTACTTCATTTAAACAAGCGGTAATCATACCTATACACAAAGCTGGAGATAAATCTCTACTTACTAATTATAGACCTATTTCTTTATTAAGCACTCTGTCAAAAATACTCGAGAAAGTCGTAAATAAAAGACTCGTGACATTCCTGGAATCTAACGGTCTTCTATCAAGAAACCAATTTGGATTTCGCAAGGGTCTCTCTACCGAAGATGCTACTCTAAGACTTACTTCACAGATAACTGAAAAACTTAATCAGGGTAAAAAATGTACAGCGGTCTTCCTAGACCTTCAGAAGGCCTTCGATAACGTATCTATAAAACTACTTTTGCGTAGACTAGATAGAGTCGGAGTAAGAGACCTACCTCATGAGTGGTTTAGAAGCTATTTAGATGACCGGAAACAATGCGTCCAGATTGGAGCGGAAAAAAGTGAATATGCTAATTGCTCTTTCAGAGTACCCCAAGGTAGCACTCTGGGACCGTCACTGTTTTTAGTCTGTATTGACCAACTAAACAAGCTAAAACTTGACAAGGCTCACGTAACCATGTTTGCGGACGACACAGTTTTACTATTTTAAGCGGAACACTGGCAGAACTTAAAACAGGTGGTTGAAAAGGGTCTCTGTAAGGTGACAAGCTGGCTTGAGGATAACCTGCTGACACTAAATACTACTAAAACTGTGTTTTAATCATAACAAAAGAGGTTGCCCACCGAGTACATTTTCAATCAACATACATACATTTCCCTGCAACAGAGTATAGTTGATGATAAAACAGGCATATGTCAGTGCCCTCTTCTCAAAAGAGAGAGTAACATTAAGTACCTGCGTACCGGCACCGGCGAGAGATGGCGCTAGTGGCCATGTTAATGTTAATAGTAAAACCGCTTAATATTCAGTTTTGTAAATAATATTTCTATAACTGGACAATGCCCCTTTACAGCAGCTTATTTTTTTTTATCTTATAGTACCTTTATTTTAGTTTAGTTTTACTTTGACAATGCCTCTATAAAGCAGCTTTCATGACATTTTTTGACATGTAATATATTTAATTTGTTAAATTTCTGACCATTTTCTGACATAATTTTATTAATTATTGTAATTTTATAAACAAGTACAGCCCTCTTAATTTTAATTTTAGTATAGGTAGTTAATATTTGACTGTCTGTCTGTTTTTTTTCTACATACAATCCCTTATGGTGCTTCCTTTTTTGATTACAAATTTTGTAATAATAGTGTAATAGGATAAGAGTCATATTTTATAAATTAACGACATCAAGTGTATATTAAGAAATACCTACGGTGGAAATAAATGAATTGAATTGAATTGAATTGTAACTACAATAAATTTTAAATATATAATAAGTTATGAAGCGCACGTGTGAGTGTTATCGTGACAATTAATTCACTACCCAAAGTGAAAACAACTACAGTGACAATATTGTATGCACAGAGGTTGTTTAGCCAGGTTTGATGCAAGTAAATCAGCATTACGACAGCAAAGTCACATTAAGTCGCTAAAAACAGTACAAGTGAGTCCAAATACATTATTATAGCAAAGAAGCTATTCGTCTATCGTTTGTTGACATCATAAAAACCGTTGGTGAATTTCCTTTGTCTTTGTGAAACAGACAACCTTGACCTTGAAATCTGGCTTTGTCTTGTTACTCACTCATCCTGCAAGAAAAACTGGACTCATAATTTCGACCGTAACGTATAAGACCGACTGGCCGCAGCAAGCTGTGCCTTATTTTATAAAATGGCCACATGAAGTATCCAGGTTCGAATCCACCTGGAGTAAGATTTTGTAACTTTCTAATTTTATTATTTGCAAAGTTTATGAAAACGCACTTTATAAAAGAAATCAAGACAACAACAACCAACTATAAAATGAGTACTATTCTGACCAGAAAAAGAGCTAAAAAGATTTTTGATACCGAGAATGAGGAAAACTACGAAAATTATCAGAGATCTCAGAATAGCTACCTAACTATTATTAAAATTTTATAAAAAAAACTTGAAGCTAAAGAAAAGCTAAATCAAACGCTTATCGATGAACAGGAAAGCAATGCCCAAGAATTTGAAAATGTTTGTAAACAAATAAACCTGCTCAAGAAAAAAATCTATGCAGAAGAATTAAATTGTATTGATCTCGAGAAACAAGTAAAAGATCTTACAGACGAAAAATCTATCTTGCTAGAAGAACAGGAAAAGTATACTATTGTCAAGAAATACAGAGAACTCGAAAAACTCTAAATATAAGAAATAAAGAAAACCGGGAGCTCCAACGCAGCCACAGTGAACTACTATTGAAGCAATATGACTTTTTGACACTACCGAAAGGATTTACGACTAAAAAGAAGGAAAAGAAAAAGAAAATAGCAATGCAAAAGAAACACTACAACTAACTAAATGCAAGAAAATCATCATCATCACAACAACGAGAAAAAATAATCTTATCATTAGTAGAAGAAAGCACAAAATTGATTGAGATCATATATGAACAAGATCTGAGGGATCAAAAAGTGACACTAAATAAAGTATCTTTTTTGAAGAACCAGCTAAGAACACTTCAACAAATAATTCAAAAGAAAATCTCAAGTGCTGATTCAAGTACTCCAGACATTAAGACGCCAGCAGCTGTGACTCATACACCAAAAGCAAACATAGAAACTATAGACACCAAAGATGTCTCCATCTACTCTGATGACTACGGAAGGAGCATGGCGTATAATGTTGGAAAACATATACCCACATACAAAATTAAAAACACATGCTTACCAGGGTGGCGATTTAAGCACATCATAAATGAAGAAAATATATACAAGAGGACAACTGATAACATAATTGTTATAATAATAGGCAACTACAGTACAATACATGGAAATATTAAAGAATACCTTGATACGATTGAAAGAATAGCGACTAACCTAAAGAAAAATCAGCAGCAACTCATAATAACTACGATCATATGTACATGGCAGAAACAAGCATACAAACAACAGAATCATGAATATTAATGGCATTTTGTATTCAATGGCGTCCTTGTACAACAACCTGAACATCACCGAACTGAATGAAGCTGGAGGATTGAGAAGAAAAAAGAGAGTTGATAACTACGTAGCCCGCCATATAGCGATCGCATGTAAGAGCGGAGTAACTAAAAGCAAGCTAACGATTCTGATATGAGAACCTAGACTAAAGTTACTGAAACAGACGCAGATATTGTTCCACTAAGTAGATTAAAGAAATGAGAAGAAGGATAAGCCTAGTGGTGAACATAAAACCAACTCCGAGGATAAATCATTAATTAAAAATAGATTAATTTTTAAGAATTATTTATATACAATGTGTCTGGTCACCGGTGTCGGAGACTTTGGGGGGTGAAATCCGGTAAATTTTATAGACAAATCACTATCCCTATTTGTTTTTTCTCTCTCCATGATAAAATGGCAGTCATTTTGTTTTCTGCACGGGTGCTTGTACTGATTAAGCTATAGCTAACCAAGTAGAAGTTCTAGGTAGACGATAGAGGACTCATTTGATAGCTAATAATGTAGACAATAAAGCAATAATAACATTGTTGCACTTTCTATTTTATAATAGAGGAAAAGGGAACATAAAATACAAAAAAAAAGATTTTTTTTTACATTTTTTTTTTAATTATTAGCTTTTTCCTAAAATCGCAACTGTCAAACTACGTGTTTAGACGATAGTACAAAATGTATGCTTCAAAATAACACGTGCATCTTAGCCCTAAATACGATAGTTTAGAAGTTATGACGGTTTGAATATGACCCTTGACCCTTAAATATCCCGCTAATAAACAACGGACTAACGGTTTCGTAGAGTCCACGAAACCGTACATTCTGTACTATCGTCTAAACACAAAAAACATGTAGCTTGACAGTTTCGATTTTATGAAAAAACTAATAATAAAAAAATGCTAAAAATGCTTTTTTTCGTATTATAAATTCCTTTTTCTTCTATTATAAAAAAGAAAGTGCAACAATGTTATCATTTCTTTATTGTCTATATTATTAGCTATCAAATGAGTCCTCTTTCGTCTTCCTAGGACCTCTACTTGGGTAGCTATAGCTTAATCAGTACAAGCACCCGTGCAGAAAACAAAATGGCTGCCATTATATCATGGAGAGAGAAAAAAAAATAGGGATAGTGATTCGTAGATAAAATTTACCGGATTTCACCCCCCAAAAATCTCCGACACCGGTGACCAGACACATTCATCAAAAAATTAAAATTATTACGGGAGGATGACAAGACCGAGTTATAATGGGTGGTTTTGGCCCGAGTAAAACACTCTACTTTTCACTTCGATTGCGAGAAAATAAAACAATTCAAAATTAGACAATTTTCAGAAATTTTATTAAAAATTAAATGTGAAGTTAGAGCAATTTTGAATGTTTAGTGATATGTTTTTCCCGGGCAATTTTATTTCGGTTCTCTGTGATTCGGATGTGATAATATTTTGAGTTGATTGTTGTGGAGTAAAAGTTGGAGAGACTCGACTCATGCTTGAGTTTCCTGCATTATTAAGAACCGAGTGCGGCTTCAGCTGAGTTGACATATTCATCCAATCCCGCGATGTAGATGCTTGGGGTTCTGTAATGTTTGGTAGAATATTGATTCCTTCCGTAATCCGCTGCGTGACGTGATACTTGTTTTTTATAGAGTCCTCTATATAACCTTCAGCCACTTGATCGGACCTCCATCCACCGTGCCGTTTTAATGTCGTTATATTCGCACCAGAGTCCGCCAACAGAGTCGCGGATGTTCTGCGGAAACAATGGCCCGTGTAGAGTTCCGGATTTGGTAAATTTAGATAAGTGGCAATATCTTTAGGCATGTTACCAAATTTATTTTTGCCTATGACTTGCCTTGTGCATTTACCATTTTGATAATTTAGAAAAAATCTTCTCGTTGAAACATTAGTGGGACGTAACTCCTGATAGGCTTTAACTATATTAAGGTATTCTCCACTGATGACAAATTTACGCTCTTTGTTTGTTTTCTTGTTCGGCAGACTCACAGCTTGTAGGTTTGTATCCGTTTCTACGTCTTCTAGCGTTATATTGGCAAGCTCTATTCCTCTGCATGCACCGCTGATTCCATAAATTAAAGCAACCTGTTGAACAAAAAAATAAGTCTGTTAATAATCGTAATAACCTAGGTAGATAATTTAGGTATGTAGGTAGGTATCTATTTATTTAGTTTGAGTAGAGTACATAAGTAGGTTACCTTTGTTCCCAAGTATTGTTTATTTGGAGCGTTATTTAAAAATGTTTCGATTTCTTGTGTCGTCAAGACTTTAGATTTTTTTGCCTTGTATCCAGTGGACAAATTCTTCAGTAAAACCGATCAATTTTCATATTTTTTAATATCGACGTAGTGTTTCGTTTGTAAGGTCATTCTTAACATTGAATATGTCTTCGGTTGGGTGACTTGGGTGCGAGGTGTTTCACGCCTCATTAATGCCAGTGCGGTACTGTTGTCAAACATCTTGGTCATCACGGATTATCGTATACTACGGCTGCGGGTCGGATATCTCGCCATGCCAGCCTTTAACGACATCATCCGGCGGGCCTTTGTCACCGCTAACGTACCAGCTATTCTCGAACCGAATGGTCGGGACTGTTGCGACCATTGGCTGACTGCGACGGCTGGACTGAATGTTGCGCGGTATAGGAACAACCGACGCCCCGAAAAAATAAGAGATGCCGCTTCCTCCAACATATTCAAGCATGGCTGCTGGAGAAGGTGTTCTACAGCTTCAGCGAATTCCTCAAGCTTGCCTGAACTGTAGAATGCAATACCATTTATGAGCTTTATCTCTATAATAAATAACGTAAGATAGGAATATTTTAATCAGTGAAATAATTTTGTATTCTAATTTGACATTAATTTAATTGAGGCGATAATAATAATAATAAGGAAATTGAATAATAATAGTAATATGTTAACTTAAATATGAATATCTAATTAAAACTCGTATTAACATTGAGCCAGCTGTAGACTGTTGCGACACTCTATGGGTGACTCAACTAATCCATATCAGTTGCTAGATGTTAAGAATGCTAAATATTGTTGTACACATAAAATAGAAACTAGCCTATCTATTATTCCAGTTCCCAAACTATACCCATACCAAATTTCAGCCTAATCGATTCAGTAGTTTTTGCGTGAAAGAGTAACAAATATCCATCCATACATATCCTTACAAACTTTGACATTTATAATATTAGTAGGAAGTAGGATAATTCGACTGTCTTGGTTCACTATCTAGCATGACAAGTTTGCATTCTCTGACCGCTCTGTATTGTACTGCACTGCACTGCACTGCACTGAACTGCACTGCACTTAACTGAACTGCACTGCACTGCACTGAACTGCACTGCACTGCACTGCACTGCACTGCACTGTACTGTACTGTACTGTACTGTATGTAGTGTAGTGTAGTGGTGATCAATCACCGGGTGCTAGGCCCCGGCTCCCGCACCGGCGTACCTGACACTGAGTGATAGGTGAATAGGAAATAGGCTATATTATACAATCAAAAGAAACATAGACAAAAAATTCAGTAATTTATTTATTTTCCTCACCAACATACAATAACAATAATTTGTTATTCATCAAAAATATTAACAACAACAACAACGTGAGCGGTCATTTACATAGCGTATCATCTAATGGGCAAGTATTAAACTTACAATTACACATACAGGTACATTACATACACATGTATGTATCACCTGCCTATTGATAGCTCTTTATATAACTTTGTACATTGTCTAGTACTTGCAGCCGGCACATGAGTAAAGGTACTGCAGTGAGTGATGCACATATGTATTATGTTGGTAACACATCGTTTGTGAATAGGTAAAAAGTATCTTAAGAAATTATGTAGGTAGAGCAGGGGCGAAGCTGCTTACAAAGCATGGTTGGTAAAATATCGATTAATAAAATTCAATAACTTTGATTTCGACCAGATTATTTTGATTTTTATATAATCCCTATGGTTTATCCCCTTTTAAGGTTTAATTACCCGAAGTAGGTTCAAGCAGAAAGAGAAGACCCCAAGAATGAAATAGAAACATTTAAATCTGTAATGATGTTGTTTCTAAATAAATACATTTTCTGTTCTGTCTTACTCTACCTAGAGTAATGTAGACAAGCTTTCAAGTCAATATCAAAAGTTACAGCCGTTTCTGCCCAATTTTTTTATATCCAAGGGAATTACATGCACCCAAAACTTACAGGGTACTTCCCGTTGTTCTAGAATCATGAAATTCGGCAAGAAACAAGGCCTTATAGCACAAGGGGAAAATCCAAAAACAGTAAATTTGTAGTTTATTCACATAAAAAATAATTTTAGATTATTGCCATGGACCGAAAACCTAGTACCCTATAGGTTCACCTAGAATCATAAAATTTGACAAGAAACAAGGTCTTCATTACGGAACTCTCGGTGCGCAAGTCGAACTCACACTTGACGTTTTTATTTAATTGTGTAGTGTTTTTTTGTATCTCATCATCAGAGAAGGTTGTACGCGGTATTGTTCGTAAATATTTTTCATTGTATTATACTTCATGTTCAGTTCAATTTGTTTTTAATCTCTATGTCCGTGTGTAATCTTATTTATTATTCAAATCTTATTTCTTTAAACGAGCAATTCTTGTATATACATACATACATATGTATATATATATATATATATATATATATATATATATAATCTGAATCTCGGAAACGGCATTTTCATCAAATTTGGGTTTCGGGGGCGATAAATCAAATTAGCTTGGATTATTTTTTAGAAAATGAAGTTTTATTCGTGTTTTCAATAAACAACTTTATCGATAGGGCACTCCCATAGACAGGATTTCGACGCTACAAAGCCCACATCTATCATATATGACAGCTTTTTTTTTTAATTTACAGCCTACACTCGTTTATGACGTCACAATGTGTCCGTCAAGGTAGCGCGCAGATAAGCGAATTCACATTAGTTTTTATGCCAATAAATAGCGCAGAATTGGGCAATTGTTAAATAATATGTGCATCTTTGGTTTAAGAAATAATGACCAATCTTAGTGAGTACGCTAGCTTGACGTCAAGCAAGCGTCCCCATGACCGTACTCTAAACCGACGTATACTATAGCAACAAAATTTATATTAATTTTTAGAATATAATTATTAATTATGTACCTACATACCGTACGAGCTATGCAAAATTTCATGATTGCTCTTATAGGAACGGTTATATTGAACAAGACTTGAAAATACATTCTAAGTTGGCAGCGTACCCATTAAACATCGCAATATTTCTTAAAGAAAACGAGGTTTTCATAGTACCTATAAAAGCTATATGTATATATTTAGCGCATGAAATGCCGCTTCTGCCAGTAGTCATACTTTATGAAAATTCGTAGTGCAACAATATAAAAAGTCAATGTAAAGTGCTAGGAACAAATGAAATGGACGGTGTTTAGCAAAAATGATTCAATCCACCAAACACTCGACAATGAGTTAAGGATACCAGAGGCGTCTATAGAATGGACCTGAGTCCATTCTATAGAACAGTAAAAAAATGCGTATTACAATATTTTGATATTTTTATAGGCCATCCCACATGTACGGAAGGCATTCATTTATGAAAAACGCGGCAACTCGAGGAATACTTTTAAACACTGGCTGACACCGGTCCGGCTCTAATTAGTTCGCCTTAAGTGTACGGACGTGGCGTATGAAGTAAGTTAATTGAGTGCAGTTCAAATCACAGATAACAGGTTATTCAAAAGTTTATTGAATTAAGTAGGTAAACACTTAAACACACATGCACAAATCATTTCACTTTTGCCCTAATTCTGCGCTATTTATGCGCTAAATATTGGCATAAAAACTCATATAAATTGTTTTTTTTTTTTGTTGCGCCTTTTTTCCTCCGATATGGATCGGAGACATTTTTAGGCTAACATTTTGCTAAGTCGGTTATTTAAATGCGATCGTTGCAAATTCGCTTCCGGTCGTGTCATTATTATATACATACATACATACATACATACATACGTTATGATCTTTTATTCTTTTCCTTCTTATATACATTTTTTTTATCTCTTTTTTTTCCTTTTTGTATTCTTTTTTTGTATTTTTTTTCTTTTTATATACACATTTTGTACTTAAATATAACTTATTATTTTTAAACAATATACTAACAACTTAATATTTACTCTATCGTATTTATTTTCATGCGTACAATATATGTTCATTAATATATTGCTCTCATGATAGCCTATTATGGTTATTAATTATAGAATATAAAAATGTTAAAACCTACAAGAATAAGAAACCTACATATTTATATAATATATTATTGAATATATTCCATATATATAGGGTATGTAACATGAAAGTAAATATAACAGAAAAAAAGCAATAGGTAATAAACTAATATAATGTTTATTACCTATTGTTTTTTTTGCTGTTATATATATATATATATATATATATATATATATGGAATATATTCAATAATATATTATATAAATAGGTTTCTTATTCTTGTAGGTTTTAACATTTTTATATTCTATAATTATTAACCAAGTCTGTACAGTTATTGGATCATGTAGATTTATAGTACGTATTAAGTCTATTCAAGTTTACGAATAAAAGTAAAAACTAAACCATTTATTTCTTGCTATCTATTTCCAACAATCAATCATAATATAGGTTACTTATTTCTTTTAATAGCATCATCCACGATGCAGATGCAAAATTCCAAAAACAATGTTCTTGTATTTTTATCATTTAATATTTCATTTAAAGTTTCCTTTTTAAGTACTCTGTCTATTTTCATCTCTCACTCGTATCTACGTAAACAAAACCTCGGACAGTCTAATATGAGGTGTATTATTGTTTCGTTTACATCAGGATCGCACAAACATCCTGCTGGTATGTACGATCCGGAAGCATATTTACATTTAAATCTATTTAAGTAATGTGCAAAGCCCCATGTCCTGTTAAAAGTTGTGTTATTTTCTCTTTAAAGTATTATGTGCTTTTACTAAATTTGGAAAAAATATTTTTGTGATTTCTGCTGTCTCGCTTTGATCGTATCGTTTTTGAAGTTCATATAATATAATGTAAATGTAAATTCGCTTATGTGTACGCTACTTTGACCGACACCGTCACAATGGGGGAGTAAAGTTGTCAGCTAAGATAGATGAACCCATAGACAAGGCCATAGACATAAAGTCCATTATTTTTGTTCGTAGATAACCAGCCGTGACAAAAACTGAAAAATATGACTCTTCCTGACATCTATTGGCGAATAATAATAGTAAAAAATACTATTATTATTGGGAGATTTGGCAGCATTTCACTGCTCTAGCGACACAACAACACTAAAGCTACTCCAGTAGGGCTAGCACAGGCTTTCTTGTCTAGGTAGAATATATAAAAAATTACGTAAAAATGACATTTAGGTGTAGAGAGTAGAAAGTTTTCTTCGTTCGAGAACACGGCGTTCGGAAGAAAAAGCGGTAGAGATGTTTTCTATTCTACCCTTGAGATGAGTCTACCGATGTGAAAATGGGGATCAATTTACTCGTTTCTTGACATTTGAGAATAGAAAAATTTCTTCTAAAATTGTCTTCACCTCTCGAGACCTAGACAAGGTCTTTCTTCCCTCGCATCTCGCAATATTTGGATGTTTAGTTATATTATTATAATGCTCTTAGATTTTTGGGGTTTTTGTGTCTAGCTAATGGCCCCGCAGCCATTACGAGCAAATGCAACATAAAAAATCGGAGAATAATTTGTTTGTTTGTTTGCTCCAAAACCAAATTAATCTCCGTTATTCTGTATTGTATATGCTATGAGTTCAATAATCTTCATTTGCCGCCATTACCAGAGACAGTATTTCACCAAAACATATTGTGAAAAGATTTCGGTATTTCTTTCGTCCAATAAAAGAAAAACAGAAAAATACATCTTTGAACGAAAGAAATTACTTTTCAAAACATTGTAATTGACATTGACAAATACAATAAAGTGACATTTTGGTGTACTTATTCAAAAAACGTTTCGTTTTACGGGCTTTTTAGCGATACGGCTGGTTTTATGTTGATTCGGTAATGAAACGCAAAGAACGAACTTTTTGCAGCATTTATATTTTTTCTGTGGTTTGGTTCCCGTTGCTATAGAAAGCGCTTCTCTACGAAGAAACTGTTTTCTAGGGTTTGTTTCTCGGAACGGCATATTCGGGCAAGAGAAAGATTATGAAGACAAGAATCTGTTCTCTAGTCTAGGTAGAGTAGAAATGAAAATCCCGTGCTAGCGGGGCAGCAGGTGGCATTGATAAGCAACACTAAGCCAATGAGTGTTTGGTTGTAATTCGTATTGAAATATAAATTCTATAAAACTAAATAGGTATACCGAGCAAAGCTCGGTCATCCAGGTACTATTTATGTAAATATAAAACAGCTATGATTTGCCACGACCGCAAGTTTAGCATCTTTTTTCGACTTTACAATTTTAGCTTTGTAGAATTAACGGAAGCTACGAAAATTCATGAAAATTATTAATTTCAGAAGGGAGCAGATATAGGTTCATTAAGCGTGTGTGCGATACATTTTTGAAAACTCTCTATTACGAGTATCATTGCAGTCAAAAAAACTATTGATTTAAATCACTGATTTTATTTTATCAAGTGATTTAAATTATCTGAAACCTGTTACAACAAAGTATGTCTTGTAACACAACCAATTCAATTCAATTATCAACCAAGTAGGTACTTATTTATTTTAGTAAATAATGTTCTACAGCTTTTTAGACATAATTGATTGAGAGCAGCGTCAGTGATAGGTACTGTAATGCAACACTCTCCGTGCCCACGGCCACTGCTCCTCTCCATTCCGCGCAGCGCTCTACGATTACCGAGGTGTTAGAGTAGGCAGCTACTTACTTTATATGTATATTTACGGATATAACTAGTGCTTATACATAGTGCCAAACGAACATACGGCGGCAGGTACCCATACCCACCCATACAATACAATACAATACAAATATATCTGTACAAAATATAAAAATAGTCTGCTTCAAATAATAAATTACAAGAGTCTACTTATATTAAAAGAATCCTCGCGCAACATATGCGTTACACTTAGTGCTAACAGACTTAGTGAGTACTGTCTTTACTTTTACACAAATTAATTTCATATCTACATAAAAACACTCACTTTTTAATATTATACCTACTCTTAATTAAAAAACATTCTAAATTGCCTAATTAATTGAGTTCGACAAAATTAAGTGTAATAGGCTACGGTTTGAGTCCTTTTCAGATGTATTTTTAAACTCATAATACTTAATAAAAAAATGAGAGAGACTACAAATAATAGTTTAGGGAATAATGATTATAATTCCTCAGTGAAGTCAAACAGGTACGCAGAAAGAATTTGGACTCGTTGCATTGTTGGATAGTTGCAGCCATGCAGTAGGTAGTTCGATAGACAGTAATTAATGGTGCGACGTGATGCGATGCGATCTGATGCGGACGTCAGAGTGGCAAGTCGTTGTCGACGTCGAGTTTACGGCGCACCCACTGCATCATCGCCTCCTGTGGGTGTAACATATCTATATAATTACTGTGAGTGGTTATTTGTTTGACCGTTCTAATTGAATGTATAAATTGAAATTGAAACGGCGGCGGCTAAAGGGAATATGCACATACTTCATATTGTGAATATCAGGGGAAGAGTTTTTATTTACAAACGAGAATAAGCGACAGGATTGCAGGATTGCGTCTTTAGTTGTGTTGGATAAAGTTCCGTAAAGCCCATAATGCCGGATATACCTGAAATTTGGTACACGTACGTTTTTTGTGTAGTTATAAAGAGAATTACAATCAAATAATAGAAACAAATTAGAACTAGTATTTACGGTGAGGTTACAGGGGCCGAGAAAAACAATAAAAATAAACTGATTTGAGAAAAAAATGTATAGAATACGCATTTTTGTAAAATATTTCTTTTAAATATTTTCGTCTCAGATCTGTACCTAGTTGTTGAAATAACCGAAAAACCGCTCAAAACCGCTAGGTTTGACTTCGAAGATCAAATTTGAGTAATTGTAAATACTAGTTCTAATTTGTATGTATTATGTTATTGTAATTTTCTTTATGAATGGAGAACAAATAAAAAAAATTCGCTATTATTTTCCATTTCATATTTGTACTCAGGAGGTCAAAAAACGTACGTGTACCAAATTTCAAGGCGATCTGGCATAATATGGGCTTTTCGGAACTGCACCCGAATTATAATGTAGAATGTTAATCTTCTTCGGCAGTGAGTGGACAGTTAGTTTAGTTATTTGGTTCGAAAGCTACTTACACGATTGTGTTAGTTAGCGCACGACAGCCCCCCGCGCCACCGCCGCTCCGCCACGGTATAGTATGTACAGGAAGAGCACAGGAAGAACAACAATAGGTATATAAATCCTAAATACTCATAATTTAGAAGAACGCCTTTCAACACGCGCACATCGTTCAGCTAAGCTAGGTACGTACTACTAGTATAGGTGCTTCCCCGTATGCCTTATATATTTACATACCTACGCTACGTGCTGGACGTGCTGGACGTGCTGGTGCTATGTATGCTCAAACTTTTGAAACTATCATAGTTATTTACGACACTAAAATTAATTAATGGGATATTTACCAAGATTTGAGCTTTAAGTTGTCCAATACCTACTTCGGCACAGTTTCATTCGCCATGATCACGGTACAACTGTGAGTAGGTACATAGAGCCCAAACGAAGCGCACTATTGCCTGCAGAGTCAAGAGCACGTACGCGCGGTTAAGAATCTGGCAACGGAGAAGTCTGCCATAGCGGAGCATCTTCCCGAGTCTGTGTGTGTTCAAACCAATAGATCGAGTTGCATTATTCTCAGAGCAACATGAGTGATACAGGAGGCCATTGACATTACCAAACTCAGAAATTTCAATCGAGAAGGTTTCCCACTATCCGGAACTTGGAACCCTCTGGTGAGAATGTGCACAGCGGAGAAGCGATGTATAACCGCTATGAAGCTCGATGTCCCATCAGATAATGTTTTGATTCGTATTATTGTTTGTTTCTATTGGTATTTGTGGTTTTTACTATTTTCAAGTTTTTTATGGACACATTACACATTGTTTATCCATGAGCTGAAACTGTCTGTTACCCATCAGTTCCAAACATTAGGTACTGTAAAATAAGCTGTTTGTTTTCCAAGTAAATAAAATAAACCGGGTCAGTTTCAGATACGTGTGTCCTTGTGATCGAGTTGCGTTCGATAACGAAACCGGTAGCAGGGTTAACATTCATAGCAAAAGACTAAGAGTCGGAAAGAGGAGAGACAAATAATGAGGGTAGATCGGTATGCTGCACATAAAAACTAACTCGCAGTGACTTCAGTAGTTCCGTGATCATGGCGCATGAAACTGTGCCGAAATATAGGAGAAGTCAAAACTCAAATGATGGTAAGTTTAGTGCTATGTATGGTACCTACCTACGAGTACCTGTGCGTTAGTGCAAAGGACATCATTCTCTACCACAAACAACTAGTGCAACAACCGGTAAGAGGAACTAACGGAAATATTATAATCTATCTACATAAAAAAAATATTCTACCTTATAATTATAAATATTCACCTAAAAAAACGTATTGTTTGTGTGTGTAAGTACCTAGAGGCGTCGGCCAGCGCGATCCACCTCGGAAGAGGGACGAGCGTCCGCGTCAACGGACAAGACACGAAGCAAACTAGAGCTGCGGACAGCTGAGTGCCCGAAGCTGGCAGACAGAAAGAAAGAGAAAAAGAGAGGAGCGTGGTCAGTCGTGGTGGCGGTCGGGGTGCGCGTTGTCCGCGTAGTCGTCGTAGTCGCGCGGCGCGTCCAGCTCGTCCTCGCGCCCCGCTTCGTACTCCTCCCCCTCCTCGCCTTCCTCCTCACTGTCCTGCCCTCCCGCCCCGCCCCCAGCCCCCCCGCCACCGCCCATCGCCTCCGCGCCACCGCCGCCGCCGCCTGCCGCCCGCGTCGCCTCCTGACGCACACACACACACATGCACACCGTCACCGGCGCACGGACCGACCGCGACGCGTCGCCTCTCGGTGAGGCTTCGTCGTCGTCGTCGATCGTGTGACCCATTAGTTCTACAAAGCGATTCTCACTACTGGGTTATATATTATGTAGAATATAGGCGTAAATAAGTACCTAGTCGTTCGTTAAAGTGGGTTTTGAAAAGTGTCACTGCGAAGGCACTCTGTAACTACCTTGTTTGGTCTCCAGCCGCAGCCGGGAAGCGGCAGTCCGTCGGGCCCCAGTGGACAGGGGGCGTCCAGCCCGGGCACGCCCTGCTCGCCCTTCTCCCCGCGGTCGCCCTTGCGCCCCCGCTTGCCGGCGCCGCCCTGCAACGACGTCAACAACGGCCGGTCACTACCAGCAGTGAGTCGACACAGTGCAATGGTGTTAGTCGCAGGCGCGCGCAGTGAGCGCGATGAGTTAGATGAGGCGGTTAGTGGTCAGTGCGGCGCGCGCGCAGACACGGCATGCACGTGCTCACTCACGGGCTCGCCCTTGTATCCCTTGTCGCCCTTCGGCCCCTGCGAACGAGACGGCGGCGCGTTAACAGCGCACTCTAATCAATAGCTGCTTTGCTAGTATAGGTACGGAGGTACTAGCGAACGGTGGATTGGGAGACTAGGTACTGACCTCCTGTCCGGGGATGCCGTCCGTTCCCTGGAAGCAAAGCAAACTTAGTTAGTGCAGGGCGATGCGAGACGAAGGTCGGCGGTTGGTAGGTACGTACCGGCAGGCCGGGGTCCCCGCGCTCGCCCTTGGAGCCCGGCTCGCCCTGCGCGCCCTGTGCACACACAATGCGTTAACGTGACGTCACTAGGAACAGTATTATGTACCTACCTAATAGGTACTCAATGTAAGAACAGTAAACAGATTGATGTGGTTCTCACCTTCATGCCGTCGAGTCCGGGCGGGCCCTGCGGAACGAGAAGCGCGTCAGTCAGTATGTACTGCAGCTGCGACGTCGAACGCATGCCAACCCGACGTGCTGCGTGCCTCGCGCCCCGTGCCGCGTGCATCGTGCTCCGTGCCGTACCGTGCTGACAGCCTTTCACAGCTATACGCATTAAGTTCTATACGTTTCATTCAAGGCATACGCAAGAAATAAAGTCAAGTCGTATTGAGATTAGCATGATGCAGAAAAAGGAAACGCTGATTTTCGAAATAATATCCAATGAGCAATAACCCACTTTGAGTGTCTCTTATACTGATGAAGATCAGGGCCACGGCACTACCATTTTAACCGACTTCTCTTAAATCTCAATATTAACTTGTTTTGCCTCTTTTCTTATTAGGCCTCGCTTCTTGCCGAATTTCAGGATTCTATGTCAACGGGAAGTACCCTATAGGTTTTGTAAGCATGTGATTCCCTTAAAATTGCAAAAAAAATGGGCATAAACGGCTGCAACTTTTGATTGCGTTGACTTAGACGTTTGATTTATATCAAAACCCCAAAAAATTACGCACCTGAGTATTTGATGTTAATTTCAACTCGATATCTCCACGCGTTCCTGAGAAAAGAGGGTTGATAGACGGACGGACAGACGGACAACAAAGTGATCTTATAAGGGTTCCTTTTTACGTTTTGAGGTACGGAACACAAAAAAAAAATATCGCAAAAGGAACTAGGGGCCCCGTGGATAGAGGGCCCTCGGGGACGTGTAGCCAGTAGGGAAGGGCCCAACTTATACGAGTACAGACACAGCAGGTAAGTTCACTTTTAAAATTAGGTAATAATGTTTTCTTGCGAGTATGTAGGTGTATACTGTTTCAGCACAAGCTATGTACAGTATCCGGCCGAGTTGTTGATTATAATAGTGACAGTTTACAAAAAAGATCGTATCCGCAGAGGAGCTAAGCTAAGCAAATCAAGAAAAATACTGATGTGCACGGCATGCAAATATTTATTTTCTTTCAAAATTATTTGTAAAACAACATTTTTTTATTTAAGAAGTTACTGTTATGGTACAAATGACGACTTAGATTCATAAAAAAACTAAACCTTAACGATAGCATTATCTGGTAAAGGGACGGAGCGCGGTCGTCACTGACGATGGGTTGGACCGGTCGCGACGTCGTCGTCCCGCGCCGTATTCGCGACGGGACCGCCGCCGTCGCTCCGCAGCGACTGCACTCCATATACCGAGCTTTATTTACAACTGTAGGTGATCTTCATTACAGATCAACCAATGTAACAAATTTAAGTACTTAACTTACTAATAAACGGAGCCTTAAACTATTCACAATAACTTTTTTCCACACATGCACTCGCAATTCCCAATTCGATCGGTTAATAGAATGAACCAGACTTTCACTTTTACAATTAACATAGTAAGAAACAAGTGTTTTCTAGGTAGGTACCTAACTACTTATGAACATTATATTATTTTGTACATTCGTATTTTGGCTCGTTGCACGAAAATACATCCATCCACCTTCATTATTCGCACCGATAAGGAATGAAACTCGGTGCTTGCTTCTGTTTTTTCAGCCAATTATAATCTGGGTCTCTTCAAGACAAGAGTGGATAGGTGTCTTCTAGACCTTCGTGATATGCTGTCGGCTACATCGTCACTTTCCATCAGGTGAGATTGTGGTAAAACGAAGGCTTATGGACTATAAAAAAAAATCGGAAGATGGTAGCTGCGTCAGACAAAAATAAAGGATACGCAGATGGAGAAAATACAATAGAATAAGATAGAATTGTCTACATCCGAAAAATCTTATGATAAATGATCAAGCAAACTTACCCTTACGTAAAGCTCGATCACAATAATGTGAACAGCTTCATTCTATGCGATTTTTATATTTTACATAAATTAACTGTGAACGTGAATAAAATAGAAAAAAAAAAACTAAACACACGAGCTTGCCCTGCACCTTGCTGCGCGGCAAATAGCGAACGTGCCACGCCGCTGCCCCGTGAGGCGACCTGCGTCGAATGCAGATAAACATTGCATGGGCGCTGGGTGATGGTATGGCGCAACCTCTATGGTTATTCTTACTCTATGGTAAAAAGCTTGTCTTGTCAGTATTGTATTCTTTTTGAAAAACATAAAGAAAGTGCGTTGTTATAATTTCTGTTATATTATAAATAAAAGGCATTTTATTACGAATGGCATATTTATATTCCACGTCCAACAATTGGTAGCAGAGCGTGGTTGCCTACTTAAATGCCAAAAAGAAATAAACTATCGCAAGAAACAAAAAATGGCGTCGTCGTCTACATATCGTTCCATAGAAACGTTATCAAGAAATAATTACGACACCTGGTGTTTACAAGCCCAGGCAGTACTGATTAAAACCGAATTATGGAATTACGTCAGCGGCGAAACAAAACTGTCGTCAACATCGAGCGCCGACGAAAAATGTAAGTTCGAAAAAAATGACATACAAGCTAGATCGGAACTCATTCTGCTCATCTCACCGACGGAATTAAAACAAATAAAAGGATGTAAAACGTCAAAAGAGATATGGGATAAACTTAAATCCATACATCAGAGCACTGGTCCGGCGAGAAAAGCAACTTTGTTGAAACAACTGGTTCTGAAGAAAATGAGCTCCGAAGAGGATATCCGCGACCATTTAAATAACTTTATGGATGTCGTCGGAAAGCTGGAGGATATGGAAGTTAAAATCCACCCGGAATTATTGACCATTATGATGCTCTATAGCCTACCAGCAAACTATGAAAACTTCCGCATCGCTATTGAGTCCCGGGACGCGCTACCTAGCCCAGAAGAATTACAAATAAAAATTATAGAAGAAAATGAGGCCAGAAAGCAAACAAAACCGAATGACACCTCATCAAGGTCTGAAGCATTTTACGCTAAACAGAAGAGGAAGACCGTAGTCTGTAAACACTGCAACAAAAAAGGACACACTACAGAGGCATGTTGGTCGAAGAAAGGAGCCACTCGCCCACAGGAAAAGAAAACTCATGAAAAGAACTTCATTGTATGTTATTTATCGGCAGACAGCATTGGTGAAAATCTATGGTGCCTTGACAGTGGCTGTAGCTCTCACATGACAGGTGAGGTACAAAAATTCAAAGAATTAACTCCTGAAGTAAACACTTTAAGCCTCGCGTCGAAGAAGCAAACCACACAAATTAAAGGGCGAAGAAAAATTAGTATCTCGACCAGCGACGAAAAATATAATTTGAATGATGCATTGTACGTACCAGAAATAACTACAAACCTCATATCAGTTGGGTAAAAGAAAAAGAAACGGTGATACAACTTAACAATAAGAAAAATCGTCAAAATTCTTACTTACCGATTCAGGATCCCATTCCCTTGACAGATATGTCCACCTCAGATGCCACCAACTATGAAACAAACCTAAATGAAAATCAGTTGCCGTCGGAGGATGAGGAGGCTGAAATTGCTGATCAAGACCAAACCTCATTTGAAGAGGATGAAGGGGCTGAGAGTGATGGATACCAAACTCCACACGAAACGAATGAGAGAACATCTCAAAGACCCACAAGAAATCGAATGAAACCTATATGGTCAAAAGACTACCACTTACAAGATGATATGGAAGAAGAAAGCTTGCTAGTGTCGGATATGTTATACTTGTCTGAACAAAATGAAACCGAAGACGATTGGCACGACGCAATCAAAGCTGAAATGAGAGCACTTATCAAGAATGAGACGTGGAAAATCACGAAGAAAACCACTGGCATGAAGCTCATTGACTACAAACTTGTTCTTAAAACAAAAACAGGACAAGACAATACGGAAACTAAGAAGGCAAGACTTGTCGCTCGAGGATTCACCCAAAGACCCGAAATAGACTACAATGAGACTTTAGCGCCTGTGGCAAAGTTAAGCTCCATCAGAACCGTCGTTGGAATGTCTGTCGAAGAAAACATGAAATTAAAGCATATGGATGTCAAGACAGCGTATCTGAACGGCGACATAGAAGAAGATATCACTATGAAGGTACCTGAAAACCTGGAAAAGTATGTGACAGAAATAATTATCGATGAGAGCGGAAATAATGACCTGAAAAAATGTATTAGAGAAATCAAAGGAGAAAAAGTCTGCAAACTACAACGATCCTTGTATGGTCTAAAACAATCCGGGAGGCAGTGGTACATCCGATTGGACATGGAATTACGCAATATTGGTTTTGTCCCATCACAAGCAGACCCGTGTGTATACATACTACAGAAAGGAGGAGCTAAAGTAATCACAGCCATCTGGGTAGATGATTTACTTATAGCTTACAACTGTCCTAAGAAAATGCAAGAAATCAAAACAATGCTTGCACACAAATTTGAAATAAAAGATTTGGGAACACCACAGAGAATGCTCGGAATTGATTTTAAATACACTAAAGATACAGTGAAACTTTGCCAAGAAAGTATATCAGGGATTCTCTAATTAAATTTAAAATGGACGAATGCAAAGCAACGAATACGCCTATAGAACCAGGGCTATCGCTTGAAGCTGACAAAAGTCCAAAAGATAAAGAATTGCCATATAAAAACCTGATTGGAACACTTATGTATCTAGCAGTAGCCACGAGACCCGATATTATGTTCGCAGTCAGTTATCTCTCGCAATTCAACGATAGCTACAATGCCGAACACTTTAAAAGTGCCAAGCGTGTGTTAAGATACCTCAAGGGCACATCTAGTATCGGGCTAACTTTTAAAAGAACCGAACAAGAATTGTACGGTATGGCAGACGCAGACTGGGGCGCCTGCAAATTAGACCGCAAGTCTTTCTCTGGATACTGTTTCATATATGCAGGAGGCTGTATCAGTTGGTCATCGCGAAAACAAAAGAGTGTAGCGCTTTCAACAGCCGAGGCGGAGTACTGTGCGTGTACTGAGGCAGCAAAAGAAGCCATACACCTGAAAATGGCATTTAATGACCTGGGGATTCACATAGATTGCGTCCAGATCTCAAATGACAATCAAGCCGCATTGAAGCTCAGTCAAAACCCTATAGTTTCATCAAAATCCAAGCACATCGATTTAAAGATGCACTATATCAGGAACTGTATTCAGAACAAACAGATAAGCTCGGAATATTTGGAGACAAGAAAGATGGCGGCTGATTTACTGACGAAGGGCCTACCAGGGCCAAGGCTGAAGGAGCTGGAGGAGTGATGGTATGGCGCAACCTCTATGGTTATTCTTACTCTATGGTAAAAAGCTTGTCTTGTCAGTATTGTATTCTTTTTGAAAAACATAAAGAAAGTGCGTTGTAATAATTTCTGTTATATTATAAATAAAAGGCATTTTATTACGAATGGCATATTTATATTCCACGTCCAACACTGGGGACCAGTGACCCAGCCTCAACGGGGCAAATGAGACTTCATCTGTACAACTTATTATAAAACGATGAAATTTCGTGCAACGAACGAGACTAGCTAGATTAGATTGGAGACTAAGAATTAGAAAGTAGAGTAGAGAGGCACCTGCAAACAGGTGTAGGTACGTGCATTATGAGTAGGGTGAGGAGTGGGCCCCTCGGACGGCAGCACTCGGGTGCGCACCACACGCGTCCGCCGGGGGCTGCGCGGCCCCGCGACACACGGCAGGTGACTAGGACGACGTGACGCAACGCTTTCAGGCAACACATTAACTAGATAATAGCGGGTAGAAAAAAACATTACAATTCATTCCAAAACAATTAATTGAAATCACAGATTGTTCTCAAGGATTTTTAGAGGGTTTTCTAGTATAATAAAAATAAAAGTTGCCATTAATGATGCCTTTCTGGTCAGCAGTTTGCGAGTCATGTCACGTCGACCGCGTCTACGCGTGCTTGGCACTCTATAGCTAAACCTTATCATTATTTAATTCTAATAAAAAGGACCGAACATAGCTTAAAATGAAAGAAGGTAACTATGAAGAGATACAAGTAAAGTATGTACATATAATACAGTCAGTGCCGTCGACCCCATGCGGGATCCGCTGCCTGGCGGCGGCCCAGCGCGGTGGCGGCGGCGGTATATGCTACTTCCTACATCAATAATAGGCTTATTCTAGGTTACAAACTAGCAATATTTAGACATAAATACACCGAGATAAACGTAAGGGCATGGAAAGAGTGTTTTTTTTGTAAAGTTATTACAATGAGTGTTTAAGTATTATATTTTACAAAACACGATATTTATACCACAAGTGGTGTATGATGTGCCCACAGAAGACATTAGTAAGAACTTCTATTTAAGGTGTGTCGTTCGTTGCAGAGAAGGCCCGCGCTCGCGGCATAGCAGCGGCTGCGACGCGGCGGCGGCGGGTTCCCTCACGACAAACGCACGCTTCACGCCCGTGGCGATCTCTAGCGCCGTTAGTGGTCGCAACAGGTTATTTAAAATCTACGACAGGCCTTCAGACTACTCTTTATTAAGTACTTATAAGTATTAATTATTATAAACTATGAATATCTACCTACTACTTGGCACCCGGATTATACTATTGTGTTAACCTTGAAAAATTTACAAACATCTTCGTAAAAAATATTCAATCTCATTGCTAGCAATAGATACTTTTATAATTTATACAGGTTTTATTATAATTATGATATTTTTATTTGTACAAATTAACGGATTGCTGATCCCTGATAATCTGTCTCATGTCTGATCCCTGAATCATGAATCAATTAGGTACTTGGCTTGTGCTGGTATTAACGTATTTATCTACAGGGAAGTACAGTTCAAAATAAGATTTTTTCTCATTTCTAAGTATTGATTAGTAGTGTAAAATGTATTTTAATAAGAGCTTTCAGAACGCACGATTTTAAGAAAGCATACCTTTTAACAAAAAATATATCATTATCGTAAAATAATCAAATTAAGATCTGGAATCGGATAGACTGATTCAATTTTGACGAGCACCTATCACCTTGCTCTCGATAACAACAAAGTTCTATTTT
The DNA here is from genome assembly GCA_947859395.1 of Eupithecia insigniata. Lineage (NCBI taxonomy): Eukaryota > Metazoa > Arthropoda > Insecta > Lepidoptera > Geometridae > Eupithecia > Eupithecia insigniata. The sequence continues at coordinate 15,664,281 of OX402004.1, read as the reverse complement.
TTTTGTTTCACAATCGATAACACTTACGGCTAGATGCGGTAACGTGGTCACTTAATGTAGTGGGTAAGTACGCACAAATATAACAATTTACAGTAGACGGTGAGTGATGCAGATGCGGCGGCGGCGCGGCGGCGGTGCAGCGGCGGTGCAGCGGTGGCTCGCGGCGCGCCCCGCTCACTACGTGAACGCGAAGTCCGGCGGCCAGCGATTCTCCTGCCCACACCACACCCACCGCAGGATTAGTACCATTACTCCACTCTCGCATGCTGGTTATCGCACAAGTGTCGTGCTCTCTCGTGTTAGCTCTGAGTTACATTAGAAAGCGCATGCATTTGATTAGTCATAGTGATGTGTTGATGTAGTGCTGTTATGTATTGTATGTGTGCATACGTCTGTATGTGGGAACGGCACTCACCCTGGGCCCCTGACCGCCGTTGCGGCCCGGCTCGCCCGGCAGTCCCACCGGCCCCTGCAACACACACGGCACAAAGTTACGACATGACCGCCAGAAGCATGCGCCGCTGCCAAAGCGCACAGCGCAGATTCTCACCGGCAGTCCCATGGGGCCAGCGTCTCCCTTATCGCCTCGGTCACCCTGAAATCAATTTATACACTTGAAAAATGATTCATAGGAAGTGGAGGTACTAGTACTACTATTGTGTTAACCTTGAAATCTTAACATTGGGAATGTATCTAAATCGCATTAAATTTAGATTTAAATAGACAAAATGAATGTACGGTTCACGTACAGCATTAAAATACCTATAATTATTTCGGCTGACACCGCGTTCAGCTGCGACTTACATTTCAGTTAATCCTTAGCCGCGCACTAAAGCGGATGAGTATCTTTCATGAACTCTGTACACTTTTCACTATAATCTAACCTAATATAATTATTAGCCTTCAATATAACTTCGATTGATTAACTCAGTGTTCTAACTCAAACTATCATACTAAAGCTCTGGGCTCGTACATGGTCCTTCGAGCTATAAACAGTGAATTTAAGTGAGTGTCTCTATATGCAATAGCGAATCGTTTCAATTGGTCTCCCACAAGCGGGTCTCGCCAGTTGGATTGAGAAGGCGCAGGTATTGTAAGTGGAGTGCATGCACTCAACATTCACGAGCGAAAACTTCGCTGTTAACTGAACTAGTACCTGCGGTAATACTTCTACTATTATACCAACGGTCAACATATTTTACTAACAACAATGGCTCAGAGCGCAACGGAGCTACTCAGCCAACAGGAGACGGTATTCAAAAACTTGAAGCAGATCTGCAACAACTACAAGAAGGATAGTCCTAGCAGGAAAACTTTAGATTATCTAGAAGAGCGTCTTTCTAGGCGTAATGTAAACTGGGAAGAGTTTGGACGTAACCATCAGCTACTAGAGGAGTCGGAAGCAACCGACCAGCAATACTTCACTGATGATGTATTCAACTCCACCAAAAGAATATACGAAGATTCAGGACTTCAGGACATTATAAAGAGGAAGGCAGGATTACCGGCTGTAAGCACTGGTCAGGCGGAATCCGGTAGAGCATCAACATTGGCATCGACTGCCGAAGGTAACACATAATTTAATTTCGCCGACGACATAAGGTTTCATGTACCACCTCGTGACACAAGTGAGACGAATGACAAACAACAAGAACTATTGCGTCAACAGTACTTCAACTTTAGAGCTTTTGAACGTGCGGTGGACAAGATAAACTTAACTCTGACTATCACCAAGGAGAAATGGGAACTGGACGATCTAAACATCCTTAAGACTAAATGGGAGTACATCGAGAAGGCCAACTGGCAGCTTGTTTATATTTTACAAGATGAGGATTCGATCTATAAACAGAAGTATGATGCTGCGGAGGACATCTATGACGACATACGTAAGAAGCTGCAGCACAAGATCTGGAACAACGCGCACTACGAGAAATCTACACCAAAAATCGAGATACCGGATTTTAACGGCAAGTACGGTCAATGGTTAACTTTAAGAGATCTTTACGTAGAAAGCGTGCATAATAACCCGGTACTATCCAAGGCCCAAAAAATGCAACACCTGAAGACGAAGCTGAAGGGCGACGCGGAGAAACTGGTACAGCATCTTGGGATCAGCGCGGAGAACTACACTTCATGCTGGGAGATCCTTACTCATCGCTACGATAACAAGCGACTACTCTTTACATCTTACATGAATACGCTTCTAAACCAACCAACCATTCAACAAGTGAGCGCCGCTAGCATAAGAAAACTACATGACGTCATGTTGGAGTGCTTGAACGGTCTCAATAACATTGGGCTTGACATCTCCAATTGGGATCCGATTGTTGTACATCTATTGGTACAAAAACTAGATAGCGTAACATACAACGAGTACATCAAAGATACTAAGAATCCTAGAGGATTTCCACATTTGAAAGAATTCACGAAATTTCTAGAATCAAAATTTATGGCATTAGAAGTCTTACAGGGAAACAATCAAAAATCGTCCACCTCAAATAAACCTGGGAAGTCAGACAAACAAACTAATCACGCAAGCGAAGTCGAAAACAACACTAGTCGCAGTTCATCGTACTTTAAGAAGTCACAATATTTGCCTAAAGTCTTATTCACTACGGCTCGAAACTGCCCAATCTGCAAAACTGATCACGTGCTTATGAAATGTGACAAATTTATAACAATGAATGCAAAGACTCGCGGGGAAACAGTGCGAAAAATGCATATTTGCCCAAACTGTTTGTACGATCACGAAGAAAAGCAATGCAACTCACGCAAAACATGTAAAGTATGTAATAAAGCCCAACATACACTTTTACATGATGCGAATCTTGAACAATCTAACGATCAATCTTCACAAAGGGCATCATCATCATCATCATCGAGCTCTACCTCTAACTCTTATGCTGCTGTTAACAATATCTTGGACGACGAGAAGGAAGTTTTGTTGACGACTGTACTACTAAAGGTCAAATCGATAGATGGTGAATACCTAAACTTAAGAGGGTTACTCGATCAAGGTTCACAAGTTAGCCTCATCACAGAGAGCGCAGCGCAACGTCTCAGGTTACCCCGCCGTAAAATGAGCGCCGTCATATCTGGTGTCGGGGCACTAGGCGGTAACTGTATAGGAGCAATTAACTTAGAATGCAAGTCAATACATTCAGACTACAGTTTTAATATTGAAACACTGATTATGAACAAACTTTTAAGTAATTTGCCAACTGCATCTTTTTCGATTAATAATTGGACCTACATAGACGACAACCTTAAACTAGCTGACCCACACTTCAACATATCGGGCCCTATTGGCCTACTTTTAGGTGCCGATATCTACTCAGAGCTCATTTTAAATGGCATAATGAAGAGTGAACAAGGTTGTTACCCTGTAGCGCAGCAAAATAAAGTGGGGTGGATTTTATGCGGAAAAGTAAAAATATTCAACTGCTTCGTGACGCTCAATGAACTAGAGAACATGACAAGGTTTTGGGAAACTGAGGAGATAAATTCAACTACTGACATGTCACCTTCAACTACAGAGGAACAGTATTGTGAAGATTACTATAACTCAACCACTACTAGATTGACAAACGGACAGTATGTCGTTGAAATGCCCATAATGCCTAACTACGAATCTAACATTAATAGCAACAAGTCTCAAGCTAAGGCTCAATTTCTTCAACTTGAAAGGAAAATGCAGGGAAACAAGGAGCTGAGTCGCGAATACAATACATTTATGGACGAATACATTACTATGGGGCATATGAAACCTGTATTATCACAAAAACGAAAGCAAATCTACTTACTTCATCACGGCGTGATTAGAGCCGAGTCTACCACAACTAAACTACGAGTAGTGTTTAACCCATCTTATAAACTAAAATATAGAGCCAGCCTCATGTACTGCGGGCCTAACTTACAGAAGGACATGTTTACACCACTGATACATTGAAGAACGTGCAGATATGTCTTCACTGCCGATGTAGAGAAGCTGTACTGCTTTATCTGGCTGAACGAGAAGCAACAAAATCTCCAAACTATTCTGTGGAGACCAGCAGGAGAACATCAAACAGAACCGATAGAAGAATGGAACTTACAGACAATCACATATGGCATGAAGTGCGCTCCTTATCTAGCTATGCGTACTTTACACCAGCTTGCAAAAGATGAAGGAGAAAGTTATCCGGAAGCATCAAGGATTCTACAAAACTTCTTCTATATGGATGACTTAGTCTACGGAAAATACACTATTGAAGCGGCGAAATAACTGGTCGGTCAACTTATTGAGTTATTGAAAAAAGGATTTACGAAAATGGAAAAGCAACGAGCCTACGATCTTAGAAGACTTGCGAGATGATCAGAAAAGTACTACTACAAATATCTAACACAAAGATGCTGGGAAAGAGATGGAATCAAACAAATGACGACTTTTCTTATCATTGGAAGCTACCTGAACAAAAACGCTTGACAAAACGAACCTTACTGAGTGAAATAAGCAAACTATACGATCCTCTTGGTTTTCTATCTCCTTTTATAATCAAAACTAAACTGTTGTTTCAAAAAGTATGGACCACTAAAACAGGCTGGGATGAATGTTTACCTAACGAAATTACTGCCGAATGGGAGACACTTCGAAAAAATCTTCCTTTGATAAATGGACTTTCCATACCTCGATGGCTACAGTGCCATGACACTAACGTGGAAGTTCATGGATTCTGTGACGCAAGCGAGAAAGCCTATGCGTGTGTAATATACAGCCGCGTGATGAATCAGCAAGGCGATTACGTTACTACTTTAATTACTGCCAAAACTAAGGTTGCTTCCATCAACAAAAAGTTAAGCTTGCCCCGAATGGAGCTCTTCAGAGCTTTATTACTAGCCAAACTTATAGAAAAGGTCAAGCTTACTCTCAAACATAAACAATTACTAATAAACTGCTGGAGTGACTCTAAAGTTGTTCTCGCCTGGTTACAAGGAGACATCAATCGGTGGGAGAGATATGTGGCTAACAGAGTAGCACAAATAAACAACATAATTTCGGCAGAGAAATGGCAGTATGTCAGATCAGAAGATAATTCAGCAGACTGCGCGACTCTCATCTTCTCAACTTCTTAACTTCAAACTCTGGTGGGAAGGGCCTGAGTGGTTAAAAACGTACAGCTGTACGAATAATAACGAAAAAACCATGACCTACTCTACAAACGATGGACGGCGCCGAAAGAAATGCTGCGTGGCAACTTACAAAAACGACGAAATCATCAAAACATTATTGAATAAATTCAGTGGTTACAAACGTGTAATCCGAGTGCTTGGTTGGATTTTTCGTGTAATCAACAATCTAAAGAAAACATTCAATACGAAAAATAACTTACGCGGCTGTGACGAAACAAAGATGGTTATGTTTTTGACATCAGATGAAATTTCAAAAGCAACTAAACTAGTGATCATGAGCGTACAAGAGGAGTATTTTGGCGAAGAAATAGACTGTTTGAAGAAAAACAAGTCAGTGTCCACAAAAAGCAAACTACTGAACTTAACTCCATTCCTTGACGAGAATGGACTGCTGCGTGTACAAGGACGACTGACAAACTCAACTCTACCTCTTCAATCTTAGCATCCGATCATTATTCACGCCAGAGGAAGATTGACGGAGCTACTTATTCAGGAGGCACACTTTGACACCCTTCACGGAGGCGCACGGCTCACCTTAGCTCATTTACGTCTAAAGTTTCGGGTTATCGGTGGGATGCCATCGTTTCAAGACAACTCGTATCAATCAACAGATGGCTGCTTTGCCAAAAGAGCGAGTAACCCCGGGAGCTAGAGCTTTCACGGCCACAGGGGTGGACTTCACTGGTCATGTCGATGTGAAGATAAACAAAGGAAGAGGAGTGAAGACATGCAGAGCTTACATCGCCATATTCATTTGCATGGTAACAAAAGCCGTGCACTTGGAATTGGTGTCTGACCTAACAACACAGACATTTTTGAATTTTCACAAGAATGTGCGCACGCAGAGGGACGCCCAAACAGATGTTCTCGGACAACGGGACTAACTTCGTGGATGCTGCACGACTCCTACAAGAAGACTTTGAACGCTACAAAACTTTCAAAAAGTCAGAGTTTTTTGATGAGATAAACAACTTACAAATACAATGGAACTTCAACGCTCCTCTCTGGCCAACAGCCGGTGGACTATGGGAGGCTGCTGTAAAATCAATGAAATATCACCTGCATCGAGTTTTGGGCGAACAGAAGCTTACTTTTGAACAATTTACTACTATACTAGCACAAATTGAAGCCTGCTTGAACTCGCGACCATTATGCCCACTAACAGAAGATGTCGATGATCTGGAGTACCTGACTCCCGGCCACTTTCTCATCGGTGGTCCATTACTATCACTACCACAAGAAGAAGAAGATTTTGCCCAACATTACTTAAGAAACAGATGGAGACATATAGAACAAATGAATTTGCATATTTGGAAGCGCTGGTCTAATGAATACCTACACCAACTGCAAGTCCGAAGCAACTGGCAACATCCTAAAGAAAACTTAAAAGAAGGAAGCCTAGTGCTAATAAAGGACGAATTTTTACCACCAGGACGATGGGCTCTCGGAAGAGTTGAGGAACTTCACCCGGGCACGGACGGAATAGTTCGGGTGGTAACTCTAAAAACAAAAAAAGGACAGCTCAAGAGACCTATAACGAAACTGTCGCCCTTACCAATAAAACCTGTTGTGGATGAATCGGCAGAAAATAAAGAGAAACAGCCCACATCCGAAACTAATAATCGACAAGGCACAACATACGGCGTTCTATAATATCTATGACTGTATGCAGGTGGAGGATCGAATCACAAACTACTATCTCTTATTCGAATTACCTTGACTGAGTGACACAGCCTGCAAAGAAAACTGAACTAGTTACATAAACCTAATCTGTGGGTATTCATATTGTATGAAAAACAGCTGATACGAATATGATGCAAAGATCGAGTTACGCCGACGGTCACTGCAGCACAGGAGTCTGATCCAGAAAGGAGACGCGATGATGATTGCATACATCCAGCGGGTCAAAACTTCTACCTGGGACCGGACAGAGATACCTACCATCAACTCAACTAACTTTAGTTAACTTTTACCACTTATACATTTTACTGTAATAGATGCTCATCCTATTTTTTCCCTCGGAAGCATGTACGGTTCACGTACAGCATTAAAATACCTATAATTATTTCGGCTGACACCGCGTTCAGCTGCGACCTACATTTCAGTTAAGCCTTAGCCGCGCACTAAAGCGGATGAGTATCTTTCATGAACTTTGTACACTTTTCACAATATAACTTCGATTGATTAACTCAGTGTTCTAATTCAAACTATCATACTAAAGCTCTGGGCTCCTACAATGAACATGTATTAGACACATAAGTGATAAATAAATGTGCTAGTGAATTCTTTTTCACTTATTACACGAGTGGACAAAAAAATTAAGTGAAGAGAATATCAATAACACCTTATTTCTTATTTGATAATAATAATTATGTTTATAGTATAAAATTTGACTTGTCTATTTGCTTATTTTGTAAGCCTAAAGAAACAAAGGTATTGATTCTTATTCTGAGTAAGCCTGACTTACCGCTTTACCCCGCGTACCCGGCTCGCCTTTGTCACCCTTGATGCCCGGGGGGCCCGCCACTCCTGGCAGGCCTACGGGGCCCGGAGACCCGGGAGGCCCCATCATCTGTCATAAAAACATTAATGATAAGTATTTATATTAATAAATAGAAGGGGTACCGAGATTCCTGATATTCTTTTTAAAACCCGAGTTCTTATCACATTCTCTGAGCGTCTGGTCGAAGCGAGGCCTGACCCGAGAACTGGTGCGTAACTGGCATTTCTTTTAGCATTTCCATTCCATACAACAACAGGGCAATGCATCCAGCGTCTCGGGGACGCTTCCAACTGGTATTGATATGGATCAGTTGACCGACCTGTAGATTGTTTGTAACAGTCTGCAGTTAGCTCAATTGATTCTGTGCAAATGTAAATCTGTTTCTATTATTTGATTGTAAAATAAACTAACCTTTTCCGCTTGGATTTATCAAACTTATAAAAGAAACTTTAATGAAGTTTTTAAAGAAGTGGACTGACTTACCATCTCATGTCCGTAGAGCTCGTAGCCCGTGGCGTCTCCCTGCAAGTTCAACGGTGGGCATAAAGATTACCAGTTCAAAAAGACATTTCATTTGTTTGGTAGTGTGCTTTATTCCTATTGTCCTTTGTCTTTGGCTATGCCAACAAATAGCTGATTGAGTAATGAAGTCAATACAAAATATCTACGTAGAGGGTAGGAAGGAGTCGATAGATACCTGTCGCCTCCTCAGCTTCCTGTACTTCTGCAGAGTGGAGCCGCCGGCACCGCCATCCAGAACAAATTTATTAACAGTTGAATATTGCTTCAGCTAAAGTTGTTAAAATGATTTGTATTTTATAAGGAAAAATAATTAATTATAGAATAAGGTAGTATCCCTCACCGAATCTCCTTTATCTCCCTTATCGCCCTTGATTCCGGGATAACCAGGCGGACCGGGCAGGCCGGGAGCGCCCAGCATGCCGGGCGAGCCTATGTCACCGTAATCGCCCTTGGCACCCCTCAAACCCGGCTCACCCGGCTTTCCCGGGGGTCCGTGCACGCCCGGAGCCCCCGGCACGCCGTCCGTGCCCGCTGGCCCCCGCGCGCCTACTGCACCCGGCTCGCCTGCAACACACAGTCAATGCTGCTTCACTCTGCGCCAACATGTCATGTTTCAGATACACTAGAAGGTGTCAGACGTCTGCACGGTGAGATCGGTAGAGAGCTCTCGCCGCATGCATTACCGGTGCACAGGAGTTGGCCTAAGCTGAAGAGGAAACGTTGACGAAGAAGTTAGGGAAAAGTTACCTGCCGTATCCTCCAGTGAGTGTTCGTAGTTGTCTCGCCGCGTCACGCAACGTCGAACCGCAGGCACCTACACCTGTCGTCATTTGTACCACGGAATCCATATCTACGCGCGATAAACACTATGAGGAAGCGATTCTCATGCGGTGAAACGATTCCCGTGCGATGCATGCAACGAGCGAAAGAACAAGAGTCTCGAGAAGAGAACGAAGGAGGTAGACGAGCGACAGAACGAGACAGATAACGAGAAAATCGGGGAGAGAGGGCAGAGAGAAGTGCGCTCGTGCCGTGCGTGTACCCGCTTGCCGCGCTTGCCACGGGGCCCGCGCTCGCCAGCCGCACCAGGGGGTCCGCCCACGCCGCTCTCGCCGCGTTCGCCACGCGTGCCGCTCGGACCTTCAACAGACGCACGCTCACCATCTGGCATCCACCACCAGCGCCCTCGCTTGATCGCTACTCCTCAAAGCTCCCCCATAACATATGCTGAGTATCGGACGGATGTGATGTGAGCGCTCTAAACTAAAAGCTTTAAGGTGTGTTTCACCAACGTATTAAATAATTATTTCAACAATATTCCTAATGGTGGGTGGTTAAATTACAGTGTGCTGAATATTAACGATTGGTAAACTCATGATCGAATAAAACAAGGTCTGCTCCTCCGGGAGTGTGTTTCGCTTACGTCACTGTTCTGTAGTGGCAACAGGACTATTTCAACAAAACGTAGAAGTTGGGAAACAAATGTGATAAGAGTCAATGGAAAAATCAATTAACAAATGTGAATCGTCAATCATGTTTGTTGGATCAGTCAAAACGAGTCAATGTGATAAATAATTGGTAAATACAAAACCACATAGCTTTATAAGATTTATGCAGGTAATATAAGGAGTTCGTGGAGTTACGATTTTGCGCTACTGGAACCAGATTCGTTCTCATTCGCCGATGGTGATGATGACGTAATCAAGAGACACCCACGTGACCATCGTGTCTCGGAAGACCATACCTTGTTTTCTTATACCATAGGTAAACTAAGTCCTTAAAAGGCTACCCCAATCAGAGCCGCCACCTGTTTTATCGTATTATTACGATATACAAAGAAATTTTCAAAAATCCCTTGGCCCGTTAACGAAAACCAAGTTTGGTGCAAAGTACATCTTAGGTTTGGTGGCCAAAAAGTGCAACTTTGCATCTCTTCCCAAGCTATACAATATAAAACTATTACAGAGGCATTAAAAATAAGCTTATGATAGGTATCACAAACTGACCAAGGGATTTTTGAAAATTATTTTGTTTAACGTAATAATACGATAGAATAAGGTGGCTGCACTAGTTTGGATCTGGGAACCACCTTAAGCACCTATTGAAAAGCTTCAAATGGATGTCAGTAATTGTTCAAAGTAGATATCTGTGCATTAAACTAATAATAATAACCATACATTTATATGTTAGCCATTGTTAAACAAAAAACTTGAAACTGTGCTCCAGTTGCTTAAGTTGGCAGTGAGGAAATCATTACCGGGGGGCCCAGGTGGTCCAGGGGGTCCTTCGATGATGCCGGTCGGGAATTGGTCACCTTTTAGTGTCGTCGTGTATCCTCGCTCGCCTTTGTCGCCTTTGTCTCCCTGAAGCGATCATATCATGATAATCATTACTATACTGAGTATTTCTACTGCCATTCCTAGTTTTTGAGACGCCGTGAGTGAAGGATTGACACTTACTCTATGTCCTCCAGGTCCGATGGGTCCAGGTGGGCCTATGGGTCCGAGCGGGCCGGGCGGGCCGGGTGGACCGGATGTGCCCGCGGGCCCAGGCTGCCCAACCCTGCCGTCGCGGCCCGGCAGCCCCTCCGTTCCGGCGGGCCCTGAAGCCCCTGGAGGCCCAGGCTCGCCAGGCTCTCCCTGTGTACACGCAAAAGCCATTAGACCTTCCCGCTTTTGCAAAAGATGTTCTTTTATGTAAGTCATCGCTACATTAGCACATTTATTAGCTCGAGGAGTGTTTTCATTGATTGATTCTTTTTTCCACAAGTGGACAAAAAATTGAAGTGAAGAGAATATCAATAACACCTTATTTCTTATTTGATATTAATAACTATGTTTATAGTATACAATTTGACTTGTCTAAGTGCTTATTTTGTAAGCCTAAAGAAAAAAGTTATTGATTCTGATTGCTTGCGCAAAGCTCTAATCATAAGAACATGCTGATTGATATACTTACCTACGTCAAGTGAAAAATGTTAATACACTGCAAAAAAGCAACTAGAAACAAGACAGGATTAGTAGGAAGTTACGTACCTACTTGTGTCCATGCGTGAATCTCCCCTTTGGTGGATGCGTAGTGTTAGAACATGGTGGAGCCAGGAGGTGTATTAGATATAATTAGAGTATATAGGTAGGTAAGAATATGAGAGCATTACTGGCTAGTGCAGCGAGCCCGTGGCCTTACCTTGAGCTGGATGATGGTCTGCGCAGAGATGTTGTGGCCCGCCGCCTGCAGACCCTACACACACGCGCATCAGTACACACACATGCACACACACCCCTGTATGTGTGCCCGTAGGAGCCTGCATGCACCCTGCGGTCTCTAGAACCCCGAAATAACTCTCTTCACCAAATTGTACAATAATCCCAATGACGCATACCTATTGAAAAGTGTGGTAATCCCCAATTTTGTTTAATCATCAATGGTGTATGTGTATTAATATTACTTGTGTAGTTACCTATGACCAGAGACCGCAGAGTACGGCATCCATGATAGGTTTATAACTAAGATAATTACATAAGATAACATTTAATGATTTCAACACGGAACGACAACAACCACGTCAACTACGAACGACGACGTCACGTCTAGAGAAAGCGCAAATAAATCGAGAAGCAAAACCACAGCCCAGCACTGCACGCCGTCAGTCAGCGTCGCGCGACCACGGCACGGCACGGCACGGCACGTGACATGGCCACGCGGCGCGCAGCGGTACCTTCACGGCTATGATCTCGGCGCTCGTGTACGGACTTATTTTGAAGTTGTCCACAGAACGCTTGACGCCCTGCAACGCGAACCCACCCGTTAGCATCCCATTATAACTCATACTCGTACATCTTATCAATGACTCAGACTGTCCTGTGCGCGTGCGCACAACTGATTGTGAGAGTTACATATGTATATCAGTGATAAGCAAGTCATTTCACTTACGTATTAAGATAATTTGGATAAGTACTATTTTTATCACAACTGCGTTTTGTAGTTAATAGACCAACCAGATATCACCATTACATTATAATGGTGATATCTGGTAGGTATAGGTAGGTCTATTTATTACCTATGTACCTATGGTAGTTTTACTATTATGACTGGTAGGTAGATAGGTGGGTACTCTAAGTAGGTAGGTACGATACTCTATGCGTCGACCTTCGAATACTACTAACGGTATGATAGATCGGTATAGGTACCTACAAATGAATAATGTTACTTCTATAAGTATCATTTCGATTTTCAAAACAACAATGATCAGAAAAATTATTGAAATTGTCTAGCTTTATTTATATATTTTATTATATTTACCCAGGGACGAGGGTACCTCCTACCTACCTACCTAATTAGCCATCGATAATTATCAGAAATTACTAGTCGATAGGTATGACATATGTTATAGGTCCTATGTAAGTACTTACGTAGGTACTGTAGGTACTAGGTACGTACCTATTTCGAACAGAATAATCGATTACGATCTAACCCAAAAATAACATTTTGATTCATACTAGTAGATAATAAAAGTATATAAGAGTGATTTTCTGATCGTTATTTTATTTTCTAAAGAGTAGAGAAGTTGTGAAGTGGGGTCGCGTGGCGCGTGCGCCCATAGTTAGATTTTAGCCTGCAAGATTTGAAATCTATTATTTCTAACAACAATGTTCTAATCAGTAAATTTGTATGTCTGAGACTGAGTTTGTATCCAATTATATTATCAACAATTATTTATATAAAAAACCCAATCAATAAATGATACAAAACAAAAATCTAAAGATGTTATCGGTATCTGAGGAGGATTATTATAGCCATAAAGACAATTCCCATTAATTGCGTTATAGATGACATAAATAAATAAATAATTTATGGAATGATTAGCACCTGCCACGACTTCGCTTCGGGTAGTAGAGAAAATCTCAAGGGATTTGGCAGCGTTTTCAATGGAAGCTCCCAGGTGGCTTGTTTTTTTCCGACTCTACCAACAATTATCGTTATATTTCAACCAATTTACACAAAACCATATAAACTTAAACCCTACTCGTAAATCACTTTATCAATTGGTGCAAACCGCATGAAAATCCGTTCAGTAGTTTTTGAGTTTATCGCGAACTGACAGACAGACAGACAGACGTGGCGGAGGACTTTGTTTATACCAGCGAGCTTACCAGATTATCACTATATATAATATTATATAGTGATAATCTGGTAAGCTCGCTATGTAGGTAGGTAAGTAAGCGACGTTCAACATGTCATGCACCCGCGCGCGCGCAAAACAAAACTTTTCGCCGCGCCGCGCGCCCGTAGTACCTACTCGTTATGACTTGCTTTTTTTTAGGCTGGACAATTTACACAGCATTATCTAGGCCCAAGCTAAGCAGAGCTTGTTTTATGGGTACTAGATAACTGATATAAATAATACAATATATTACATAGATATATATTTTTTATTATACATAGAAAAACCAGAACACCCTGAACAAATATTTGCAGATCGTACAAATATGTCCCGAGGCGGGAATCGAACCCGCAACCTCCTGCGTCGCAGGCGGATCTTAGCCCACCGCGCCACATCGGTCTTCAAAATGCTTCAAATTCAACTAAAAACTATTTCAGCAAAAATAACAAATCGATTAAACTTCTTCATAAACTAAATCGATCGTCGTGAAAAAAGGAATCGGTAAAGCATTAGGACATGACTAATTGATTGCCACTAACTGTCAAAAAGAAAATAAATGCCTGGGTGGAGTATACCGAATTTCAAATGTAAAAAAAAATATTTTCTTAGACAGTTGAGTTTTTATTCAAGTTACACTAGACAGGAGATAGGTACTCCGTGCTCGAATCCACGCATTTGAACACGGGATGATGAAAAAGTACAGATTTTTCCAGTCCCGCAAATCCCGTGGTTCCGCGGGATTGATTCCTCGATCCCGCAGGCCTGCGAGATTAACCATCTCTCTCACGATAATAAATAAAATAAGGTACATCTTCAGCCTAGCTGTAAATACCTAGAGTATGATTCAAATTAATGTTATTCTTGGGTCCATTGTTGTTTTATTTAATAAATAATTGTGGTTTCAGTCATTTTGTTACCCGATAGGAGTAAGGAGGTAAACAGACGTGTAGGTACCTACAGTACATCCGTAGGTAGGTACCCTAGTAATGACCGCAGAGTGGTTATTTTTCTGTATGTACCACTTGAAGATGGAAGACAATATTAATGGTTCCGTTAGGGTATAATAAGTGATGACAGGTACCTTGACCGCAGAGAAGACATCGAAGCCGGGGCTGCCGTGGTCGCCTTTCTGGCCCTTGTCCCCGGGCCGGCCCTGCAACATGTCACTTACTCACTCACCCACACACACCCACCCAATACATATCACAAGTCTCTAACGACTAGTCCAGAGCTGGACATTGGCCTGTTCTGATGCGCGCCGCAGCTATGCCTGCAGGCTTTAGAGCACGTCATCATCACACTTGGCCGGAGGGCATCCTACACTACGTTCGCCGAGTCACGGTCTCTAAATCAACTCTACATTACTCTGACGACTCCTGAGTAAAAACATAAAAATCGAAAGAGTCTGTAGAAAGTCCTAAAGATGTTCGGCTCGACGGTTACCTAAACTTGTGGCGCAACGCAACGCAATAGATAGCGCGTTCCCGTACTGACAATGAGTGGAAGGTTGCGGGTTCAAGTCCCGTCAAGGTCGTTTTTAGGGATAGGTGTTTTTTTTTCTTGGAACTGTACATTATATATATAATCGGTCCGCAAGGGAGCACTCACCGGGTCGCCCTTGGGTCCGTCCAGCCCGATGGGTCCCTGCCGACACAAACATCAATCACTGAGAGTGTTAGACGAGTGCGCATCACACACCCACTCTCTAGGTACAGGTAACACAACAACCAGTCGGTAACTACATTATTTATGTAAGCAGGGGTTAAGGTTGCAAAGGCATGCAAAAAGTATGAAGGTTATATCCAGTTATATCCGAGTAAAGTACCAAATCTATCTTAAATTATAAAAATTAATCCAATTTCTGTTGGTCCAGCTATAACTTTAAAACGGCTTTACCGATTTTATTCATCTTTTTTGTAAATCTTTTCTAAGAAATAGAATAAGGTTCCTACGCTAAAAAAAAAATTGCGCAGAAATTTAGAAAACTTAACGACTTTATTTTACTTAATGGCTTTATTATAAACATTAGAAATGTAACCTTAGCCCCAGCGTTATACGTATACACTCTGTTAAGCACGTTTGAAATAACTGTCGGCTGTTTGACTTAAAAAGGCTACGAACCTCTCCCAAACGGAAACGGATCGGCCCATCCGGATTTGTTGTTGTTTCACGTAGAATGAAATGGGGCGCGTTATAACTTATTAGCGCGTCTAACCATCAAATAGGAAGCTGTCATGTGGCTGTGTGAGTGCGCTCGGTGTCGGCACCATTTTTACCCGACTACCGGAGGATTATGATTTTAGCACCCTATGTATGTATGTATGTATGTAGCCGATTTCTTTGTTCCCACGTAGCGCTGAAACTACTACTTTGATTTCAACAAGTGAGGTATCGATTGATTCCTCCATGGCAACGGGTGTGTCATCCTTCACTCATCACATCAAACTAAATTAGACTCGAACTGTAACTAGATGTCGTCTTTTGCAAAATTTTATCGCGCTATCGAAGTGTTCCAGGTGTAATTTAGACCCAGCTATCTCTTAAGACCCTCAATTTTGTCGGATACCATATAGCCTATAACCATCGGGGTATTGAGACGAATCAATCGATACCTCACTTGTTGAAATTGAAGTAGTAGTTTCAGCTCTACGTGGGAACAAAGAAATCGGCTGCATACATACATACATACATACATATACATAGGGTGCTAAAATCATAACCCTTCGGTAGTCGGGTAAAAAAATTAAACCGCTACAAACACAACATAGCTATATTTCATCCGATTACGTATGGAAAATTTCAATCAGATCGGGGACATATGTAGTTTCCAAATGAAGCGGAAAGTACGTTTGTATGGGGGCTAAGGCTATCCGTTCCATTCTTATATGACAGGACATCGTCTGTCGGGTCAGCTAGGGTCAGCTAGTATTTGATAAAAAACAAAAAGGAAGATGAACTCAATCAAACAGGAATTATCAAAGACGTACCAACGACGAACTGATCTGTTTTTGTGTTAAGGTCCTTCAGTTAGTTATCGCGAGTGACCGGGTCCAGAGCAAGCAATACGGCAGCGATGGGAATGGCGAAGGAGTCGAGTCTAGAGCCAGGCACAGCCGTCCGCGTCACCGCGCTGCCCTCGCGCATCCCGTTTTCATTCGCTTACTACACAAGTACATTACATACATTACATAGGTACCTACTGTACCTACTATAGCTACCACACCCTACTACATACTTTCTACAGCGATGGATGTCTATAAAGCACACACACACCAATACAACCAGGTGAGCAGACAACAGGGCAGGTGGGGGTCAGTAGGATCAGGGTATGGGGTGAGGGGAGAGAGGTGTACTGTCTCACCAAGAAGCCGCGCTCTCCGCGCGGGCCTCGCGCGCCCTGAAACGAACAGCCATGGGTTAACGGGACCGCCGAGCGGAGTCGAGGAGGACCATCATACGGAACACGACTCACTCTCTGACACTAGCTATAGAAACTATCATAGAGCTGCTTCTGGACCTTATATTTTAAAACCCCGAGAGTAAAGAAAGAATAAAATAGTACATTGCTGCAAAAACGGCTTAGCTTTAGTAGGAGACTTTTTAACGTTAAAATTGAATCGAGAATTGAAGTGTAAAGACAAATAAATGAGTGTGAGTACCGGGAATCCATTCTTGCCCGCGGCGCCCGTTAGCCCCTGCAACAAAAAGCACCTGTATGTAGCTGCGTACCGTTAGCCAAGTGCACGGGGCCCGCCGCCGCCGCCGCGGCCGCCACGCAGGAGCCTCGCCGAGGACTCACGCTCCGAACGAGACCCACTTCAAGAACTGCTGGGTTATGGGAACGGAGGCCGACAAGCAATTAGCACGAGTCGCGGAACACTCGGACAGTGCTCTGCTCGGGCAGGTGCGTGCGGGTGTTACTGGGATGTAACAGCGCGCGGCGGCGTGGCGGCGCCCTCGGGCAGTATCAATGTACAAAATGCTGCAGATGTCACAGACAACTCTCGAATCATAACTCTACCATATGATCTGGAGGATGATTGTAAGATATCTATTATTAGTGATTTTCAAAAGGTTGTAGATCTGAAGTGGATGTATTGTGACATCTGTGGCAATGGATGAGGTTGGGGTGTGATGGATGGAGGTGGGTGTATAGTTACCGGAGGCCCCGGCTCGCCCGAGTCTCCCTTCTTGCCCTTCTTGCCGCGCTTGCCTGGCGGCCCCGGCGGACCTGCAACAAACAACATAATGTAGAGTACATGCTGCATCTCTCTCTCTCACTCTCTCTCTACAGAACATACATCACCTTGGGAGACAGACGAGACAATGCTCATTAGGATAAGGGGAAGGCTTCCCATGTGATTAGATTCGACGAAGCCGACTTTTGTAATTAAGTACCAACATTATTTGTTGACCAGAAACGGTTACTTGTATAAAATTATCATGCACATGCTAGTGTTGAGGAAAACGATACAGTAATTGGAAAGAACAAGTTGTTATTGAGGTGATATCAGCGTGGCCACGTCGTCGTCGGTGCCTATGGCCGCATGTGACGTCACCTTGAGGAAAACCCACTCGGGCACTGCGCGGTGCGCATGCGCGACTAGGTAATGACTCGTGTGACTTGACTACCACCTTACTACCTACCACCGTCTTTAGCAAAATAAACTTACAAACTGCCTGCTTGACTTTACCTATGTTTCACTGTCATTTAGGATCAGGAGGTCTTGTCGCTGCTGGTACCAAATACATATGTATAGGCAGGTAAGTTAAACAAGATATGCAGGCCATTTATTTGTCCTAGACCTATTCCCGGCCAGGCGTCGTCGTCGGCGGCGCCTTCGTAGGGAACTTTTTCGCGATACTCATTCAAGTTTAATTATAACAATTGTAACTAAAACATAATCATCGATAGTTGTTTATTTAGACTGTCTTAGTTAATATCTACAAATGTTAATATTCCTTTTTTAACATGTCCAACGTCGGGCGGTCTGTCTTGCCTACCCGCGTCATGTTGGTTGTTTGCTTGTTGTTTCAATTTTAAAAAAGTATTCTTTTGCGAAATGCATTATGTAAGATGGTACAAAACCCTCCACGTTTACTAAAGAACTTAACAAAAGAAATCCACGGAAGACCAGCTCTATGGTGTGATCTGGTCTACCGAATGGTCTACCTTAGCATACGCTGAGTGGGATTCTGTCAGTTTTACAGTTTATTTATTTAATTCGGATTGCTATCAGCTTAACTAATTACAATATAATTTAAAATAGACACAGAAACCTAATAATAGGCATTCGCTAATAGAATCATTCTAAACTATAAGTGTGAACACTAATTCTTTCGTCGATAATTGCGTACTTAATATAGTATTACAATTATATTAATAAAAATTTAAAACAAAATATTATATAAAAGTTTAGAGTATAACAACATTGTGTGCAAAAGAAGTAGAGAGTGATGCCTTGCTCTGTGAATGTTGGTATCGAAAGGGTCAATGTTCAACATCCTGCTGAGTTCATTGAAAGAACTTTCAATGAACTCAGCAGGATGTTCGCTCGCTCGACTCGCTCGCACTATACCAGTACATACTCGTAGATGAATTCTGTCTATAATTAGTTCCAACATGTTGGACATGCATGGGGTTGTGTCTATGCTGCTTACGCGGTACATTGAAGTCTAATTTGGCAAGAAGTTCGGAGAGTCAACATCATTGTTCGTAATCTTAAGAATATAAAGATAATGTGCTGTGTCCCGTCTATTTTTGAGATATATTTGTATACTAGCTGCTGCCTGCGCCTACGCCCGCGTTTTATCGGGATAAAAATAGCCTATTTGTTATACCAGGTCCCAAACTATACCCATAACAAATTTTAGCCCTATCAGTTCAGTAGTTTTTGGTTGAAAAAGGAGCAAACATCCATTCATCCATCCTCACAAATTTTGACATTTATAATATTAGTAGTTATAGTGAAACGACCTTTGTAATATGTAATCTAACTCTTCTCTGTTCTGGCAAAATATTAATATTTTAACATTTATAAACCTCTAGGTATAGGTAGGTAGTTAATTGTAACTTTTCTACGGAGTTGGACCTGTTTCACGCTCACGCTTTAAATAATATTCTCTAATTATACAAAAATCCTTGTTTAAAATTAGCTTTATATGCAAAAATGATCTCTCGGTGCGATACCTATTTGAGATTAATACATAATTCAGAGACGGATGGCGAGCGGCGCTTATTTTTAATTTGCAAAGCGCGGTACCCACCGATAACCAGTTAGTACAATTCTCTCGCCGAGCGACGTGATATGAAATATGTCGGTGGAACCAGTTCTCAAGTTTACATCTCGGTCCATCATCACACCGTTATTAATATACAAATCGAATTGCAAAAAATAAATGCTTTTAAATAGGTTACTTTATATGCATACAAATGTGGAGTTCCTCGAGAGCAGCGGCCGGTTGGTATGACGACAACGAGCCGCGCTCCAGTGCTGCGGAAGGGTGACGCTAAGCCTGTCTTTCTTATTGAAGGACACATACTCCTCCATAGAAGGACATTACTCACACTAAATAATATTATCTTAATAAAATCATAGATAACCTAACAATTTCTATTATCTTTGTGTAGGTACAGTCAACGACACTAATTGATAGGTAAGCGGCTCTGCATCTGCCTTAGAAATGTTGACTTTGTTCAGCTATTTGTACTAGCTTCTGCCTGCGGCTTCGCACGCACTTTACCGGAATAAAAAGTAGCCTTCGTCCATCCCTAGGATACCTTCTACCTCCCTGTCAAATTTTATTCTCACATTCATATATACATCCTGCGTTGCTATACACGCTGGCAAGGAGCGAACCACACCGCGCCGCCGCCTGCGAGGGTTGAACCGACACATTCCGCGTTGCTATCCACGCTGGCAAGGAGCGAGCCACACCGCGCTGCCGCCTGCGAGGGACGAACCGACACATTCAACGTTGCTATCCACCCTGGCTAGGAGCGAGCAACATCGAGCCGCTGCCGTCTGCGAGGGACGAACCGACACATTCCGCGTTGCTATCCACGCCGGCTAGGAGCGAGCCACACCGCGCCGCCGCCGCCTGCGAGGGACGGACGGACACATTTCGCGTTGCTATCCACGCCGGCTAGGAGCGAGCCACACCGCGCCGCCGCCTGCGAGGGACGAACCGACACATTTCGCGTTGCTATCCACGCCGGCTAGGAGCGAGCCACACCGCGCCGCCGCCTGCGAGGGACGAACCGACACATTTCGCGTTGCTATCCACGCCGGCTAGGAGCGACACTACTCATCCTTTCAAGACGAAAACTAAGCCTGTTGTTTTGTTCGATTTATGCAATGAGTTTTTACAAATAGAGACGTTATACTCATTATAAAGAAATAAAAACGTGGCAATATTTTACTATAGCTACCTACATAGGACCTATGGAACTTTATTTCTATCACTTAGCAGGATAAAAGATTACAGAGATATATAG
Source organism: Eupithecia insigniata (assembly GCA_947859395.1). Lineage (NCBI taxonomy): Eukaryota > Metazoa > Arthropoda > Insecta > Lepidoptera > Geometridae > Eupithecia > Eupithecia insigniata. The sequence continues at coordinate 15,643,425 of OX402004.1, read as the reverse complement.
GACCCCGTTGTCAGAAAGAGATAAACATATGTTCACAGTTACATGAGCGGCTAGCTGTCTGACGGCCAATGACAGCCTATGACATCGCATAGACGCTAGCAGCTAGAGTGAACTGGGGTAAAAAAGGGACCTACTCGTAGCATGCAGCATGAACAAAATAAACAAAAATAATCGTAACGTACTTTTCACTTTCCACAAAGTGTTGAGAAGAAATTGTTGAGTATGTCGTTGGGATCCATTTATATTCTCGTCTACCTATGTTCTTGTCTACTCACACACAAGAACATAGGTAGAGCGACTTACGCCCCGGACCGGCTCAAGGTCGCGAACAAAATACTCAGCCCGACTGGGATAGACTGCGTATTCTGTTTTAATAGCTCGGCTACACGCTCAAACATTTGTGCATGCTTGATTGCACAAACCAGTTTGCGCAAGCAAGATGAGCCCGGCCACACGCCTTGCTTGCGCAAACTGTGTTTGTGTATGCATGGTTGCACAAATGTTTGAGCGTGTAGCCGGGTTTTAACGTCTAGCCGCGACCTTGAACCGGTCCGGGGCGGAAGTTTCCGCTCTACTTATGTTCTTGTCTACTCATATGCTACTTGTATCCATTTTTCATTAATAAGTTCATCTTTAGGAAATCTAAAATAAAATAAAGTTAATGTTGATAGTCAAATGTAAAAAAATCTTGTATTTACCTACTATAGATAAAAAATACGTATTGGATACCAGTGGTGAAAAATAATATTGTAGCAAGCTAGCTAGCAAGGCTGATGTGATATTCGATCAGCCCCATATCAACCCAATCTCCTCTGCGTCTTTCGAACTGACAACATCGCGCGCCCATTATCTCTTTCTCTCTGTCACTCACAAATGCAACGCACTAACTTGTCTCGTTCGTGTAGGTGGCAGAGCGACAACAGGGCGAAAGTGATTTTTGAATAACGCTACTTATAAATGAAAAAAATTAAAAAAAACATCTTACCTGCTTATTATAGCCGTCCCAGTATAAGTACTACTTTTTCTGAACACAACATGGCATTTTGTTATTTTTTACACACTCCAAAAGCCCGCAACGCATGTTCGCTTTGCGGCCAGGTGCAGGGAAGACCGAGTTAACTCAAGCTAATTAGCTTGAGTTTATATTGCCACGCAAACCTCGGTAAAACGTATCTACCTCAGTTTATATAGAATATCATTGGATTTATGTGGATAATTTTCCATATTATTTATCTACCAAAGAAGGTTTATATTATTTTTCTACTGAAATTAAAATGTGGAATACGTTACAAACAAGGCTAAGCCTGGCTGTAAGCGTTACCTCGCAGCATGAGAGGGTAGCACGCGGGTGTAAGATATTTTAATTTGTTTAGTAATAAATATATATTGTAACAAGTGTATGTTGTGGTAAACAATAAGATTTCAAAAGATATTCAATGATAAAATGTAATAGGCTTGATTTCCTACATGTTTCCCGCTCAAATTCAAATAATAGACAAATTAGTTTTGTATAATGAATATGCTATTTCATAATGTCTTATAATCGATGTAATCAGTATCTTAATTGTTAATTTAATATTTAAGAACATTTGCTATGGATAAATTATCATATAAGAAGATATATCAATGTAACTAGTTATGAAACGAATACTCGCCGGTGTTTGGCAAAAATGGCGCGAGGCATAATGACAACCGACGATGCGACGGGTCGTTGAACTAATTTTATATAAGACAGACGGTGAGCTGGCCCTGCCACTGTTTTCTGGAACTGTGAACTGAAACCATCTCTCAGTATGGTAAGCTGTTGTACATTATAGAACCTTTATCTAGATGTGTCCTAGTTTGTTTTAGCATCGATATTTTTGAGTGTAATGTTTAAATTATAAGGTTATCTATTCTTTTTAGATATAATACACAGGTGATAAATATAACTGTATTAGACATATAAGTCTTGTGAAACGTGCTAGTGGTTTATTTTTCACTTCTTCCGCTAGTGGACAAAAGATTGAAGTGAAGAGAATATCAATAACACTTTATTTCTTATTTGATACCTAATAATTTATGGTTTCGATGTTCGACCTTGCTGCGTCTGTGCTTAACTATAAGCCTAAGAAATAAAGGTATTGAATTCTGAGTTTTGATTTCATTATTCCTAATTACCAAATTGTTAGGTTGCATTGTAGGGTAGGCAATTCCATGATTTTATCTAAAAATATAAAAAGGTAGGTAGATAAAGCCCATGATTCTGACACGGGCATGAACCAGTCAGCACTACATCAGTACCTACTTACAGTGTTAGAACGACTTCTGACAACATCAGAGTCAGCGGCCCGCGCGCCCGAGGGCCACGACGCGGCGGCGGCGGGGTGCCCGGACGCGCATTTCATTTTCTTTTAGCTGTTTTATCATCAAAGCACGTAGTTTGTGTTTCATGTCCACAAATAAGGACTCTTTCAGACCTTGTTAATGATATAGATATTGTCACTATGAATGCCTCAAAAAAGAACGAGTACCGTAGAGCAGCGCAGCGAAGACATTGCGTACCACAGTCAGTAGGTTACGGTATACATACAGCCATAACGCAGTCTACGATATTCAATGTTAACCGAACTAGCTACGTAAGCTCATTGTGCGACTTCATCTACAAGCTACAGCGTAGATCCACAGTATAGTAGCGTATAAAAGCTTCGGCGTAGTGGGTCTACCGCGTAGCATAGTCTACATGCTACGGCGTAGATCGAACTTTGTATCGTCTACAAGTTACGACAAATTGCATGTTGTAGCGCTTACTACAAAGCTACGGCGTAGACCCATCACATTTAATTTAATTTATTTATTCCACAGGTAGTAGGTACATATTGACACTTGATGTCGTTGTATTCTAAAACATTATTATTTAATTATAAAGTTAATTAACATTTGTTATAATATATTATTTTTTAAAGCACGGTAGCAATTAGAAAACAACATCTGTGAGGTACTTCTAATTGAAAAATGTTTTCTAAACTAAATTTAAACAAATTTAAACAGTACATTAAACAAAATCTTATCAGGAAGGCCTTTTACTCCATAGATGATTACATCAATGATGTTAATGTTTGGCCAGATGTCGCTCCGTTCCGCACTGTCAGTAGTATGAAAGAAATTCAATTTTCTGTTTAGCTTTAAAGAAATATTGACATGTATCCAAATCATATTAAATTTAGATTTAGATAGGCAAAATAAACATGTATTAGACTCATAAGTGATGTATAAATGTGCTTGTGGTGTCTTTTTCACTTCTTCCAGTGGTGGACAAAACATTGAAGTGAAGAGAATATCAATAACACCTTATTTCTTAATTGATAATAATCTATACTTATAATAAAACTGTAACAGGTCCAATTCTGTACATTGAAGATATTTTGATTTTTTTTTTGATGGTACTCTATTAACGATACTGATGCCAAAAATAATAAAAATATTTTTTTCCATCATGTCTGTCTGTGTGTCTGTCTGTCTATCTGTGTCTTGGCCGCGCATAGGTCCGAAACTACTAAACGCATTGAAATGAAACTTGGCAGGATTTGAGTTCATAGTACGAGGAAGGACATAGGATACTTTTTATCGAGATTTCAATAGGGTTCCTTTGGGAGAGGGGATAAAAGTAAAAATTCTTGGCTGCGCGTAGCGCCGAAACTACTAAACGTATTCAAATGAAACTTGACAGGATTTGAGTTCGTACTATGATGAAGGACATGGATACTTTTCATCCCGGATTTCAATGGGGTTCCCTTGGGAGAGGTGATGAATGTAAAATTTCTTGGCTGCGCATAGCGCCAAAACTACTGAAGATATTCAAGTGAAATTTTGCATCATTTAAGTTCATATTACAAGAAAGGGCATAAAATACTTTTTATCTAGGAATTCAGAAGGATTCCCTTATGAGAGAAGAAGTGACATTTTGCGCGTTGCAGGATGGCGCGCGGGGCAAGGGCAGTAGAGAGCGATAGCCCCCCATTGTGGGGGGCACTGGCAGTGGAGCCCCAGGCAGTGGTAGCCCCAGAAGTGAGGACCCCAGCAGTAAGGCCCCTCACGCAACGGGACCTTCTCAGTAGCCACAGTGGGGGGCACCGACAGTGGGGGCCGCCGGCAGATGGCCCCCCGAAGTGGGCCCCCCACATTGCCCCGCAGTGATAACCCCTCATTAGCCCCCCACAGTGGGGGCACCGGCAGTGGGGCGCCGGCAGTGGGGCTCTCGGCAGTGGGCCCCCACATTTCCTCCCAGTGGGACCTTCAGTAGCCCCCCGCAGTACCCCCGCAGTGGGACCCACTCAGTAGGCCCCCAAAGTGGAGAGCACTGGCAATGGGGGCCCCCGGCAGTTTCCCCCCGCAGTAGGCCCCCCCACATTGCCCAGCAGTGGGACCCCCAGTAGCCCCCCCGTAGTGGCCCCCGCATAGTAGGGTAAAATTTCTTGGCTGCGCATAGCGCTGAAACTACTGAATGTATTCAAATGAAATGGCATGATTTAAGTTCATACTACGAGGAAGGTCATGTAATACTTTGTATACTGGAATTCGTTAAGGTTCCCTTAGGAGTGGGGATGGAAGTGACATTTCTGGGCCTAAAATAGCGCAAAAACTACTGAATGGATTCGAATGATACTTAGCATGATTTGAGTTCATACTACGAGGAAGGACATAAAATACGAGTCCATACCCCAAAAGCCAACAAAATGATTACAAAATTGTTATTAGTGCCGATAAACGACCTACTGGACAGCATCCGGTTGGTACAAAGCTCTCGCTACCAATGATGTTGCCGTCGTCCTGGTAGATCAGCACTGTGACAGGCCGGACATTGTGCTGCGTACCCGGGATGACCGCTTGGAATGCATTGGCGAAACGCACCAGGCATTTGATGCTCTTCAGTCTCTACTCGCTTATATACCTACTGTTGTGGCGAAGGCGGATACAACTTTGATCTTCGACATGTAAATCCGAAAACTGACGAGACTGGACACTAAAAACTTTCTGCAATGCAATTCTACGCCTAGATACATTTTACCAATAAGAGAAGGTTGCATTGCTCACCTGCGAAGGTTTCGAGGTTTGTTTAAGCGTTTTCTGGTGGATACGTATGCTATAATTAAAATGGCTGGTGGAAACTTACGCCAAAATTAAAATGATGGTATACATCAGAACAGAACTAATGAGAGAAGACTGCGCGCTGAGAATTATGTAGATCTGCGAGACGCCATGAATCAAGATAGAAATTGTGAAGATTTAGGTGATTCTTCCTTCCAGTTTTAGAACTGGACAATAGATGTGTAGTGCCCTATTCTCCAGTAGGTACTATCAAAAGCTTTTGAAGCGCATAATATACCTAGGTAAATGTGGAGCTGTGTGACGTCCAGTCAATAAAATCTAGGTATATTTAAATCTATACTATACTACACTAATAAAAATAAGTAAGGTTTGTGTGGTTGTAGGGGGTAATCTCTGAGTCTACTGACCAATTTTGAAAATTATTTTACCTACTGAATTTGTTTAAACACGCATCGTTTAAGCCACGTTGTTTGCAAGTTTTATAGACTACTAAAAATGTTTACCGCCTAACGAAGTGGGCACGGGTCAGCTAGTAATAACTATGTTAGACAAGTCAAATTTGATACTTATAGTATCAAATTAGTAAAAGTAGATCTTTAGTAAGCCTAAAGAAATAAAGTAATTGATTCTGATTCCCTGCCATTGTCCGTCCAGAGCTGTGTGTCTGTCTGTACGTCCGCGTGTCATGTCAGAGCTGACTGCCTGTCCGTACGTCCGCGTGTCATGTCAGAGCTGTCTGCCTGTCCGTACGTCCGCGTGTCATGTCAGAGCTGTCTGTCTGTCCGTACGTCCGCGTGTCATGTCAGAGCTGTCTGCCTGTCCATACGTCCGCGGGTCATGTCAGAGCTGTCTGTCTGTCCATACGTCCGCGTGTCATGTCAGAGCTGTCTGCCTGTCCATACGTCCGCGTGTCATGTCAGAGCTGTCTGTCTTTCCGTACGTCCGCGTGTCATGTCGGAAGTTTTCTAAAGCCAGTCACATGACTGGCTTGAAAACTTCCTAGCGATCATGTTTCCGACAATGCACAGTGACCTTCACTGTCTTTCCATGTCATCATCGTCTTTTAGGTGGATATGACGATATGACCGAGATATTTAAAATTCTCTCTATCTATTTTAACAGGTCGTCCGCTAAGACTAACCTTTTCCTGATTTAAAAATAACCATCTCAGTCTTCTTTACGTTATAAATTAAGTCGTGATCTTTAGCGAATTTTTTGCAGATATTTATTAATTTCTTCAAACCTTTGGTCGATGGGCTGAGCAGAACCATGTCATCAGCATAATTCAGGTTGTTGACATATCTGCCATCCAGCCGGAGCCCCACCGGGGTTCTGCTCAGCTCAGCGTCGTCGTTGGCTCATTTTACCTCCTTGCCATTTGGCCTCTCGCCTCGCGGCTCTTGTACAGTGCGGACGTGCTCGCCTTTTTGACTTAATTTAATGAAGTTCTGGTGACTTCGCCCTGGAACCCTTGTGATCCTGGCTGCTTTACTGGTGCGGACCCTTGCTGGACTGGGTGCTTCGGCCTCTGCAATCGGCGGGGATCTTGTTCTGCGACCGTGAGTGAAGATTTAAATAAGTGCTTTGAACGGGATTCGAACCCATGACCGTCTTCGCTTCGCAGTCCAGGTGTGCGGCCACTACGCCACGAAGACAGTGAACGGCTGCCTCGAATTTATTGAACCGATACTAAATAGTATCTACGAATGATCAAGGACCTAACCGGATTATTGTATCGGATAGTAAAGCGGGACTAACATTTGTAAATAATACCTAAAGAGCCTGTGATTAAAGAGCACGCATCCACAAAATCAGCACCTTGATTTTATTATTAGCAAATCGCAGCATACTCTGCTCTGCATAAACTGCTACTTGCTGTCGCTGTCTATTTGCTTTTTGCCTGGCTAAACTACCAGATACCACAAACATGGAGCGTACTCCACCAAAAGCTCAAAAAGATGATATGCCACAGTATGGTCTTAGCCGCTCGGAAACAGAACAAGAGCCGGCTGAAACAACCAAAGTCACCCGCAGAATTAAAAAGAAAAAGAGTCCTGAATTAGATTTGGACGCGATACTAACTTTTAAGTTAAACTGCACATGACTTTGCTCTTCTCAAAGTTTCAGGAGAAACAGGATAAAATGCTTTCGTCAATAAAGTCGGACATAAATGACGTCAAAACTGAGATCGCAGAACTTAGGAAGTTTAACACAGATCTGGAACAGAAGGTAGATACCCTCACCGTCCACTACGAAACCACCTCAAGAAGAACCATGGAACTTGCTAACAGCCAAGCTGCGAACCGCTCCAAAATCAAACTTCTGGAGGATAAACTAGAGGAAATGAATCGGCTGTCATGCGCCTACAAAATTGAATTGAGAAACATACCTTCTAAAGCACAAGAGACTTCAACAGACCTTGCAGACATCAGTGAAAATATGTTCAAGGTCTTAAAAATCAACATACATCCGACTGAAATTAGAAATATTCGAAGACCTCTAAGTTTATAGTGCAGCTCTATGTTATCAACCTATCATTTATAAAACCTTCGGGTGAATACTCAATACACTGTTTGTTTTACGCAGTGTCCGTAAATAAAATAAAAACGGAGTAAAATGAATACAAACGTTGAACTTATAAATGATAACATAGATAGCGCCACTAGATCGCAGGCATACTTATGCATGCCTGAAAATTGTCTGTCCTACTTGTCCGAAATTAATAAAAAGCTAATAATAATTCAACAAAACAAAAGTTATCAAAATTTCGTGTTATGCTTCTTATAGAAGCATAACACGAAATTTTGATAACTTTTTTATTCTAATGAAACGCATGAAGATACATCCAGATGTTATAATACTAACGGAATGCTGGTTATCCAAAAGCTTTTAACCAGCTTATAACCCTCCTCTCCTTGATGGCTACGATGTGTTTTTCACAGAGAATAATGTTTTACAAAATGACGGTGTAGTGGTATATGTAAAGTGTAACCTTCAAGCTAGCTCTTACGAGCCTACATTTTCGGAGGCTAACTGCTTAGTTACTTTAATCGACAACTTACCCATTATTTCTATTTACAGATCACCATCCTATAAAAACTTAGCAAACTTTACTCACTCGCTAGACGCTCTACGAACGTCGTTTTGAAAGTCAAAAAATATTATTATGAAAGTAGATATCAATATAAATATCTTAGAAGACGCAAAGGAACTGCGTTCGTCGGAATACCTGGACGCTCTAGCTTTGCATGGCCTTTTGCCTACTCATATCTATCCTACGCGTCTGTCGAACTGTCTAGACCATTGTTTTGCTAAAACTGTCCAAGGTACTTTGACTTTAGTTGTTCAAAATAGTGTCACTGATCATGATTCAATAATATTAGCGCTTTCGCAGTCGACTAATAAAACCAAAAAGAAAATAATTAAAAAACTTAACTACTCTGCAATCAAAAATGATCTTAGTACCACTGATTTCAGCCCCGTAATGAACAGTACTAGTTGTGATTTCGCTACAGATATTTTCATAGACTTGCTTACCAAGATTATAAATAGCAACACACAGGAAATAAAAATATGTTGCCGAAAAACACCCATTAAGCCTTGGATTACTCCTGGACTATTACGATGCGTGAGGCACAGAGACAACCTACATAGTAAGCTACGAAAGTTTCCTAAAGACGAAACGCTTAGAAAGATTTATAAACGTTATCGAAACTTTTTTAATTCTTTGCTTAGAAAACTAAAACAGGCTTTTGAGAAATCGGAATTTGAGCAAGCAGGCACAGACATTAAAAAGACTTGGAAAATTATAAATAACATTACGAATTACAAACCAAACAAAATACTACCACTGGAGTTAATAAAAGACAAATGCCCTTCTACAGCTGTAAACTATGTAAATTAATATTTTGTAAATGTTGGAAAAGCATTGGCAGGGGGGCAAGGGAGGTCAACTGCGGACGCCGTATCGGAGCTCAACGACTTTATTGTTACCTGCTTGGATAAAGGTACAAAATGTCTAGGAATCTTTCTAGACCTAGCCAAAACTTTCGATACGGTGTCAATTCTTTTGCTCTTACGAAAGATAGAGGGACTTGGGATACATGGAAACCAACTGAAACTTATTGAAAGTTATCTCAGTAACAGAAGGCAATGCGTAAAAGTTGGTGACCATCTTAGTTCCGAGTTAACTGTAACGTATGGCGTTCCTCAAGGAAGTCCGGTCCGACTCTATTTTTGACATACATTAACCAAATTTGTAATCTTACCCCTGAAAACTGCAGTCTGATAACATTTGCAGATGATACGGTTTTGCTTTTTTCGGGAGACACGTGGAACAAAGTTTATATAAATGCGCAACGTGGTTTTAATGAAGTCTCTACATGTCTCTACCAGAATATTTTAACACTGAACCCTGAAAAGACAAAGTGTCTTGCTTTCTCCCGGCGGAAAAGTGGTTTGCCCGACGCCTCTAACTTCAACCAATCACTTAGATCCCATACTATGCAATGCCTGTACTCAAAACATGAACAGGAATGTAGCTGTATAAGATTAGAAAGATGTGAAGCCATAAAATACTTAGGTGTAACAATTGACTCACAACTAACGTATGTGCCCCATATAAACCTACTGACATCAAGGATACGTCGACTTATTGCCGTATTCAAGAATATTAGACATGCAGCTACCAAAAAACAATTAAGGATAACTTATTTTGCGCTTTGCCAAACCTTACTTATGTAGTGTGTGACGGCTTGGGGTGGTTCCTCAAAAACGCATATGCTACCTCTTGAGAGAGCGCAGAGAGCGGTCTTAAAGGTTGCAAACTCTTTCTCTTATGATACCCTACGTCTCAGCTCTATAAGGAATGTCAGGTCTTAACTGTCAGAAAACTCTTCATACAGCAAACAATTCTTAGATTACGTGAAAATCCTACTACTATCCGTGACACTCCTTTGAAAAGCAGGAGGCGAGGGGTTAACATTTACCGGAAAATGAAATATAAAACAAGTTTTGCACAAAAACACTCCTCGTTTCTAGGAGCATTTTTATATAATAAGATAAACAAAACAGTTAATCTACAAAACACTAGCTATATTGAATTAAAAAAGAAACTTAAGTTTTTCTTACAGAACCATGACTATTTAGAAATAGAATATATGCTTAAAATAGATAAGTAACTTTAGTTTTGCTTATGTGCCTACTCGCCCCACTTTCAGTTTTTAGCTCTTATAATAAATCACCTTACAAATATTTATACAAATACATTAAATACTTTATTAACAAGAAGAAATAACATTAAATTAGTAATATCAGATAAATATTATAATACATTATCATAAACGAACATACTTCTAGCACGCACATTCTTACATAAATTTCTCCGAGAATACGCAAAATTGTTGTTAAGGGCTTGATCTGTCTTTTTTTACTTATTTTGTTTTTAGTTTAGTTTACTTTTCCTTTTTTCTATTGATAATTATTTTCTATGTACAAACTTTAATCTATAATATATGTAGTATACTTAACCCGCAATCACTGGGTCTGCCGAGGTAGAGTAGCCCTCGCGTCTTATCACAAGTTTTTAAACTTAGTTAGAGCGAGGACACGATGCATTGTCCGTCTAGGTTTTCAGTCAGAGTATTATGTACTTACGGGTAATTTTTAAGACAACAGTATAGAACCTAATTAGATATTTAAGTACTCTGTATACCATCAACGTTTTATATGGAAATAAATATATATATTTTTTTAATTTTATTCCAATTTTGACTTGTCTGCAGCTGCGATCTTATATCGCATATTCATGGATCAACGTGTCACGAAGCAAATATTCAAACGTTCAAATCTGTACCGTTTCGGGAGTAGATGGCACTGGCTGAGGCTGGAAGATGTCGCTCAAACGACGAAAATCAGCGATAAAGCTGCCTTTTGTACTTCACAGGTTCTCAGAAATTATCGCTGTAGTAGGTACCTATTGCTTTTCTGTCCGTTTACGGTATAATAAGAGTTATCAATATATTAACACTACTCAGCCACAGCACGGCATACCTATTGAACCTCCGCCGCCGTGCACCAGCAGCCGGCCAGCACTCGTACGAGCAGTGATTGCGACAGTGCACCGAGCCCCGCGCGCTCCTCAACTTGCGAAGAACTCTGCACGTTACGTCTATTTACCTAGTTAGTGACAGTAACGTAGGTACCTACTTCAGCAGTCGGTAATGTCATCTGTTTGCACGGGGAGCGGGGTGAGTTGCGGGGTGCTCCGGGATGGCCCGCATGCCGACGTCACCGGGAGCTCCTGATTTCACAAGATAAGGATCCTACAAACAAGGCCCTCCTTTGCTCGGCGTGATCAGTTCGTTACGTGCTAGTTACTCTGCACGATCTTTTTTTGATTTGATCTTTAAGCGTTTTATTGTAAGATTCGATGTCAGTGCTTGGGCACGTCATGCACACTAGGTAAAACATGAACCACTACACACAGATAATGCTCGCGCGAGGCTCTGCATTACAACATACCTACATATACCTACGTTACGAGCTAAACGAAAAATAAGTATATGATAAGAACGTTTATTTCCAAAAAAATATAGTTAAAAACTAAAACCCGACTACACAGGCACCCACCCCATATACCTAGGGTACAATTAGTAACAAAGGCCTCCGACTATCTAAGTATCAAAAGAAAATGCTATGGACAATAGGTGAACGCTTGTTAAAGACTTTTATGTAGTCGGGTTTTAGTTTTTAACTATATTTTTTTTTACCATACATATATCGATACAAGCCGTAGGGTCGCGGCGTACGAATATCGACCCCTCCAACTCAACCCGTGGATGTCGTAAAAGCCGACTAAGGGAACCTACCAGAGGAAGGGCAGCAGCTTCCTTCTGAGTATTTTTAAACACCAACACTGCGATCACCAATCCGCCTGCCAAGCATGGTGATTATGGCAAATCCCCCCCTACATGGGAGACCATCCACTCGATGGACCGACGACATCGTAGCTATCGCAGGGAGTCGATGGATGGAGGCGGCTCAGGACCGCTATTTGTGACGTCGTATGGGGGAGGCCTATGTCCAGCAGTGGACGTGTATGGGCTGATGATGATGATGATGATGATATCGATACAATATATGTATATCGATACATTTTTTCATTTGCCTATCCCTAGATGACCCGTTGCCATGGTAAGAAATAAACAAGAGGTCTCCATGGCAACGGGTGTGTCATCCTTCACTCATCACATCAAACTAAATTAGACTCGAACTGTAACTAGATGTCGTCTCTTGCAAAATTTTATCACGCTATCGAAGTGTTCCAGGTGTAATTTAGACCCAGCTATCTCTTAAGACCCTCAGTTTTGTCGGACACCATATAGCCTATAACCATCGGGGTAATGAGACGAATCAATCGATACCTCAATTGTTAAAATCGAAGTAGTATCATAATCCTCCGGTAGTCGGGTAAAAAGAAAGATTACATGCTATTTCTAATTTCTAGTGAGATGACAGGACATAGGGTTCCGTGAGTTTGACTCTGTTCCCCACACTAGGACAAGATAGCCTGTATAGTGGGGTCACAGGGTTTCGCTTCCGGATTCTTCTTGGTACCCATAATTATGTGGGTACACTGGTTCACAATGTAACAATGTTCAAATATCCATGTGCATGATAAAATAACATTATTAGGTATTATTACTTTTAAACTATGTATGAAGCAAATACAGCATTTGGTATTTAGTACAATAGGTATCTAACAATAGTTGCCAGGAGCCACACCTCTGATCATGTATGTAAGTATATAAAGAAATATTTAAACGGCAACAAATATCATAACAAAATAAATACTATATTATTATGATACAATTTTTAGTATACGTAAATGATCTCCCCTTTTTAGCAAAAGATCTGTGTGATATAGTCTTATTTGCTGATGATACTTCACTGATTTTTAAAGTTGACAGAAATAAATGTAATTATGACGATGTAAATGATGCGCTTTCACACGCACTAGATTGGTTCACCGCCAATAACCTCTTACTCAATGCTAAAAAAACCAAATGCATTAAATTCATGTTACCTAATGTAAGAGAATTTCCAACGAAGATAATGCTAAAGAATGACATTGTTGACTTTGTAGACTCTACTGCAGTCGTAGCAACAGGCGGACCGCGGTCCGTCTCCGGACCGCGAAAGGTCGAAGCTCGGACCGCCAAATATTCTTAAATACATACAGGGATGAATTTTCCCTCGTCCCTGCCTACATAACTTAAATCGTGTTTTAAGAAACTAGCCTTATATTTCTACATTTGAAAACCACGTAGAATAGAATCTAAATTAGATTAGTTAGTTGATACCTACTTAATCTAGGATAGCGCGTTTTTTCGTCTCGGTCGGGGTACTCCTCCCGCATCGCACCCACACAAAGGCATCCGCCCGCGCGCGCCACACCCTAAAATTGCGTTATGAAACTCAATTTTAGGCAAATATGACCACTGTGATGCATCGGCAGAATGGACTGATGTGGCTGCTACGTTTTTCAGTCTTTTAAAGTTTTCACTCCAAATGGAGATAAAAGATTTTGTTATATATTTTTAGGGAACTAGCTTGATTTGAACACAAATAAAAAACAGAACCGATTTTTTTTCCGGACCATGATAAAAAAATCACTTTGAATCTGGATCCCACTTAAAACTACTTGCCGACCCCTGCTCTACTGTTTTCTTAGGGTTACATATTGATTCCACTCTTCAATGGAAACCGCAAATTGATGCTCTCGCAGGCAGACTTAGTTCAGCAGCCTATGCAGTTCGAACAATTAGATATATTACCGATGAAGATACAGCTAGGTTAGTTTATTTCAGTTACTTTCATAGTATTATGTCTTATGGTATTTTGCTTTGGGGACAGGCAGCTGACATCCAGACTATCTTTGTTCTCCAGAAAAGAGCGGTACGCGCAATTTACAAATTAAAGCCATGCGACTATTACACCGCTCTTTGAGGGAATTATTTAAGAAATAAATATTTAGACAGTAATATCGCAGTACATCTATGAAAATCTTATGTATACGCACAAAAATAGAGATAGCTTTTTGAAAAAGTGTGATGTTGATAATAGAAATACAAGAAACAAGAACAAATTACACATCCCAGCATATAGATTACGAAAGGTAGGGAAATCATTTAGGGGCAATTGCGTGCGCTTCATTAATAAGCTTCCATCTGAAGCAACTGAACTCCCTATTCGTAAATTTAAACAGTACATTAAACAAAATCTTATCAGGAAGGCCTTTTACTCCATAGATGATTACATCAATGATGTTAATGCTTGGCCAGATGTCGCTCCGTTCCGCACTGTCAGTAGTAGGTATGTCAGAAATTCAATGTTCTGTTTAGCTTTAAAGAAATATTGACATGTATCTAAATTGCATTAAATTTATATTTATTTTATAAAAAAAAAATTCATATATAGTTGGGTATTTTGTTTCAATACCGCTAGTACCAACTGGTACCCAATAACGTTACAATACTCTATACCTGTCCTGTTGCGTGAGTCTGGCCTGAATTTGGTAACGAGACGTGATCTAGACGTCTCCTTTTTCCATACAATTGGTATAGCGCCTCTATCGTGCGTATGTGGAACTACGCTTTCGATCGCTTCACGTTACTAACGTGAGGAAACGTCCAAATCTCTAGGAAAATGACAGAATTGGGAGTCCGAATGATGCTGATGTTACTAACGTAAAGATTTACTTATTTATATTTAAATAGTATAAAACAGTTTAGAAGTATAAATAATATCTCAAAATGCTTATCATATTTTTAGTAGCAAGAATTGACGTGAAAATATTTTTTCTCTATGGTCAATCACAAATAATATTTTGTAAAATGTTAATTTTTCATAGTAAAAATAAGAAAATAAATTGCTACGGTTGATTTCAAATGAAGATTTAGTATAGTTTATTATCTATATTATTTTTGCATTATTTTAACGCTGCTAGTTTTGTAAGAATTACCTTATTTTAGAGTTTGTTGAATTAGCTTTAAAATAATTTGTAGATGCTACAATCTTACATGGTAGATCCTCCACACATGATCCATGCCTACCTTAATTACAATAGACTGTTTTATTACTTAGATTTTTATTTTTGTCGTTTTATTAGTAGCTGAAACACATTTTTTAAGAACCTTGGTACCTAAACAAATACCTACACTACCGACTGTGACCCATGTTTAATAATAAATCGATTTGTGGTATATTCCTTACTTTTGTCGGAGTGTTATAATGTGATAAATAATACTTAAGCACGTAAAATAAGGCGTAAATAATATTTTTGAAGAATCGCGACTCTACCGCCATCTATTAGTAATGCAACTACAACTACCCCCTAGGTTCATAGACGAGTTCTTTATTTTACCCAAAAATGGCGCTAAAATCACTTATTTATTTTGTTATTATAACATGTAGGAAAACCGATATTATAAAAAAAGTAAGAATTTATAGGCAACTCATTGTGTTATACAATAAAATAAGCAAATAAATGTCTTATTCCAGCCTTGAGTCGTCAGGTGGTGAATATCAGTGGTTCGTAAATGAGGTGCGTTTCAGATATGAACCTTTTCCTTACGTCTCTGCTCGATAGATATTCGACACCTCCACGATAGCTACCGGACTACCAACAGTGGAGACGTAATCGTGGCGTCGACGCCACGATCACGCCTTGCCAGACTTGCCCCTCTGATTTCTACCAAATATATTTCTAACCGATTTGGTTAGAAATACCAAATACTTGTTGCAGCTACATAACTTTACGGGTGAACGGTTCGCTAGTACCTATGCGTAGATGATAGTTAGGTAAGTAAGTATAGGTATTGAAGCGTTGGGTAGTTATGGCTCACGGTCGGTTAGGCGCGATGCTCGCTTTGCACAGTTATTCCCTAGCGGTATGCGTATTTTACAATAGTGTTAGATATTTTAGGTCCATGCTAACAGGTACTGAGTTAGTTATTGAATACCGGACTCATCTCTAATAACATAACCGATGGGCGTCGTCCTCCTAGCTTAGTTCGCGTACCAATGGTCTTAAATATTTTATCTTTTCGACGTATTCTTTTTCAGTCTTTGCATGATTTCGTCAGTAACAAGGTGATGTTGTTTTCCTATCACTGCCTTATTGAAGAGCTGCCTAATGCTTAGTACAGAGTAATTTTTGTAGAGCAGTTCAGTGGGGTATATTCTAGGCTTAAAGGCCATTTATTACTTTTAGGAGCGCGCGCTGCGCTTTTCTAATTTAATTAGGTGAGATAAGGCAGCACCTCTCCAGATAGAGTTACAGAAGGTCAGTATTGATTGTTTTGATTTGTCTCCATGGTCACACTAAAAGCGTTATTTCCGGGAAAATTCATAAGCCGCTTTGGAGACATATAGCGGCCACCCAGATCTACCAACTTAATAAATAATCAAATAAAACGTTTATTAATTCAGACATTACATCCATATAAAATGTTAGAAAATTTATATTGTTGTATTTGTATAGGGTCGTCGTTCGTACATCTTGCGGAGCAGACGTGTACCAATTTTTACTAAAATTTATTAATTCCGTGCCACTCTAAACTAAACGCTTCTTAAAATAAAAGTGAATCTGTGAAAAGACGTGACTTCACGTGTGCTATTTTGTTTGTGGATCAGACACGTGCGGACAATAGTTTGCTGACGACGGACTCATAGCGGGGCGCCCCTCACCCCCTCGGGGGAACGGAACAGGTACTATTTTTCGCATCGCTCGCACAACACATCGTCGTCGTCTCGTTCATCACCATCACCCACACGGCACGTGCTTGGCTGGGTACATTGCTGCGTTTAAATCTGTTCGAGCCGGAAATTGCCCTACTGAGCAGCATTGTACACCATTTAACTAAAAATAATGAACTTTTTAGAACGCTCACCTACTGATTGCGGTGGCGGATCTGAACCAAACCTTTCAAAGCTAAGAAAGGAGGAAGAGGACTCTCCTATTACCTTTCGAAAAAGGAAACTACTATGCGCCTGTACTCAGGATATAAAAGAATTTAGATCTGAATTACGAGGTAGGGCTTACATTACTTGAAAAGTTCATTGAATCCAATACTTCTACCATGAGTCAGGTGACGAACATCGCTGACGTGAAAACCCAGATTATCGAAATAATGACTTCTAATGAACAAACCTTATGTGAAATACGTGAGAATATAGCTGATGTTAAAATTCAACTCAACAATGTTCAGGCATCGTCTTCTACTATGATAACAGAGCAGAAAAATATTAAAACCCATATGTCTCAATTGGAAGACAAATTATTATCGAATGAAAAATAAAGCGTTGTAATTTACAACGCTCGAAACGGAGCTGAACAATTTAAAGGTAAAATCTCCAGCTGAATCAGCAACCAATACTAAAACTGAACCACGTATAAATGAGCAACTGATTCGTGAGTCGTTTCTTTCATTGCGTTCTTGTACGAACGCAATGAAAGAAAAAAAAATATAATAATAGTCGGCATACCGGAACAATCTTCTGCGAGTGCTGATGAGAGAATCTCCAAAGATGAGGCCGAAGTAATGAATATTATAAACCCAATAGGCAAAGAACTACCTAAACCTACAAAAGTCTTTCGGATCGGGAAGTACACCGCGGGAAAAAATCGTAGAATCAAGGTATGCTATGACACACCTTATACGGCTAAATTATTGCTCCGAAACAGAGACAAACTACCCTCAAACATTAAGATATTTTTAGACCAAACACTAGCACAACAGAAATACCTAAGAGATCTTAAAGAAGAATTAGTCAGTCGCCAAAACAATGGTGAGAATGACTTCACTATCAAATATTCGAATGGTATACCCAGCATTATAAACACAATTACGTTACCAAAAAACTACGAGCATTAAGCTGCATTACGGATACAACCACCAGGAGTACCACCTATCAAGTAACCGATAACTATCAACAAATCCAAATAAGTAAATTTCGACTTACGTTCTTCTACCTGAATGCGCAACGAAAGGATGGAAAACTAGACGAAATAAAATGCAGCATACGCGCAATACCAACAACCACACATGTCATTCTTATAACAGAAACCTGGATAAGGAACGAAACACAAGCCAGAGAACTTCAGATTCCAAACTACTCACACTACTATAACTACCGGACTGATAAAAAAGGAGGCGGGGTTTCGATTTTTGTTCACAATAACCTTAAACACAGTTTATCAGAGTCAACCTATGCTGATGGAAACAACTATCTGTGGATTCGACTGGAAAAGTTTGCACTAGATGTTGGAATTGTGTATAATCCAGGAGACACTAACTTCAAAAAAATTCTCGAAGTGTATGATTTGCAAATACAGCAAAGAAACCGAGCAATAGTATTTGGTGACTTTAACATCTACTTACTTCCAAAGGAAAAAGAAACACGACTATATAAGGCACTAGTCTATGAAGCCGGTTTTGAGTTCCTAAACAAAGTAAGCAAGAAGTATTGTACAAGACATTCAACAACAAGGAAATCTATTACCGACCACGTTAGCTCAAATCTTAAGAATAAAAAATTTCATATGACAATAATAAACTCATCTCTATTCGATCGCAAGCAAATATTCGTAGAACTTAAAAAATCAAGCCAGCACCGAAAATTAAAACCAAATATGAAGCTATAGACTATACTAGGCTATACACGACTGTTAAAGAAGAACATTTTGACGAATTGGAAAACAATTTTACACTAATATAAAACAGAATTAAAACATACACAAACGAAAGCAAAATAACGAAGACTAAAATTCTCAACGAACTACAAAAAGATTGGATAAACAAAGATATACTTGAAATAATTAACCAAAGAAACTGCCTCTGGAGAGAACACAAACGAAACCCAGGAGATGAGTCTAAGGAAGCGGAATTTAAAATAAAAAGAGAAGACACAGCCAAACTCATTCAAGAAACCAAAAACACCTATTACTATAAAGAATTTACAAAATGTACAAATAAACCTAATACAATGTGGAAACTTATAAATAAACTAGCTAACAAAACTAAACAGAACTGTGCACCTCTCATACTTAAAGTTTATTCTGAAATAATAACAAACACTGAAAATATCTGCGAGGTACTTAATAAATATTTCTCTACAATCGGATCGCTACTAGCTGAACAAATACCCAAAATCTACCACGATAATCCCACTAAAGCCCTACCACTCACCTTTCCCGAGAACACCCCTATGCTATCTACCCTTGACCCATATAATGCTGAAGAAATTGACCAAATTATTGGAAAACTAGACTCTAATTAAAATGTTGGTCTAGACGGAATTAATACAAAGGTAATAAAATGTCTTAAAAATCTAGTAATAAATAGTCTAACACAATGTTTTAACAAGTTATTGCACGATGGAGAATTTCCAAATTCACTAAAAATTGCAAAAGTAACTCCGTTTTACAAATCCGGTCCAAAAACAAATCCTGGAAACTACAGGCCTATATCTGTCTTGCCTGTATTGTCTAAAGTTTTCGAAAAGGTCCTCGAAACCCACTTGCACACCATAAATTTCCTCTCTGAAAATCAATATGGATTTAGACCAAAAAGCAACACACAATCTTCCACCATCGACCTAGTAACAAAGATCAAATCAAACATAGATGATAGGAAAATTGTGCTTGGCTATATTCATTGACCTTAAAAAAGCCTTTGATACCATTACTCACACTTTTTTAGTAAAGAAACAGGAAACAATACGCCTACACCTATAACCTACGGAGTACCACAAGGATTCATATTAGGTCCCCTGCTGTTCTTAACCTACATCAATAACATCCATGAACTAGGTTTGCATGGTCACATATCCTTATACGCTGACGACACGAGTCTTTTTTACTTTGGATCATCAATCAATGACATAATACCGCAAGCTCAGATTTAAACAAATTGTTCACCTGGTTCCAACACAATCTGCTATCAGTAAATACCGCAAAGACATGCTACACAATCTTTAGGGCAAGGAATAAAATAATTACGCCACATGACCAACTTAAAATAAATGATGTACCCATACTCGAAAAACAAAGTCAAAACTATTTAGGTTTGAGAATGGATAGTTATTTGACGTGGAATACACATATTGAACATGTTAAGAGTAAATTTTGTCTCTCACTGGCTCTTTTCGTAATATCGCTCCATGTATTCCACGCCAAGTGAGCTACACTATTTATAACTGTCTTGTAGAACCACATCTTAAGTACTTAATTGAAATCTGGGGTAGCGCCACGAAAACAAAATTAGGTAAACTACAAATTACACAAAACAAAATTATTAAACTACTTTCGATATCCATATTTAACCTCCACAGCTCAAATTTATAAAGAAACCAAATTATTGAATATAAAACAATTATACATAAACAACACTTGCATTCTTATCCGAAAAATCCTAAATCATTCTATCCATACTAATTTACTACAAACTATTGGTGCTGCCCAGCGTCCTGTGTCTGACGGATGTTATTTTGTGATGAATTACAGCGTAGAAGTCCATAAATAGCTACCACCGTATTTTTCCCTTCTTATTATGCTCTTGTTCAGCTTTTAGAATGAAAGTTGATTACAGGAGTAATATTATCCTATCATAACACCAATAGTCACTTAATCGGCTAATTTTACACTCCTATATAGCCTTAAACATCTATAATGGAGGTTTTTACTACCAATGAACCACGTGTGGCCAATAATAATGCTTACGAGTAGATATTCCCAGTGAACCAAATGTGAACTATTAAAGAGAACAAAATGCTACTTAGGTAAATAACTTGAATTAAAACGATACTGTAGCTTCATATACCTAAAGCATAAGTTACGGTTAATCCAAGTTATGGCATAGCATACCTAACATCTCCATAGTTTATAGATATGAGCAAAAAATCATGTCCGAAATCGAAACTGGTTCTGTATGACTGACTGTACACGTGTAGACGAGGCCGGAGCGGGCGGGCTTATTGCCGTCCGTCCGTTCGCACAAATTCACACGCCAATACAGCTTATTTTCATTTAATATATGGAATCCCGTCTACTGTTATGTAAATGAGCCTCCTGAATGTTGCCGAGGTTTTATCGTATTTTCATAATATTTTGCGTAAGGCTTGCGTGGTTTATCCGATACACCTCTTGTGAATCCCGCGGGGTTTATGTGGCGTTCTTGAAGAGGGTGAGTGTCACCAACATGACTGTGATGTGTTAATACCATTTATTTATAAAAGAACACGCAGTAACGAATCATTCAGACTGAGCCTAAATGAAAGAGAGCGGCGCTCAGCGACCGTCGTGCTGCTGGCCTCGGGCGACGACGACGGAGCGGACGAGAGAACACTCTTACAGAACTCATTCCTACTTTCCTATAACCCGCGCGTGACGTCGTGGACAATTCGGCTCTAACAAAAAGCTTCAAGCTTTATAACTAAACATATAATTATCTTCTTCGTCGTATTCTTCATTACTGAAGGTCGTGCCCGTTTTGAAATATCTTCGTCGAGGAGTTGACCAGCTGCTTCCACGCCACCCTATGTTCGGCTTGTCTGAGAGCAGTAGTCACTAGAAGCCCCGTGATCTCCTTCACTATGTCAGACCAGCGGCTAGGTGATCGTCCTCGTGGTCTTTTCCCATCCACTTTGCCCACCACAACTAGTTTTTCCAGGTTGTCCGGCTTTCGTCTAGCTATGTGACCAAAGTAGCTTAGAACACGCTGGTAGCAGATGGTAGAGAGCCTCGTTTTAATGTGGGTATCCGCAGCATTCTCCTCCAGTCTCCTCTTCCTATCTGTTGCCCGGATCGTCAAAGACTCTGAGGCATACAAAAACATAGAGAATACTAGTGTTCGCACTAGTCTCGTTTTAGTCACGTTGGAGACTTTTCTATCCTGCCAGATTCTTGTCAGCTTGCTCATTGCAGCTTTGGCAATTTGAGTGCGTCTTCTAATTTCTCTGTCGCATCCTCCCTGATCACAGATCATCCATCCCAGGTATATGAACTCCTTGACAATCTCTAGCTCTGACAGCTCGTCGGTGTTCTCGAGTTGTCCAGCTCTATCTATACGCTATCTATATAATATAATTATAGGTACTATCATTATATGCTAGCTAAGCCCGGCAGGGGTCGTCAGTCGAGTCGTAATACAGACCATCGTCCGATTTCAAAATAGAACGTGAGGATCGGGAGGGATCACATTTGGCAATCGACCAAATCACGCGCTGTTCTTCTGTTTTTTTATTTGGATTCCAATAAGCTCCGTTAAACGGTTTATGAAGTCAGTGAAGTTGGTCGGTACCTTCATGAAAAATTCCGCATGTTTATGCTCCTTTCGGTGTACAAATGCAAATGCTCAGTAATTGAATGAGTACGGTGAGCGCACGGGCGGGCGGGGCGCGCGGCGCTGCGCTCGGGCGGGCGGGCGCGCCCTCCGCTTAGACAATCACATTACTGGACCTTTCACTGCTAATGCGAACACACACTTGAGTTTTAGTTGCAGAAGCTTATCTTGTGTTGCTTATTTTTTGCTTTTAATAAACTCCCTTAACCCTAAAAAATCATAACTAACATGTCCGAACTCAAAGCGTGTCGTAATGAACAGGATCGAAACAGATTTTTTTTTTAAATAAATAAAATCAAAGAGAGTAAAATGTCAACAATTATGCCATCAACGGGTGTCTGGTTCGTTAGAACATATGTACGTCAATTTGTGATAGTATCGACAAACGAGAGAACAAATAAAACCAATTGACAAGTGTTATGTATTAAAATAGTAGCTACCTACAATTGCGGGTAGTTTTCCGAATTACGTTTGTTTGTTAATAAATGCCTACCGGCAGTTGGCTCTGAACCTCCGTTTTATTGCTACACCTCACTGGCGACAGGAGTAAAATAAATCATTTATAGTGTTTAAAGTGCGTTTTACCAAGTCAGCACTATGCCACTCGGTAAAATAGAGTGTTTTGATATTAGTGAACAAAATTGGGACACCTACGTACGCCGTGTAAAACAATTTACAACTCTCAACGAGATAAAGGAAACTTTACACGTGTCGACATTGGTGACGCTCGTTGGTCCTCAGTGTTACGATCTTATGTGTGACTTGTGCGCCCCAAATTTACCGGAAGGGAAAACTTTCTCTGCACTTGTGCAAATAGTGAAAAATCATTCGGAACCACAAAGGTCGGAGATAGCAGAGCGACACGTCTTTAGGCAAAGAAAGCAGACGCAGGGCGAAAGCATTCGTGTGTATTTGCAAAGTCTTAAACATTTAGCTAAGACTTGCAATTTTGGCAAATCGTCAGAAGTAAACCTACGCGACCAGTTCGTGTCGGGATTATTCAGCGAGGAGATGCGGTCAAGGCTGTTTGCCGAAAAGAACATCGACTACAAACGGGGCGTCGAGCTCGCGTTGGCATTGGAGGCGGCGGAGCGCCACGCTTGTGTGGCCGGAGCTCCGGCTGCGGGCCCGAGCGACGCGTCCCCGCCCGATGAGGGGCTTCATCGTGTCGGAGGAAGCGGCGGCGGCGCTGCGCGGTTCCGTCAGCACGCGCCCGCTGCGGCGGCGGCGGCGGCGGCGGCGCGCCCGCCGTGCTCGCGGTGTGGCAAGCCATGTCATTCACCCGGCAGGTGTCGGTATAAGTTTTATACGTGTGACAAGTGCGGTGCGAAAGGCCATCTTAAGGCGATGTGCAAAGAAAGTGAAGGTAATGCAGCGACGTCAAAGAAAGGTCAGTACTTTTTTAATGACAGTGATTCAGATGAGGATTGCCAATTTTATAATTTGGTCAGTTGTGCGGGTGATAAGCCCTATTATATTCGTGTGTGGGTGGAAAATATTCAGTGTAAATTGGAAATAGACACGGGCAGCAAAATATCGGCTATTTCTACGAAGTTCTACAGCGAAAATTTTGGTAAAATACCTACCTATTCAAAGTAAGATTCTTACTTTTAGATCATACACAGGTGATGTAATCGAGACTTTGGGCTACATTGTGGTGCACGTAAAATGCGGTTCGGGAACCGCTGATCTTAAACTGTACGTTATTGATAACGGCGGACCACCATTGTTGGGCTGTCTGTGGTTAAAAAATTTAAATATATCGCTGTTTAAAAATGATATTAACATGATTCACAATGTAACCGAAGATCCGATGGCAAGTTCTCTCAGAAAAGAATTTCCCGAGGTTTTCGCGGAAGGTTTAGGTACATGTAAGACTCGTATCCGGTTGCACTTCAGTGACACCACACCGGTGTTTATTAAATCGCGGCCGTTGCCGCTGGCCCTGAAAGGGCGTGTGGAACGGAAACTCGATCGGCTGCAACGGGAAGGTGTTATCTACAAGGTCGATAGATCAGATTACGGTGCGCCGATTGTACCGGTAGTTAAAACAAATGGCGATATCCGGATATGCGGCGATTATAAAGTCACCATAAACCCGCGTCTTAAGGACTTTCACTACCCGTTGCCGCGGATCAAGGATCTTTTCGCGACATTAGGTGGGGGCGAGCAATACACTAAATTAGATTTATCTAATGCCTTTCAACAATGTATGTATATTAGAGAAAGATTCACAGTCGCTCTCAGCGATCACGACTCACGTTGGTACCTATGTTTAAACATTAAACATTTATTTATTTCTTACAAAATATTAACTATGTAGGTTGGTACAATATGTATTTATATATTATATAAACATTAGTAGGTAGGTTTTATAGAAAACTAAAGTGTATGTAAATAAAACACTACGGATTATTTACTCTAAGCCTACGACTTTGTTGCTATTTGGTAGGTAGGTATGTCATCAGTACCAGAACCTTAGTAAGGTGACAGTCCTCCGTACTAGTAAAAACTGTTTTACGGCAGGATGTCATGCTCTTCCTTCGGAACATTTTTTAACTTAATTTGTAGGATGGTGTTGTATACATATTTATTTATTTATTTATTAAGGAACAACAAACGACTACATTAAACTTATTATACATTTATGTTAGTTCTTTACTGTGTAAAGATGAGATATATTAACAATGTAGTCCACAGCGCTATCCACATATACGTTATATACATAGAGAATAAAAAGAAAAACATGCAACTAGAAGGCCCAACTAAAACATGAAGTAGATTAGGGTAGCTAGCCGATAACTGGGCTCCTCTTAAACAACTAAGTTGAGAGAACAAACTAGAATTGCTATAGATTATATTATTCTAATCTCAAAATTAGTTATTATTTGTAATAAAAGTAATAATGACAAAATATGATGTAGAAATACCTAGTAAGGAATTATGTTGTACTTAAATTTACTTGACAAAGTAGAGTGTATATCAACTTTTTAAATTTATACAAATTGCAAAAAAATATGTCTATGTTTACGAAGTAATTATTATAGGACTCAACCATACGACGAATAGGGGCACGTAGTCCCGAGTTTGTGCGGCAGGTAACAAGGGCAAACAAAGGACGCGAGCGAGTAGCTCGGGGTGCAGGTTCTCGGGACTGCGTAGCATAGCTTATTAACAAGATCCATGCAGTCAAATTTATTATTCACGATATTGTATAGGGTAACAGCTTCAAGATATATACGTCTGGACTCGAGAGTAAGGAGTTTAGAATCAACAAGTGAGTCAGCATAGGAGCTACGGGGACGACGACATCTGTAATTCATTGAACGCAGATATTTCCACTGAACTTTTTCAATTGCCACCACGTACTTATTATAAAATGGGTTCCATATTGGCACCGCGTATTCTAGTTGAGAGCGTACCAATATTTTATATAGGTATAGAAAAGTCGATGGTTGCTTAAAGTCCACCGACGACCTCATAATAAAGCCATACATTTTAAAAGCATTAGTAGTTATAGATTCGATATGTTGATTTAGATGAAGCTGACGGTCAAGTAACACACCAAGATCTTTTAGTTTGGTAACTCTATTCAATGGGGAATCGCAAAGGTTATATGAGAAATTTATGGTGTTGATATTTTTGGTAAAGCTGATGGAGTTACATTTGGGCAAGCTAAGGTGAAGTTTATTGTTACTGCAGTATGTGGCAAGTCTGTTCAAATCTGTTTGAAATAAAATGCAGTCGTTCAGGTTACGTATCGGCATATATGCTTTGAGATCGTCGGCGTATAATAAGAACTGACAGTGACGAAAGCATTGAGAGATGTCGTTTATAAAAAGAACAAAGAGAAGCGGTCCCAGTATAGAACCTTGGGGAACACCAGATGTTACTGGTACGCTAGTGGATTGGAAGCCATTGATTACTACTTTTTGAGTACGATTAGTGACATATGACGAGAACCAGCGGAGAAGATTGCCGCGGATACCGTTAAAGGCAATTTTGTCAAGAAGAATATCGTGATCCACCTTGTCGAAAGCTTTTCTAAAGTCAGTGTAAACGGCGTCCACTTGTACACGTTTGTTAAGGTTTTCAAAAAGGTTATTCGTGAAAATGACAAGGTTAGATGTGGTCGAACGCCGTTTGACAAAGCCATGTTGTTCCTGAATGATAATGTTATGTAAGACGGGGTAGATCTCATTATGCATAAGCCTTTCAAAAAGTTTCGACAGGGCGGACAGAATAGAAATAGGTCTATAGTGCTCTATGTCGTGTCTAGAACCGCTTTTGTGTACTGGGGTGATAAAGGCACGTTTCCATACTTCAGGAAAGATACCCTCGGCAAGACATTTGTTAAAAATAGCAGTGATAGGCACATAAATACAGCTAGCAGTATTCTTAAAAAAACAAGGTGGGATTCCATCGGGACCAGGGCCTTTAGATGCATCAAGAGACTTCAATTCCTTCAGGACGTTATCCTCCTTGAGGTAGATGTTTGATAACAAAACATTATTATCAATACCGTTAGCAGTGGAGGGTACAATGTGAGAGGAGGGGCAGGATCTAGGCTCGAAAACAGAATTAAAAAAATCCGAGAACATATTACATATGGATTCGGGTTCTGAGGATTTAACATCATGGTATTTCATAGATGACGGAATACTCGACTTAGTTTTACGGTTAGCAATATAAGTCCAAAAATATTTAATGTTTGTAGTTATATTTTTTTCAACACTATCCATGTATGCTTTAAAGCATTTTTTGCTGTTTTGTTTGAAAGTAGCCCTTAACTCGGAAAAGTCCGCGTAGTCAGAGTTGTTACCAAATTTTTTCCATTTAACCCATGCCTTCTGCTTACACTTAAATGTTTTGATTAATGAGGGGGAAAACCATATGGGAAAGTTATCAGATTTACGGCGCACAAAGGAAATATGTTCTTTAATAAGTCTATTAATTATATTATAAAATGAATCGACTGACTCATTCGCCGAGAGATTGTCGAGCAGATTGAGCCAATCAATTTCTGAGATTTTAATATGTTATAATCAGCTTTATAAAAATTGTGCTTAGGTACGTGTTTCCTCCTTAAAGAATTTACAGGATAATTGAAAGGCAAAGAAACAGTGAATGGCGGATGGCGAGGAGTAGAGTTGAGTAAGGGAAAATGTTGCGGTTCAATTGTACAGGGTGAGTTAGTAATAAATATGTCAAGTAGGTTACCGGCATCATTTACTATATGATTATACTGCAAAGAATTTAATGAAGACATACAATTATTAAGTTGAAGGCCACGAGGCGAGGTATCAGCGCAAAGATAACCAACTGAATTAGATTGGCTGATAGCGGGAAATCGGTCTGCCCAACTAATTTCCGCTAGGTTGTAATCACCGAGGAAAACCCTAGAATAGACAATGTCTATAACATTGTCTATTCTAGGGTTTATTAGTGTGTCCTGTAGGAAGTCGAAGTGTGTCTCGTAGGCATCAGCCCTGGTCCAGGGAGGTAGATAGGCGGCGCTAATAACGTGAACTCTATTCTTATCCCTACTGGGAAACTCTACCAATAAGTGTTCTACACTACAGGGTTGAGTTTTAAATGAAAGTGAGGAAGATGTGTCATACGTGGCTGGATGGAGAGTTCGTAATATCGCAATCAGGACGCCTCCCCCATCTTTTTTGCTAGTAGCTAGCCGGTCTCTGTCGCGTCGAAACACGACATTGCGGTTATCGATGAATTCATTATCATGAATTTCAGGAACTAACCAAGTTTCTGTAAGCACAATGATGTCATAGGTCAACGAAAGTATATTCATATATAAAGTTTGTAACTTTGTGCGTATCCCACTGCAATTTTGATAGTAAATTATTAATTTGTCGGTTTTATCCATTATAAAAGCCTGTATATATATATGCGTGTAGGTAGTTAAGTAAGAGCTGTAAATATTCATTTCTAAATTTTATTTCATAAGCCAGAATTTTAATTTTAATATCGTGTGTGATTGAGTCCAGGTATAGGAGTGCGGAATTTAAAACTACGGTTACAATAATATATATAAAACAAATTGAGATCGAGATAATCAAGTAAATAGGTACAAGCATGCAATTTAAAAAAGTTAATATAATCATGTACATTGAGAAGCAAGGAATTTTAGCCGGGGCGTGTCGACTTAATCTTGGCCAGGTCCGATACCGTCCGTATGACGATAACCGGAGAGTCATCTCGCTCACGGACAAGGATGGATGAGTGCTTGTATACATGTAAGTAGTCGCTTTTTATTCTACCTATGTTTATTCCAGAGTCCCATTCGGAATTAAGTGCATTCCTGAAAACTTTCAGAAAATAATGGAAGAGACTTTGAGCGGATTGCCATCAACGGCCGTGTTTGCGGATGATATTTGCGTCACAGGCTCCACTAAAGTGATTCATTTGTCAAACCTTAAGGCATTACAAAGATTAAAAGATAATGGATTAAGAATAAATTTTTCTAAGTGCCAGTTTTTTCGGGATTCGGTAACCTATTTGGGATATAAGATTGACAAGTTCAGACTGCATACAGATTCCAGAAAGGCGGTGGCTATCGTGGCCGCATCGGCACCGAAGAACGTCACCGAACTGAGAAGCTTCATAGGACTTGTGAATTTTTATTCAAAATTCTATCCGAACACGAGCGATATTTTGAAACCTATAAGGTCTATTAAAAAAGAACACTGAATGGAAATGGGACGAAAATTGTGAAAAAGGCTTTAATAAAATTAAAAAAATGTTAAGCAGTTCTCCGGTGCTGGCACATTACAACCCGCAGCTGCCGCTGATTCTATCTGTGGACAGCAGCCAGTATGGGCTGGGCGCGGTGCTGGCGCAGCGCTACGCGGACGGCAGCGAGCGGTCCGTGTGCTGCGCGTCGCGCACGCTCAATGCGGCCGAGTATAATTACTCACAGATTGATAAAAAGACGTTAGCCATTGTTTTTGGTGTCACTAAACATCATCAATATTTGTATGGTAGAAATGCTTATCATATTTTTAGGAGTAAGAATTGACGTGAAAATATTTTTTCTCTATGGTCAATCAAAAAATAATATTTTGTAAAATATTGCATTTTTCATAGTAAAAATGAGAAAATAAATTGATACGCTTGATTTTAAATGAAGATTTAGTATAGTTTATTATCTATATTATTTTTTCATTATTTTAACGCTGCTAGTTTTCTAAGAATTACCTTATTTTAGAGTTTGTTGAGTTAGCTTTAAAATAATTTGTAGATGCTACAATCTTACATGGTGGATCCTCCACACATGATCCATGCCTACCTTAATTACAATAGACTGTTTTATTACTTAGATTTATATTACAGTAGATAAAACACATTTTTTAAGAATTCTTAGGTTACTACTTTGGTACCTAAACAAATACCTACACTACCTACATGTGACACATGTTTAGTGATAACTCGATTTGTGGTATGTTCCTTACTTTTGTCGGAGTGTTATAAAGTGATAAATAATACGTAAGCACGTAAAACAAGGCGTCAATAATATTTTTGAAGAATCGCGACTCTAACGCCATCTATTAGTAATGCAACTACCCCTTAGGTTCATAGACCGTGAAGTTCTTTATTTTACCCAAAAATGGCGCTAAAATCGCTTATTTATTTTGTTATTATAACATGTCGGAAAACCGATATAATAAAAAAACGAAGAATTTATAGGCAACTCATTTTGTTATAAAATAAGCAAATAAATGTCTTATTCCAGTCTTTGAGTCGTCAGGTGGTGAACATCAGTGGTTCGTAAATGAGGTGCGTTTCAGATATGAACCTTTTCCTTACGTCTCTGCTCGATAGCTACTCGACACGTCCACGATAGCTACCGGACTACCAACAGTCGAGACGTGATCGTGGCGTCGACGCCACGATCACGCCTTGCCAGACTTGCCCCTCAGATTTAATCGGAAACTGCGAAAGATAGCTTTTTGAGTAAAATGTATGGTTTCGTCATGTTCGGTTGGCCGTCTTCGGACTCCGAAACTGAATCGGAGAAACCGTTCTTTCGAAGAAAGGACGCGCTGCATGTTTGGTTTGGGGTTACAGGATCGTCATACCTAAATTATTACAAAATACCGTTTTGAACGAGATACACGAGGGACACCCAGGGATAGTAAGAATGAAGCAGATAGCCCGGAACTATGTGTGGTGGGGCACGCTGGACGCAGACATCGAGCGCACCATTTGGGGAAACTCTACTGACTTTGATAAGGTTTTCAAGTATGAAAAGCGATGTGTACGAGCTATGTTTCGTCTAAAGGTAATGGATTCCTGTAAACCTTACTTTGCACGACATAACATTCTTACTCTACCTTCTCTGTATATTTACGAAACGGCTATGTTTGTTAAAAATAACCCCGATCTATATTGTCAGCTCTCCGATGCCGTCCCTCGTAATCGACGAGATCAACACAGAGTCTGCAAGCCGAACTCAAAGACTGCTATGATGCGTAAGAGTATCTTTTGCATGGCTCCTTCTGTTTATAATAAACTACCAAAATCAATTAGAGAACTACCACGCTCATTGTTTCAGAGAAAATTGAAAGCCGCTTTGGAAAGAAAATGCTATTACGAAGTAAATGATTTTATGACGGACAAATGTTTTTTTGGAAAATAGGAAATAATGGCGCCTAACTGTAATATCTGTAGGTACATATTTATTTTAATTTAATTTTCTTTAATATAAATTTCGTATTGGTTATTGTCTCGATTTAGTGTTTATTTATTTTAGTAGTTTTATTAATTTATTGACATTGTTTGTACTTAAATATTGCACGCCACACTGGTAGAAATACATTGTTTCATATTTAAGCATATACCACCTATGTACCTATTTACATGTATTTGTTGCAATAAAACTTACTTTACTTTACTTTACCAGCGCGGCGTGCGCGGCGTGCCGCTCGCAGCGCGACGCGCCGCCCGTTGCGCTGCTGCACTCTTGGCCGTGGCCACACGAGCCCTGGGCGAGGCTGAACATGGACTTTCTGGGACCCTTTCGAGGAAGACATTACTTAGTAATTGTGGACGCCCACTCAAAATAGATCGAGGTCGAAAAGGTTAGTAGCACGTCGGCGACCATTGTCATAGGAGCTCTGAGACGTTTTTTCGCGCGATTCGGGCTGCCGAAAAGGATAGTGTCCGACAACGGACCCCCGTTTTCATCGGCAGAGTTCGCTAAATACCGGAGCTTAAATGGCATTAAACATTCAGCCGTCGCACCGTACCACCCGGCCAGCAATGGCGCCGCCGAGAACGCCGCCGTGAAGACGGTAAAAAGAGTTCTTAAAAAGGCTTGTCTCGAAGGCATCGACGACGATACCGCACTGAGTAAGTTTTTATTCATGTACCGCAATAGCGAACAGAGTACGACGGGCCGTGAGCCTGCCGTGGCTATGTTCAGGCGGCGGCTGCGCGGGCGGCTCGATATGCTGCGCGAGGACGCCGGCGAGGCGGTGCGCGATAAGCAGCTGCGGCAGGAGGAGCGGGGAACGCGCGCTACGCGGCTCCTGGCGCCCGGCGACCGCGTCCTATCCCGGGACTACTCCGCACGTGCCGATAAATGGTCTGACGGGTTGGTAGTCGAGCGCACGGGACCTGTCTCCTTTAAGGTAAAGATGACCGACGACGGTCGGGTGCATAAACGTCACGTGGACCAATTGATCGCAGACAAAAACGTTAAGTCACGTTTTTCTTTATCCCGTAATGTATGCGATAGTGACCGTGAGCCCGGTGATGCGGAGTCAAATTTAGGCGGGGAAGAACGATCGTCGAGTATTTCTCATTCGGATGTTAGGGAGCGGTCGTATCCAGTCAGTCCGAAACCGTCGGAGTCTGCGGTGACGACGCCACCAAATAGTCCAGATAGTGAAGTCATAGGGACACCGCTGACGTCACCGCAGAGGCCTGCAGCGGCGGCGTCTGTGCCGTCGCCCGCTTCGCCACCTAGAGTTAAAAAGGAACGCCGGAGGGCTGCTCTCAAGTGTGCTGAGAGGCTTAGAACGCAAAAATAATATATTCTTATTAATTAGCTGTTATTAAGTTACTGCTTATGTTCATTATTATCGAGACTAATGCTAGCAAGTTATGTACATAATCAGTACTTTACATAGGTCAAGTATTCAAATAAGCAATAAGTACTTACTTACCTACTTTCTAGGTAGGCATCGATTTATGTATTAGTAATCAGGCCATGTATTGTATCCGCCAATTTGTTTAATTAATTACTTATCCATGAGATTGCGGGTAGTATTCCGTATTACGATTGTTTGTAGACTTGAGACGTATTTATCGTCACTGATAAAAGTCACAGGTATAGAAAATAGGCGATATTTCACAGTGACAGAAACTTAATATATCTGTGACTGTCTCACAGGCAGTGCCAGTGTCACGAGTGCACGATATTATATCGTTGTTATTTTATTAGGTACCTACGCAATAAATAGCTTCAACTAGATAATATCGCAGCTATATCTCTCTTTGATAGTATCACTAAGTCAGAATGAGA
This sequence comes from Eupithecia insigniata, assembly GCA_947859395.1. NCBI lineage: Eukaryota > Metazoa > Arthropoda > Insecta > Lepidoptera > Geometridae > Eupithecia > Eupithecia insigniata. The sequence goes on along the minus strand of OX402004.1, from coordinate 15,610,383 downwards.
CACACCTAGTATTATAAAATACTAGGTGTGTCTCATTCTGACTTACTTTGAAATTTGAAAAGTATAACGCAATGTAACAAATTTGTTACATTAATGCAATGTACATATACACATACATTCAAGAGGAATTTTCGTTACCTAGCGGTACTATTGCTGCAATAAATATATCATTCAATCAGTAAAACAATGAATTTGTACGTGATTGGTAGAAATACTAGCTAGTATTTTGTCACTGGTATTTGTCACAGATATTTTGAAGTCGCAGTAACGTAAGTCACAGGTTTGCCTAGTATTACCCAAGACTATTTGTTTGTTACTAAATGCCTACCGGCAGTTGGCTCTGAACCTCCGTTTTATTGCTAGACCTCAACAAGTTTTTCATTAGCAACAACCGTAGTAGATATAAATGGAATACAATGATGCTGGCAATAATATCGGGATTAATATTACTAATAAAATATTCGGCATCGAACTAGATACCAAATGAACGTGGAAAGATCATATTGACGGCCTAGCGGGTAGACTAACTTCTGAATATTATGCCATCGACAAATTAAGAAAACTCTGAGGGATGGATGCTGCCAGGACGGTTTATTTTGCTATCTTTCTTAGTCCCATGACATACGGATTGCTAGTTTGGGGTAATGTATCAGCCTCAGTAAGAATTTTCGGACTTCAAAAAAGAGCAGTTAGATCCGTTTTAGGTCCGAGAGACTCTTGTGGAAATCTATCCCCAGAATTAGGTACTTTACTTTCACTGGAGCATTTGTCCAGCAGTGCCTCATTTACATAAAAAATTGGAAAATTTACCGACATTGTCCGCAACACATAGTTATACATAATACGCGTCATGGTGGCAACATTCGGCATCCGGCATGTAGACTATATGTGTACAAAGTTTTCAAAAGTTATTTGCGTATCGGAATAAAAATGTTCAATAAACTTCGTGACGAAATAAAAGACCATAATTTAGTTTTCTATAAGAGAAAATTGAAAAACATACCTACTGATAGAAAAGAGTTAGTACACCTGGCACGAGGCTTTGGAGGAAAAACAGGTGTCGTAATTGCCGGTATGTTTGTTTAACATCTAATATGCGACTGTTGTACTTACAACAGTCAATTGTATTATTAATTATTATTCAACTACATACATAGGTACTCGTAAATACAATCTATACTTACTTTCAATTATTACTATTATTAATATTTATATTCGATTGTAGAATGCCTCTTACAGCAGCAAATATTTTTAAATCATTATGTATTTAACTATAAATACATAATGATTTAAAATTATTTCCTATACAGTGATAAGCTGTATAGCAAATATAAAAATATTTGCTATACAGCTAATGCAGTGATTAGTGCATGTATATACTAATATACATGCACTAATCACTGTATCACGTGTTTTCTCTCTCTTATGCTGCGTAAATTGATTCATTCTTTATCAAAAAACAAGTTTTTTATAAGAAATCTTAATTAACTTGATGAAATTAAGTGATAATATTTTACATTATAACGACATCAAGTGTACGTTAATGTTATTACGGCGGAATAAAAAAAATCTATGAAATATTGCTGCACCAACACCACTCCTCCATTACAAATCACGAGAAAATTGGAACTGGGTACTTACCATCGTGTTATACAATAAAAAAGCCATAATGTCGTTGTTATTATATCCTCTATGTCGTAGAAAGAAGCGGTGTGGTTCAATTAGCCCCATCTCTGCTGTACAGCGCTCGGCCGCTGCGGGTCTTACAGTAAGAATCACAATCAATAACTTTATTTCTCTAAGACCACCTATGGCAGTTTACGAGACAGCATTCTGCATTTTTTTATTACATCTAGACCTCAGATTCATAAAGGCCATTTTGGCTTTACTGCAGAGCCGAAACTAAAATTGTATAGAAATCGGCTCATAATTTTTTAGCCTACAGAGATATCGGTTGATTGCTTCTTTAATATGTGTGTGACACAATGATATTCCATATAAACTGAGGTAGATACGTTTTACCGAGGTCTGCGTGGCAATATAAACTCAAGCTAATTAGCTTGAGTTTACTCAGTCGGCCCTGCGTCCGGCTGCGACGCGAACATGCCTTGCGGGCTTTTGGAGTGCGAACAAAATAACAAAATGCCATGTTGTGAGTTCAGAAAGTGTAGAACTTATACTGGGACGGCTGTAAAAAGCAGGTAGGATTTTTCTTTAAAAAATTAAATCTTTCATTATAAGTAGCGTTTAGTCTATTTAAAATTAAAAATCATAAATTTAATTTTATTCAAAAATCACTCCCGCGCTGTCGCCACTCTGTCACCTACACGAACGAGACAAGTTAGTGCGTTGCATTTGTGAGTGACAGAGAGAAGGAGATAATGGACGCGCGATGTTGTCAGTTCGAACGATGCAGAGGAGGTTGGGTTGATATGGCACATTGGCCTTCCTAGCTTGCTGCAATAATATTTTTCACCACTGGTATCCAATACCTATTTTTTATCTAGTAGTAAATATAAGATTTTTTAACATTTTGTAAAAACTCATTGGTGTGACATATTAGAAATAGAAACCCCATCAACTAATACTGTTTCTCTACTAGAAATAAAAAAAAACGAATTTTCTGACATACGACATTATACCTCTAATATGAGTTTGATCGATATTTAGACCTTGTAAAGGGCTCGCTTGTTTGTTTTCTTTTAAATAAAGACGTGACCAGATTGCGAGCACCATTGCCTGCGTACTAGATGCATTTACATAAAGACACCAAAAATTGTTTCAGAGGGGCGGCAACAAATGGAGATGTAATGTCGCTATGAATAAATTAATTTGGGCTTTGTTTTTAAGTCACGTTGGCTTTTAAAAGAAATGAAAGTTTCGATCATTGATATTCAGACCGACGACGCACCACTTCGGTTCAGTTCACGGATTAGGAGATACCGAAGGTAGCAAGCTTTGTGTATCGGCCGCCAGGAGCCTGCGGCCTGCCTGCGGAGGTGCAGCGGTGGGCCTGGGACAGCGGGCGGGGGACACAGGTGGATTCTCAATAAAAGGCTACAAAGAACCTTATGAAAATGTAGAGCAAAGTATCTTTCATGGAAAGTGAAGGTAACGACTCGGGAGTAAAAAGGTATCTATTGTTATCGTCACTTCAACAACATAATCTGTTTCAGACAAACATCTGAAAATACTTTAAACTTTGTTCTAGTTGTTTGAAACAGCTAGCTGCTCGTTTGCGTAATATACTCGTATGTACCGAATGTAGGTACGTAGATCACACTGAAGATACCGTCCGCCCGCAGAATACATTAGAACAACATCGCACCACGAATACAAACAGAACTTTACTTGAAGCTTAGCAAAATGTTTAATAAGGTAACAAGCAAAAGGTAAAACTATTTTGTCTGAGCAAACAACAAATCGTTAAAATTATGCTTACCTATTCAATCACACGCGCCTTACATTTAATATCCAGCTTGTAGGATATCATTAAATATTAAACCTTAGCTAATATACCAATGATAAATGAATTGAATGAGTCTCAAAAATTCATCACAATAGGTAAATTCGCGAAACGGTGTTAACATACAATACAAAGTTTCGATGGGCCAAAGGTAACGTAATACTACAAATTGAACTGAAACTTCAAGAAGCTCATTTTAGTGAAAAGTTCAAAGGCTGAGTTCACAACCTACGAACGAGCAGTTTAGCGGATTCACTAAACTTTTGACTCTTGACCTACTGTAGCGAGGCGCCGCGCCGCCCGCGCCCCGCCCTCCCTCCTTTACGTACTTACTTACAGCTAGGGTTCGCAAACCAGGATCCCGAATCTCGAAAATACCGGGATACCGGACCGAAAGCTTTCGCTTTCAAATACCGGGATTGAGTGAACGGAAACTGGGATTTACTATATTTTCGGTATTTGACTGTAGTGACACAGATTAGCATATAGTACGCGGCGCATTTGCGTTTCTGCAATTAAGCATTTTCATTAGCAAGCCGCTGTCACGCCAGTCACTTCTAAAGCCTCTGATCAATGTACACGTATCCCAATATTGGATAATAGAATATCGTAATTATCATTTAATGTATTTGTGTTAATTATTAATGAATAGACTCAGTTCAGTATACCAACTATTTTATTACCAACCGCACACCCACAGTAATAAATATATCTATAGACATTAAAATAACAAAAGTGGTGACCCCGACGTGATATTGCCGACGTGATTTAAATATTATTGTGGGTTGTGCGTGCAGAGTGAAGTGACTCCCTCCCGATGAAGTCCACGCCTCGGGAGGTTAAAAAAATAGACAAGCAGCTAACTAACTGGATGACGCAATATTGAGGCAGCGTCGCCATGCGGTACGGAATGCGCAGCAGGTGACGTCAGCAGATCCCTTTCCTGCCATCTTTAGAAGCCCTATCGAGGAGCCGGTCATCAGCGTACGAGGAATTGGCAGTGCATAGCCGGGGAGTGGTTAACCCGCGGTCCAGCCAATTTACGCATTTATGGTCTAGCGGCAGATGTGTGTTATTGTAAAGAAATTTTTTGACGCCAGCAATATCTGAGGTATATTCTATCCTAATGAGAATGGTGTTTAGACCTGCAGATTCACTCAAGATTATTGCCCGGTTGGAGTAGGTACGCTCATCGGAGGATAAGTGTTGGAATTTGGAGATTTGGCTCATTCCCACTGCTACCAGTGACTGGCATCTTTTGTTCCTGCGCTACGTGGGGACCAAGACAGAAAATACGGGGATTTGGTGCTGATGTGTAGGACGGGACAAGGCGTATCCTTAGTGTGCGTGAGATTTTTTTTTTCAAAATTAAATTCAGTGAGCATATATTTTGTAAAGTCAGTGTTAGTTCTCAGAATGTATAGCATAAGTAGAGTAGCTAAACGGTAAAGTGAGATCTTCACTCACACATTGTAATGTACCGAGCTATTTGCAACGTTAGCGAATTCACAATTGGTGTTGTGTTTCGAGATTATGTACTCTACTTGAGCAGCTTGGTAACTTAAGTTGACCAATTTTTATTTTTGTTTGTGTAACTGGTTGTATAACATTACTGATTATGCCGACAGTACTTGTATTGTGTCAAAGAAATGTATTGATAATTTTTTTATTGGATTTTGTTTACAGAGATAACATTTTTATAAATCACTTTATTGTTTAATTTACATTTATTTTATTGTTTACACTTATACAACTTTATTAAAGCTTAAATGTTTAAATTTTTTCTAAGTTTTCAAATATAAAATGTAGTAATTTTACAGGCTGACTGTACCTTTCATGTTCATTCAAAGAAACTTGGATTATATCGAGTCTACTTAGGAATGCGACCTAGTAACATGATCGCATTGTTGTTGTCAGCATATTTGTGTATGAAGGTATGAACTTGTGTAATTTTTTGAGACGTTTTGAATTGTAAAGTTTTAATGGAGTATTAACTTTATGGAGTAAAATTTTTATTGTAAATTTTTTTTTAAAAAAAGGGGAGGATTGATGTAGTGACACAGATTAGCATATAGTACGCGGCGCATTTGCGTTTCTGCAATTAAGCATTTTCATTAGCAAGCCGCTGTCACGCCAGTCACTTCTAAAGCCTCTGATCAATGTACACGTATCCCAATATTGGATAATAGAATATCGTAATTATCATTTAATGTATTTGTGTTAATTATTAATGAATAGACTCAGTTCAGTATACCAACTATTTTATTACCAACCGCACACCCACAGTAATAAATATATCTATAGACATTAAAATAACAAAATGACTATAAAACTTTGTTAAATAATATTATATCAATAAAAAATTATAAAGCTATTTACGTTTTTGTTTGCGAATAAGATCACCAAAGAGAATTATAGATTTTGTTAAAACTGAGCATTACATAAATAAATATTACGGTTTTTGTGTTGAGCTATGAAGAATTTACTTAGCAGGAGTATTTTATGTTTTGTTAAAGCTGATTACTGTTTTATTTAAAGAATTTACTTACGTTGAAAATAACTCTCCAACAGTGAGTAATTTATTAAACTTTCAATCCATTTATTGCATGAAATATGTTCTTAATACAAGATCTTAAAAATTAGAATAGTGTCACATACATCACCAAAATACATTGACATGCAAAATTTCTTAAAAGTAGGATCCTATATAAATTACATATAAATGATCTTGATTACTAATTATTCATGAAGATCATTTAAATTTAATTTATATAGGATCTTACTTTTAATAATTGAAAAATAATTAAACAAAAATAAAATCAAGTGTTGATTACTGTATGTTTCAACTTTAGGTCCATGAGTTTCTTAACCACCATAGAAAGGTTTTTCAATAAGCCATAATTTTAACTTTTTTATGAATAGTTTTAACGGTAAATCTTTGATGTCACTAGGGATTTTATTATATATAGAGGCACACATGGCATGACAGTTTTTACGATATAAGGCTGTCTTAGGAGTCGTTGACAGAACAATTCTTTCTGTGTTACGTAAACGTCTAGGGTATTTATCCCTTACTTTAGTAAATAAATTCGAATGTTCTTTTACAAATTTAGCAGCTTCTAGAATATACATACTGGGTAATGTGTTAATAGTTTCAATTTAATAAAACAAGACCTGCAAGACTCCCATGGAGGTATTCCTACAATTTTATTGTGCGTACACATTTTTTTTAGCAATGAGGGCAATATCTATGTTTGTAGAATTATCCCATAGAATAAGTCCGTAGTTTACGAATCCATGATAAGCAGTCAGAATGGTATTGAGGCTAGAGGTTTTCCGATAAAATTTCCATGTCACAATGTTAGTTACCGTACTCCTCCGAAACGGCTTTACTGATTTTTACCAAATTTTATATGCTTATTAAGTAGGTCTGAGAATCGGCTACTATCTATTTTCCGTACCCCTAAGTGATAAGGGTTGAAGGCAAAACAACGTTTGGCGGGTCAGCTAGTATACATATATAATTTCATCTAAAATAAATCTAATACAAGTACCTAATGAAACAAATTACAAAAAACGTATAACCAATATCATACCAAAATAGTGCCTTAGCAAAATATTAAATTGGTCCAATTATTTAGCAAGGCGCTTTACAAAAATGTATGTCTTTTACCCCCGAATACTCAAACGAATCTCGGATTTAAGCACGACTCAGGTGACAATTTTTTGACAGATTTTCATTGAAAACTGTCAAAATATCGCGACATAAGACGTGCTTACATCTGAGTTGCGTTTGAGTATCCGGCCGTTTTTTAATATTGTATCGAAGCCAATAATAATTACTAAAACCTTTATATTTTATATGATATTGTAGTAGTGGTTTTATTCTTTTTCCTCTCTATAAACGAGCAATTCTTGTATATACATATATAATCTGAATCTCGGAAACGGCTCCAACAATTTTCATAAAATTTAGTATACATGGGGGTTTCGGGGGCGATAAATTGATCTAGCTAGGATTAATTTTAAGAAAATGTAGTTTTATTCGTGTTTTCAATGGGGGAGGAAAGTTGTCAGCTGAGATAGATGAACCCATAGACAAGGCCATATACATAAAGTCCATTATTTTGGTTCGTTGAGGACCAGCCGTGACATAAACTGAAAAGTATGACTCTTCCTGATATCTATTGGCGAATAATAATATTTTTTTTTAATAGGGAACACCTATCTGCTCTAATGACACAACAACACTAAAGCTACTCCAGCAGGTGGCGTTGTTAAGCAACATTAAGCCAATGAGTCGTTTGCGCTTAGACCAAGGAAATCAATTGTTTATTTATATTGTGTCATTTTAACTCACATGTTAAATATAATTTCTAAAAAACACAATATACCAAAAAAAAAAAAATTACAAAACCGAGCAAAGCTCAACGGTCATCCAGGTACTATATTTTATTCATTTATGTTTTCTGTTTCCTTTGAGGGTTAAAACTTCGCGCGAATTTTTTGTATTTTCTACAATTATTTATTATAAGACTATACAGAACATTGTAAGTTGGTTAACTGATAAGTTTCGTTACTTATATACCTACAATATTAGATTAAATTTGGAGAAATATTACACAGAGCGAGCCCCCTTTATGAAATGGACAAGCTCTAGTAGTAGGTATACTTAACTTGCATGCCTGCGATGTTTACTTCAAAATCTAGGAGGAGTCATCTCAAACAAATGTAGATGATGTGAATGCAAAATGAGTGCAGTAAAAGGTTAATGCGGGCTCCCGCACTAGCCGCCCGTTGATTGTTGAAACTTTGCAAATAGCCGCCGCGTTGTCTATTAGCACGAGCCTCATCGCACAATCCTTAACTCAAAGCAGGAAAGTTCAAATTGCTTGAACTTTACAATTGAAGAGGGTGAATTTGGACACTTTGAGATAATTTGAAACGCAACCGCGCGCAACAGGCGGCGCCTTGCGAGCCCGGCGCGGCGCGGGCGGTGACGACAACAGTGGCGAAGCTTTTATTCTTTTTCATGCTTTGTCATGGCTTCTGATTTGACTAACTTCAGAATTTAGCTTTCTTCGATAACCCAAATACCTATAAAAAGTAAAGCTTCAACATAAAAACTATCATTGCCAAAACTCAATTTCGTAATAATAGTGATATAACCTACTCAAATCCAACTTTTAAAATACTTTAGAAAGTAAACTAAAAGTTTTGGTCTACAAAGTCCAAAGAAAGATTGTTGTGCGTCGAAGTTTTTCTCTTATTTTATAAATCTCGTGAGGTTTGGGAGGAGGAGCTGCTAGAGTTCTCAACGTGTCTGTCGCGCCTAGGGTTTGGATCCGGCAATTCCTGTTTCCGAATTTCCCGGGAATTCCCCAAATTTTTGGACAATTTAAGAACCGATAAAGAAGAGATTTAAAAAAATCTCAAATATCATCATCAATCATCATTATAATACAATAAAGTTAGATAATAAATAATCATATCTACTTAAATTCAAATAATAAACCTATCGAATAAAACTCTCAAATTGAAAATAATAAAATTATCAAAAAATCATGATGAATATGGTATTCATGTCGGAGGAAGATAAAGAATTAATTGTGAAGTTTATTTATCCATACCACTTTATGATGAAAACTGGAACATGAAGCATTGTATATGCTATATTATTTTCTATACTTAACAAAATTAGGTATTTTTGTAACAAACTTATTTAGTTTCTGTTATTATCCTTAACTCAATTAGTAGTTATTTATTTATTTATTTTCCGAAGAATATTATTAAAAATAGTCGAGGTTGGTATTTCCCGGGATTACGGTTCCTCTAAAACTACCCGATTTTATAATCCATAGTCGCGCCCCAACGCACAGTTTCCCAAAGAAGCGATATAAACAGACATGATGCGATAAAGAGCTAGTTATTATTACTTACTGTTAACGCCTAATGTTAAGACATCCAAGACATTTTATTTTGTAGCAGCTATGTTTTTTATTTGATTTTGACAGAACACAGTCAACATTCTCTGGCGAGGCAAACCACTGTACCTCCGCATACCTATATCCCTAAAACAAGACAAGACAAGAGTGAACAGGTGTCTTCTAGACCTTCGTGATACAACATCGGCCACATCATCACTTTCCATCAGGTGAGATTATGGTCAAACGAAGGTCTATATACTATAAAAAAAAACCCTAAAACACTGTAAATTTATTAATACAAGTGATTTGAACATTTCGGGAGTTTCATTTGGGTACTAATGTGCCTGAACACTTACCTATTGTGCTTTTACATACTGCTGTTGACAACTTTCAGTTATACATATTTTATACAGTAATAGGTAACCCCCCACGATTTCATTCGCGCGGACTTTAGTAAAACCACAAGTAATGTTGTTTTCCATTAGACCTGTGTCGATCGATCATTTTTCAAGACCTGTTCGATCACGATCGAACTTGCAGAAAGATCGAATCAAAAAGACTCGATCGTTTCGCGGTCGCGGGTCGCAAAGACCCATGACTTGCCACTGCCATGCCGCGCCGGTGCGTTTAGTCTATCATTCGATCGATCGATCGTTCGTATTTGTCGGGAAAAACTATCTTACCAGTCACGCCATAAGGTTCACTTTGTTTTGCATTGCATGAATGAATTGATTGACTCACTCAAAGACTCGATCGTTCGTATTTGTCGGGAAACAACTACCTTACCGTTACGTCATAAGGTTCGTATTTCTTTTACAAGCAAATCAAGTATGATTCAAAATTCAATCAATCGAACGAAAGACCCGATTGTTTTGAAAGCCGCGTGCCACGGTTTTTTTTCGAGAAAAACTACCATAATAGTCACAACATAACGTTCAGTTTTTTGACTGTCATTCATTCAATCAATAGGTCGATCATTCGTATTTGTCGGGGAAAAAACTACCTTAACTTTCACATCATAAGGTTCACTTTTGTTTTACAAGCATCAACGCCAAAATGATCGACTGAACGATCGAATCCTTTTAAAACTAGGGATTCGATCGAACACTCACGCGTCGCGATCGAGTCTTTGTGATACGATCGATCACGATCGACACAGGTCTAGTTTCCATGCAAACTAAAAACAAAATTTCAGCCTCGTACGTAGCTTTTCTACTTCCTGAGATTTTTTGATAAGTTAGTGAATAACTCAACTTTGACTCCACATTTGTACGCGACGCGTAGCTTTGTTTTAGTATATTTGTTTAGTATCTGTGTATGTACATATCCTATTTGATTTTATATGTATATACCTACCTACCACTCGTAACACAATGATTCAATCAATTGACTCAGTTAAATTCCTTGGTATTAATATTGACATGCTTCTAAATTGGAAAACGGAATTAAAATGTATTGAAAATTATTTAAGCTCTGCGTGCTATGCTACAAGAAGTCTGAGAGATGAGGTGACGCTAAAGCAGCTAAAAATAGTTTACTTTGCTCTAGTTGAGTCCAAACTTCGATATAGCATATTATTTTGGGGCAACAGCTATAACTATAATGTAAATTCAGCATTTGTTATGCAAAAGAGAGCCATTAGAACGATGTTGCGTATTTCTCAAACTGAATCATGTAGGGAACATTTTATTGGTCTACGCATACTGTCCGTGCCTTGCTTGTATCTTTTAGTATTACTAACTCATCTAGTAAAACATTTAAATTCTTTTGAAACCCCTGCAGCAAGAATTTACACGTAGGCTTAATATTTCAAGGCACAGTGTACGGCACCAGGCTCTAAAGCTATACAATAAACTACCTATTTCCTTTAAAAGTATATATAATGCAGGCAATTTTAAACATAAACTCAAAGAATTCTTGTTAAAGAAGTCCTACTACTCTGTAGAGGAATTCTGCGCTGACAAATTTAAACCTGAGAATCTGTGATATTTAGTAATTATTTTGACATTTTAACATATTTTACTATATAATTCATCATCATGAGCCCATACCCGTCCACTGCTGGACATAGGCCTCCCCCGTACGACGCCACAAATAGCGGTCCTGAGCCGCCTCCATCCATCGACTCCCTGCGACCGCTACGATGTCGTCGGTCCATCCGAGTGGATGTTCTCCCACGTAGGGGGGATTTGCCATAATCACCACGCTTGGCAGGCGGATTGGTGATCGCAGTGTTGGTGTTGGAAGGAAGCTGCTGCCCTTCCTCTGGTAGGCTTCCCTTAGTCGGCTCTTACGACATCCACGGGTTGAGTAGGAGGGGTCGATATTCGTACGCCGCGGCCCCACGGCCAGTTACTATATAATTACTTTTGACAATTTACATAATTATTCAATATTTTAGATTTATTTTTGACATTTTACTTATTGTACAATAATTTAAATTTTATTATATACAATTTTAATTAATTATTGAAAATCTATCAATTATCTTCGTTTTATATAAAACTTGTTATCCTGTGAATTAAAATAACAACGTGTAAAATTCCGACACAATCTAACAATTGTTTGCGAATAAATGAAATGAAATGAATGTAAATAAATGCGAGAGTCTTGCACGGGAGACGCAGGGCAGGGGGGAGTATGCGCTGAGGTGCGGGGGCCGAGGGCTGACGCCGCCCGCACGTAAGCACTAGCTTTTTGGACTCAGCGCGCGCGCACGTCTGTCCTGCCTCTTTACACGTTCGCCACATTTCTATTACAAAAGTCTTTAAATACAGTCCCCATCGCCTACACCATTGATCTATAGTGTGCGAATTTCGAAAAATCCCGAAGTACGTGTCTTTTTATTTTAAGTTATATTTTTACACTACATGACGCGCCAACAGTTACACTTCGAAAGTGATTATAATAAAAACGTCAAGTGCGAGTTGGGCTCGCACGCCGAGGGTCCCGTACTTATAACACTAATACTTGTTTCTTGCCAAATTTCATGATTATAGGTCAAAGAGATGTACTCGGTACTCTATAGGTGTTGGTCGCTTGCTAAAACCAAACATATTTTTTATGTGAATAGACTACGTAATTACGATTTTCAGATTTTTCTCATTTCTTGTGCTATCTTGCCTTGCTTCTTGCCGAATCTCATGATTCTAGGTCAACAGAAAGTACCATATAGGTTTTCGGTCCATGGTGAGAAACAAATTTCTTTTTTATGTGAACAAACTACATATTCACGGTTTTCGGATTTTTCCCTTTAGTTGTGCTATAAGACCTTACTTCTTGCCAAATTTCAATATTCTAGGTAAACATGAAGTACCCTATAGGTTTCGTGTGCATTTGATTCCCATAAACATCACAAAATTGCTTGAGATAATATATAAAAATGAACAAGATCTGAGGGATCAAAAAGTGACACTAAATAAAGTATCTCTTTTGGAGAACCAGCTAAGAACACTTCAACAAATAATTCAAAAGAGTGCCGATGCAAGTATTCCTGACATTAAGACGCCAGCAGCTGTGACTCACACACTAAAAGCAAACATAGGAACTAGCGACACCAAAGATGTTTCCATCTACTCTGATGACTACGGAAGGAGCATGGCGTATAATGTCAGAAAATACGTTCCCACATACAAAATTAAAAACACATGCTTTACCAGGGTGGCGATTTAAGCACATCATAAATGAAGAAAATATATAGAAGAGGAAAACTGATAACATAATTGTTATAATAATAGGCAACTACAGTACAATACATGGAAATATTAAAGAATACCTTGATACGATTGATAGAATAGCGACTAACCTAAAGAAAAACTCAGCAGCAACTCATAATAACTACGATCGTACATGGCAGAAACAAGCATACAAACAACAGAATCATGAATATTAATGGCATTTTGTATTCAATGGCGTCCTTGTACAACAACCTGAACATCACCGAACTGAATGAAGCAGGAGGATTGAGAAGAAAAAAGAGAGTTGATAACTACGTAGACCGCCATATAGCGATCGCATGTAAGAGCGGAGTAACTAAAAGCAAGCTAACGATTCTGATATGAGAACCTAGACTAAAGTTACTGAAACAGACGCAGATATTGTTCCACTAAGTAGATTAAAGAAATAAGAAGAAGGATAAGCCTAGTGGTGAACATAAAACCAACACCGAGGATAAATCTTTAATTAAAAATAGATTAATTTTTAAGAGTTATTGAAATATAGACTAGATAGAGGTGCTGATAAAAATATTTTTGGTTGTTGTTGTGATGTAAGACTAATCTGACATTATCTTTTTAATTATAATCTAATCTTATACATTTCTGACAATGCTTTTGCAGCTACCTAAAATTTGTTTTTGTTTTAATTTTAATTTTTTTTCAATGATCACATAACATATTATGTGATTTTGAGAAATATAATTTAATCTAAGTATTTGACATGACGTACCAAAGGAAGGGCAGCAGCTTCCGTTTGAGTATTTTTAAACACCAACACTGCGATCACCAAGCCGCCTGCCAAGCGTGGTGATTTTGGCAAATCCCCCCTACATGGGAGACCATCCACTCGATGGACAGACGACATCGTAGCGGTCGCAGGGAGTCGATGGATGGAGGCGGTTCAGGACCGCTATTTGTGGCGTCGTACGGGGAGGCCTATGTCCAGCAGTGGACATGTGTGGGCTGATGATGATGATGATGATTTGACTTGACTAAGTGTTCCTTGTGATCCCATAGTATTAGTATATAAATACAAATATAAAAAAGAACTTAAACGGTTGTAACTTTTGCTTGCGTAGATTTAGAAGTTTGATTTATATCACGGTTTCAAGAGGTTACAGACTTGAGTATTGTATGTTAATTTCAACTCGATAACTTCACGCGTTTCTGAGAAAAAAAGTTGACAGACGGACAGACGGACAACAAAGTGATCCTATAAGGGTTCTGTTTTTCTTTTTAAGGTACGAAAGCCTAAAAATGGCCTTCAGCGTAAACATCACTACATAACATAAAACGAAGTCGCTTCCCGCTGTCCGTCTGTCTCCCCCTATGTATATGTACATATGCTTAGATCTTTAAACTACGCAATGTATTTTGATGCGGTTTTTTACATAGATAAAAATGATAAACGAAATGAAATAAAATATTTGGTAGGTCTGAGAGTAGGTCGTTATCATTGAACTCTATTACTAGCGTATAGAAGCGTCACTACCTAATCTGTGGCTCCGTTCAAGTGAAGCCGGCCGTCCTCACTTCACTCAGTTTCAGTTGCTTACTAGTTCTTGAGCGCCAAAGGCTTGTTTGTTTTGCCTCGAAAAAACATGAAAACTCATTAAATATGCCCTCGTGTGTATTACGATATTGCACTAATAATTCCAGTAACACGTCAAAGTGCAAAGAAATAATTTCTTTCCATCGGTGAGTTACGAGATAATCGTTTTAAAACTTAATTCGAGCAAAATTATTTAGCAGACGCCGGGTTGCGTCATTCGTCATAGACTAAAAGTGTGTAGGAATCTGTAAAAATAGGTATTAGCTGAAGTTTCTTTATACATATAACGAAAAATAATAATCTTATACATACATATGTACAAAAGAACTGACTGTGGCTATTTATCGATTTTTAAACAAACGAAAAGCGGCATGTAAGCTTGAGTCGCCGTAGGCAACGATTCACATACACACATCCCCGAAGGCACGGGCAGCAGGTAGTAGTATAGTAATTATCTTTCTAGTAATAACAACTCAGTGGTCTTGTTTCCTATTTCAATTTATTTTACTATATCCCCGTATACACATTTAAATGGCAGAATATAAACAAAGTGTCGCATCTAGGACGGTGACATCGCATCTTTGACTCGTTAGCCACCCCCCGCGCTGCCGCGCTTGCTACTGCGATGTTTGTTCGCGCCAGCTGTTATATTAATTGAGTTGAATGGTCGTTATCAATTTTTTATACCCTTAAGGATGGCCAAACCCAATTTTTTTTTATGGTTTGGCTTTTGACTTTTCTAACACCGACCCCCATCCCATGTCTTAATAATCTATAACCCTCAGTGGTCGATGGCAGAACAACGCGTTGCACCCGCCTAGGTATAAACATAAAATCAGTTAAAACTAAAAAATGCGAAGTTCTGGCCCAAATGCCATGGCATCAAAAACGTATAATAAAATACCGGATATTTTCAAAGATGAGGTAAAGTCAAATTATTTAATTCAAAACTTAAACAATTCCTTTTACATAAATGTTATTATGATTTAAATGAGTTCTTTATCAAAAAATTACTATTTCAACAAATAATATTAAAAAATCGACTTAATAATACCCATTACTCGTATGTACTACTACTTAAACTTATACTTTAATAAAACCTATACCTAGTGCGTGCGACGTTATTGAATTACATTTTTCATAAGAAATCTAAGTAGAGAGTCTTCCAGAAACCCGGTCCACTTCCACTCCCAGTATGCACCTATTGCCACGTCTTGCTTGGGTAACATTGTGTCTAATATACATTATCTTAGATACTAACAACTTTCAAACTTTTGCCGGGTCAGCTAGTAGTTACTCAAACTACCATTAATATATGAATTATGATTAGTTCTGGATCGATAGTTAGGTGCTAGAGTAACCAGCGCGACGAACACGGCCCCCTATCCGGGACGGGCGCACGCATGGTCGCGCGCGCTCCAGCCCACCCGTATTATTTCATGCAAATGCGAATACCCTCAAACTTCTAAATTTGGGCAAACAGATTGTTTTCGGCAAAATTCAATTGGAATTTATCGCTTGCGTCTCGCGTAATGAAAGGGGCTTAATACGGTATCGGTAAACATTACCATAAAGTATTCGCAAAAATTGCGTCGCTCCCCCCCCCCCCCCGGTCGCGGCGGGCGAGGAATCTTAATGTGCCCCCTTTGCGGGTCTGTATCGCGAGCACTCAGAGCAGAGCGGACGATTATAAGCAATTTCGTGAACGGGTTTTGAATGTGGAGTGGGGACGCGACATTTGTCATGCATGAAAGTGCGATATTAGGATGAGTTGATTGCTCGAGCGCTACCAGTGACGCTAACGCCCGCGCCCGCACTCGCTATCCGGCTCCGATACCGCGTGATACTGTCTCTAATAACTTCAGCATGCGGCAGCCCGCGCAACGTTGCGACACTGATCATCAGCAATGCTAATTGTAATATAAAGTCGTGAGATCCTTAATACAATGATGCTTAATACAAACATGAAAGTTGAATCGGTGTGACATAAAGAGTTATTTATGGAGACAAAGATAAAAAAGAAAGAAAGAAGAAAGTTAAAACTAAAACTTAGCTTATGATTTTGAGAATATCTTCAGTGTCATTGTAATTTAGAGCCTATTTATAAGCCAGTTGAATACAGTTTGTTTAGCATCACGGACTGACATATTTTTAATATTACATGTTTTCACTACCTTGTTATACACATATGACCGTATATGCTGACCAAAGCGGTGAGCAAAGGATGAGTTTACTGGTAGTGTAGGTATTTTAAAGACTCTTTTTGTAACTAGTGTTGAGTAATTGTCCGAGTTTATTAGTGTTCTATGAGCAGCTAGTGTAGTGCGAAGAATAAATAGTTGTCGTACACTAAGGACTCCACATTCCTTATATAATTGTATTGTTGGCGTTTAATTCTAATTACTTATGTCTTGTACCACCAAGAGTTACAAGTTAACCTTAAATCGACATCTCATCAAAACTATTTCCTGAAGTGGGCCGGTTGTGAAGCACCCAAGTCTCAAATTTAAGTCTGGCCTCCTGGTGGGCCGCCTGGACATGTGTGTTCTGTCAGTATACTATCCTACCCTCTCTCGCCACCCCCACACTGCTTCGTCTGCGTCGCTGCCTCACACAAGACAGAAACAATATTATTATACATTTTATTGAGGACACTTCTGTGATCAGGATGGCCGCATATATGTATAAACATAATACATAATTAAAACATCAAGATGCTCTCGGACAGCGCAGCAGTACTACAGGCCCTGAACATGAGAGAAAACAATTCGGAACTTACTTTATAATGTCACCACCTCCTAGAACAAGTAAGTCCAACAGAGTCACTCTACAATAATAGATAAAAAGACACAGCGGATCCAGAGGGAATAACGAAGCTGATGCACAGGCGAGGAGAAGTTCAGAGTGGCAACCGGCAGGGCCTGAAGCAATAATTCCCCTACCTTTCAGCCAAGTCCGCTCGTGGATCCGTCACCGTACAGTCAAGCAACACCAAGACCACTGGGCAAGTATTGAAGATTGTCAGTCGAAGGAGGCTTTCCCAATTCCCGGAACTAAACCCGAGATTCTCCCGAAAACTCCGCAATCTGAAATGTGACAAACTCCGCCAACAGGGGGACAGCCCACTATTCAGAGGTGCATGAACGCAGAAGAGACGCCGCGCATGTGCTTGTACAGTGCAATAGCGTTGCTTAGCTACTCAACGACTACAGCACCTCGGGACACCAAGAACGCCCAGGGAGGCATGCAACGGCGTCAGCGAGCTGCTGGCTTTCCTGGAATACATCGGGTGGTTAGACTAGCAGCCCCTCACCCGACACGCAAAAAGGGCCCACCTGTGTCCTAGTTACGGAACCCAGTCCAGAAACAAGTAACATAATACATTAAAATATTTATAAAAACTGATGGAGCCAACCTCTTACAGAAAAGTTTATTTTTTTGACGTAAACTTTCATGCAATTCTTTATCTCATTGTGAGTAAAAAAATAAGATCGTAGAAGTCCGAACTTATGTATCCGGTGATCTATTCATCAGACAACAATCAATAAATAATTTATCATCGTTCAGGATGAAAAAATGAAACCTATATCACTGAATGCAACAAACATAAAATATCTCAACTATGTAATTTGTAACATTACTAGCCCAGAGTTCGTTGACCAACATCGGCGGGTTAAAGATTTCAAAAAGTAACCTAGAGTTACTTAAATTTGAGACTTGGGTGCTTCACAACCGGCCCACTTCAGGCAATAGTTTTCATGAGATGTCGATTTCACGTAAAATCTTTAAGAGTCACCTGAAGTGGTGCTAAAATAACCAAGACCAGATTATTATGGACAAAATTGCAAACGAACGAGCGGCCAATTGAGAAGGACTGCCTGAGATCGATTATAAATCATTATACGAGCGTGATACGGATACTTATCGTAAGCGAAAAAAATTGATCCTAATGCAAAGACACCTAGATCGATAGCTGAATAAATTAAGATTTAACAATAAAAATTTATAAACGACACAACTCCTATTATTTAGGCCCTTTTTCGAATAACAACATAATGAGCATAGTCGATGACATCGAATAATTTTTCATTCTAGAATATAATAAGCAAAGGAATAATACACGAAAAGTAATAGAAGCTACCAAAAATAAATACTACAGTGATGAAATAAATAATAACAAAACCAATCCTAGAAGATTATGGAATATATTAAATTCATTAACAGGCAGAATAAACAAATCAGTTGATGCAGCAATTCTAAAAGCATTTAACAAAAATAAAATAACAATAAAGCAATTGGCAGACAACTTCGGACAGGAATTCGATAAAAATGTTAAGAAAATAATACCGAACTGTAAAATTAAACTCTTAAACGAATCTAATTATTGTACATATTCCCTGAAAACAGATCAATGCAATTCAAGGAAGCTGACTGCAGCACCGTTTCCAATATATTTAATAACCTTAATATTAAAAAAGCAGCTGGAGCAGATAGCATCCGCTGCATAGACGTAAAATCTCTATGTGACAAGATAACCACAATAATAACAAAGCTGATTAATAGCAGCGTAAAGAATGGAAAATAACCATCAGAATTAAAAACTGGTATAGTTAGGCCTATACCAGTTTTTAACTATCACGATACTCCCGGTAATAGATAAAATAATGGAAAAATATATATGTAATGAAATACAAAATTATTATACTAAATATGATATCCTAAATAGTACCCAATATGGCTTTTAACGAAATAAATCAACATCATCTCTTCTATCAAAATTTACAGATGAAATAAATAACTATCTTGATGACAAACAGCACGTACTACTTCTATTTATAGATTTTAGTAAAGCTTTTGATACGTTTAATCACGCCACACTCATACAAAAGCTAGATAACACGGGCATTCGAGGGCCTCTCCTGAATTGGTGCAAAAACTATCTCAGACTCAGAAAGTACCGAGTGAGAATAGGAAATGAAATGAGCGACGAGATAACAGTCACTACAGGCACTGCCCAGGGATCGGTCCTTGGACCCTTACATTATCTGGCATTTGTCAACGACATGAGTAACGTAGTAGAAAACTGCTCGGTGTATCAATACGCTGACGACACATGTCTCGTAGTCAAGGACATGCAAGGACATTACAAAAGCGGAAACACTATTACAGCACTTATATATTAATATCATACGGGCTAACAAGCTATGGTAAAACATTCAAATCCTACCTAGACAAAATTTATAATATTCAGCTGAGAATACTAAAAATAATAATACCTAATAAAACTAAAATTACGCTATATAAAGATGACAACATTACTGGAATATACAAATACTGTAAATTATTACCAATTCATACAAAATTTAAAATGAATATTTTGACAGAACAATTTCCAAGCAAAGACTTGCAAATAAATATTAGTCACAAGATTACTACAAGGAATATTACCCAACATAAACTTGTAGTACGCAAAGTCTGCTACTATTACGGCAAACGTACAAATAGATATATAATTCCTAAACTAATTAACGAAATGCCGTTTAAAATTTCATCCGAAATTAACAATAACAATTATAAATTTAAAATTAAAAAATACTTCTACGACTCACAACAAAACCTATAAATTCATATTGATCAATATTTATAAATCCAACTACTTCATTGAAATGAAAAAAAAATAAAAACTAAAAAGAAAAGATAAAATACGTACCTACTAAACTAAACGCTGAAATAATAACCATCGTAACTTCATTTTGAAAACAACCTGTATAATGTTATCAGTTCGCTCCTTTCACTGACGAACGGGCGCCGAGTATGCGTAGATACCTACGCTAGCATACCGGATTGCCGATCATTTTACGTGATTTTACCCTAGTACTTGTACTTGCAGGGTGTGGCCTGCCTTAACACTATTGGTTATTGTTATTGTTTTTATTTTATTTAATAGTATAGTGAGTGTACGGGTCGAATGTACCTATCTAACTACTAAGGTATGTAGGTACATAGCCTTAATATAAACATATCTCACCAATTTGAAACTGGCTAACATACAAACCGGAATTTTCTACGGTTTAAGTTAGCTTTAATATTATATAAGAAGTAATTAATGTGTAACATAAATAAATAAATGAATGAAAATCTAATGATGTAGAAGCTACACGTAATTTTAAAATAAAAAAACGCCTTCAATTTAGTAAGTCAATGTCGCTTAGGATAAGTATCCGTATCAGGCGATCCAAACTATCTTAACAAATCACCTCTTATAGCTGATCGAGAAAGCTTATTTAACAACGTAAAATGATCTATTTAATCGAACGCTTTACTATAGTTACATCGACTTGATGACTATGTCTGAGTGATGTATGAAGATTTGAAACTGTTGATTTACGTCTCAAGTACCCATGCTGACAGGGACTAAAAGTACTTTTAAGAGCAGGCAGATAAACTTAATTATAAATAATTCTTTCAAATATTTTACCAATAAAGCAAAGTTTAGAGATAGGTCTGTAATGAGAAACCTCTGTTTTAGACTCTTTATTATGGACTGGGGGACTGGGGACTAGGTTTATTCCGATACTTACCTAGTTCAAGTGAAGGCTTATTCAATAATATATAAGACGTTATCATAACTCGGTCCCTCCCGCTTCCAAGAGAATGTTTGTTTGTTGATGCCTCGGTGAACGGACTGAGTCCTCATCTGCGACCTTAAACAGGGTATTTCTACCCCGCGCGGTGCATTTATCCCGCAGTTGAGTGTCGCGACTCATGAGGGGAGGATGTCAACAGTTTAAGAATATGTAAATCAGCAAAAATGAACCACCCGCGCCGCCCCGCCCCGCAAGCAACTTGTTCGTGCGGGAGAGGGGGATTCTCACCTTACGCTCTACAGGATCACTGCTAACAATAATTTTCTATAACAGTGCTCGGTTTAAACATAAAAAAGTGTAAACAAGGCTTAAATGGTTTGTGAATGGTGAAATCACAGAAAACACGCTGAAAGGAAATCTTTTTAATTGCTACCATTTTATTGTAGGACAAGGCGAGTATACTAACGGATGTTAGCTCGTGTATGGGTCTCGGCAGCGAACGGGTTAAAGAGTAAGAGTTTAAAGAGCAATGTATACGCTTATAAAACAAAACTTCAAGAAAGTTGCAAATATTTAATCAATAAATAAATTCAAACAATTTTTAATATTATATCCTTTGTAAAAAGACTTACTACAAAATATCAGATTATCTAGCAGAGGATAAAAAAACCTTGGGACAAGTTTTGCTCAAAACTAACAACCTAACAAGGTATTGTTCGCTTCTTTACTTTACCTTATAAAGATTGTAATGAACAAAAATTAAAGTGGTCACTTTATTTCCCAGTTTTACTTATGTACTTTTAATTTTGTGACGTGTCCAAGAGTCCTGTAAGGTCTAAAGGAAATAAAGCACTTTGAGTTTTACGTTTTTTGAGTGTTGAACACACGTCGTCACCGAGAACTATTTCAAAACGTGATTATCATTTCCTTAATTGAACCTCTAGGTAGAAATTGATATACAGCCCGTGCCTGCCTATTGATGAAACCAACATAATATATATTGCTTGCATCAAGATTTTCTCGAAGAAATTAAATAAGTGTGAATGGATACGCACGTTATTCATAAGAAACGCTTTCCCTTTTTAAATCGACTTAAAAAAGAGTTTCTCAAACGACTGTATTTTTTTTTTGTACATAAGTGTTTTATGCGATCATTCCGTCAATTGTCGTTGTCGAATGTCGATAACGATGTCCTACTTTACAAGTTTTCCGCGAGAGGTTTCACGCCGCGTTTGCTAAAAAAATTAGCGAGCTACCTTAGCGAACGCCGGCAGTATGTGGAGTACAAGGGGTACCAATCGGCCCCGTATTACAACTCTTTTAGACCACCAATTCTTGTAAAAACCTGGGTTTTATTCTAAGACAAAGTGTAAAGACATAAATGTTATTAAAGTTTTATATAATGCCCTTGTGAGAAGTAATTTAGAAACAAATGCTATAATTTGGAACCCTCACGAAGCTAAGCACAAACTCATGGTAGAAAAGATACAAAATAAATTTACTCGCTATTTGTACCTAAAAGAATGGTATCTGCGTATCTGCTCAATATCTTGTGTGCGAATAGCGTGGATATTTTTTACCTGCCAAAACTCCTACAAACAGTACAGGTACATAAAGAAATAAAATGTTTAGATTAGTACTTAAAATATAATAGTACCTAGTTTATTGCACCAATACTAGTTATTACACCTGCATACATATACCATCGCCTTAGGGTTAAAAAAAAAAACTGTTATGATGACTTTTAAATAAATAAATAAAAGAAAAATAATAATTATGGACCGATTTTGAAAATTCTTTACTATTATTGCATAGAAAATGAGCCCGAGGTGGTTCCTTAAAACAAGTATCCCAAGAGGAATAGTATTTATTCCGCAAAAATAAAAAACACTGTAGAAGTAGTAGGATTCGGAGTCGATTATTATATTAGGTTTTTGAAAACAATTAAATTATTACAAGATAGAATGATAGATGATTTATTCATGAACAATGTTTGCGATTGTATTTGAATGTTATGAAATGTTATCTTAAAATTAACTTAAACAATTAAAACATTAATGAGAATTTATAGAAAATTAAATACATTGTCCCTTAAAAACTAAACAATATTATCAAAATTGGAGGTCGCTTACAATGAATATAAGCACCCTTTTAACAAAATATTTTTTAATTTAGATTTAAAAATATTGGGACTATCAATGCTTTTTAGGTCAATAGGCAGGGAGTTAAATAACTTAACAGCTTGGTACCTAGAGCCATGCTTCACAACATTTAACTTAGGCTGAACAGATGCATCGACATTCTTCCTTCTTGTACTTATCCGTATTGCCCTTTGTTCAGTCGATTCGTACTTATAGTGATGCCTGACAACATCCATAAGAACTACTAATATATAAAGACTCGGTATTGTCAAAATATTAAGAGACTTACAGCCGGTTTCTCGAACGCAGATCATCTTCATAATTAACTAATCAATGATCAAATCTCTGATCAAGTATCATTTGGGTTGCTCGAACGTTGATTACGTACTATGACTTTGAACAGAGATTAGTTGACCAGTCTGTCAAATCATTGAAGCAAATCTCTTGTCAAAATCAAAATGGGTTTCTGGAACGCTAACTAGGCATTTTTCTCTAGTCAAGCGCTTGTTAAATCAACGATCAACTAATCGGTGATTTTGCTCTAATTAGCTGAAATAATTACTACAATTTACTGCGTTTGCTAAGTTCTAAACTTTGTTAATATCAAAAATTAACAGGTTGGTACTCCAAAAGTGGTTTAATTACATTTCACAATACTTATGGATCGTTTTATCAATAAAAAAATACTTGTAGGTACCTAAATTAAAATAACCTCTTTTATTTTAGGATGTCGCTTTCGGATTTAAGAGTGAGCAGCAGCAGTGAATCTGATGAGGTAAATACACCTGGACCCTGAAGGAGGTTCAGGGCTGGAGTAGGCTTTTTCTCAGGGAGAAGTGGAACTGAAGGCATACCTCCCCTAATCGAGACCCCCTCGGCGCGGAGGCATAAGGCCACCAAACTAGTCGTTATATCAGCCTGGGATCACCCACTGCTGGGTATAGGCCTCCTTTCGCTTCACCATAATACCTACTTATAAATAATATTTCTATCTCTGACACAGACACTGGCAGAATCGTAGCGAAAAGCAAGCGGTGCCATTAAAGAAGTTGAAGTTGAAACTAGGATAAGCAGCGCAAACATGACACTTTTGAAGTTTAAGAGTGAAGGATTGAACTGAAGGAATGATTAAATTATGTGTGACCATGTGAAAATATACACTGATTTGACAATCGTAAGATGATCATTGATTAATTAATTTTTGTCTAATCATCGTTCGTGCAACCCGATTTGATTTGACCAGTGTGCAGTGACAAAGCAATTAACTGAGATTTTTACATATTGTTTGTTACTCACCTCCATTCCATGACTATGAAATTTCCATAAACTGGACACTGGCAGAAAAGTGGCAACTCAGACACATATTGCCAATAACAAAGAAGTCAAGTCTTTTATCAGATCAGTTGAGTGACGTGCGGCTTGGGCAGAAGAGGTGACAGCGTGAAGTGTCACGGTGGCGGCGGCGCCACAGTGGGCTGAAATCGGGCTTTCATAGACATATTTTTTTTTTTCAAATGTCTACTTTTATGCCTGAATATGTTTTGTGAGACTAAATACATGCCCCTAAATATCATCATAATGGAATAGTCGTGCAAACGGCTCGCACAGAATTTTTTCTTTAAAAATTTGTATGGAGCTTACATGAAAAAACCATATATCTCGGCCATCGCACGTTTGGCCCTAATTCTTTTGCAGGTGGTTGATCCTTGAATTATTTGGGATTTTTTGGCATACTCCATAAAGCGGCCACTGGTGCGATCTATTTTTTAATAATGCAAAAAAAATATTTTTTTTTTAATTGTTTTTGTTTTAATTTGTTGCTCAATTTAAGTTTAACACTTACATACATGACCTAAAGTACCTAAATGATTATTCAGACCAATATTTACTAAAAACGCTTCATAAAATTATACATACAAATTAAATTAATATTATGTTAAACTAGTTTTTGTTTGATAAAGTACCAAGTACTAGTGGAGGTAAGTTTAATAAATAAAATTTTATATAATGTTAACAAGTTTATTTTAATGTAATATTATGGTCCAATATATACAACTATTTACAATAAGAAACGCAAATAATAAAAACAAAACAAAAGTCATCGAAAAAAGTAGGTAAAACCACACCAAACATTGATTAACAATGATTGAGCCGCACAAATATAAAAAAATTGACAATGTTTAAACTTTATATTTTACACCTATTCTAAATCACTAACGTCGGAGTCTAACTCTGAGTCGGAATCTAACTGGGTGACATCTGTGAACTCGAATTCAGGCACTTGCATTTGAGGCAGACTAAATGTTTCATCAAAGAAAGTTTTCTTTCTCTTCGAGTCCAAAATGGGTCTTGCTGATGAAACAAGTGGGTCTGACGAAAGAAGAAGGAAATTAAAGATATCCTTATTGGCACTAATTCTGCTCTTCTTACAGGAGTGGTGTTCCGTGAATCTTCGAAAATCCTTGTTCCGCGCTTCCTATGCTTCTTCACAAAGACTCCCGATTGGTACAATTGCATTGGAAGCAATTATATCAGCTCCATGGAGAAGGACTTTGGGCACTGTTGCAGACATATAGTACCAGTTATATAATGCCACGTATCTCTCAGCAGTCTTCCATGCATAGTCTTTGAATTTTTCAATATATACACGGTCCCCAGATGTTATTGTTTGCAAAATAATAGCAAATCTACGGATCAGTTCTTCGTCCAGTCCTGTGATAGCTGCAGTTTTTTCTGGATATTCAAAGAATCTTCTAGCTGTGTTGCCATCGTTGGTAGTACCATGACCCTGTTTCACCATATCGATAAGAAGGCCAAGTTCAGTTTTGAAACGGTCTTGAATAATCTTCTTCCTTGCATCCCTTGCATCTTGCTCAGATTTCCCTTTAACAGCCCATTTTTTGATGTCCAGTCTTTAGGATATGTGTAAAAGGCATTCCATCATATTAATACGTGCATGCAATGAAGAAATTCCAAACTCCATCATGTCAGTTGAAGTCACTTTTTTTTTGCTACAGCTGCTAAATTATTTAACTTATTATTCGAAGGCTTTGCTAAACATATATAGCAAGCAGCGTTCTAGCTTCTGAAATGTATGTGCATATCTTGGCATTAAGGATGGGAGTTATTGGATATTTTAGCTACCGGTTATTAATTGGGTATTTTATTTCAATACCGCTAGTACCAACTGTTACCCAACGTTACAATACTCTATACCTGTCCTGATTTTTACCCAATATATTTCTAACCGGTTTGGTTAGAAATACCAAATACTTGTTGCAGCTACATAACTTTACGGGTGAACGGTCTGCTAGTACCTATGCGTAGATGATAGTTAGGTAAGTATAGGTATTGAAGCGTTGGGTAGTTATGGCTCACAGTCGGTTAGGCGCGATGCTCGATTTGCACAGTTATTCCCTAGCGGTATGCGGATTTTACAATAGCGTTAGATATTTTAGGACCATGCTAACAGGTACTGAGTTAGTTATTGAATACCGGACTCATCTCTACTTGGCATCAATCATTGTCATCAAAAGCTTGTGACCAACTATGTTGCTGTTGCAGTCGGAGTGCAATTATTTCTTCTTTCATTTTCCTTTCTTCTTCCTTTACCACTGATTCACTTTCTTTTATAAATGTAAACTGCACGGGGCGACAAAATACTGCTGAATAAGGTTTCGAGTTCAAACTGTTCAAAAAATTTCCTCTTCACGTGTCATTTTTAGTGGTACTAATGACGTCATGAATATACTGGAGTCATCTTGATCGGAATCCAATTTCTGCTTGTACTTGCTCTGGCTGGAAGCTCCATCAAAACCCCACTTAGATATTAAAATCAGCTCCTTATCTTTCAGATCTTCTGGCAAAGATTTTAATATTTTTTTTTGCTGTCAAGTCCAGGAGGGCTTGCAAGGTAATTCTGGCTGAGGAATCTGTAACTGTGATGAAGTTTCCTGATTCGGGTGGATAACACTCTTTTTTTTCTTGTTGCAAGCGGTAGTAAGAAGGATATACGTTTCTTAGACCTTCTCGAATAGCTGACTCCCTCAAAGTTATATACTGCCATTTAGATAATTTTAGAGATAGCAGCAAACCAAGTGCTTTTAGGGGAGTAAACGTCGCTTTGCCAGCCAGTTTTTTTATGAGTTCTTGAAATTGATCTACTGCTTCAGGATTCTTCATCATATGTTCGATCACAGAAGCAACATTTTCTTTACCATCTTCCTTCATCTTGGATACAGCTGCGTAAACAAGCTGTCTGCTATCACTGTTCATATTTTCAGCACTCCGTCTCTTCTTTTGTTTTGTTCCTAGGTCTTCAAAAGGTTTCTTTGGACATTTCCTTTTGGTCATAGTCCCGACTGATGACGTAGATGGCTGTTCTTCATCTTGGATGACAGACGTCGATGTTTTCCTCAAGCCAGCTTGCGTATTCCTTCCGAAACAGCTCCGTTTTCCGGCTTGCAGAATGCCAACACTTCTCTACTGCTCTTGTAAATTAATGGAAAACTTCTTTAAAAGTCACAAGGTCTTCTTCGGGCAAACTACAGCTCAATCGAGATAACGCAGTCTCAAATAAAAACAGATAATCATTGGCTTTGGCTGAACTTTTTAAAATAACGAACAAGTCCAGATTTGTAATCATGCTTTCCATATTGGCAATGTAATGATAACTGTTTGTTTTCAAAGCATAGAGCGAAATGAATAAATCTTCATTTAAGCGCTGCTATTTATTGCATTTCAATACAATACAAGTTCAGTGTTAATAATAGAATAATTTAGTAACTACCCATATTAACCTAATAGTGGAATAATTTTTAAGAACAAATTATAAAGCTCCTTAGCTAATGACTATAATAATTAAAATAATGATGAGGCTAATTAGCAATACTTATTGTGCCATTGTTTTGTAAAATTACACTTTTATGACGCGTTTATAGAAAATATTGGTCTGAATCATCGTTTAGGTACGTCATGTATGTAAGTGTTAAACTTAAATTGAGCAACAAATTTAAAAAAAAAGATTTTTTAAAAACAATTAAAATTTTGGGCATTTTAAAAAAAAGATCGCACCAGTGGCCGCTTCATGGAGTATGCTAAAACATCCCAAATAATTCAAGGATAAACCACTTGCAAACGAATTAGGGCCAAACGTGCGATGGCCGAGATATAAGGTTTTTTCATGTTAGCTCCATACAAATTTTTAAAGAAAAAATTCTGTGCGAGCCCTTTGCACGACTATTCCAATATGATGATATTTAGGGGCATGTATTTAGTCTCACGAAACATATTCAGGCATAAAAGTAGACATTTGAAAAAAAATATTATATGTCTGTGAAAGCCCGATTTCAGCCCACTGTGCGGCGGCGCGGCGGCGAGGCGTGCGTCAGTGGTTATCCGCGCGGGGCGCCTGACGCGGAGCGGACGAGCACCCTCGAGCGGAGAAATACAACAACTTATAAAGTCACTCCTCTCAAAAAACGTTTCAAAACAGAGGCGATGAAGTGGGAACGCGCAAAAACACGAATATAAGAGAAGTGCTGCGTTTGAGATGAGGACCATCGAGGCGTGTTGTTCTCCCGTCCTTGCGGATCGGTCGTACCTACTAGGTGTGCTGCTACTATGCTCTCAGCAATAACAAAGCTCAATTATAACAATTGGTAGGAATAATCACAAGTGCAGTGGATTATATTTATGTATATGTATACCTACGGGGCACAAAACTCGTACAGTTCTATTAATGCATGTAGAAATTAAGTATACTTCATAATATAAAACGATATAATGCGTACCTACCTATAATACACACTACTCACAAGTTGATATATTCCACACCACGCAAAACATATTTATATACACAGTAGGTATCCAAAAATATTTTAGTTTCAAGTCTGAGCAGTAAGTTTAATAGGTAATTATTATATTACAAGAATAGACATTTACATAAACATATACATATGTATATTATAATTATAATAGGTGATTCATATTGAGGTACTTTTATTAAATTAAAAAGAAAAAAAAAATAACTAAAATCTGAAATGTTACCTCGCTATGAATCACCCGATATATACGTATATTTCAAGATATATTAATATTATGATAGTATATTATTATTATTTTTATCATATAAGGGATGTATGTGTATGACTCTTGAAACCAATTTAATTGGATTGATTTAATTATTTGTACGAACTAGACTAGGTACATAGATTATGGAGGTATGTATATAAATTTATGTTTAATATATTTAAGTTGTATAAGTTAAAACTATTAAGCTTAAGTTATACTAGTATTTCTACTCATTTAAATTCAATACGCTGTTTGTTTTCCAACTAAATAAATAAATAAATAATTGCTGTTGTTGAAGGTTCGTGGGGTTTGATGTCATATGGATACTATTTCGAAAGGACATTACTTAAAATAATTACTTTATAATTTCTATAAAATGTTGTAAGTTGTTTCACCCCGCCCGGTGGCTCGCCCCGCAGCTACACGGAACCGCTGATTGTACAAGGGACTCCCAAGGAAGGAGGAAGATTATCCTTGGAATAAGTCGTCATTGAATCAATATCAGGGCATACAGTTGTAACTTTTTGTAATATCTTCCTTATTCTTGAAAAATCGTGCAATTTTTGAGTTCGAACGTAATATTGGTTGGATCGCCACCGCCGCCGGGACAATTTATAATGGAAGATGGATGTTTGTGCGGCGTCTTCGACCGCAATAAAGCTGAGCTATGGAGCAATAATCCCGGCTGTACAATATTAAGCACGCGATATTGTACCGGATCCGCTTCGCGCCTGCCCTCAGTCACGCACTTTTTGTTTTGCCGGATCTGGATCATGACAAAATGGAGGATAGCCAATAGTTTAGGATAAACTTCCGGATAGCTGTTACCTCCGGTTTGGTTCAAATTTGTTACAGACCTATATTCTACGATACGAGCAAGAAGTGTGCCACGAGTTGTTTAGAGCTGTTTGGAGCGTACTGCAAGTCTTTCTACATGTTCAGCCTATGGATTAATCATACACAGAAGAACCTGGAACGCCCTTCGCATCCAATCTAACAATGCCTTCAGGTGGCTGATGGGACTGCCGCGCTTCTGTAGCGCATTAGGCATGTTCGCGGAGGCGCAGGTCGACGGGTCGCTGCAATCCTGTGCAAAAGAACGGCGTCACTGATGCGCAGGGTGCGCAGCAGGCTTCTTGCAATGACCTGCAGCTACCTGCAGGTCATTGCAAGAAGCCTGCTGCTGTTTTATAAAGTTTTCACTGTGTTTTTCTGTGTACGTTTTCAAAAGTCAAAAATTCTTTATTTCCGTAAATACAATAAATGTGCACTTAGAAAAGGTTAAATTGTTAAAATTAAATACTGAAATGGAAATAAAGTGGTATTTTGATTTCGGTCTCTTCGGTGTGTAGACTAAAGTAAAGAAGCGACGAAGAAACCTTTAGCCTATTAGGTGTTATTTTTCGAGTTGGAGCAAAATCCGTCCCAAGCTTTTTTATCTTCTAGATAGTCTGATATTTTATAATAAGCCTTTTTACAAAGGACATGTTTGACCATTTGTTTGAATTTATTTATTGAAAGTTTTTGCAACTCTCAGAAGTTTTATTGTAGAAGCGTATACATTGCCCTTAATCTTTTGTAACCTAGTTTTGGGCACAGCGAGTTTATTCTTATTTTCTAGTATTTCCAATATGTATGTCGCAATTTTTAGGGAACCGATCGATATTTCTATGAGTGTATAACAATTGATATCATATTGACATGGTACTGTCATTATATTTATTTCTTTGAATTTATGACGAAAGGACTCTCTAGGACCCATGTTATAGATTGCACGACCAGCCCTCTTCTGCAGCACAAATACAATGTTAATATCAGCAGCGTTCCCCCACAGCAATATGCCATACGAACGACATAATACTATGGAAGTAGCTAAAATAGACAAGTCTAGAAGTATCAACGTCTGTAAGATGACGGATTTTTTTGACTGCATATGCTGCAGAACTAAGTCTCTTCGATAGTTTATCTATGTGTGGGCCTGAGCTATGTATGTATACCTACCACTATGGGGGTAGTTGTGCCTTCTTTAGTAATAAACTAGCTACCGAGTAAGGCGGACGTTTCATTACTTCGCGACATACCATTTGACGACGAGGTCACTGTCTACCCGCGAATAAAATATAAATGGCGAGTTTTCTCGGTAATTTAGGCATTTTCAACTACAAATTACATGAATGGGAAGTATTTTTCGGTAAACTGACGCAATTTATAAAACTGAACGGCATCGATGAAGAAAAACAAAGTGCTGTGTTGCTAACGCATTGGTCCGACGATTCGTACCGTCTGCTTCGCAACCTCGTTCACCCAAAGAAACTCGATGGAGTCACCTATAAAGAGCTAGTGATTGTACTCAATAAACATTTCACGCCAAAAAGGTCAACATTCGCCGACAGGCCGAAGTTCTATGAAGCGATAAAGTCCGATGGCGAAGGCATTGAAGAATGGGCAGCACGGCTGCGAGGCCTAGCCGTTTATTGCGACTTTGGCACAGAACTGGACACGCTACTGCGGGACCGTTTTGTGCTAGGCTTTAGGACAGGACACGAGCGTGACAAACTTTTTGAATGCGACTCCAAAAACTTGACGCTAGCGCAGGCGTTGGAAGTCGCGCAAAAGGCATCGTGCGTGCGGTAGGCACGCGCAGAGGCCAGTACCGTCGTCGTGAAGGAGGAGCCAATTTTCTACGCGCGGGCAGGTGCTCGCGGTTACGGCGGCCGCGGCGGCGGCGGCAGCGGCAGCGGCGGTGGCGGCGGCCTGGGCAGCGCCTGGGCAACCCAGGTGGGTTCGCAGGCAGGCGCTGCCGGGTCCCGCAAGGCTGATGAGGGCGGCAACCAGTCGCGTTGTACGGTGTGCGGTATGAGGAACCACTCAGCGGATACGTGTAGTTATAAGAACTACAAGTGTCAAAAATGTGGGCAAAAAGACCGCATCTTAAGAAAGTGTGTGGTTCTACAAAGTGTAATTTACACAACATTGCAGTCGACGGTACGGAGTCTCTTGCCGAAAGTGACTGCAAGGAATGTGAACTTTATAACTTGAGGTATGTAAACTATAATCCTATCAAAATTGCAGTACATGTGAATGGAATTGAGTTATGTATGGATCTGGACACGGGATCGGGCACTACGGTTATATCGGACAAATTATATTAGGAGTATTTTTCAAAGTTAAAGTTGCATAAGAGTGTTATTAAAATGTGTTTATACAACGGTCATAAAATCACGCCTTTAGGTTATTTTACAACT
The DNA here is from genome assembly GCA_947859395.1 of Eupithecia insigniata. NCBI lineage: Eukaryota > Metazoa > Arthropoda > Insecta > Lepidoptera > Geometridae > Eupithecia > Eupithecia insigniata. The sequence continues at coordinate 15,577,677 of OX402004.1, read as the reverse complement.
GGTGTTAGGTATTCTAACGTTTGTAAACATATAAAATTATATGTCATAGAAAATGGTGGGCCACCGTTGTAGGGGCGTGATTTCATGACACATTTTAAAATATATTTTTCATCATCAAATAACAATATTGAATGTATAAATAAAAACATTGAAGAAGTGCGACATCTATTAAAACTTTTCCCGGACGTGTGGAAAAATGAGTTAGGTTGTTTTAATAAATTTGAAGTCGAGTTGCAACTTAAAGATAATGTACAATAAAACCGAATTTTTTTAAGCCACGATCTGTTCCATTCGCCCTTAAAGAAAGGGTTAGTGCAGAACTTGACAGATTAGTGAGTTTAGGTATTTTAGTGCCAGTTAACCATTCGGAATACGCAACCCCAATTGTACCAGTCCTGAAAGAAAATGGAAAATTGAAGATAGCCGGTGATTTTTCATGTACTCTGAACCAAGATCTAAAGATTGATAAGTATCCGTTGCCACGTATCGAAGAAGTGTTTTCTAAAATAGGCGGTGGAGAAAAATATTCCAAGTTAGATCTAAGTAATGCCTATAATCAATTTAGATTGTCCAAGTCATCTCAATCGTTGGCCACCATATCGACAAATAGAGGATTATTTTCCTACTCTAGATTGGTCTACGGCCTAGCTAATGCCCCTGCAAAGTTTCAAAAAGCCATGGAAACTCTTCTATCAGGTCTGGATGGTGTAAATATTTGGCTTGATGATATTTGTGTAACAGGCAAAACCAACAAAACCACTTGTCAAGGTTGCGGGAGGTTGTTAGTAGGCTACAAGATGCGGGGTTACGGTTACAAAGAGATAAGTGTGTTTTCTTCCCAGATAGTGTTATCTACCTAGGTTACTTCTTAGATAAAAACGGGTTGAGAACTTGCCCCACTAAAGTTGAGGCAATAACCAATGCGCCTGCGCCTACCTGTGTTTTAGGTGTTAAACAATTCCTAGGTGTAGTTAATTATTACCGAAATTTTATTCCTTCCGCATCGGCGGTATTAAATCCACTACATGAGCTTCTGCGTACGGGCGCTGAGTGGCAGTGGACATTTATTTTAAAAACTGATCATAGGCCTTTACTGTCCATTTTTGGAAGAGGAAAGGGTATATCTGTAACGGCCGCCTTACGCCTGCAAAGGTATGCTATTATTCTGTCGGCCTATAACTATACGGTGCAGTATGTAGACGGTAAAAATAATCAAGTCGCAGATTATTTTTCAAGGTCGCCTTTATCAGACTCGGTCAGCGATGAAATGGTGGGAAGTTCTAGGCATTTTTTATTCTTAGAAGCAAACGTCAAACCGGTTTTATTTGATGACATTAAACGGGAGGCTTCTACAGATAAGGTTCTGACCTTAGTGAATAAATACATGAAATATGGCTGGCCTAGGAAAATAAGTTTGTTTCGAGGCCACAGAGTAGTTATTCCAAGTGCGTTTAGAGACAGAATGCTAAAAGGATTGCATTCGGCCCATTTTGGGATTGTAAAAACGCAGAGTAGAAATAGACGGTGATATCGAGCGATGGGTAGGTGCATGCAACGCTTGCGCCGCCGTACGCGCCGCGCCGCCCAGCGCGCCGCCGCCGTGGCACCGGATACACATAGATTCCTGTCTATAGGGCAGGCTGTGTACTTGATTGTGGTAGATGCATATTCCAAATGATTAGAGTGTGTGTTTATGGACCGTGGCACTTCTACAAGCGTTCTTATTCAAAAACTAAAAGATATGTTTTCTAGATACGGCGTGCCTTGTGTAATTGTATCGGATAACGATGTAAAAATAAGCTCAGCAGAATTTCATGATTTTTGTCGAGTTAACGGGATCCAACATGTAACATCACCAGGCGGAAAATTCTGTCAAAACTTGTAAGAAAATGATAGTGTGTAATTTCAGAATGCAAAAACCAAAAAGAAATCAATAATAAATTACAGAGCTCGTTGTTTTTATTTAGGAACACTATGCATCCTGCGACCGGCGCCACGCTGGCTATGTTCATGATGGGGCGAAACTTACGTCGTAGGTTAGATTTAGATAAAAATAAAAATTTGAACGAACAATGTAATTTAAAACCAAGTAGATGTTTTAATGTGGGCGAAACTGTATGGGCGAGGTGGTTCGTTGCAAGAAGAAGTCTGTGGTGTATTGGTATAGTCAATAAGATAATGGGAAACCTGTATGCAATATTTTTTAAGGACTACGATACTATCTATAAAAGGCACGTCGATCAGTTAAGGAAATATATTAGCGACAGTACTGCTGTTCAAAATGAAAGTATTTCTGAGGTCAGCGCCGGTAGTCCAGGGATGTTAGACCCGCCGCCACTGTCACCTCCTTGCACGCCTCCGCCCAGAGCGTTACTCCGATCACCACCGCCATCGCCGGAAACCAGTATAGTAGTAGAACCATCGTCACCACCTTCAATTACTATTGCTGAGGGGGTAATAGAGACGAGATCTGCCGTGACTGCCCCGAATAACAGTCCAATGTCAGATAGAGACGCGGAAAGGGACTAGTGGTTGGAGGCCTGCAAGGTGATGATGGACGAGCCGCAACCGGTGGAGCTGCAGGTCAACCCTAGTGTTGAAAGTATAAACCCAAGTAGCGCAAACGCCAGCCCAGCAGCTGGGCGTAAATAAAAATAAAATTATGTTAATTGTAAGTAGGTAGATTTTGTTATTTTAGTAAGTTAGTTTATAGGAAGCAAATTAGTGTTGGAGGGATGAGCTGCATATATGTATACCTACCACTATGGGGGCAGTTGTGTCTGCTTCAGTAATAAACTAGCTACCGAGTAAGACGGACGTTTCATTACTTCGAGACATACCAGGGGGCCATTGAAGTTTACTATCTAAGTTTATTCCTAAGAATACGGTAGTGTCTACAATTTCTAACGTTTCTCCTTTTACGTTTACATCAGCCTTAACTTGTTTTACATTTGGTATAATAAATCTAAGACATTTAGTATTAGTTTCGTTAAAAGATTATTAACACTAAAACAGTGGACTACATTTGATATTGCATTGTTTACCTCGTCAAAATTTGTGTTTTGTCTAATCATCTTAAAAATTAAAGTATCATCAGTAAACAATACAATCTCGTCATTATTTTTAACGAGATGAGGCAGGTTGTTAATATAAACCAAAAATAGGAAATGATCGAGGATTGATCCCTGCGGTACATCCATGTAACTACAGATCCCGAAGACCGTTTCCCATTAACGTCAACTCTTTTTATCCTGTCACTCAAGTAAGAAGTAAAAAGATCCAAAGAGGTGTCCTTTATTCCATAGCGATGTAGTTTCCTGATTAATGTTCCATGATGTACACAATTGAGTGCTTTTGACAAGTCGCAAAAAACTGATCTTGCGACTTCACCCAAGCATCAAAACTATACGATACCAACTCTACACTGGCATGAGTAGTTGACCTGCCGCGAGTAAACCCGAATTGCTTACGATGTAGCTGGTCATTGCCATTGAAATGCCTAAGCAATTGATGTAAAATAAGTTTTTCAAAAACTTTGCTGAATGTAGGCAGTACTGATATCGGTCTAAAGGTAGTGGGGTCAGACCTACTACCCGATTTAAACAGTGGGATTATCTTACTATGTTTCATCAGATCATGAAAAACGCCACAATCAATAGATTAATTGAAAATAAAAGCTAGATCTGGTGCAATAGTATCAATCAATGGTATAATAATTCTAACAGAAATGCCCCAGAGATCTGCAGTATTCTTTATATTTAAAAGTTTAAATACTTTTTTAATATATTTTTCATCGACATGATGGAAGTTAAATTTATTTTCGCATGCAGGTACATTTTGTTTCAGTAATGACTCAGCGATTACTTGAGAAGACTTCAGACACTTTGTAGTAGAGATTGGAATGTCAATAAAAAAGTTATCAAATGCTTGGGCTACTTCAACGTCAATTTTGACTGAGCAATCATTAATCTTTAAATTGTAGTAATTGATGTAGGTACTGACCTTTTTAGTCTCACTATTTATTATTTTCCACGTTGATTTTATTACATTTTCACTGTTTCTAATTTTTGAGCTAATATAATTTGATTTTGCAATTTGACAAACTTTTGTAAATATTTTAGAATAATTTTTTACTTTGTTTTTGAACTCCAGGCTAAAATTGTATTGTTTTTCACTATACAGTTATTTGATTGTGCAGAAATTTAATTGTACAGGTGTACAGATGAGTGAGACATGTGAAATATGCTGATAAATTTGTGAGGCCAAAATCGTCGAGGGGTTTTTGAGACAAGGGAATAAAATTCATAAATTATTATAAAACAAGTTTGGTATATGAAACTGTACTGTACTTCAATACATTTCAAGATAGTTTCCAGCGAGTCGTCATCATCATCATCATCATCATCATCAGCCCATACTCGTCCACTGCTGGACATAGGCCTCCCCCGTAAGACGCCACAAATAGCGGTCCTGAGCCGCCTCCCTCCATAGACTCCCTGCGACCGCTACGATGTCGTCGGTCCATCGAGTGGATTGTCTCCCATGTAGGGGGGATTTGCCATAATAACCACGCTTGGCAGGCGGATTGGTGATCGCAGTGTTGATGTTTAAAAATACTCAGACGGAAGCTGCTGCCCTTCCTCTGGTAGGTTCCCTTAGTCTGCGCTCTTACGACATCCACGGGTTGAGTTGGAGGGGTCGATATTCGTACGCCGCGGCCCCACGGCCCAGCAAGGACCGTTTGTTAAATAATCTGAGATTTAATTTGCATACTTGGTGCATTCATTTTATATATTTATTTATTAAGGAAACATACAGCTTACATATTACTTTATTGTTTTGAAACATACAGCTTACATATTACTTTATTGTTTTGAAACATACAGCTTACATATTACTTTATTGTTTTGAAACATACAGCTTACATATTACTTTATTGTTTTGAAACATACAGCTTACATATTACTTTATTGTTTTGAAACATACAGCTTACATATTACTTTGTTGTTTTGAAACATACAGCTTACATATTACTTTATTGTTTTGAAACATACAGCTTACATATTACTTTATTGTTTTGAAACATACAGCTTACATATTACTTTATTGTTTTGGTTACTTATTAAATATTAAATGTAGCCAAAATTTGTTTCTAATGATGGGTTATTAGTTATTACAGAGTGAAGGTCGAAAGTACTTAATTTACTAAACAATGAAAATATTCTAAATAACAATGTTCTAAACAAATGACAAGGTGTACTTAATTTACCGAAATGACAATCTTTAATAATTAAAGAAGCAGGTAATTTAAAATATTATTTATCTATAAATATATATAAATATATTTACTTTTTTAACATTTCACAAAAATCTGTTTATTTTACAGTTAAATATATCGATGTGGTGGTAACGATCATTATGTGTTTTGCGCGCTCTGATCAAAAACATATTCCTTGCGTAGTTAGTACTGCAAAAAGGTACTGCGAATAATGCTGTGTTGGAGCGACTATTAACCCCACCTGCGAACCTTTACCGAATGAGAGCTCATAAAGGCTAAAAACGAGCTGTTATTTCTTTTGTTTGAACTACGAATTCATATATGGATTATTCATGTTCTGGATTATGGAGAAAGCAAAAAACAACTAGAGTTCCTTTTTTAAACAGTTTTTTTTTATAAAATTAACCGCTGTTACATCTCGGAAATCCAAACCGTCACAACTTCGGTTCGGAACTACTTGAGCCAGACGGATGAAACTAAAACGGTCATAGTCATGCATGACTACTATGTTTTATCGGTTTTTAATATTCTTGGGATTACCACGCATTATTATACATATTTAAAATAACTATAAAATTATTTATTTTGTGGTTTAGATTTCAGGTGAATAAAAGTAAATAACTAAACAAACTTTGAAACTAATTATTTCACAGTTAGATACAATCGTGTTATTTTATTAGTGCATTGTCAAAATACAAACCTGTCCATTTTACAAATTAAAATAAAATGTATTACATTTAATACATAATTATGTAGATAAGGTACCTTAGTACCAGTAGTAGATTTTGGCTTTGGTTTGTAACTTTGTTTTGTATGTTTAAATATAACACAATTCACATATTTCTATCGATGCGGCGGCGGCGCGCGCGCGTGCAAAATGTGGATACAATCTTACTTAATCAAATTGAAAACGAATAGTTATTAAGAAAACTGAATTTAAAAAAACATTGAGAAATAATAAAAACGGAATTTAATAAAAAAAACTAGATATAATTTATCATTTAATTATATCTAAAAAAAATCGTCCGTCATAAAATCAGTAGAGTTTATAGTTTGATAATTTATATCATTTACCTATGTACCTTCCAAAGTGGCTTTCAACTTTTTCCGAAACAGTGTGAGTGGTAGTTCGCCGAGTGATTTTAGAAGTTTATCGTCGAGAACTAAGTGTAGTGTGTAAGTGTTTGTCCCAAAAAATAACAGGTGACTCTATCTAATGAACTACTATGACTTCCTATGAAACTGTTTGAACGAGAGGGTTTTTTCTGAAAGTCGCCATTTTGGATTAATGTTTGTTGAGAACATGCGCGCAAGTTTTTGTAAAAAAAAAAGTTGGTTTTGCGCGGTTTTGAGAGTAAAAGATGAGTAGAAATATTAATCGTAAGTAGCCTGTGCGATATTATTTGTAATTCTACGTCTTATATTTCGTATAAAATGACCATAGTTACATTCGCCTCATTTATCTGTGTTGCAGGGTGATTGTAACTATTTTGAAAATTAGAGCTAGTTACAATCGCCCCTTTGTTTTTGCCTGGAAAATCTAAATTGCTAGAGATGTTCATTGTCGATAGAATGGCTCGTCGATATTTTGTAAATAAACAGAGAAGTATTTTGATGACGGCATTAAAAATAAATATCGGTGTCGAGAAAGGAATTAAATTAATTATCTCGTAATTTTACTTTTGAACTGCCATTGATTTAGTCGAAAGTTAAGTTGGATACATAGTTGTTTATTTTATACTAGAACTATTAAGTATAGGTTAGGTAGGTATTTGGATCATTTAACTTCAGTTTCATAGTGCTATTGATTTAGATTGATGGGTTGATATTTGATATCAAAGTGCTATTGATTTAGATCAAAATTAAGTTGTTTATTTTAAAGTTCTTCCAAACAACAACAAACGAAGGTCTAAGATTTTCGTTTATAGTTTTCTGATTTGTTTTTAAATTTTTATTTGTTTTTTTTTTTTCATAAAATAAAATTTTATGAGTTAAACCATTATCGATGAATGTAGTCCCAACACTAACTCTATGGAAGCGCAGTCGCATTCGCCCCAGAAAAAAGGAAAAGCATTATTTTGTGATATTGCGGGTTTCATTTCAGTGCTATTTGAAATCATTTATGCGTAAATATTGATTCAAGGTAGATGTTATGTCATTTTAAGCTTTAAAGCAATAAGCATAAACAAGTTATACTAAAAAGTCACATTCACGCCAACTGGGCCAATGCAACTTTTTCTGTTTTACCAGTGATTATATTGTAAATTAATCTTAAATTTATTAATATTCAACAATATTAGAATGTACAATCCTTCAAAGATATGATATGCTTAATCATCTGAATTTATTGGAAATTTAATTTTATGGTACTGGACGATTATGTCAAAATATAAAGTAACAATTTCAAAGTTGATAGTCACATTCGCCTCGGTTTACCTTAGACATAATAATATTGGTCAATAATTGACTCTTATGGCTCAGCGACCGTGGTGCTCAGGAGTGTGCCTCCGGTAACAGAAGTGAAACTATATTGCTTACCTGTAACAAAAAATATAGCATAAATAACATGACTCGTAACTAGAGACCTGCCTGTTGTCTTTTAAATGAACAAACAAGAAAACATATGAGTTGTAGGAAACGAAACAAACAACATTAAAAGTGAGGTTTATGAAAACAATTCCGTCGGTCGGTCTGTCCCCGCATTGAATACCTACACAAAACAAAGTAAGCTCCAATAATAAGTTCGCAGACAGCCTCTTTCCATAATGAAATATAAAAGATCCGTGACGAGCACTCGGCTGATTCACTGCGCGCCCCGGTATAAATGTCGCTATTCGTCTGCCCGAGCCGGCCGCCGCCGCCGCCGTCCCGGTGCTGTCGGGGGCGGGCTCGGTGGCGGCGGCGGCGGCCCAAGGCGCAGGGGCGGAGGCGGGCGACCGCTCGCCCTTAATGAGTAAATTGTTGTCCGCGAGGAATTTCATCAAGTCTCCGTCGATCGCGGGGCGGCGCGCGCGCGGGGGGGCGAGATTAAGATACAATCGCTCCTGTGTGCAGCGCATAATGCGTCGTTTGTATGCGCGTGTGCCACTGCCCTAATAAAGCCCCCTCTACACGAGCACCAGCCACGATCTCCACTTAATCGAGTAAACTTTCAATAATAAATGGTAAAAGTTTGGTATTTATTCAAAGCTCGTCCAACCGCCCGGCGCGCTGCGGCGCCCTTTGTTGTTAAAAGTCACAACATGGATTAATTACCTAATCTAGTAGGCGTCTATCTATCTATCTACTTACTTACTACTATTATTTAGTTCATTTTAGTGAGACTTTAAAAACTAACTTGTTATAATATTCATTTAGGGATGATCGTAATTTCACTGTCAGCTTTACCCCCTGAGCCTGAAAGAATAGAATAGAATATCGTTTATAACAGTGTAAAGAGCTACAACAAAATGTGCGCGGCGCAATACAATGGAGTCGTCAGACGAGTTTACACATAAATACAAAATTCTAAAAAAGTATAAACAGAAAAAGCAATGCCTTTCTAGTAAAAACATTAAATCAATTTCATTCAATGTTGATAAACGAGAGTCAAATAAAAGTTGGTCATAAAAAAAATGTGATTAAGTTTGAAATAGCGGTATGTATAGAGGCTGTCAATAAAATATTGTATAAAAAAATAAATTATAAAGAACAAATATTATCTATAATTAAGTACAATTCTCATCAGTCTTGTCTTGTATTGTCATTTAAAAAAAATTATAGTCATTCAATAAATATTCTTTCAAATTTGCTTTCAAATTGTAAATTGTTTTGGTTAATAGTAGGGAGGGATTTGACTTGAGAACAGAAAGATGAGAAAGAAAGAAAGACCACCATTTGTGTCAAACCCTCACTCTCTCACATGGCATGTACCTTACATCCACTTTAAGACGAATTACCCTCTATGTTGAATAACTCTTTGCGATTTGCGTTGCGAGTAGTAAGTAGGCTACATACCATACCCAGGTGAAGTGACCCCGACTGGAGTCACGACGACGACGCCGCAGCCGACGTCCTTGTTTCACGTACGAGCCGATACGTTAGCCGTATCTCCGTAATGCCTAGCTTTGGGTAATTTATTGCTGATCGATCACGTCGATTACGCGTGTCTCTCCCTCCCGTACATCACCCGGCTTATTCGCTGCTCTAATCGATCCGGTTTCTTCTGATGAAGTTACTATACACTAATGTGAGGTACATAGGTAGGTAGGTACCTGGGCCATTATTCTATTTAGGGAACAATTTGGACTACGATCGCAGTATTTTTTTTGGAAAAATTATGTAAGTATTTTGTATCGTTCAATGTCTATTCATGTTCACCATTATCAATAGTAAACATTATATACATCTGCAGTGATGTTTTCTTGCTAAATCTTATATTTATTGACGTTTGTTCAAGAAATGATGAGGAAAAATAACAACTGCGTTACTTTCTTACAAAATTAATTTTATTGTTTGGAACATTTAGTTCAGTTCGGAAACATATCACATATAAACTAACAACAGTAATAGGATAATCTTATAAAGTTAAATCTCAAATAGTCTCAGTATAATGATTTCTTTTTTAACTAAGTTTGACACTGTGTTACCAAACATTAAACTAAAATGAAAGACATTTCGAAAATAGGAATAAATAGTTATTATTTTATGCTGATGGCATAAGGAATAGCTACAAACAAGTTAAATAATGGATTTATCTTTAAATTTAAAATTCTTATTCAATATTCATATTGAATAAGAACTTTAAATTTAAAGCTTTATGGTACAAAAATCTACCAGAAAAAGGGGGACAATAGTAACACAGTGGTAAAACTAGTAACACAGTGATATCTTAAGGCGATACAAAGGCAAATGACCTTGGGCATTTGGCAGCCTAGCGGGGATACCACGCGCCATCTATGGAGCAAGCAAAACGCGCGCGCGGTGTCCTCCACTGCAGTTAGATGGCGCGCACTAGTGTAGTACATACGTACACACAGTACACAGAGTAATGATGATCAGAGATACCCCTTGAGAGAAACTGACCAAAGGAATAATAATTGTCTAAAAATATTATATGATGTAAATGAATATAGGTAGGCTTAGGATTAAAACATTACTACACAAAATATCTTTTTAGTAAAACAAATATTATTAAATTTATTTTTGTTAAAGTTTTTATTAATATTGATGAGAACACTCGGCATGATAATATAAATTCACTATCTTGTGTAAAAAAATATATTCGTCCTTGTTTTCAGTGCTAGGTAAGTGGTTGGTATGGTAACTAGTTATGATGTGGTAAGTTGATCTGGAAAGAAGTAATTTAACGGAACCCTTTATCTTCTTTTACTGTAAAATAAAGAAATTAATATATTTAATGGCCCGCAAGAAAAAATATTCTCAAAGTGAAAGGTAGGCAATTGATACCATTTGATAGAATATGGTTGGTAAACTATGTAATAATAAGAAAAATACATAACATGGTATCCAAATATAGGAAAAAAGGTATATATGAAAAAAGATCAAAATTAGACCAAATTTCGGTTTTTTATTAAAAAGGGGGGTCAAAGGGCCAGGGGGGAAACATTTCATACAACATGTTTTCGAAATTATTTTGATCCTCTACAAGACCCAACAAAATATTTTCTTTCAAGTCACTTCGCTTGGGAGATACAAAAAGAGGGGAGTTTTTTTTTGGGGAAAGTGGGGTGATTTTTTTCCAATTTGAGTAGAAACTCTATACGGTCCCGCAATCGATACTCCTCTATCACATCGGCATCTGGGAGCAATCTCAAAAGGAGGGATTTTTTGTTGGCAAGGGGGCAAAAATTTTATCGCATTCCAAATTACTTGTCCTCTTCTATAAAATCCCCATAAAAAAATAATAATATGGCTCTGCTTGGGAGCCGCACTAGAGGGGGGAAGAAGGGGGGCAAATCTCGAAAAGTCGGAATTTTCCCTAGGTCCCATAAAATCCCTTTATACATTTTCGCAAAAAAAAAATACTTACCTACCCCTCCACCATCAAATATCAAAGTGCTTTATTTCCTTTAGACCTTATAGGACACTTGGACTGTTGGACACGTCACAAAATTAAAATTACATAAGTAAAACAGGGAAATAAAGTGATCACTTTGATTTTTTGTTCACTTCAATCTTTTTAAGGTAAAGTAAAGAAGCGAACAAGAAACCTTTACCTTGTTAGGTTTTTAGATTTCGAGTTGGAGCAAAAGTCGTCCCATGCTTTTTTATCCTCAAGATAATCTGATATTTTGTAATAAGCCTTTTTACAAAGGATATGTTTGATAGTTTGTTTGAATTTATTTATTGATAATTTTTGCAACTCAGTCACTCAGAGATTTGTTGTAGAAACGTATACTTTGCCCTTTAAAAGATACACTAATCTTGTGCAGCCTAGTTTTGGGCAAAGCGAGTTTATTCTTATTTCTAGTATTTACATTATGTATGTCGCAATTTTTAGGGAATCGGTCGATATTTCTATGAGTGTACAATAAGTTTTCATAAATATATTGATATGGTACGGTCATTATATTAATTTCTTTGAATTTATTGCGCAGGGATTCTCTAGTTTCCCCACAGTAATATGCCATAAGACATAATACTATGGAAGTAGCTGAAATAGACAAGTCTAGAAGTATCAACGTCTGTAAGATGACGGATTTTTTGACTGCATATGCTGCAGAACTAAGTCTCTTCGATAGCTTATCTATGTGTGGGCCTCATTGAAGTTTACTGTCTAAAGTTATTCCTAAGAATACGGTACTGTCTACAATGTCTAAAGTTTCTCCTTTTACGTTTATATCAGCCTTTACTTGTTTTACATTTGGTAGAATAAATCTAATGCATTTAGTTTTGGTAAAAGATTATTGACATTAAACCAATGGACTACTTTTGATATTGCATTGTTTACACCGTCATAATTTGTGTTTTGTCTAATCATCTTGAAAATTAAGGAAGTATCATCAGCAAACGATACAATCTCGTGATTATTTTTAACGAGATGAGGCAGGTCGTTAATATAAACAAAAAATAGGAAAGGACCGAGGATAGATCCCTGCGGTATACCCATTGTAACTACAGATCCCGAAGACCGTTTCCCATTTACGTCAACTCTTTGTATCCTGTCACTCAAATAAGTAGTAAGAAGAGGTGTCAATTTTCCATAGTGATGTAATTTCCTGATTAATGTTCCATGGTGTACACAATCGAATGCTTTTGACAAGTCGTAAAAAACACCTAAAGCATCTTGCGACTTCTCCCTAGAGATGAGTCCGGTATTCAATAACTAACTCAGTACCTGTTAGCATGGTCCTAAAATATAATATAACTGCGCAAAGCGAGCATCGCGCCTAACCGACCGTGAGCCATAACTACCCAACGCTTCAATACCTATACTTACCTAACTATCATCTACGCATAGGTACTAGCGGACCGTTCACCCGTAAAGTTATGTAGCTGCAACAAGTATTTGGTATTTCTAACCAAAACGGTTAGATGGTATTTCTAACCAAATCGGTTAGATGGTATTTCTAACCAAATCGGTTAGATGGTATTTCTAACCAAATCGGTTAGATGGTATTTCTAACCAAATCGGTTAGAAATATATTGGGTAGAAATCAGAACAGGTATAGAGTATTGTAACGTTATTGGGTACCAGTTGGTACTAGCGGTATTGAAACAAAATACCCAACTAATAACCGGTAGCCAAAATATCCAATAACTCCCATCCTTACTTCTCCCAAGCATCAAAAATATACGATACCAACTCTACACGGCGTCAGTAGTTGACCTGCCGCGAGTAAACCCGAATTGCTTACGATGTAGCAGGTCATTGCCATTGAAATGCCTAAGCAATTGATGTAAAATAAGTTTTTCGAAAACTTTGCTGAATGTAGGCAGTACTGATATCGGTCTAAAGTTAGTGGGGTCAGACCTACTACCCGATTTAAATAGTGGGATTATCTTACTATGTTTCATCAAATCAGGAAAAACGCCACAATCAATAGATTCATTGAACATAAAAGCTAGATCTGGTGCAATACGTTCGTTATTTTATTACATTTTCACTGTTTTTAATTTTTGAGCTAATATAATTCGATTTTGCCATTTGACAAACTTTTCCAAATATATTTGAGCGATTTTTTACTTTGTCTTTGAACTCCTGGCTAAAATTGTGTTGTTTTTCAATATACAGTTCATACAATTTTTGTATATTATCATCATCAGCCCGTACACGTCCACTGCTGAACATAGGCCTCCACCAAACGACGTCACGAATAGCGGTCCTGAGCCGCCTCCATCCAACGACTCCCTGCGACCGCTACGATATCGTCGGTCCATCGAGTGTGAGGTTTTCCCACGCTCCGTTTCGCATTGCATCGCGGTCGCCACTCGAGAACCTTTACTTCCCAACGGTTATCGGTTCTACGAGCTATATGGCCTGCCCATCGCCACTTCAGCCATATATATATATATATATTATAATAATTATAACAATTACGTCAATAATTAGTAGGTACCTGATACATAATTATTAGGTACTTAGGTAAAAGTTGCGCCACAGATTAGGTAAAGTTACTTCGGTTGCGTGTGTAAAAAGTTGGTATTGAAACACGATGCTAATAAGTCTCTGTAACGGCACTACTCTATGCATCGGTGCATCGATATTAGACTATGCCTGAGAACTTGACTAGGGGACTAAGCAATTATTATTTATAAGGGCCACCATACCAACCATACTACACGGGTACTACACGGACTGCTTGGAGCAGTCATTCATACACACATACACGGAACCACTCGAGCAGTTGAACTGCTTCGGAAGCAGTCTGTGTATGTTGATCAATGGCTAACTGTCCGAGTAGTCCGTGTTTGGCGGCCCTCAGATATAGGTAGCATGGTAGGTACAGGTGTTTCAGCCCTTTTTTATTTCCCATATTCTTATTGTTTCACTAAAACCCAACTCCAGAAGAAATACTAAAGACAAAACACAACACACAATTTTAGAAAATCAATTAGGTAGGTACTTCATTATTTTTAAAACTGCTTCAGATGATATTATGTAGGCATGATAATGCAAAAAAAAAAACGCGTGACGGCTGCGACAACGACGAAGAAGACGGCACAATTGTTTTGTTTGGTCTGGCAACCTCGCACTCGAGCCGGCCGCTATAGAGCTTGCAACGTCGCGTCTGCGTCTCGGTCACTACTAACATTGCCTATTCAAATTTTGCGAGCAATCGTTCGTGGGAGAGAGACGTTTTAGTAGGCGCAAATAGTTTTTTCGTTAAAACTTCATATTTTGAGTTTATTTCAAAACAAATGGACCGGCAATTGAAGCATACGAGCTACATAAATAACTATACTGAGTTTGGTAGTAAACGAATAAGACACACCACCAAAAAATGTGCTCATTCACCTGAAGATATTGTTTCTCTAAACTTTTTCTGAGTGCTTACTATAACTACCGGCAAGCATTTGAAACCGGCACATAATACTTTAAGATATGTGTTACCGGATATATAAATTTCAAAGGTCCACGATCTATATTTTCGTCAAATACATGTTCGAAAAAGACGTCATTTTCGTCTTTTCCCCTTATAATTCGCCTTAATCACAGCATTTTGTACTTTCTTCAAGTTTAAACTAATAAAAACATGAGAAAACAATCATAATCTTCAAAATTAAACAAAAGTTATCAAAACTCTTCATAAACATATATAAAAAAATCTTTAAAAGTGACTTTAGAAATATTTCTGGTTTTCCCTTCTTAATTAGTTTGGGATTCGGAACTAGGTACCTCCAAAATACTTTCATATGGTTCGTAAGAAACATCTTTCTCCATAACTTTGAACTTTTCCCAGAATCATCGGCTGATTTAAAAAACATAATTTTAATCTCTCCTTCCTCATTGATATCACTTTGAGTACTAACTTTCACTATGACGTAAACGCCAAAGGGTATTTCATTTATTCAATGGATTTATATTTTCCTTCTGAATCAGATCCTTTTCATGTTATTAGAAACCCAGGCTTTTTGATCTTTTTCGGGTCTAAGTTTTGAAAGAAGCTCATCATCGATAGATTGGCTGATGATACTGATGGAAATAGCGCCCATAACGCCGTTGTTTTTCAGCCGATTTAAGAGACATTTTGTTCAATATTATTATTCTATAACAAAACAATACTTAAATGTAATATTTCTGCCATAATATGTGTGATTAATGTGTGAAAAGCATACGGAAAACCACCGTGTTACCAAAGTTACAACTGTGTTACTTCTGGTAGTAACGCAGTGTAGTGGTAACGCAGTTGTAAAACATAAAATTAATATTACCTAGGAAACTCACCGTCCGTCGCCGGTAACTCAGTGGTCTCACAATAAACACACGCACCCCGAACGGTGACTCTCGAGGGTCTAGCTTGGTCAGTTGTACCGCCCCGCCACCCTCCCGCGCCAATATCAAATTCATGTCCAATCAAAGGATATTAGGAGTAAAATGTCTAAAAAGCTTTATATAAGGTTCCCTTTCCTATGGTAACACTGGGTATGCGTCATTTTGCTTTGCAACGGTGACACGGCGAGAAATATTTTATTATTATTAAACTGTTGTGGTAAAATCATAACTATTGGCGCTCTAGTAAAGTTCAAACAATAACGTATTACCTAAAATTTTCAAAAATATTGACGTCGTGAACGTTTTTAAAGCAATTTAAGTTTATGTCAAGTGACTCGCTCAGTGAGACAGCCAATTTTTATAGGAAAAACAACTGCGTTGCTTAAAAAAACAACTGAGTTACCGTAATTTGCAAAGAAATATTATATTTTACATTAATTCGTATGTTTTTCTGGTACGGGTATTTTAATCGGTAGCTACCAATAGCTGTTTTATTTTTGTATTTACCAATTTTTGTGACAAAATCGGTTTTGTTCAATGAGGACCGATTTTTGTACCCTAAATAAAACAATGTCCCACCTAACATTACTGTACAGTACCTTCATTCAAACACGTTTAGATGTAGGTATTGGTTGAAATTTTTTCTTCGGCTTGAGATCCATCAATATATTTAATACATTTCATTACACCAGCGACAATGTATGTCTGTATGTACGAGTACTTCTGTATGAGACGAATTCACCAACGTGCACATTTTTTTAATTAAATTTGTGAATGTAATGATTGTCAGCAACAAGTCCTCAGGTCCTAAGATGGAGGCTGCAGTGGGTGCACGGAGCCGCGCGCGGCCTGCACTTACAGCTCACACCATGCTCACACCTACTCTATCAGAGTCGCTAAAGTTTACTACTTACTATACTATATTTATTTTAAGACTACAGGGAAATCACGGAAATCACTAAATGGTATTTCTACTCGTATCAACGCATTTGTTGTGTTGTTATACAAACCGAAACCTGTGAAGTATGTAAACAGTGTCAAAGCAACTCATTCCACATTGCACTTCCAAAGCTCCATACATAATGTCCGTTGGTGTCGCTTTTTCTTAGATTTTATAAAGAAACTCGAAGAATGAATACAAGAAAAATAAATTAAATTACTTCATTGGCTCAACATCACACGCACTATCTGATCATAAGTGTCACCTCACTTCCATGTCTAGCGATGCACTTATAGGTTTGAACCTGTCGGTACCTAGTATACCTACAGGTTCATACCTCTGTACTGCTACTGCTTGCGTGCGGTAGCCGAGCCCTATCCATGCATTATGTACCGACTCATTAGACGATGCCAGATTGTGTGGATCTGTACTAGTGCCTGCTGTGTAGTACCTGTAGCTGCAGGATGCAGGTGGGTGTGACCGCGGCTGTTAAGGCGTGTCTCGCGCGCTTCACATATTTGGCAAACAAACGCGACGCACACGTCGAGCTACTAGTATTTGAGCAACTCAAAAGGCCAACTTGCAATCGAAAATAATTTTCTAAGGTTCAGAAACTCCTGAACGGCTGATGCCAAGAGCAGTCGGCATGGCTGTCGGTAAGTGCGAGCACCTGATGCCCACCGTCACCGACATCCCTGCCGACACAATGAGTTTTATTTCTGTTTGTCTGAACGGTGAAGGCGTGGCCCCACAGTAGCCGGTCAGGTGTTGGACAGTCCGTGGCTAATTGCGACAAATTGAGCATCTGTCTCGTGTCCGCCGCATGGTGCAGTGCAGCGACGCCCTAAGCCCGCTAGAGCCGGCAGCTCCACTGCCTGCGCTCCGGGCCGGGGCCGGATGGCAGGGTGGGGCGCAGCGCCTCACGATTAACGACGGCTGAATGTAACTTGGGTAATAATTTGAAGACACATTCACATATAAAATGTACGTTAATGGCCTATTTAGAAATGCTGAGAGCCTGTGTGCCTGTGTTGAATAACACTAGTCACAAGTCTATTCTGATTCCAGGCGCGGTGGTGGCCACGAAAATTTTGTGGTTTTGTTAGATTTTTATATGTGTTTGGCAAACTGATTACAAACTCAAAGAGATGCTTTTTTTTGTATTTTTGTTCCTAACAAAAATACAAAAAACGCATCTCTTAAAAAAACACCTTCCTATTTTGATTTTATTGTTTAGTTATATGTTAGGCAGGAAGGAGTAATTAATTTGTTTTCAAGGTTTGTACCTAATCTAAGAATTTGGAGGGGGTTAAGACCCCTGTGGCCCCCCTCCCTGGGGCCGTGACTGTCTAATTCTTCTCTTCATAATCCACGCTGCATGTCCGCTCCGAGTGGGGCGGGCGGCGGCATGCAGCCGAATCGTGTCAGCGGCCGGACAGCATCGAGAGGACTGCACGCGATAGCCTGTCCGGTGACGTGTGACGCGCCCATTACTCCACCACGTTGCAACCACGTCGTTACGCCGTCGAGTTTGTGTGCGCCATTAGCTCAGCCTAATTCTCAGACAATTTTTTATACTGAAGCATAGTTAACTTCAGCTCCGACAGCCGATAATTTTTCATTTCAATCACATTGACTTTTCTTGAACTCAAATTAATTGAACAACTTTTTCCTTTTAATAACAATTTAATAAGGGCTGTTTATCATTTAATAGACGATGATGACGGCACATAAAATCCTAATAAAGCCAGTCATTTGATTTATTGTGATGTTATAGTTTTGTTTAATTGCGTTAATTGCTATTTCTGCGCTTAGTGAAACAACGTGTAATTTTCACCAGCACTGCATCGGGCCGCACCACTCAAATCTAAATAATAATTTCGATTTCTGTGAGCCGCACGCACCGTCGTCGTCGTCAGTCGGTGCATAATGGCTGTATAGTAAACATAACGAAGGATAATTAGTCCGCGAGAGAGAAATATCGTGCGTCCACCGCCTGCGCCAGCACCGCGCCGCCCCATCATACCAATACGCGTTGGATTAGTAATTGGGACGCATCTCGACTGCAGAAGGCGGTTGTTTTAGCACCACCCAGCCCCCGCCCGCCCCCGCAATGAATGCAGGCCGCATGCACCGCAATTACTATAAAAAGTTGAAGTCCCGCATTAAGACGAGAAGAATGCACGTGCGAGGCGTAAAGCTGCTAATGGTCGGACGGTAAAGTTTTCTTTATTTAGCGGAGCCACAAGGTGCAGCTGGTGCAGTGCAGTTCGGTTACTATGTACTACAGAGCGCAGTTGTAGGTCCGCCACAGCGACAGCGGCGGCGGCGGCGGTTGCCTGAAATATGAGTTCTAAATATTTTGGTTAAAATTTTCTTAATAGTATGTTCATACAACAAATTATTTAAAATTTATACAAATTTTCTGGTCGTTAACTAGTCGTAAAAAAAAAATATTTGCGACTAGTTAACAACCAGAAGAAGTTGGATTTCTATTTCCTTTGTACAATTTTCTAAGCTGTGCCCATGCACTCGCACGGAGTGGCCGACGCATTGCAGTGTCGCAGTGCGCCACGCTGCCCCACCGCACACCACTAGCCATTGTGCACTGCACACAGCATGCACCAGCTAGAAGTTCTAGGTGGTGCCTCATTAGAACCACTCCTCAGACCACGACAATGCTGTATCGAGCTGCTTGGGAACTTTAGATACGTTCGACTAGGTGCGGGTACAGTGGTGGTCATATAATTAAGAACGCTGATATAAAGGGAATTTTTCAAACAAACACGCAAAAGTAATTGCGTGCAATATTTTTCATTTCTCTCAGTATCGTAATACTTTTCGATAATACCACTGTATTCATTGATTTGATACACATGATTAGCTAAAAATAAATGGACAAACTTTTTCTATTTCTTCTACACTACTTCTAAATATGGTATTCCTATTCACGTAATTAAGAACGATAAATAGTTTATTTGTTACTGTTTGTATAATTTCGGCGCCATAAGTGCTGTAAAAGATTAAATGTGACTGCTTCATAGAGAAACCAATGTGTAAAAATAAAAGTTGTGATAAATCTACAAGGGAAGTAATTATAAAACTTCGCTGGAAGAATTGGTCTTATAAAAAGATAACATCGTTTGAAACGATGTTTCGGTCATCTCGAGGAGTTGTTTCTCTCTGTTTAGGTACACGTGGAACATTCGAAGTAGTTTGATACGTAGCAAAATGCTTTACAGCCAGCGTGGAAAACCATCGTTTTTGAACATTGCAGATGGTCGGCTAAATCGTTTGCATGGCAAAACAAAATCCTTTTAAAGGATCCAATGAGCTGAGAAAAGAATATTTTGGTGATAACAACCCTTCAGTAATCTCAGCACGCACTATTCAAAGACGTTTGGGAGAAGAAAAATTGCACGGTAGGATAGCAAGAAAGGTATCCAATGTTGAAACTTGGCCACAGGCAAGCCCGGCTTGGATTTGCGAGAAAGTATGAAAACTGGACTGTGCGACAGTGGAAAAATTTACTTTTTTCTGATGAAATGAAAATAAACAGAGTATGTTCTGATGGAAAACGATATGTACGATGTCGCCCGTAACAGCATTCGACCCTAAGTACACGAAAGTTACATTTCGAAATATAATTCCGAAAAGCCCATGCCGGATAACGAAAATTGCACCGGAAGCCCAGACCCGTAATAATGTAATTATAAATATTATTTATAATGTATTTATATTATTTGATTGTCCTTTATAAATTGACAAAAAAAATAAAAAGTAAATTGCGCCAATTTTCGTTTTTATATTTGTACTCAGGGGGCCTACTCGGAAAAGGAAAATCGAAGTTTCTTTTTCGTTTTCGCGCAAAACCAACTCTTATGTCGCTTGCATAAGATTAGCGTTTGCACGAAAAATAATCAGAAACTTGGATTTAGTTTTTACGAGCCCAGGAGGTCCATAAACGTACGTGTACCAAATTTCAAGTCGATCCGGCATATTTATGGGCTTTTCGGAACTTTATCCTAAAACAAGCTGTATTATACTAGTGGCGTATTTTACTAGTTACTAGTGAGTGTATCTTCATATCTGTAGTGCCTTCAATGTCTAAATGTGTGAGCGATTCACCCACTGAACTGGATCTGGCGAGGAGTGTACCTATTCTGGCGCGACTCCAAAGTTGTCACATGCGACTTATTTTTGACTAAAACCTACAGCCGAAGCTGATTTATCACGACGAACAGAACGACGCGACGCGTCGCAGACAGAAAATGAACAGTCGTCTCCGAGATTTGTGTTCTTTTAGTTTTTATTAGATTAACAAGTACTTACTTAGCTTTCTAATAAATGATAACTTATGAGAGCGGAGCAGGCGGCATCACCATAATAAAACTAAATAACTAACACTTTATCGCCTGACAACGTTAAATACGCAGTTGTTTTATTTTAAAGAGTTTTATTTTCATCGTGACTTTCGGAGAGTTAATGTGGAGACCACAATTACTTTGCAAATACGTACTTATTGAACAAGAGACAACGTATTATCATAATCCTACAATATTATAAATGTCAAAGTTTGTGAGAATGGATGTATGGATTTTTGTTACTCTTTCACGCAAAAACTACTGAACTGATTGCTGGTATGAATATAGTTTGGGACATGAAATAACTTAAAGGTTACTTTTATCCCGATAAAACGCGGGCGAAGGCGCTGCGCAGCTAGTAATACCTAAATAATGCTGGACAATCTATACAGCATCATCTAGTCTCACAAGCTAAGTAGAGCGTGGGTTATGGGTACTAGATAACACTCTGACTTGCCAAACGTGTTTTGCCATCGACCACTGAGGGTTAAAAATATCGCTATAAAAAAATCGGTGTTGGTGTTAGAAAGGTGAAAATTTCCGTCAATTTTCACCTTTCTATACATAATACATATGTATTATTTAATTCCGACTCATAAAATAACAAGAAATAGAGACTTTTGTCCTAAAAACAATTTTTTATGGGTCGGCCACCCTTTTTTTTGGTATAAAAAATAGACACAACAAATTTCATAAAAATCAGTCAAGCCGTTTCGGAGGAGTTTGGTTACAAACACGACACGTGACTTTTATATACCTATATAAAGATTATATAAAGAAAATACCCAGAACAGATATTCGTACTAACATTTGTCCTAAGGCGGGAATAGAACCAGCAACCTCCTGCGTCGCAGGCGGACATTCAACCGCCATGCCACATCGGTCGTCAAATATATAAAATGGTAAAATAAAGATTTATTGAAATATTTACAAATACAATGCGCTAACGGTAGCGTAGGAAATGTATGAGCAAGTGATCGCGGTGCAGCGCAGTCCGGGTGCAACGGACGTGACCTGTCCCCCGCCCCCGCCCCGCGCCTTGACCCACTTCCCGTAGGAACAAGGTCGCGCCGCCCGCCCGCCCGCCAGCTTTCACTCAGCTGTTCCAACCAATACGTCACTGTTTCATCACTCTCTGCTCTCTACGTTCAGGGACACCGGAATAAACACCTCAATTTAAGCATCATAGATAGATAGAAAATACTTTATTGCACACTTAAAACTAGAAAACAGTTTACAAATGAGACAAAACAATACAAGTAACAATGGGCGGTCTTATCGCTCAAGAGCGATCTCTGCCAGACAACCTGGCCAACCATCATACTTGATTGTCTCTTGAAGCGTACTCAGCGTTTCATCTAGAGGGTACAAAATGCTTGCGCCAGGTTTTGTTTTTTGCTGTTCCTCCACGAGAGCATGTCACCCCATTTTTGAACCAAACACTACATCCTAAGAATGAAGGCACGAAGAAAACTTCACTTAGCGATTCTACTTTTTGGGGTCGTTTAGTTCGGCGTGCCTTCTTATTTATATGATAAACTTGGTTTAAGAAGGGAGGAACAAGAAGAAAATGCTGCTCTATTTTAGCATCGCTTAAGAATTCTTCTGCAGCTTTTAGGGGAAGTTTTCGTTACGCAGCAACAAAATGCTGGAATAATATTCCGCCACCCATCAAGGATATGACAAATAAAATACGTTCAAACTAAAATTACAACAGTTTCTCCTTTGCGCTCAGAAGGAAGATGAAAGACTGAAAGATAATGATCGATCCGTTATATAGTGTTTAGTAAATCACCCATGTAATTTATACTTATTTAAAACTTTATGTATTATTAATATATCATACCTCCAAGCTTAATTACCAATTATAATTAATTATAAATTTACCCGTTTCGCTTAAAGTCACAAACACACACACGGCGAAATACGGTCAGACCGACTGACTGAGCCGACCAACGGCGACTGTTCGACGACAATTAAAATAGTGTTAACATAAATTATTAATATTGAAAAAATGTGGTACTTTTATTGTACAAACACTGTACAATTATACATGACAAAATATAACACACATCAGTGAAGCTCCTGTTGCCCGGTCTCTTAAGAGTTCGGTGTTCTCAGGAGCACAACTCACAAACACTCGTACACTACACACGCACAACACAACACATACACACATTACACTCACAATAGGGTGTCCCATCCATGTATGAGCAATTTTTATTTTTGAGCTACACTTTGTAAATTTATGTTATGTCCACAATTTTGGTATTTCTGCTCGAGATTGCAACCGTGTTCTAATAAAGCTATCTCTAGAGGTAGTCAGTTACACTTCGTGGTGTAACAATTTTTTGTTGCACCACAAAGTGCAACTGATGCTACTAGTCAAGAACTTCAAAGCTTTTTTCCTTTGCCATGATTTGAAGGGGCTGTCTCCATTTCGTACATTCTTTTGTTATGCAAATTACAAAAAATTTGTGGCAGTTTGTACACTGGCTACCTGGACAGTCAAAGTAAAAAGTGTTTTCTATACGAAATAAACTAGTCTTGATAAAAAAATATAGATTATTTACCGAAGGGAAACTTATTTGTAGGAAAGATATTTGTAGTAGGTAACTTTAGAAATATGTTGAAAAACCAGCGATGCTGTAAACTGACACTCCTTTCACACTATTATTTCAGTCTAATCTCTAGCAGAGAACTAACATTTTGGTGGATTAAATATCCTGGTTTTGGTGCTACTTTTAACTTGACTTGCTTTTATTATTCGGTGCAATGCTAGCTCCTTAATTTGGTCTCTATCATCAAACAACAAACTGATAAGTAGGTTTGTTGTGTGTTCAAAAAAACATTTCTTTCTATTACAGAATCTACAGCTGATCTCAGATTTTCGGTTAATTCAGATATGACGTCACAACGAGGTAAGAAAGTTGTCAGCAATAGATGAACCTACAGGCAAGGCCATAGACATAAAGTTCATTATTTTTGTTTGTTGATAAACAGCCGTGACATTAACTGAAAAATATGACTCTTCCTGACATCTATTGACGGATAATATTACTATTATTTTTACACTAAAGCTACTCCAACAGGTGGCGTTGATATGCAACACTAAGCCAATGAGTGTTTGGTTCTAGGTTAGACCAAGAAAACCAATTGTTTATTTATAGTATTTGTGTATTTTTAACTCACGTGTTAAATATAATTTCTAAAAAACACAATATCCCAAAAATATATATATACCGAGCAAAGCTCGGTCAACCAGGTACTTAAGTTTATACAGGAAGCTGATAGGTTGCCTCTTTCGACTGAAAGTCATAGTATAGCATTTAGATGGGTTAAACTCAATTTTATTTCCTACACTCCAGTCATAAACCGCGTTCACATCACTCTGGAGGTTCAAGCAGTCATTTACGGAGTTGACTTCTGAAATTTACTTCAAATCATCAGCATACAACAAACATTTTGCGTGTTTTACTACCGAAGGAATGTCGTAAATCATTAAGATGAAAGTAGAGGTCCGAGAATAGACCCCTGAACAACTCCGGAGCGCGTGCGGTACGGGCCAGACACGTATATTCCCAGCTTGACAACTTGTTGCCTATTACGAAGTTAATCAGCAATCAGCCTGAGCAGTCCTGGTGCAAATCCTATGGCGTTTAATTTTACAAGTAGCACATCATTATTAACTCTATCAAAGGCCTTCCGAAAGTCAAAATACATCACATTCACCTGGCTTCCACTATCCATTCGTGCAGATATATACTCAACAGCTGTCAACAAATTGGTATTACGTGACCGCCTCTTCCGGAAGCCGTGCTGATCATTGCAAATAAGTTGGTCCACCTGTCTGTAAATTTCAGTGTGCAATAAACGTTCAAAAACCGTAGCTGGGCACGAAAGTATTGCATTCATTCATTTTAGTGCCCTCTCATCCACTAGGGACTGTTGCTGCTCTTTGGAATAGGCGTCACTCTTGTGAGCTTGCACTGCGGTGGATATACACCGGTAGCTATCGTAAGATTAAAAATAGTACACAGTGGCTGCACAAGGGACTTAACGCCTTGCTTACGAAACCACGTCGGGATGTTATCTGGCCCCATGGATTCGCTATTTTTAAGTCCCCTTTTAATACCATGGGCCACATCTTTACAGGTAATTTCAAAACTACTGACCAGGTTACTCGTGGAAGCAGTGTCAAGTTTATTAGCGGCGGCCAGCGTTCAAAACAGGTACTTCAGGATGGAAGACACTTGCGAAAAACTTGGCAAATGCCTCGGAAGCCTCAACGCCACTGAATGTCTTTCCTTAGTCCTTATCTGGTAAGGTTCGAACCCACCTGTACAAAGTACAAAGTTATTCAGGAAGTACGTGTACCTAATACCTATCTAGTTCACCGACATTCCTACATTAGCTTAGGAATGTCTACCTACGTTTAATACGTGATGTATGTTCTTCCGTATTAACGTTTCATTTTAACATAAGTTTAATAAATATACAGTTGCGATCAAACAGCGTTAGAGTTATCATTTCTCTTCCTCGGTAGCTCTAACACCACCCTTGGAATGGAGGCTAGACATATGTTGCCAGAAACTACGCGGATTGCAGGTGATATTATCCTCTATGCCCCTGATATAATTTTCATGCGCAGCAGAGATACGATTCTTCAATGAGGCTCTGAGCTCGGAAAAAGTCATGTAAGAATCATTACAGTTGCGCCGCTTCTATCTAGAGTGCATATTAGATTTTAACTTTGTTATTATATCACCAGGAAACCAGACCGGATAACGTCTACTGCTGGGACCTATGTTGCGTGGCTTCTTAGGTATAAACCTGTTAAAAAGATTATACATTTTATCGATAAATAGCTCGTAACATGAAGGTACGTCGTTGGATTCTAATACTTCACACCATGAAATTTCAGACAACGTATCAAAAAGTAGTATAACCACAGGTCACCCTTTTTAAATTCCAGTCTTTGCGTGAACATTAATTACTCGGTTCCATGCGGACTGAAAAGTTTTCTGCAGTAGTGCTAATTACTATGTCAAGGGGAGGATGGGGGACATCAACCTTGACTATTACATCGGTTATTTGAACATGCGTCTCCGTCGCATCATTACCCTCCTAAACCAATATGCCACGTTTGCCTTGCGCTCTGCTACGCACAAAATCAAAATCACCAAACCTAGTATTAAATATTTTACAGTTATTTTGTATAAGTAAGGTAAGTAAAAATATTTCATTTTATTTGTTATTTGTTTTCCATCATAGAAGTGACGTACCTACGACCGATGCGACGGCGCCGCATTATTAAGTACCACCGTACAGTACTTTAACGTCTCCGACTCGTACCGCAATTAAACAAGACAGCAGTCTTGTTTAATCCCAATAGCAAATCTATACGCGATTACTCGCATCAGAATGTATCTGTCGAGGACGACGTGAGTGAGGGCGTCGCTAAACTCGACGTCGTCGTACTTATACTCTGCAATATGTAACTCAACGCGGGAGTAAGTGAGACACGCTTATTTGGAGCGCTTGTAAATTCAATACTTACGATCTACCACAAGTACAACCAGTAAGTATAATTGGTTGGTAACGTGACTTCGAATTCAAAACAAGAAAAACAATAATTTGTAGTATCGCCACAACAGATTGAATACCGGTGCAGCTGTCTCGCGGCCGGCGCCCCGGCAAACGAGACCTATCATAGACAAGTAATTACCATGAAAAATACTGCGAAACTTACAAAACCTCTCCGGCCGCGTTGGTGGTGATGCTGCCGGGTCAGTGGCGAGACCATTATAGTAGCCAGCCGGTCTCTCGGCCTGTAGCCAGCCAGTGACTCGACCCAGCGCCGCCGTGTCGGATGCGTACAATAACGGGATTGCACTTTTCCTCCGCTCCGCTAGACTCCATGAATCCGTAATGCACTCAATAATGGCCGATACACCCGCTGCGCTATTTATTGGACACCAGCAGCGCCGCATGGGATGGTGGAAATCGACGCTTTCGCCAGCTGTATCTGAGATTGCGGAGCACGGCATATAGCGGCCCTGACATCCTGTATCTTGCAGGGCAGAAATGTTACTGTACCTACTTATTTTCTTGATATAGAAACCGAAAGGTTCCAGGAAAAAATCGGGCTGCATAATAAGAGGGCCGTTGCTTCCTGAAACGGGAGTGTTGTTAGCAGCTATAACGCCGAATATTCTGCTGAAACGTCTCCTGCAGAATGAATGTTCCAATATTCAGTGTTTTCTTTATAATCACGATTTTACATAGAAAGTGAACGTCTCGGGTACATACAGCGGGATTGCGGTAAACCGCTGCTTCAGGAGTAAACGCGGAGGATGATACCTATCGGACTCGTCGAGCGTGAACATCGTTATTTTGAAGCGTTCTCACATAGCTTGAACAAGCAGCGAACAGTGGAAGTAAACAGGGTATTATTTAATTTGAAGCGACTCTCCGCTGGGACGGGACGGACTCGCAGCAATTTGTGGCAGCAAATATTGTGTGCGGAGGGACTGGCCTAAGTTAACAGATCAGTATCACGTGGGCATTGACATATACTTGTGACTACTAACGAAAATATTATATTCGAGCTCTAAAACATTACCAGTGTGCTTGAATGGAGTACATCCAATGTTAATGTAAAAACTCCTCAAAAAGTAGGTCAATTATGCACTGAAAAGCAGCAAGAGCTTTTAAAAGCTTTTTCGCGTTTTATATCTTATACCTTTAAACGAGAAATTCTTGACTATTTTTTTTAATAAAAAAATAAATAAAAAAAGGATTCATCAATTTTAGAAAATGTCGTTTTATTGGTGTTTTTGATAATCAGCTTTATCGATAGGGCACTCCCATAGACAAGATTTCAACGCTACAAAGCCTTCATCTTTCATGTATGACAGCTTTTTTTTTTAATTTGCAGCATTTACTCGGATATGACGTCACAATGGGGTAGGAAAGTTGTCAGCGATAGATGAACCCATAGGTAAGGCCATAAAGTTCATTATTTTTGTTCGTTGATAAACAGCCGTGACATAAACTGAAAAATATGACTCTTCCTGACATCTATTGACGAATAATATTACTATTATTTTTTAAATTGGGAGCAACTAACTGCTCTAACTACATAACAACAGTAAAGCTACTCCAGCAGGTGGCGTTGCTAAGCCAATGAGTGTTTGGTTTGAGGTTAGACCAAGAAAACCAATTGTTTATTGTTTATGCACGCAATCGTTAGATGCAATTAGGAATGCTACGGGAATCAATCCCATCGTGTCTGTGCAGCCTCTCTTAGAGTGCACACAATGTCCCCAGGCTCGTTTTTTCAAGGGACAGAGAGGCCTCAAAATTCACCAAACAAGAATTCATAAGGATCCCATTATCCCGCTGTCTGTTCCGGTTGCAGGAGCGGTAGATATTTCGATGATGAAAAATTCTAATAGTGTGGCTGACACATCCCCGTTTTGGAAAGTTCTGAGTGAGTACAAAGCTACAACCCCTGTTTTTAAACGTATTCCTAGAGGTGCCCGCATCTCTGTCGCTTCTGCTCTCTCAGAGGCCATTAGGAATACTGTATCAAAAAACACCAAACGAGCTTGGGAGCATTTACTAGTTTTCCCTTACAGAGTACTACATGTAAAAAAAGATTTGGCCAACAAAGCTTCTATCACGGTTAGAATCAAACAAAATTGCGTTAGGTACACTGCGTGCGAAGGGCAGCCTATTTCAATTGTTGATCAGGTCACACAACAAAATTCCAAATCAAATAAACCATTGTCTGAGTCTACTATCTATAGACTTGTAGAGAGTAAACTCAGTGATGGTGACATAAAAGGTGCCTCTCGCATACTTTTTTCAAATGACACGATGGCGCCAAATAACGATGATACTCTCATATCTCTTGAGAGTAAGCATCCAGCTGCAAGGGCCAATATCCAACTCCCCGATCCACCGCAAGAGAGTGATGTCGCTGTGGACATGATCAGCCAGGATGTGCTTAAAGCTGTCATGTCTTTCCAGAGTGGCTCCGCCGGCGGCCTGGATGCTGTGACTCCACAGCATCTAAAAGATCTTCTTTCTGGTGGGTCTGGCCATGCAGGTGAAGTCCTTCTCGAAAACTTGACATCTTTAATCAACCTGATGTTGTCAGGTCGAGTCAACAGCGAGATCACAGAACTCTTGTACGGTGCGAATCTTTGCGCACTAAAAAAGAAGGATGGCGGAATAAGACCCATAGCCGTGGGCACCACCTACCGCCGCCTCGCGTCTAAAGTCTGCTGTCGGAAAGAAGCCGACTACCTAGGCGATTATTTTCGACCAATTCAGCTAGGCTTTGGTTCGCGAGGCGGATGTGAGGCCGCAGTACATTCCCTTCGTACATTTTTGGACAAAAATGATGGGGAGGTAATTCTGAAGGTAGACGTCAAAAACGCCTTCAATTCCGTAGACAGGGGCGCCTTGCTAAAAGAAATTAAAGACAAAATTCCAGAAATTTATCCCTATCTCTGGCAATGCTACGGTTCACCGTCAAAATTAATTTACAGAAACAATGTCATTTCGTCCGCGGTTGGTTGTCAGCAGGGCGACCATCTTGGTCCGGCCATTTTTAGCCTTGCTATCCAACCAGTAATTCAACGTCTTAAATCCAAACTTAATGTTTGGTATTTAGATGACGGAACGATAGGGGGAGACGTGGACACAGTTTTTAATGACCTAAAAATCATCACAGATGAATTTCGGCAAATAGGTTTAGAACTAAATTTTTCAAAGTGCGAGCTTTTTATTTCGGACTCTTGTGTAGACAAAAACAATATCATAATAAAATTCAATAGTTTGGCTCCCAACATTACAGTTGTAGATAAATGTTCACTTCGCCTCCTTGGTTCACCAATTTTTGATGAGTCTTTTCAGTCATTTGTAGATGAGAAAATTCAAAATTTCAACAAAACCTCGAACAGACTTCTCAAAATTAATAGCCTTATGGCTTTTACAATTATTCGGTTTTGCTTGTTTGTACCTAAATTTACGTATTCTTTGAGATGTTGTCAACTGTGGAAACACAGCGAGCTCTTGGAAGGCTTAGACAACATAATAAAGAATACTTTATCATCGGTTTTGAATATCTGTTTCGATGACAAGGCATGGTCGCAGGCCTCCCTGCCTGTCAAATTGGGAGGCTTAGGTATCCGCAAAATTTCAAGTGTAGCCCTGCCAGCGTTCTTGTCTTCCGTCTACAGCACTAGTTCTTTAGTGGAAAATTTTTTAAATCCGTCTTTGGTCTCACCTGGCAATTCATTCGAAATTTCGTTCTTAGACGAGGCTCGAATGGCCTGGCATAGTGCTTGCCCTGATGCTGCTCCCCCAAAATCTCTTTTGTCCCAACGGCAATGGGACGGGCCTCTGTGTGAGTTGACACGGAATTGTTTGTTACAAACGTGCTCCAGCTCTGCAGATCGTGCCCGTCTCCTGGCCGTTTCTAAATGGGAGTCAGGACATTGGTTGCAAGCACTTCCTTCATATAATACTGGCACTCTATTGGATCCCGTAACTTTCCGTATAGCAACATGTCTTCGGTTGGGTGCAAGGTGTTGCGCGCCTCATCAATGCCAGTGCGGTACTGTTGTCGAACAGCTTGGTCATCACGGATTATCGTGTACTAGGGCTGCCGGTCGGATATCTCGCCATGCCAGCCTTAACGACATCATCCGGCGGGCCTTTGTCACCGCTAACGTACCAGCTATTCTCGAACCGAATGGTCTGTTGCGTGACGATTGGCATGACTTTAGTCCCTTGGGAGCTGGGCAGGCCTATAGTGTGGGACGCTACATGTGTCGACACACTTGCGCCTTCCCATCTTTCAAGGACATCCGTGAGGGCTGGTTCGGCGGCAGATTTGGCCGAGGATATCAAGAGGCGCAAATATGCAGGTCTCGACAGAGCCTACGCATTTGCTCCCCTTGGAGTCGAGACCCTAGGTCCGTGGGGTACCGAGGCTCTCCGGGTTTTCAAAAAATTATCTGAGCGCCTGGTCGAAGCGACGCGTGACCCGAGAGCTGGTGATTATCTGGCGCAGCGCATTAGCATTGCCATACAGCGGGGCAATGCAGCCAGCGTCTTGGGGACGCTTCCGACTGGTATTGATATGGACCAGTTGAGCTATCTGTAGATTGTTTGCAACAGTCTGCAGTTAGCTCAATTGTTTCAATTGTAAATACTAGTTTAATTTCTTTATATTATTTGATTGTTTCATTGTTTATTTATATTATTTGTTGTCTTTTCAACTCACCTTTTAAATATGATTTCCAAAAAACCCAATATACCAAAAAATATATATATATGTATACCGAGCAAAGCTCGGTCAACCAGGTAGTGTGTTTTATAAGAGTAGGCTACATTACTCAGCGGCGCGTACGCTCGCGGTATAATCGTATTCCGGCTGATCCCGCCGCCAAACATCCATATTTTTCGGTACCCCCCGCGCCGCTGCCACGGCGGCCGCGCCGGACTCCACCGCCGCGCCGCCGCCGCCAACGCGCCGTCGTCCGCCGCCGCCGTCCATAGCCGCCACTAGAGCCAGCTCGCCTCGTCTCGGTTGACGGCTCTCACTGGACACGGATGTGGTTAACTTTATCCTTACTGCTGATACGAATAATCTCAGTTCAAACATCGTTATGTACATTCGTTGATGGGCTTAACGCTTTGAATGTCAGGCTTCAGCACCCTGCTCATAATAAGTACTATGTAACAGTAGCTCTATCATGCACATTGTGTGTCGTCAGCAATGAAATCCCTTATGAAATAAGCAGCAATTCATCATACGAACGTTTCTATCAACAATCACAACACATATTGATCCCAACCCAAGCCAACCTCAGTGCGGCATTCAAATCAGAACAACCCGCTCGTAACGCGGTGGAGTGTACCTCAGTCCGCGACCAGCCGCCGCCGCCCTTCTTGTCTCCATCCGCTCCGCGACTAGCCCGCTCCGGACCCGCTCCGGCTGCTCGGCGACGTGCTAGGGGTGCTAACAACCCTGCACAGTCGCACGGGACGACCACATTTGTATTTGTATTTGTTTATTATGCAACTAACACGATTTTTACCAAACCAATTACATTAGTTACTTAGTATTAACACATCATCATGCTTATACTTATTAACTTATTATAAAGAACATTTAAAAATACACACGTAATAAATTCATAACAACATTAAAAATTAAAAGCTTTTCAGTTAATGGGAAAATAAATTAATTGAAATAATAAATAACATTTAATTATAATATTGAAATGATTGATGCCGATTAAAAATAATAATAACAACAAAACGAGCAAGTATCGTTTCATTCATCACTCTCACAAAATCTCAGGCATACTAACATTAAATACTTCCATTCATCTGCGAAGATATCGCAGTCTGGGTTCTGATCTAGGAGTCTGTTAAGTCCGGCGAGAGTACGAGGCAGTGGAGAGTTGACACGAGCGACGGTTCTACTGAAGGGCACAGAGAATAGTCTGTGGTTTCTGTTGCGGACGTAATTGTCCGGAAGGTAGAGCCGAAACAAAAGGTTATGCAGATCAGGAACGTCGATCATACCACGAAGCACCTTGCACATTGTTGCCGTCTGATCGTACGCTCTTCTGGTCTGGAGGGAATTATACCCGAGACATCCTTGGAGAAACCTAGTTGGATACAAATATGGGTAATACCCAAATTCTCGCTTGTACTGAGACCTGAGAAACGCCTTCTGAACCTTCTCCAGTAACAGTGCGTATGTACTTTCATGTGGATTCCAGACGGAACTACTTGACTCTAGTTTACTCCGCACTAGAGCCCCGTACAGAAGCCGCACAACACTGTCACTGCGAAAGTCTCGAGCATTTCTCATAACAAAGCCAAGTCTTTGAAAGGACTGCTTGGCGACCGTAGTTATGTGGTCGTGAAACGTAAGTTTTCGGTCAAAAGTAACTCCTAAATCCTTGATTACCGTTACTCTAGAGATCGTGTTGCCATGAATTGAGTAGTCAAAGCATAACGGGTTTTTCTTTCGACCGAAAGTTATCATTGAGCACTTGGAAGGGTTAAACCCCATTTTGTTATCAATGCACCATTGACAAACCGCGTTAACATCACTTTGAAGCGCCTCACAATCTGCTGTGGAACGTACGACAGTATAGAGCTTTAAGTCGTCAGCGTACAATAGACACTCCGCGTGCTCTACAACGTCCGGTAAGTCATTAATCATTAAAATAAAAAGCAAGGGACCCAAGATAGAGCCCTGACTTACCCCTGATCGCGTGTGATAGGGTGCAGACTCATAGATTCCAAGTTTAACATACTGCTGGCGATCGCGCAGATAGTCGGCGAAAAGTCTGAGAAGCTCGGGTGCGAAGCCTATGGCGCTTAGTTTGGACAGCAGTATGTCGTTATTGACCCTATCAAACGCTTTTTGGATATCGAAGTAGAGCACGTCCACCTGACAGCCAAGATCTAAGTTACTTGAGATATACTCTACAAGCGTCAAAAGATTAGAGCTGACCGACCGCTTATCTCTAAAACCATGCTGGGCACTGCATAAGAAATTCTTGACTTGAGCGTATATGATTTTGTGTAAGGTGTTTTCAAAAATCTTAGCAGGAGAAGACAAGATGGCGATCGGACGATACTCCTCGACAGCAACCTTATTCGAGCTTTTTGGGATCGGTGTTACCCTTGACACCTTCCACTGTGCTGGATACCTACCTGTCCGTAATGCTAAATTAAAAATGTGATACAGTGGAGTCACCCAGCTTCCGAGCCGGTGGTATGGCGTCTGGCCCTATAGAGCTTTTAGCTTTTAACTTTTTAATTCCATAGAGCACATCTGACGGTGTAAATTGAACAATATTAACATAGTTACTGTTACAGCTTTGGTCACAGAGATTAATATTGTCAGCGTCTAACGCTGGGACATCTGCCAGAAAAATACTTCCAAAGAAACTCGCAAATGCCTCAGCTGCCGCAACACCCGAAAACGACTTTCCCTTATAGGTAACATTAGCATCAAACCCACCCTTAGCTCGCAAACTAGAGATATGCCGCCAGAATTCGCGCGGGTTTAAAGCAAGGTTGTTTTCAATATTTCTTAGGTATATTTTATAAGCATTAGATGCGCGCAATTTGAGAGACGCCCTCAATTTCGAAAATAACCTATAGTTCTCCTCAGACTTGGTTTTTTTCCAGTTGGTATGGAGTTTCCCCTTTCGCCTAGTATCCTTTATAATGTCGGGGGTAAACCAAACTGGATAACGCCTTGCACCAGTTTTCTTGCGACTCTTCGTCGGTAAACACTTATCAAAGATTTCATAAATAGTGGCATAGAAAGCCTCTGTGGCAGAGGTTATATCGACAGACAGTAACACTTGATCCCAGGAAGCATTTGAAAGACAGTGGTGCAAAAGCTCAGTATCACAACGTTTAAGGTTCCAGTCTCTAGTTGGATTTATATTACTAGGTTCAATGCAGTCCGAACTACGTGTCATCTCTACCAATACCTCGACATCTAGAGCAGGATGGTATGCATCCATGGGGACTATACCCTCCGTGCTAGAGACTAGCACCTCCTTTATCCCTTCGCTCTCCTTAGCCAGAACAATATCCAGAATACCACCATGAAAGTTCAGAACTACGTTTTTTTCAATAAAATTTGAAAAAGATAAAAAATAACAATAATAATTTTGAATACTTACAGAAGCACTATTTAAATTTATATCCCCTATGATTATCACATATCCCTTTAAATTATTAATAAAACTCTCAGTTTTACAAAACCACCGCATATAGTCTTGATCAGTAGAACTAGGTTTCAAATAGACAACACATACGTGAAAGGCACGACCACCCCAGGTAAAGCTCGCCCACAGGTCCTCGCCGACGTCCGTCACATACAGTAGCTACTGCCCAACTGTTTTACTAACATGCTCAGAACTATTTTTATAAGATATAAAAAAGTATACACTCATATTCGTTGCGAATGCATGTTTTGATGCCGGCCAGTATATAAAAAAAAAGCACAGCTAATGTGAATGATTTACGCGTATGTACATGTAGGTGTGCGGTTTCAATTAAATAATCCCCTAGTTCAAAGCCTTTCCTCCTAAGCCCTTGTCTTTTGTGATAAACTTACATTAGCGGGCACATAACATTTTCCAGCTGAAAAATTACATACATAGGTACTTACTTACCTTTTCAATAAAACCTTCGTAGAGTAGAAGCAGTGCTACCGTTTCACGCACATACTCGTATGTACTTATGTTGTATGTAGGGACGATGAAGACGCGTTATTTACCCGAGTGACCCCCTAAAGAAACGTTCCTCGGGATTGAGTCTGATCTTTGAATTTTAAACAGACGTTCGTTCTTTTGTGGAGGGCAAGTGGGGCGCGGCGCGTACCCCGCGTACGTATGTACTGTAGTTAGGTACACATCGGAGGGGCTGTGTGGAGAGACCCGAGGAAATGGGTAAAAGATCATACCTAACAATAATGGCATCAAATCGAATAGGTACCTGTTTCATGAACACACGTAGGCCGAATGTTCCATCTGAAACTTGTGATAGGAAATATACTTACCAGTAAGTGATACCACGGTTAATTTTCTAAGTCACGTAGGTAGGTACCAGAAGTTCTAACAAGTACCTACCAACTAGAGATGAGTCCGGTATTCAATAACTGACTCAGTACCTGTTAGCATGGTCCTAAAATATCTAACGCTATTGTAAAATCCGCATACCGCTAGGGAATAACTGTGCAAAGCGAGCATCGCGCCTAACCGACCGTGAGCCATAACTACCCAACGCTTCAATACCTATACTTACCTAACTATCATCTACGCATAGGTACTAGCGGATCGTTCACCCGTAAAGTTATGTAGCTGCAACAAGTATTTGGTATTTTAACCAAAACGGTTAGATGGTATTTCTAACCAAATCGGTTAGATGGTATTTCTAACCAAATCGGTTAGATGGTATTTCTAACCAAATCGGTTAGATGGTATTTCTAACCAAATCGGTTAGATGGTATTTCTAACCAAATCGGTTAGAAATATATTGGGTAGAAATCAGAACAGGTATAGAGTATTGTAACGTTATTGGGTACCAGTTGGTACTAGCGGTATTGAAACAAAATACCCAACTAATAACCGGTAGCCAAAATATCCAATAACTCCCATCCTTACTACCAACTATCTTCTGATTAATTTCAGTGTGTTGCGCGAGCTCACCTCGCCTCGCCTCGTCGTCGTCGCGACTCGAGTTAGGAACTCCGATGACTGTAGTCAAGTGAGCTATTTGAATGATGCTGATATTTATTACAATTTGATATAGTGGAAGTTAGTATGTATGTTGTGGCTGCACAGTGCACAATGCGCGGGCGTGGGTTATGTATGAACAATCGCATTCAAATTAAATTTTACTGGTCTCGTAATGTGGCGCGACGCATTTTACGGTGAGACTTATTTGTTGTTCCTACCAGTCGAGGACTTTTAATAGAATGTTTTAAAACCATCAGGACATTTTGAATCTTTTGATTATTACTATAATTATTGATTCGAATTTATTTAATTATATTCTGTTAATTCATAAAGGTGACGCACGGGTCGCGGGGTTGTCGCGCGCCTAGCCCGCCATGTGTGCCGCCATGGTGTGCTGCAGATGGTATCTGACGCAGTATCAGGATAGGGCGAGCGTGAAATAAACTTTTATGGAAAACACGACGAAATCTCCGATAAATTAGGCACTAAAGGATAAAATGCAAGCTAAAATTCAAAGGTAGGTAGGTATTGTGCGAACACAAAGCTTGGCCTTAGCCACCTACATAAGTATGTATGTACAATACAGACACCTATAATATGTAAATACGGTAAGTTCCGTAAAGCTCCCGCAGAGCACAAGCTCTCAAAACCTGCAATAAACTTTGAATTAGTTTAAAGATGAGTAATATGTTAGCGGTGCGGTGCGTTAGAATGAATGGGACATTAGTGCGCGACGTGACCGGGGTACTGGTATCTGGTACCCGGGTAGAGTACTACTGAGGGCCTACTCCAAAAACCAAATTCAAAGTTTCTAATCCGTTTTCAAACAAACTCTTATCATAATGCAAGCGACATAAGAGTTGGTTTTCACGAAAACGAAAAAGAAACCTCCATTTTCCTTTTCCAAGTACCTCTGGTACCGTCACCGCGCGGACGGTAATTGCACGGACGAAGCGATGCGACACTACAGTACACTACAATGCAGATTCAGTATTGCAAATGGTTACAGGCGCCTTGTCAATTCTCATGTCACTGTCCCTGCGCTGCCGACTTCAACCGATGATAATAAATAATGCTCTACTTATTGCAAAGATCGACAAAGACGTTCCCTCTATTGCCAGTAAGAAAGGAAAGGATATCAGAAACTTTATAACAATTTTCGCTCACCTCGGTAGGTGAGCAGATTTACAGATTTGCAATTGAAACAAATTGTTGTCCTGCCACCATAAATAGAGTATCCCTGTAACTCTAAACTATTTTGGCAACGCTTTCATAATCATTAATGATTTTTAACCGACGACTTCGAAAATAGCTGTATATACACATTAAACATGTCGATGTGGTCCCATATAATATTTATTCCCGAGGGATTACTTTTTATCCCGCAAAACTTAAAACAGTGTAAATAAATAAAGTTACAAGAATTTTGTAGGTGGTTACGCAAATTGAATTGATTCGAATTCAAATAAAATTTTGACATTTTCTCATGCAAAAAAATCAATTTATTTAATTAGAACGATTACAAAAAAAAACATTGACGTCATAATAGCATTTGTCAATTGGGAATTCTTTTAATGTATTTATGAATAAAGAATCGGAATCAATGTTAAAAGACATTACTATGTACGTTTGGTAGGTAGATTTTTATAGATTTTTATCATTTATGACATTTTATAAGGGCCGGTACTGTGCATAGGTACACAGGCTAAATGACGGTTGTATGATTTTGTTTCTGCCTGGTCTAAGTGGGTATTTTCTGGGGAGTTCGTCGAGTGTTTTGTACAAGTTAGGGTATTTTCGCGCAAACTTACAGAGTTCTAATATGTAAATAGATGGCAAGGTTAAAATTTTAAACTTCTTAAAAAAAGGTTTGCAGCTGTCCGTTCTTTTTATATTTGCTAGGATACGTGCTCTACACATTTCTTCTGCTTAATTAACAGATCTTGTACATCTGTGGTATTTGTGCCCGACAGAAGCACACTTCGTGATAAGTGACTATGTGTGTATGTATGTGCGTAATAAGCATTTAGCGGTGTCGGAAGGTCAGTATATCAACATCTAGGACGGTGACATCGCACGTTTGACTCATTAGCCGTACCCCGCGCGCCCCGCACTTGCTGCCGCGATGATTGTTCGCGCCAGCTGTTCTATTATTAGCGTTCAATGATTCTACGTCAAAGGGATGTAGGTACCCTAACATAGGTTTTGGTCGCTTGCAAAAACTAAAAATATTTTTTGTGAATAGACTACGTATTTACTGTTTTCGGAATTTTCCCTTTACTTGTGCTATAAAGCCTTTCTTCTTGTTGAATTTCATGATTCTAGGTCAACAGGAAGTACCCTATAGGTTTTCGGTCCATGGTAAGAATCAAATATTACTTTTTATATGAATAAACTCCAAAATTCACGGTTTTCAGATTGTTTCCTTTATTTGTACTATAAGAGCTTTCTTTTTGTCGAATTTCATGATTCTAGGTCATGGGGAATTACCTTATAAGTTTTCGGTCCATGGTGAAAATCCAATATAACTTTTTATATGAATAAACAACAAACTCACGGTTTTCGGTTTTTTTCTTTATTTTTGTTGTAAGCATCCTTGCATCTTGCCAAATTTTATGATTCTAGGTCAACGGGAAGTACCCTATAGGTTTTCGGTCCATGGCGAGAATCAGATATAATATTTTATATGAATAAACTAGAAATTAACGGTTTTCGGATTTATTCCTTTATTTGTGCTGACCTTGCTTTTTGCGAAATTTCATCTTCTAGGTCAATGGGAAGTACCCTATAGGTTTTGATTCACATACAAATGTCTTCTTCTTCTTCTTCTTTTAGCTTTGGCTCTGCATCTGGATTGATGCAATTCTGCCAGTGTCAGTTAGGTATGAATTGCGCATTTAGGAACAATAGATTAAAATTCATACAAATGTCAAAAAAATTGGGCATAAACGGCTGTAACTTTTGATTGTCATAATGTAGAAGTTTGATTTTTATAACGGCTCCAAGAAGTTACGGACCTGAGTATTTTATGTTAATATCAACTCCATAACTCTACGCGTTTCTGAGAAAAGAGGGTTGACAGACGGACAGACGGAACAAGGGTTCCGTTTTTCCTTTTTAAGTACGGAACCCTAAAAGCATCAAAAACGCACTGACATTATTATGTACTAAGGGTATGGAGGATAGATACCCCTAAAGGCACCTAAGGGCATCTATATCGCGGAAAATTGAGGCGTGTATCCTTTTCGATATGGATAGATGCCATTTTATTTTTAAAATAAACTAAATTCTTAAGAGTGATTATTGACAGCTAGATGTTGACTTTTACCAGTATAACGAGTTTATAAAAACAGAAAGGAATTTATTACGACATTAAAAGTTAGGAAACAGTTAATAGTCACGTACAAAAATTTGACGCGTTTATTGCATTCACCCTCCCCGGAGCCGGGGTGGCGCGGCGGCGGCGGGGCGGCGCGTACGCTGTATTGTAGAAGCACGCAGTCCTGTGTGCGGACAGGGTGTATGACGCACTAATCACTGGTGCGGTGCGCGTGACGGAGTGTCGCAGTTTCCTGACCAGCACGCTTATTTACCTGCCATATTGCCTGCCGAAGGAAATTCTTCTTCTCGCTCTAACTGTATTTTATTGAATTTAATCAAGTGCATCACTGTGTCAAGTATAAAAGTTTAACAGATAGCTTTTTAATGCGGATATTGTGTTAGATCAATTATCAACAATATTGCAGGACAACTCGACACACGCAAAGAGAATACCACTGCACTGCCTGACACGTCCTACACGGCGACAGTACACTCGGTAATAGTGTAGTAAAATCGTAGAGGTGTCGATGGCACGCGACTGTCGGGACGTCCGACTGCACCCCCGCGGGTGAGACAGGCTCCGGTAACGCATTTACCAGCCGTGACCTGCGTAGGGGGGTCGCTATCGCGCAGTGCCGGCCCTGGTGCATCGGGCCACAGGGAAACAATTAACATGAGATTAAAACAAATCAAAGTGTTGTCTATTTACAGCATTTAGTACAAATATGTACGAGGCAAAGGACTGCCTTGAAAGATATATCATCATCAGCCCATACACGTCCACTGCTGGACATAGGCCTCCCCCGTACGACGCCACAAATAGCGGTCCTGAGCCGCCTCCATCCAAACTCCAAAATTCTCCCTGCGACCGCTACGATGTCGTCGGTCCATCGAGTGGATGGTCTCCCATGTAGGGGGGGATTTGCCATAATCATCACGCTTGGCAGGCGTATTGGTGATCGCAGTGTTGGTGTTGAAAAATACTCAGAAGGAAGCTGCTGCCCTTCCTCTGGTAGGTTCCCTCAGTCGGCTCTTACGACATCCACGGTTTGAGTTGGAGGGGTCGATATTCGTACGCCGCGGCCCCACGGCCGCGTTGATAATTGAAAGATATATATATGTATATATTACATTCAAACGTTACATACGTAGTAGGTACTTGATCTATTTATCTTAAGCACTAAGTTCTCACATAATTTGCTAATATATTTCCATCATCATTGTATCCTGCTCAACGGCTTAAGTTAAATTTTTCGTTGACGTATAAGAAGTGGTCAAACCGTGTAGTAAGTAACGTCTTAATCTTCTTTGTACCAAATTAATGGTTTAATTATTTCTAGTAGTTTTAAATATTAGCTGGAAATTCTCCGTGCGAATCGGAATCCTACCGTTTAGGTTCTTACGCCGACTGTCACTGTCACCCATAGCCTGGTTACACCGAACAGATCCCGAACAGCCCCGCCACGTCCATGCCGCCGCTCCACCGCCGCCGCGTCGTGTCGCCTCGCCCGCCGCGTACGATGAACCTAATCGAGTTTGTTTCTTTCAGTGACGCCTGATGGACAGACACCTCCTGATTCGGTTTGCTTTATATCTGACTAGCTGCTGCTCGCGCCTTCGCCCGCGTTTTATCGGGATAAAAAATAGCCTATATATGTTATTCCAGGTCCCAAACTATACTCATACCAAATTTCAGCCTAATCGGTTCAGTAGTTTTTGCGTGAAAGAGTAACAAATATCCATACATCCATCCATACAAACTTTGACATTTATAATATTAGTAGGATTTCACTTCTGACTGTCTTTGTACCATTTGAACAGCTAACTCTTCTTAGTAGGTATTTTGATTGTAGTTAGTCACTCACTACGGAGTGCTTGAAAAAATTTTGAAGGGTCAAATTATCCGAAAATATTAAAGAAACATAAACAAAAAATATTTGTCCTTTGTCATATTGTGCAACCGAGGATGATGCTCGCTATGTGTAGCTCTCGCCTTTAGATTAGTTCTCATAAAGGGCCTCTGTGCCCTGTGTTGGCTTAGGCTCCACGCATGCCTCCCATCCCAAAGGACCGGGTCACGATATGGCCCGTGATCATGGAAATGATAATAACAAAATTATAGCAGTCATTCCTAGTTTTGATTGATACACAGGGCACGCCGCGCCGGACTAATAGACTCGTGATTACCGTTGAAATTACTTGAGTGCTGGAGACATTTTAAAATCATCAACTCCTGTGACAAATAGTCCTAGCTGATGACCGCTGTCTTAAATAATAGTGATGCGCGCGGTAATAGCACGTCATCAAGCGGGAATTAAGGCGCGTCCACACGCTGCCAATGCGCCGTGCCGCGCGTGCAGCCGCTGGCTGCTGCCTCGCATTAGCGCCGCCGAGTGTGCGCATTAATGACATCGGATGACAAATTACGTCGTCTTTACACTTACATATTTGTCACCTTTTTACCCGACTACCGAAGGACAAGGGTTATGAGGTTGGCACCCTGTGTATGTATGTAGCTGATTTTTATGTTCCCAAGTAACGCTGAAACTTACAGTCCGATTTGAACAAATGAGGTGTAATATGATTGTCTTAATAGCCTAATTATTAAAGGCACTTAAGACAAGTGGCAGATAAAAATTGGGGTCTAACGAGATAGCGGGGTCTTAAGTAAGGGTCAGGTTAATGATTCTCAAGTTATCAGCAAAAAGGTCTCGAAAAAATATAGTTAAAAACTAACGGCCTTATGCTATGCATAATGATTTAGCGGCCCACTAGATGCTCATTAGAGCATTGTTATCAAAAAACGTTATTCATAATGTAATTGTTTGCGGCGAGTTAGCAGCTGGTTAGCAAACCCCGATCCCTTCTTTACGTGAGCTAGAGCTAGCTTAGCGACTGTTAATATTGTCAAATTCAAACACTTGTATGCTTTGTTGTGTGTTTTGCACCCTTAAGTATAACTAAATATAAATTTACCTATTAAAATAATAAATATTATTGCATTCTCAAACTTTTAGTAACTTCTGCCCGCGGCTTCGCGATCTCCACGATCTTTACATGTGCGAAATTCCACCTGATCTATTCACCCCTTTTGGCGTTGTCTTCAGCCAAACATTTTCACAAAGACACGGCACAACGACACAAACTTTCGCCTACATAATATTAGTAGGACCATTAATTTTTTTTTTATATTTTATTTATTATTATTTTTTTAGGTTTTCTAACCCGACAGGTGAAACGTTACTTTATTTCTAAGCCTCCGCTATCTGTCTGTCCGACTGAATCACTGTGTCTAAATGACTATCACAGGTTTAGCAGTGAGTTAATTAAAATGTTCGCTAGGGTAAGCCAACGATTGCTATCTTTTTCTATTCATAATAGTCTGCTAAACTGTCGCTTACTAAAATAGGTAAGCATAGACCACAGAAATAT
Organism: Eupithecia insigniata; assembly: GCA_947859395.1. Lineage (NCBI taxonomy): Eukaryota > Metazoa > Arthropoda > Insecta > Lepidoptera > Geometridae > Eupithecia > Eupithecia insigniata. The sequence continues at coordinate 15,534,599 of OX402004.1, read as the reverse complement.
AGGAAGTCTATACTCCAAATGCAAACCATAGACAGGCAAACCTCATTGGTATATTACACGTTCAATAATATCGGCATGTCACGATAATATTGATAGTATAATAGGCCGTATCGCAGTATCGTGATATTATCTAGAAATCTTGCGATCCGCGATATAATACGCGATAATATTGAAAATGTAAGCGCCTCGCAATATTCGTCTTTTCGGTGCGGATCTTTTTGGTCTGTTTTGGACTTTTTTATACCTATGCGGAACTTAAGCGGACCATAACTCAGCGGATTTCTTCGGACCAAAATACTTATCGACTGTATATAACTTTATTTATGCATAGTTTGCACTGTAGTAGCAGAGAATATTATAATAATACTAACATAGTAGCTACAGTGAGATATGTGCCGTCGTATTTTAGTTAGTTCCTCAAAGAAAGATAATTTGATTAACTCTGTATTTTATTGTAAATGAAGCATTGTATGGTTCAGCTATGGAATCTAATCATGCCACAAGCATTCGTTTCACGTTACCACGACGTAATTTTTCGAACGGTGTGCTGGTTCGGTTCGGAGCCAGTGGTGGCGTAGCGTGGGTTAGTAAATGGGGCGGATTTCTACCCACTTTTTATGACCTGGCCTTCGGGTTTGGGGTGCCAGGGCACCCCTCGAGTTTGGTACTCGAGGCGGACCGCCCCCCCTTACGTCTCTACAGTTTGGAGATTTTTCATTTTGATTGCCGGTAACACTCTAGTTTAACGACGAACTGAGGATGACATGATAGTATTATACGTATGATAATATCATGTCATTCTTTTATAATATATTATAGAAGGAATATATCATCTTATTCTTCTATTTCAATACTTGTGATCCTGCGATACTAGGATCTCATCGACAGCAAATATGCATGGGCGCGCTACTATGCGCAAAATATGTCACTCAAAAAGAATCGTTCTCGAACTATCCGTCAAATCTGCAGAACCGTAACAGCTAGTTCAGACACGGCGAGAATCGCGCGGTTTCAAAATCGCGTGGGAACCGCGCGGGTCTTATTTATACTAGTTTTTCTGTAATCGTTCAGACGTAACCGCGCGGTTAGTCAAGCCGGGATACAAACCACGCGATTTGAATTCGCGCGATTCCCGCGTATCTAAACGGGCCCTAAGATCGTAGACCTCCATCTACGCCTAAGATCAAACAGACTACTTATACATACTACCTCTTTGGCAGCCGATGGTATTATTTTGAAGTTTGTGACACTTCATACTGACACTGGCAGAGTCCTAGCGAAAGAAAAGCAAGCGGCATCATTAAAAAAGAAGTTGTATTGTTTACTATTTGGAGTGGAATAACTTAGCGGTAAATTGGAATGGAAATAATAACAAACAGCTGATTGGTTTCGGCCATTTTTTCACACTCTAGAACATGTAAAGTAGGGGTTTGGGTTTGCTAAAGTTAGCGAGCTGCTAACTAGCCGCAAACGTTAGCAAACTATTATGAATAATGTTTTTTGTTAACAAAGCATTAGTAAGCCTTTAGTGGTTCGTGATGTAAGCAATTATTGGCTTATCTTAGCGAACAGTTTAAGTAAAATATAAATAAAAATAAATAAAATTTATTCAAAGAAACTCGTACATAGAAAAATACATAGTGCACTTAATAAATAAATATAGCTAAGTGTAACAATTTTGCCTGAACTAGGTAATCCTGTGTTTCAGGCGACAAGAGTGCTAAGTATTACATAAAATAATCTCTTAATATTACGATAAAGGCATATTTTATTATAAAGAAGTTGTTTATTTTACAAACGGTTTATGTTAGTATTAAGGAAATTAACTTTTATTGAGTATAACCAAATTAATCACTATTTTAACTAGATTAACCCAAAGTATAAAAATATAATTTACTTGTCAATATCTAATAGCTTCTCTGTTTCATCGTAGGATAGACTTTGAAGTCTAAGTTTTATACATTTTTGACAGTTAATATAGTTAAGCGCGTATAAATTAGACATTGAATTTAGTCTGTTGTATAGGAAGGGACCAAAAAATAGATAAAATTTATTCGTAAAGGCAAATTTTAGAGTAGAAGGTTTAGGGCAAACTTTATCATTCCGTCTCTTTTTTGTAAATTCATAGCTATAGGGAAGGTCTGCGTGCTGTCTTAGTACTATAGTATTATAAATAGTTGCCGGACTGTTAACATATCACATGACTCATATAAAATATTTGTAGGAAAGATGTAAGGCCGAAAAGTTGCCACTTTTAGTATTGCTCTTCGTGCTCTTTCTACTGTTAGTAACAGTGTTTTCCCCGCTCCACCCCATGTGGTAATACAATAAGTTAAAATTGATTGACACAGGGCAAAATAAACTTGTCTAATTACAATATATTATGATCTGCAATGTGGCGTAACTTTTTAAAGATAAATATTAACTTTCGCACTCTACCACATAAGGTTTTTATATGGGATTTAAACGACAAATTATTATCTAGTACGATACCTAAGTATTTTATTTCATTTGCACGTTAATTACGGGACATAAACATTGAGTGTTGTTTGGGCAATAGCAATGATGTGCATATAATTTAGAGTTCGAAATAGTTCGTTTGCGCATTGAGAACTTAGTGTAATTAGTCTTCTCAGCATTTAATGTTAGTAGGTTGTGCTGTAGCCATTTGTTGACCATATTAAATCCATTTTGCGCAAACTCAAATACTTCCTTTTCAGAATCAGGTGAAAAAAGGAGGCCAGTGTCATCAGCGTATGATATAATTATGCCGTGGTCTAGTTTTAGGTTACACAGATCGTTAATGTAGATTAGAAAAAGGGTTGGATCTAATATACTTCCTTGGGGAACGCCGAAGGATGTATTTGCCTGTTCATCGCTCAGGAAACTGCCAATACTCACACACTGAGTGCGTTTTTCTAGATAGCTTGCAAAGAGTTTTAACTGAGTGCCTCTGATTCCTAGAAGTTCCAGCTTGCGCAAAAGAATAGGTATAGAAACTGTGTCAAAAGCTTTAGCAAGGTCGAGGAATATTCCTATTGTGTGTTTTCCTCTGTCGAGTTCTTGAACGGTATAGTTGGTCAGATGATGTACAGCATCGGCAGTGGAAATTTTTGGTCTAAAACCAAATTGGGTCTTGGATAAAATCAATTTGTCCTCTAAATAATTCACCAACCTTTTATTAATAATTTTGTCTAATATTTTAGATAGAGAGGATGGTAAAAAAATTGGTCTATAGTTTGTAACTAGGTCTTTACTGCCCGATTTGTATACAGGGACAACTATGGCTTTTTTCAAGCATGCAGGGAAAATACCAGAAGATAAGCATTTGTTGAAAAGGTGTGTCAATGGGGTAATTAGAATGTGCCTTAATTGTTTAAGTATTTTAGTAGTGATATTGTCCCATCCAACTGCACAGTCATCTTTTAAGCTCATGATTATCCTTTCTACCTCGGCTTCATCTGTCTCTAGTAACACAAATGATATTGGAATATTGTGTTCCGAGACAGTTGTACGTGATTGAATTTGTAAATGACCTTGAGCTCGTTCTGCCAGACACTTACCTACATTAACAAAGAAAGAATTTGCAGAGTTAGCAGATTGCAAATGCGATGCGTTTGTTTGCAATAAACACGTAGAAGATTCATGCGATTTGGTCGAATAAGTTATATTTTTAATATTTTTCCAGATTTTTTTACTAATTTTTCCCGCGTTTTCAAGTGTAGTTTTGTCGAAGTTCATTTTAACTTTACGCAATAGATCATTACAAAAATTACGATAACGTTTATACGAAATCTGCAAAATCAAGTAATTCGGGTTAGACTTTGCTTTTAAATGCATTTTGTCACGCTGTCTCATACATCGAATGAGACCTGGTGTGATCCAGGGCTTTACGTTATGGTATTTACTACTCAAATAAACATTATATGAATTCTTTAAAATTTCACGTTGCACTGTATCTATAACAAAAGACATGCTAAGCTGCGGATCATCGGAATTGTAAACGGAAGTAAGTCAATACTAAACCTACGATAGCGATTTATTATGCATAAGGCCGTAAAATTCGTCAAAGTAAGTCAAACAAGCGTTTCTTTTGACCTTATTAATACTTAGGTAGTCGGAGGCACCCACCCCCATATACCTAGGGTACAAGTAAGAACAAATGCCTCCGACTACTAAGTATCAAAAGAAAATGATACGGAAAATAGGTGAACGCTTGTTTAAGACTTTTACGTAGTCGGGTTTTAGTTATTAACAATTTTTTTCTTAAAGTTGTGTGCCAAATATTATTTTTAGGTTGGTCTACTGTTATTTGCAGATTCAAACGTACGTATGATGTGAAAGTGTAATGTTCCATTTTAGATCCTTAAAAAAAATAAGGTAGAGCATTAAAATTTTACCATAAGTTTCGGAAGAACATTTCTCGGCGAAATCCCCCAGCCATCTCACCCGCACTTCATGCACCCCCCGCACCCCCGTCACTCTGCGCAGCATGACGTATGACGTCGCGTAATCACGTTGTAAATCAACCGCGTGCGTTATACTGCCGCGTGTGGAGCTGCCTTTAAACATGTCGCGAATTTGCTTGCGGGTCGGTGCGGTTACTCGGGTATTTATACTTATCAAGAACCTTGTAGGTAGATATGTAAAATCTTATACATACGTTGTGATTTTAAAAGAGCTGTTATTTTATATCCTAATTGGAACTTACATTTCACAAGGTAATAATGGTAGGTTCGTAATAACGAATGTTCCAAACACTCAGTACGAGTAATGACCTAGTCCGAGCGAACGGACTAATGCAGCGGACATTGTTGGGCTGATAACGTCTCAGGCTTATTTATCACTTAATCGCGGCTTAGACAGTTCAATTCTAATGATTAATATATTCCAACTCGATAAGTGGCCGCGGGGCGGCGAGCGACAATACTCGTAGACGCACAAACGCAACAGGACTACTATAGTGCCTGTTCCACAGAGAGGGTCGATCTTGGACCGTCCAGAACACAATTTGACCACAGACTGGCTACTATAGCTACTAGCACAAGGGCTAGTAAGTAGCTATAGTAGCCAGTCTACTCACTATAGCTACTGATCCGTCACCATTGTACGTAAAACCACTTATTCCCGGTAGATTTGCGTTGTACTGCTGTACATAGGTAATGTGTGGTAAACAACTGGGACATTGGCAAACGTTGATATGATGGAGAAAGTAAAAAAAATAAAGTTCTAAGTATTTCATAAAGCGCCCTCCACTCTCATGCCGCAGACTGTCCTTCGACTGTAAGTCGACCACCAAGAGGTAGTCGACTTACAGTCGAAGGTGGTCATGAGGATTGTAAGTAGGAAACATTCCTCATGAAAACCTCTGCTCTTTAACAACTAACGAATGACTGAAAAAGTACCTACTTATTCTAAACTTTCAAAGCCCAAAACAATTCATCGAGTGATTTTAAATTTTGCGGGAATGTTAATTTCATATTTCAGGCATACTGCTTCACCGGCATCTTTCGTTTAGGTTATACAGCATATTCAACTTACTGCTTCTTGGTCATGTTGTATTTCAGGCAAACTGCTTTACAGGTACCTATTTTAAATTAAAGCAAACTGCTTCTTTGTCATTTTCACATTTTAGGCATACTGCTTCATCGGCATCTTTCGTTTAGAGCGAACAGCTTTTTAGGCAAATCTCATGTTTAGGTATGTTGTCCTCATTGGCATCACGCGTTTAAGGTAACTCGATCAAAAGGGATCCCAGTATTGTAACAATGGTACGTAGATAACAGTAGCCTTAATTGTGTAATCAGTTGTTGTCCAGGTGTCGTGACGTCGACGCTCGATTGTTGTCCAGTTGTCGACAACACGGCAACGCGACGCGACCGCTGTCGGTAGCTTCATGCTACCGACAGCCGGAGAGTGGACCGCGCCACTGAGTGTATATAGTACCTACAATACCCGCATCGTATCTTGCCGTGCCGCACCACCGCATCGTGCGTGTCTCGTCAACTTTGTGGTATCCTCTAGCTTATAAGCGATGCCTCTGAAGGTATAATGGGCATATTGTTTGATTGTCAAAATTATCCTTGAACCTTCAGCAGAGCCTCTCCTACCCCGCCTCGGAGCACGTTGTCTAATGTTAGATAAAATAGTAAGACTTCCTATCCTTACCGGGGCGGGGTGGTGAGGGTCACTTACAAGTTCTCAGACACAAAACGCTCTGGATAATGGAAATTATATTCCCTCACAGGAGTTGTTCTTGTTTATTTGTTATATGGAGATCTTCGCACAACTTGAGGATTGATAAAACTTTTGAAACTATCATGGTTATTTACAACACTAAATTTAAAAAAAGGATATTTACCATGATTTGAGTTTTGAGTTCTACAATTTGTCGGCACAGTAACATGCGCCACGATCACGGTACAACTAAAGTCACTAAGAGGTAGTTTTTTGACGTGTGTAATCGTATCACTTATTTTCAAGCCCAACGCTCGAGAGAACTCAGTGCAGAAAAACAAAATCGTAAGTTCGAATCTTTGTGGGACAAACATAATACTGATGTCCCCTACCACGATAACTCAAAACCACCGAGCCGAACAGTTATCAACTTGTCAAGCAAGATTCTGAGCAAAACGGCTGCCAAAGTATTGGAAAAGGGTTTGAACTATGCCCCTACCATGATATGCGCATCCCTTACGAAAAAGGAATCGGAAATGTGGAGGAAGTCATTCGGAGTAACAGGATACCAAATAGCGACGCAGAGTGTCTGAGACAAGACATTGCAATTGTCCTTCGACATGCTAAGCCTCCAGAATCGAATATGAAGAGGTAACTAAGTTTTGTTTTTACGGCCAAAGATCATCCAGCTCCCTAATCTCTACGGCCTCCCCAAGGTTCACAAGCAGAATGTTCCGCTACAACCTATAGTGAGTCAAATAGACTCGCCCACTTATGAGTTGGCAAAGCATATAGCAGCGGTGTTGCAACCAACTGAGGGACAAACAACATCCTTTGTAAAGGACTCACGACATTTCTTACAGATATTGGAACAGATAGAGGTAGATGACACCGAAGTGATGGTCAGCTTTAACGTAGAATCACTCTTTACGAATGTCCCTCTAGAAGACTGTATGAGGGTAGTCGCGTCCAGAATACAGGTAAACGGTATCCCTGCAGAGTATGCCAAGCTTCTACATCATATTCTATCCACAAACATCTTTATATACAGAGGGTAATACTACCTACAAATTGACGGAGTAGCTATGGGAAGTTCAGTCGCCCCCGTAGTAGCCAACATTTGGATGGAGTATTTCAAGAGTGTGGCCATCGCGTCTGCCCCAGTACAAGTGAAGTTATGGAAGAGGTACTCGTATGTAGACGACGCCTGAGCGCCTGGTCGAAACGACGCGTGACCCGAGAGCTGGCGAGTATCTGGCGCAGCGCATTAGCATTGCCATACAGCGAGGCAATGCAGCCAGCGTTTTGGGGACGCTTCCGACTGGTATTGATATGAGTTGAGCTATCTGTAGATTGTTTGCAACAGTCTGCAGTTAGCTCAATTGTTTCAATTGTAAATACAAATTTAATTTGTTTATATTATTTGATTGTTATTTTCTTTGTCAATAAAGAATATTTGTTTTAAAAAAAATTCACAAACGAAATGGAAGTCGTTATGGTACAGGTCAGAGATGATGATGGAAGGGCACATGTTAGAAAGGTTTTACATAAGAACGGATATAAAGGTCGATCACCGCCAGCTCGATCCGACACCAGCCGTAAACCGCACAGAAGTACGGTGCGGCAAGCCAGCACTCTTGCCGTAGTAAAAGGAGTAACGGATAAAGTTGCTAACATCTTGCAAAAATTGTCCATCAAAACCATTTTCACGCCGCTAAAGAAGATCATACACTACCTGCGCACGCCTAAAGACACGTTTCCACTTGAGAAACCAGGGGTGTACAAGATCGACTGCAGTTGTGTAGCTTCTATATAGCACAAACGAAGCGCACTATTGCCTGCATAGTCAAGGAGCACATACACGCGGTTAAGAATCTGGCAACGGAGAAGTCTGCCATAGCGGAGCATCTGCTTGAGTCTGGTTCAAACCACTGGATTGAATTGCACAATCCTCAAGTAATCTCAACAGAGCAACATTACATATCAAGAATGGTACAGGATGCCATTGTGATTACCAAACACAGGAACTTCAACCGAGAATAAGGTTTCCAACAATCCGGAACCTGAAGCCCTGTGGTGAGAATGTGCAAAAACCGAAGAAGTGATGTATCAACCAGGCCGCGTCGTGATGCGCCCCTCAAAGGGTTCTCGCCTTGCCGTGGCGGGGGGCTTAGTAATCGCGGCCAGGTCACCCGCGATGAAGCTAAGAGGAACCCATGGGGCCGAGCCAACGCAGACGGCGACACGGCCGGCCCCGAGACGGACCGCTCCTCTGGGTTTTGCCCTCTAAGCCTAGTTGGAGCGGTAGTAGGTTGCGGTGTCGTATGGGAGGCACCGCAGCTGAGGCGGGCGGCTGTGCCGTATGGGCGGCATGGCCGCAGAAAGGTGGAGGCCGCGGCGGGAGAGGAGTGCCGGTATCGAGGTGCGCCGTTCTCCCTGTCTTCCGTGGCCTTGACGGGGTCGCCATCGTTTGATGGCGGACTTGGTGGGGTCACAGGGAAGGAGGAGTGTCGGTATTACGAGGGCCGATCTCCCTATCCTCTGTGACCGTGTGGCAGGCGGCAGGGCCACTCGACTGACCCGTCGCAAGGGGACCTAGGGGCGTTTTGACACGGGGTCGTCTGGCGCCCATTTGGCAGGTAAGGTCCCCGAGGTGGTCGCATCATGTGTTTCTGGTGCGTCGCGAAGCTTCACCCCCCCCCAGTGAGGGGCCCGATATCGGTCAGCCGCGGTGGGTTCGCGGAAGAGGAAACGTTCCCATGTTCCCACTACAAGCGGCAGAGGCGGAACACCCTGAGGGTTTTAGTGGGTTAAAGTCCGACATAATCGTACTGTCTCCCCGTGACAGTACGATACGCGTGAGTATTTCCCTCAGGATAATAAAAAAAGGCCGCGTCGTGATCGAGTTGCGTTCGATAATGAAACCGGTGGTAGAGTTAATATTCGTAGCAAAAGCAAAGAAAGAGGGTAGATCGATATATCTGCCAATAAAAACTAACTCGCAGTGACTTTAGTTGTTCCGTGATCATGGCGCATAAAACTGTGCCGAAATATTGGAGAACTCAAAATTCAAATCATGGTAAATATCCCGTTATTAACTTTAGTCTTAAGGATTGATGGCACTCATCACATCATACACTCAATGAGCAGAGGAGCTATTGTTTATTTATATTATAAAAGTAATTACTTAGAATTAGATACTTCCGAAATGAGGATAAATTAAATACAATTTAGACCGTTTCACTATTAGTAAAAAAATAGATCGTCCTTTACAGCAATAATGACAAATATTACATTCTTATTTTTCTAGGCATTTCAACAAGCTACAGATATAGCTCTCTTGAGCAATAAATAAGCCATATCTGAGTAAGTATATCGTGGTAATGAAGACTCCCATCAAAGGTGTCCCCCGCCCGCCTCAGACTCCACTCGGTAACTTCATGTTCCTTGCGCTACCTGCTCCAACGCGACGGTTACAGAGATACTCGCACGAGGCATTGCACATGAGAAATTAACTTTATTGTAGACGATAACTAACTTTAACGTATTAGCTACGATTTTGTGGTTTGTGTTACAGTTTATTGACTTTCTAATGTCAACGAATAAAAATAGTATATCGTGTCACAAAGGTACAAAATTACAAAATAAAATAGAATCCTAAGCGTATCGAGGGATTCAAAGTACGTCGCTCGAGGTTAAATAATTTTGGTACCGTGTGGCACACTCTCAGAAAAATAAATAAGAGATCTATATGCTTTTAGTAGTGACGAATATTTATATTTCGGTACATAACCAAATTACAATAGTAGATTGTGTCACAAGGGAACAAAATAATGTATTTAGGGCGAGAGCAATTTTTTGAATCCAACCAGAGCAAAGCTTCTGTAGTAGAACTCCGAGCGTAGCGAAGGATTCTAGAGTAGAAGCGTAGCGAGGAATTCAAATTTTATTTTTCTCATATGAGAAATATTCATCATATGAGAAAAATAAATAAGGGATGCTTTTCGTAGTGACGAATATTTATAGTAAGGTGCATAACCAAATTACAGATGACTTTGCTTCCTTTGAATTTTTCCAAGTTATCAAATTTTCATAGGCTTTTAGATACTTTTCTCTCGATTTGTTTGGAATTACCTAAATTGTTTAAGTATCATAGTTTCCGAGTTTAGTTTTATATTTTCTAGTGTTAATATTTCACTTTCACTGCTAGAACTCTCAATTTATTTAATTTGTCTGAATTAAATTAAAGTTGTCTGTAATATTTCTATAAAAAGTAATAACAGAATCTTAGACAATCTAACCTGCTGTCAAAACAAGACGAATAAAATGCTCCCGCGTATTCTTTTTTAAATTTGGTTCGCTAATGCCATGTCGTCGGCATGCACGTTTTTTTATTACTGGCCAGGACTTTATTGAAGCGATTCGCTTCTAACTGCGATCATACTTTTTAATTATATAGTATTCCGAATTCCAAGTTATTCGTCACCTGACCACTTTGTTCACACTTACCGAGGAACTCTTATTTATCAGAAGTTAATAAGGATAATAATTATATTCTGGCAGCAACATTACAGTAGATGCACAATACCCCGGCCGCTGTCAGCCCGAGGGAAAATCACAATTATCATTCTCGGCAAATAATTTCCCGCTAACGCGATTGAATTTATATCGTATATTAAGCTCCGAGATTATATTAATGTGGCTGTAACTCATATACCAATACGTTTCTAGGAACTCTGGGTACCGTGATCTAATAATTCTGCTGTAACGAGGGCTGTAATAATGTTATTTAATATATGTATGTACGGTTCACATTAGGTAAAGGTAGAGTAGGTAGGTTTGCATGCTAAATAGAATCGAAGTGTCATAAATTGATAGGGCATGGTCAATTTGTGACAATGAATAGAGACATTATGGTAAACTAGTTCCTATCGTGACTCCGTTTGCCCGTTGAGTCCGTTGAGTCTTGAGCCGCATCTACCATCTCATTATTACATTACAGATTGTTACTAAACAAAATAAAGGTAACAAATAAGAACATATTATGTTTCTTCTATTCGTAACAAGCATCGGTCGCCCTCACCGTGTGTCGCCGTATTAGTAAATCTCGATAAATTAACAAGTAAATCGTCATTCAATTTCCCCACAAAATGGCGGACAAAATGAAGCTACAGCTCACAAGAAAGGTAATTACGGAGGCACTTTCCCCTGACTGTCCTCACCAAATTGCACTTCAGGTATCTTGGGACCCTGAGTGTTCTAATCCAAGGTGCATTATCGAGTGTGTAAGAATTGGTTGGTGGATTGTGGTCCCAAATTACGAATCAGAGGCCCCTCATGCGGCCCTCGGGACGGGCCCCGCGGGACGGAGCCTATTGATAGCTCGAATTACTGCAACATGAGGGAAATTATATTATCTTTTTGTTTGTTCCTGATATTTATCGTTTGAGTGAAGTTGTTTTAGTACCATACAATGAATATTTTGAAAGATACCTCTGTGTGTGTCTACAACATACACTCACAGAGATAGATATTGTATATAATAAATAAATAAATAAATAATGTTGGATAATTCACACAGCATTATCTAGCCTCAAGCTAAGCAGAGCTTGTGTTATGGGTACTAGATAACTGATATAAATAATACAATATATTACATAGACAGGTATTTTTTATTATGCATAGAAAAACGACCAGAACACCCTGAATAAATATTTGCAGATCGTACATTTGTCCCGAGCCGGGAATCGAACCCGCAACCTTCTGCGTCGCAGCGCTACATCGCTCGTCGATTTACAGCATCAGATGGAGGCATGCTGCATGAGGGATCGTATCGGATGCATTGAGGGAGGAACGCAGGCCACTCTGATTATTAAAATAGTAGATTGTTTTACAAGGGACTAAACCATCCCATTATATACGAGGTTAGCGAGGGAGGATAACAAAACCGAGTTATAATGGGTGGTTTTGGCCCGAGTAAAACATTCTACTTTTCACTTCGATTGCGAAAAAATAAAACAATTCAAAATTAGACAATTTCCAGAAATTTTATTAAAAATTAAATGTGCAGTTAGAGCAATTTTGAATGTTTAGTGATATGTTTTTCCGCGGCAATTTTATTTCGGTTCTCTGTGATTGGGATGTGATAATATTTTGAGTTGATTGTTGTGGAGTAAAAGTTGGAGAGACTCGACTCATGCTTGAGTTTCCTGCATTATTAAGATCTGAGTGCGGCTTCAGCTGAGTTGACATATTCATCCAATCCCGCGATGTAGATGCTTGGGGTTCTGTAATGTTTGGTAGAATAATGATTCCTTCCGTAATCCGCTGCGTGATGTGATACTTGTTTTGTATAGAGTCCTCTATATAACCTTCAGCCACTTGATCGGACCTCCATCCACCGTGCCGTTTTAATGTCGTTATATTCGCACCAGAGTCCGCCAACAGAGTCGCGGATGTTCTGCGGAAACAATGGCCCGTGTAGAGTTCCGGATTTGGTAAATTTAGATAAGTGGCAATATCTTTAGGCATGTTACCAAATTTATTTTGCCTATGACTTGCCTTGTGCATTTACCATTTTGATAATTTAGAAAAAATCTTCTCGTTGAAACATTAGTGGGACGTAACTCCTGATAGGCTTTAACTATATTAAGGTATTCTCCACTGATGACAAATTTACGCTCTTTGTTTGTTTTCGTGTTCGGCAGACTCACAGCTTGTAGGTTTGTATCCGTTTCTACGTCTTCTAGCGTTATATTGGCAAGCTCTATTCCTCTGCATGCACCGCTGATTCCATAAATTAAAGCAACCTGTTGAACAAAAAAATAAGTGTGTTAATAATCGTAATAACCTAGGTACATAATTTAGGTATCTATTTATTTAGTTCGAGTAGAGTACATAAGTAGGTTACCGTTGTTGCCAAGTATTGTTTATTTGGAGCGTTATTTAAAAAAGTTTCGATTTCTTGTGTCGTCAAGACTTTAGATTTTTTTGCCTTGTATCCAGTGGACAATTTCTTCAGTAAAGCCGTTAAATTTACATAGTTTTTAATATCGACGTCGTGTTTCGTTTGTAAGGTCATTCTTAACATTGAATATGTGCTCCAAAGAATCGACGATTTGAATTTTTTCGATAATTCATCAAAATAAGTGAGAAAAACCCCTTCTTTAAAAGAATCCACACGTTTCTCATCTCTCCATTTCATAAAATTTTAGTAACTCTTTAAATATATTCCACGTGATTTTGTCGGCAACAGATTCATAATTATTTCTTTGCCCTTTTCTTCCATTTGCATATTAGCATCTTCACTATCACTTGATGACATTTTTCACGTTCACAATTTGGAAGTAAAAGTCAGGAAGTTAAACGTAAAAGTTTGTGATTTGGAATGAAGAAAATTCTGGTGATTTAGCGCCAATACCATCTTTTTTTTTAAATCTCTATTTAACCCGCAACGAAACAGTTCGCATTCTACCGTGAAGGGAAGAATCAACCTTCATAAAACATCACCAAGACGGTTCTATTTTAAAAAAAAAAAGATTGACGGAGCATGAAGAAGTCGAGTTTTTATGTAAGAGAACGAATGCTTTGTACGGGCTGATGATTTTAGATAAAAATTAAAAAGAAAAAATACTTTTTAGCCCGAGGTCAGGGACGAGGGAAATTTTCGGACGTAGTCGCAGTAACAAATAAAATGAAGCACTCGATAGTCAGTCTAGCCTCTGTACGTACGCTACACACTCACACATTGATATCAATAGTCAGCCCATCGTCTGCCATTACGGCTTTAGACACCAACAGATTTATACAATTGTACAACATGAAAAATGCCTTCTTGTGTTGTCAAATGTTGCCGAAATCACAGTCGTCTCGTCAACAAAAAACACGGGATCACATTTTACAGGTCAATTTCCTAGTTTATCAACTTATCTCTTCGATTTGACGCACTATTATTATCAACAGAAAAACCACAATAAAATGACAAATCTCGCCAGTGCTGCCAACATGTAGACATAAAAAAATCCCGGTAAGTTGGGAAACAAATAGAATCCTCATATTTCATCATCGTCCGTGCACGGTGGTGCAATTCGAGGCACGGCTGGTGCAAGGTAGTGTGTGTCGTTGCACGGTGGTGCATGTCGGTGCGCGACGGTGCACTGTGATGCACATCCACACTCAATGATGCACAGTGGTACTCGGCAGTGCATGGCGGTGCACGGTGGTGCACGTTAGTACATGGTGGTGCACGTTAGTACACGGTGGTGCACGTTAGTACACGGTGGTGCACGTCGGTGCACGTCAGTGCACGGTGATGCACGTCGGTGCATGGCGATGCACAATGATGCATGGTGGTATTCGCCAGTACATGGCGGTGCACAGTAGCCCACGTCGGTGTACGGCGGTGCATAACGGTGCACGGCGGTGCACAATGATGCACGGTGGTACTCAAGAGTGCACGTCGGTGCATGGTGTTACTCTGCAGTGCATGGTGGTGCACGGCCAGTGTACAGCACGGGCACAGCACGGGCGGTGCACAACTGACTACTGCACGGTTCGCGAAGCTTGCGATGCACCATCGTGCACCACCATGCATCGCCATACTGCCGTACACCGCCGTGTCCCGTCGTGCACCAACGTGCACCGACGTGCACCATCGCGAATCGACGTGCACCGACGTGCACCATCGTGAATCGACGTGCACCACCGTGCACCTGCCGTGCCCCAAATTGCACTGACGTGCATCACCGTGCACCGCCGTGCACCGTCGTGATGCTAGCTGGTGCCTGCGACTTCATCTGCTTAGGATTAGTACTTCGAGTAGCTTATTTTCTTTCGCGGGCGTAGCCGCGGTGTGGTCAGCTAGACCAATAACTTAGGAACACTGTCATGTATGTGAACTATGTAGCTCATACAACTACATACATCCGCCATCAGCGGCTGTGTCGGGTCGTATAAAACGGATGCTGCATATTTTGTAGGTCCAGTATTTTTACGGGATCCGATATACTGTATTCTGTGTATTTTAACTAAACATTATTTATTTTGTTTCGAATTATATTCATAAATAATTTATAGGACAAGGATCTTAAAAACATGAAAATAAAGGGTATTTTTTTCTTCAGTAGGCAACTCTCTAAAACACGCACACTAAGTGACAGTCCGCCATTGCTGTGCATCACTTTTGATTCGATAGAATTCCGTCCGAAAATTTTACTCGTCGATGCCCGAGGTATTAAACTCGAGTTTTAGGCCCGCTAAGCTACACTATTATGATACACTTTTTGAACAAGAGAAGTGAAAAATAATTTTATGTTTTCGCCTTGCTAATACAAAGTTCATAAAATTCCTTGTATCTAATGAAAACCTACGGATTTTTTTGCTCAGATTTTTTAATCTAAAACTTTCCTAAAGTTTAATAATCATATTCTGGAAAAACCTAACAAGTACAGCAGTTCCCTAAATTAATGAGTTTTCGTAACGGTAATAAATATTTGTTGTCCCGCGTCCAGGTAGAGTCATCAATAATACTCTCTCGCCTCTCAGGACGACGTCGTTTGTCTTCTCCTCCCTGCCTTTCCCCGCCCCCCGTGTCCGTATTTAAGATTGCACATGTGTCGGGACATACATACATACATACACACGTAGCGTGGTAGATACAGCAGCAGGAACATACCTGAAACACAAAGAATCCGATAATGAAAGTCCCAGGAGGATGGTATCGTATCGGTGAACTGGGGCGATTGTTTATTTTGAAACAATTACTTGTGCGCTACAGATGGTGGAGTCCCAAGGAAGGTTCTATCTATTAATAAATAACAGGGTTTGTGGGAATCCCGCTAGCTCCACCGTTGTTAGCCTCTATCGGGTAATGAGCTAAATGACTGACATTTGACAGGAGCAAAGGGTGGGGAGTGTGGGCCGCAACAAGTGCAGGTACCTCGCTAGACCCCACCCCCCCACCTCGCTACAAGCTTACAACACCGGAGCGAACTGGTATAAAATCATGATACAATACAAACAGAACGTGCGCACGTTCCAGATATCAAGCGTCAGTTCTGCTCATCATCATGTCGCCTCATTCATCAAGTAGGTGCTCTAACGTTTACTACTGAATATAAGCAACATAGGCATCTCCTAGGCGTTATTTTTGCATAAAATTATAAAATATTTCCTGTCAGAAACCTTAACTTTTGGGACATTGACCGAGCCATAACCGACTTTGTCAAGTGATTTCCTTCCGTAATTCACAGCCACATCAGCTCGTCGCCGCCCGCCCGGAATGAATCCCGCCCAACGCAACTCAGACTTCCATAAGTTTCATAATAACTAACCGAGAGAAAGTACTTCTCCTGAAATTTCCTTCATTTTCATAGAAATATTTTGCGTCGGACAAAAGTCCCGTGTAATGGAAACATTTAATCCCGGGCATCTCTTTCGCCGCTTTGTCGCGTAGTCCTAATTGCCGGCAAAAAGCACCGACAAAGTCTAGATTGCAATGTGCTTTTCCAGGAAAAACCTTCAACGAACAAACGGTCAGGGTTAAACATATTCAACCCAGACCGCTTGACATAAAGGTGCTTTTCTTTCGATTGGATTTCAACAGCTCTTAATGCACTAGCTAGGAGCAATTAAACGCAGCGGTCATATTCAGTCCGTTATTCTGGGAGCTTAGGGAAATAAAGTGTAGCTGATGATTTTATTGTATGGATATTAATGTACACTATTATTATTTGTTACAAAATACTGCATAGAATCAGAATTAGAATCAGAATCAATAACTTTATTTCTTTAGGCTTACAAAATAAGCACTTAGAGAAGTCAAATTGTATACTATAAACATAGTTATTATTATCAAATAAGAAATAAGGTGTTATTGATATTCTCTTCACTTCAACTTTTTGTCCACTAGTGGAAGAAGATAATTTATTTTATGACAGAAGAGCAGAGTGCAAAGTATCTTGGGTTTACGGTTCAAAAGTCGCGTTGTAAAGTATACAGCACCCGCCGCCGCCGCCACCCGCCGTCGTCGTCGGGACGCTGGCGGGGGGAAATAGATCCCTTTATTGCGCACACCACTATTTTATGATCCTGACATTTGACAGTTTGATTGCTAAGTATTGCAACTATGTAATTTTCCTGCCGAAATTTGCGAAAGAATACAATGTATAATAAATAAACCGTTTCACTGTAAGCAACGGTTCATAAATCAATAATTTAGTTAGTACTTAAAATGCCTTACAAATCATGCCGCCCGCCCACGCGCGGTGCACACCTCATAAATATCTATAAATCCTAATTAAGCGACATAATATTATAACTCAACATAAACAGGATCCTTAAAGCGCCACAACTGGACTAAATCCGGTAGGTACCACACGTGTTCGACTCTCAAGCGCGACCAAAAGTATCTGTATTTACTTTTATAATGTGAATTAATTGTTATGTTTAGCTCAATTAATTGTTATGATATAAAATACAGCACGCAGTACCAAATTAAGTAAATTAGATATTCACTTACTTTATTTAGTATTTCGTCCTTCAATAATAAATGTCAAATTAAAGTCTTGCTATCGTGGTAATGGTCAAGACGATGAAAAAGCACAACAAAAAGTCGCGTCCGTCAAAACAAAACATTAAACCATTCAAGACCACACTCGCGTAAGCCGTAAATCCCGGCTAAATAACAACGCTGCGCCGGAGTTACGTTAATTTGAGGTAATAAAAATATGACACCGACTACCGCCTCGTCTGTGAACCAGCGGCGTGCTGTTGCACTCACTGCTGTGTCGCTCATCTGTGCAGCGAATGTTGCTGCAGCCAGTGCACGCGGGCAGACGCACTCTGCGTCCAAATGATGAAGAAAGAGTTTATTGTATGCTTGCTTTCAGAGACGTCGAGATGAGTAAGACGCCTGTTGCCTTCAGGGTTGAGCTCACAACATTTAGTTTTGCATGTAGCAACTGACTGCTATCTCAATGTATAAAGTAGGCACATAAAGAGCTTTGTTTTTCAAGACAAAGTTCTGATTCTGTAAGCTGGCTGTCATTATTTTTCAATAAACGAAAAAAATTGCTGATTACCTACTGCAATTTGAGTATAGATCTAGTGCTAATCCCTCACTTATACATATCTGTGAGCGAGTCACCGGCGGCGCGGCGGCGCGGCGGCGACCAGCCGACGTCGCGGGCGTCCCTCGCACGGATATTTAAAACGGGATTAGGAAAGGCTCGTTATCTTGTAAATAATAAACTTAACTACGAGGGTCCTCGTATGAACCCCCGTCCTCTAATAACACACGGAGGCTAACAAACGCGTGGATGCATAGCATGGCGACGCTGCGAAAATTAGGATTTCGCACAAGCCGTAAATGATATAATACTTTTTTCTCAAACATGCATGGAAATATTGTCATTATTGTCGAAAAAAGAACACGCGAAGTATCGAATTTACGGTTAAAGAAAATCAAATCCATGGCAGGAGCTTTTTTAACATTACAACGCTCCAGCAATGTTGTATGAAACGGCGTGCTGGGGTAAATGCTCTCTGGTTGGATGTCTTTTATCATTATTGGCAAAGTAAGTCTCTTTGCGTAGTAAAAATTGCGGTCACGTGGCTGTATAGCCATAAATGCCTTTCCCTTTCGGCACAGATGATAAATAAAAAATTGGCGGTTAAGCTTCGTCTTGATTTGTTATTTACATATATGTAAGAAATATAAATGCCGGGGAAATCAATAGCACTTTCTTTTAGTAATTGCCCCAATATGACTAATGTAATTTTTAGTAATAATTAAATGGATTAGTTTTGTCATACCAAAGCTCTTTTGACATTTAAAAAATCATTTATTCAGACAAATAATAGAAATGGTGTTTACTATTCAAGCAATTGAGCTAACTGCCGACTCAATTTACAGGTCAACTGGTCCACCGACATACCAGTCGGAAGCGTCTCCAAGACGCTGCGCGGGCTGCATTGCCCCGCTGTAAGTGATTTAATTAAATGGTTAATATAAAAAGTATGTTTTATTTCCCTGCATTCTTTGAGAAAAGCACTATACATACATACCTCGGCAGAAATGGCAATTGCCTGTCTCTGTATTAGTGAAGTCCACGCCTACGGCTCGGCCTTCAAACTCATACTGCAATTGCCTATTTCCTTTGCAATAATGTACTATTTCATAATTGTACATATTTCCTAATTTATTAATTATTATTCTCGGCGTTATTTTTCTTGTCGCAGAATTTTGATCAACAACCTGTAGTAAGTAGCTGTATTGTGGTTCATAAAGCCGGAGTTACATTAGTGCCGCGCCGCCGCCGCCTCGCGCCGCCGCCGCGCCGTGTCGTGTCGCGCCGGCCGCGACACGGCGCGGATATTCCCGGGACAGATCTGCGTTTATTGGCTGTGCCCCGGACAGGGGGTTAGATGGAATTTACTGTTATAGTCTTACCGTTATAAGCTATTTAGTTATTAACACGTCGTAAATACTTCTTATATGTATACAGGATGGTACAGAGGAATGTTACCTGGGGGGTAGTCAAATCAAAATAGAATAACAGGCCGCCAATACCAGTGATAGGTTTAAACCTATATTAATATTGGTGGTCTCCACTCCATCAGTCGATTGCAGCAGATTAGACTAACCTTACTGGTGTAAACAGACATCCAGTACTCCGTCGACTCCCAGTTTTTGGCAGATTTCAATTTGACAAATTTGACTCGAAACTCGAAGTACTTTATTAATTTCCACGCAAAATACTCCCATACAAACACCAGCCCCGTCCGACAGGATTTAACATAATTTTAGCAGATATTCCTGACGGCAGTAGATTTTAAAGGAGTTATTTTGTGATTGAGATAAAGAAGCTGTGACGTGGAAATTACAAGCTAAGAAGAAAATACAATGCGATGAAAAGATGCGACGTTGAGTCGGAGCTTTCATGACGTAGGACGTCGCGTGTAGATAATGTACATAACTAAATGCTTTGCAAAGAAATACCATTTTACCCACATGTCCGTCCACGTGGCCATATTCCGTTTTCTTGAAGTTTAAACAAAAACGAATTTCTTCGCATACCACACTACTTTGTAGATGCCTTCGGCTGGAGTTCAAACTTAAGGAAATACTACGCATCGCTTAAAACCGGTAGGAAGGCCCCTCAACTCAAGCGAAAAACAATTCGCCTTCAAGAATGTCGACATAAATAAAAAGCTGTCGGAAGATTTAAAATCCATAGTGTACAACGTCCCCCCCAGCTATCACAGAGCAACTGAAACAGCTAAGCACTTAGCAAAGAAGAGATATGTATCTTGCTCTGCTTTAAAGTATTGGTGATTGCTAGTGAAGATTGCGTCGACCGACCTAGCTGGTTTCTGTTCTCGTGCTGTACAAGAAACAATTGGATTGGATGCCTTCTTTAGATGTTGAGGACTCGTCGCAAATCGAACGTGTGATTCATACGACGAGGAGCAACGCTCTTGACGACGATATACTAATGAAATATTTCAACTGGAACTAACATGCTGAGCCAGCTATCTCTTGAATAATGGTTAATAGAATAATGCTCTACAGCAGATCTTTAAAAAAAGATATCTTTCTAAGTTCATGTCACAATTGTAGCGTCAGAAGTCGTAAAAACCTATATAAATATGGTAATGTTCATCAGAATTCCAATAAATTTTTATTACTTCAGTATTAAACATGGCGCCTCAGATTGTTGGATGAATGAAACATTTCTTGTGTCTTGTTGTTTCACAGATTGTATATGTGTGTCCGCTGCTACATTATGCATCTGTCGTTCACGTGCCATAGGTAGGTAGGTACATGGAGATCGTTAACGTTTTCCTATCACGTAAGTAGATTAACATGAATATGAGCTCGTGTTTGATCTGTGAGGGACTGAAAACATACAGAACAAGAAGAGCATAGATGTTTGCTACTTATTTACACTTAATTATTTACGCTCCACCTAAATTATTGAGCCCTACTCATAAATTAGCCTGCAAAAGCACTGACAATGTAAATTTGTTGTAATTTAATTTTGATATAATAGAACAAACTAGCGAATCGACCTACTAAATGTCAGCTTGTAAATCTTAAAAAGTCGACAGGTGATCGATGAATGAGTGTCTAATCGCTGCTGGCGGTGCCCGGTATAATAGCGGCTGCGCGTTACCTGCGGCTATTTGTCAGCCGTCGTCAGCGAACATTTGAATATTTTCCTCTGTCTCATCCATATCCGTATTTCCGCGGTTAGTATTATATTTATGATTGAATTTGTGCCTTGTGCCGTGGACCCTGACGTGATTGATTTCAATATTTGGAGCCGGATTTCTTGCTATATTAATCGACGAGCTCCAATGAAATGTCATTTGATTTAGGTGTTTCGAGTTTAGCAATTATACGATGGATTGTATTTAAATCAGCCATACCTACCTATTTCGTAAAAAGAAGATTCTAGTGGAAATACAGAATCTCCGATGCGTTGCGTCAATAAGCTTCCGGAAAAAAAATTGATGTAACATTATATGGCTTTTATTGCGGCGCAAGATTAACGAACTACACAAAAGTAAAATTGTAGTACACATTTCTACTAGAGATGCAGATTATAACTTTGGTCAACTAGCCGACCAGCCGATTAGTCGGTTGTAAAAAGGCCAACTAGTCGGCCAAATCAATCACGGTTTCGGGGATTTCCCTGACGGTTCGTTTACAGCTGTTTCACGCGCAAGAGGCAACCGCCCCGCCTGCGAGCGTGTTGATACCTGTTTGTTTAGGTACTTCGCATTGTTTCTTGTTTTTTTTTTGTACGGCTCAGTTGTTTTTGCGTAAAAAATATTTTTGTGTAAATATAATTGATCCTAATATTGTTAATTAAAGTCAAAGAGCTCAACAAAATTTTTATCATATCAAAAAGAAAGTCTCGTATAAATATGGTTTTTTTTAATAATTGGACAATCATTCCCGTAAGGTCAAGTACCTATGACCAATGCCAAATGATAATTTCTCGTGATGGGTAGGGAAAACAGCAAATACCTACTACAAGTATGAACTACCATATTAAATACAGACATCCAGCCCTGATACCTCAGTTAGGTTCTGCGATCAATGTACGACCACAGGCGATTCCTTCCAATCACAAATCCAAGCAGAACTACCTACCGCCTAAGCCGGATACTCAGCGCTCTTTGCCGAATAGTTGAATACTAGTCGCCGACTATGATTGTGGCCGGATAGTCGGCTTTATCGACTAGTCGCCGACTAGTCGGCACATCTCTAATTTCTACATTTTCAATGCAGCGCTGAAGATCCGACACCTTTTCAATCTATCGTCTCATCTCACACCACTGTTACAAAGCATTTATATCTCTACGACATCTGCTTAAGATCTATTTTAGGATGAGCAGGGTATGTCAAATCATCACCTCGCTAATCCTATCTGTATAAAGGTCTGCGCACACATTCGCAGCGGACCTTCAAAAGCACTCATTTATATTTAATCCCCATTCAACTCCAGACGAACTTTTAAAATGGAATTTTACCATTTCAATAGATGCTTTGAGACGTAAATTATAGATAATGTGGTAAAAAATATGTTGTAAGAGAAAGTAAAATTATTTGAGATGAATGGTCCCGGGATAGGCGATTTCAGAGTGTTATCGTAGGGTGAACTCAGCCCATGATAACACTCTAAAAATCGCCTCTAGAAATCGCCTGGCGGTGGGCCGACGACGGCGGCGGAGGCGCGGCGACGGTCTGGGCGGGTCTAGACAAACAAGCGGAAACGGTCAGCTGGAATAGATGACCTGGGAACAGTCCGATTGGCAAACATTGCGTTTTTGGACGTGAATACTTTCCGCACAAAATATACTTAAGTAAAATTTAATATTTTGTGTCCGTTAAACATTGTCATTGCAGAACGAAAAAGCTACCAGGGTCAAATAACGAAAACCTTGTTTATAAGTACTTTTGTAACAACAGCGACAAAATAAGACAAAAAATAAATATATTATTTTTGGTCCCAGATGTAAAGTAATAAAAAAAAAATGCTCTGATTAACTTTAACAACAAAAGTAAAAATTAAAACTCGTTTAATTTGGAGAGGAGACGTTATCAGGGCAGATATAAAATTGTTGTGATTAATATAAGAAGGGTCGCAGGGGAAGGGTCCACTAAGGGGCGAGGGGTGCAGAGTCCAAGGTGGGGGGATCAATCGGGAGACGTGACCGCCGTCGGGTTCGATCGCCGGTGAACAGAACACTCGCTCCTCAGGGTAATAAGTTAAGAGAGCGGTTACACCAAGGCAAGTCTAAACTTTTACCTTTATGGTTTCATGAGCGAGTTTTGTCTTTGAATTTCTTTAAGATTTTCATGTCTTTAAAATTATTCATGTTTTCTGTTCAAAAGAATTGATTCATCAAGGTACATTTCAAATACAAATCAAAAATAATGCATCAACAACACATAAAAGCACAGACAGAGATATTCCTCAGTTGATAATCCTTATCAAAAGCTCTACCTCTAGTATCGCGCACACGGTTAAATATATTATATTTATCCATCCATCCTTTTTCAGGATAACTGTATCCAGGCTGATATTTTTGTAACCATCAGTTGGTACTGAGGGAAAAATTCTCGCGCGAATAAAAGTTGACGCATCAATAGGTATGGGAGAAGCGCGCCGCCATTAGTCCTGGATCACGCCGACCACACGTTACCACTGCCCTGCCAACTTCCTCTCATTTCAATTGTATGGATATTAACCGAAACATGCATCTTTATATTTAAAAAAAAAACGGTTTTTGTATAAAAAAAATGTTATTTCGCCCAAAATACAAGCTTAGCTTGGGGCTAAATGATGTTGTGTGAATTGTCCAACATTATTTATTTATTTATTATTATTTAATAGGAAAGTAAAAAAAATATTATTTTTGAAGCTCTTTAAATGATACTAAATGAAGGCGCCCTTGACGAGTTGAATAAGGTCAAATGGGAGGCAAACTGTTCAAAAATTCCTTCAAGTTTTTTAAATTTACGCGATCTGGTCACATTATTATACCCAAATATTCCTTCTTTTATTTAATCGTAAATATGAGTTACTAAATTTGAATGTAAATTTCTTTTTTACAGAAATAGTGTGAATGCCCATAAAGCAGAAATCACAGTAGTGTAATGTGTTCTATAATATTATTGTAAACAAACCCTAAGATACGTGTCATCATCACATCCAGCAGCCATGTAATGCTCCATGTGTACATTACATACATATATGTACATAATACATAGTTGTATGTATGTATGTAGGTATGATGGTGGTGGTATCTGGATGCAAATGCAGTGTCGCGCGCCGAATCAAGATTTAACGCCAATAAACATTTAACGATGCAGTTAAATTATATTCAGTTGTAGTGAGTGGATTGCATCGCTCTCGACTCGGACTTCATGTCGCCGGTTTGAGACCCGTTACCTTTGATACTACTATGGTGCTTTAAATGTATTCCATGTTTTTATTTACTGAGTCGATCAATTTTTTCATTCAATTTTTCTAAAATTGATTTGTCCCTTTTTTTTATAATTCCGAAAATGTTTATTTATTACATACCTTCTGTCTGACATGTGACATGTAGCATAGGGAAAGGAAGTAGGTACTATTTAAAGGAAGGAATTTTGATAATAAGTTAAAACATCTACTGACCATGGTGTGTTAATAATAATTAGGTAGATAAAGGTTTCAGGTTTATAGTCCAAAAGTACGCTCCGGGTTGGATGTTGTCACAACATTACAGCATCCAGCCCTGCTCCGCGCGTGTGATTAGATCCGCGGAGATAACTGCGGCATGGCGGGGGTTGGGGGAGATACCACGCTGATAACCACACTTTATGAATTGGAAGGGTAAATACGGCGCCATCATTTTTGCCTGTTTTGAATTTGAATTCGCGATAACGCCTGGTTTACGGTGATTGCTTGTTTTCCCGGAATACTAGGAAATTTTGGAAAGTTAATTTAACTTGGAAAACCCCGTGGGTCGATTAGCTGGTTTCTTGAAAATGCTGAAACTTTGGAATAAGGTAGTCAAAAACTGAGGACGACTGAAAAATTTACCTAATTCAAACAAAGGAGTTCTGCCCGAATAACTGAACCAAATGTGTACATTAAGAAGGTTTCAGTTCGCGCTTGTTGTGTCGTGAGCTGAGAGCAGAGCACCCACCGAGAACACTGCACTGCACTGCTCCGGTGATATACATCTACGCCGCGAGTAAACTGCACTGGAACCAGCGTCGTCTGCAAACGCAGCTCTGACCTGCACATCATTCTGATAGCTGCATGCGTCACCTATCTTTTTACTACTTTATGTCATCCTACTAATATTATAAATGTCAAAGTTTGTAGGTATGGATGTATGGATATTTGTTCCTCTTTCACCCAAAAACTACTGAACTGATTCGGCTGAAATTTTGATGTGTATAGTATGGGACCTGGAATAACATCTATAGGCTATTTTTTATCCCGATGAAATGCGGGCGAAGGCGCGGGCAGCAGCTACTTTGTTATAATATTATGAGTACACATGTACGTTTATGTTATTGTAGAATGCGCTTAGTTTTCAACTTGCTTAACCCTTAAAAATACACTCTCCCTTCTAATTTTAGCGGAATCGTAAAAATCGTAGTTTCAATTAAGCCTACGTTAAAATCAGGCACAATCACCTTAGAAAATGAGATGGCATCATTATAACAACTAGTGACGCGGTGTTGGAACATTAAACTGCGAGCAGACAGACGATCTGATCGGATGGATTCCTTATGAGAATGACTCCTATATTAAAATTCTACATTATGAAAAAATAATTTATTTACACGTGATAAGGTAGGTAGTCTAACCTGATTGTAATGTTGGGTAAATTAGGGATAGTTGCTATTTAAGATCAACAGTTTTAATCATCATCATCATCATCAGCCCATACACATCCACTGCTGGACATAGGCCTCCCCCGTACGACGTCACAAATAGCGGTCCTGATCCGCCTCCATCCATCGACTCCCTGAGACCGCTACGATGTCGTCGGTCCATCGAGTGGATGGTCTTCTATGTAAGGGGGATTTGCCATAATCACCACGCTTGGCAGGCGGATTGGTGATCGCAGTGTTGGTGTTTAAAAATACTTAGAAGGAAGCTGCTGCCCTTCCTCTGGTAGGTTCCCTTAGTCGGCTCTTACGACATCCACGGGTTGAGTTGGAGGGGTCGATATTCGAAGGCCGCGGTCCCACGCCACGGCACATGTATTATTTATGTAGATAAATATATCTACATAAATAATACTCATATAAAAATGTAAAAAATAGTACATATAATGTGTATGGGTGTGGTTCGGTCGAAGAGGTGCAGATTAGGATAGCAGGATAAGTAAGTTTTCAGTCTCCTCATAGGTTAGTGATTTTAACCAGTTTGTGGCAGCCATTTTGCATTTCGCTCTTGGGAGGGGGTAAATGGTGAGTTGCTATAGTTGGAGTACCAACCCCATTGTCTGAAAACCTAATAATCTGAAAATAGCAATCAAATATTGATGGTTTATAATGATCTTAATTAAAGTAGCCTTACCTAACAATTGTGGTTATCGAAACTGCGATAACAATCTCTACTTCAGCCTTAGCTCATTCATGGATAGCTCTGAAAACAGAGCATTTCTGAAACCTAGCTCTAGTTGTCTAGATCTGTGCGACAGCGGCGGGCCGGGCGATGGCCGTCCCTGCGCACACCTTACCGTTCCAGTCCAATAGATAAGGGGTATTTTATTAATGTATCTGATCGCGCGATGCCGGCTAAACTAGTGATTTCCCCATTTTATCTGTTTTATCATCTCCTAGGACTAATTGGACTAATTTATATGACTAAATAACGGATTTATTGGCGTTTCAACGGGACTTTACCACATTTCAAGAAATTATGGGTTTATTTTAGCTACTTCTTATTTGGTTTCCATTACAAACATACTCGTACAAGATACAATATTTACGTAGGATACCTCCTGGTAAAACTTTAGAGATTATTTTACATAAAAATATATAGAGATCTTTCAATTTAGTAAGCGTAGAGTTCCGTACCGATCACGCAACACGGAATAGGTAGTGGGTGCGCATGAATTAGTAGGCGTGCCTCGTTATTAATATCCAGCGCGCCTGAGCGGAGTACTACAGCGCTGACTGTACCGTACTTGCACAGTCGCTGATGATTACCGACGAAGGTATTGCAAACAGGTACCTGAACCTAGCTATTAGGTTGGTATCCATCGGGAGGGTGGGCAACAGCGCCTTATGCAGAAAAATTCTACCACCGAATTGCAATCCCCTATCCGCATGCCCAGCGTTGGTATTATGGACATTACTCCCATATGATGAAATCCAATAAGGCGTTTATCAGGGGGAGGCCTGCGTCCAGTAGTGGACCAGTATAGGCTGTATGATGACATGAATGATAATGTCGCAAGATGGGCTGACGATATCGTCAAAGTGGAAGGCCGCATTTGGATGCTAGAAGCGAATGGAGATCGATCTATTATGCCAAGGGATAATAGATTGCTGAATAGGTCAATATCTATTCTAGCTGTTTGTTTCAAATGGAGATCCAGGTACTCTTACATCAATGGTAGGCAATAACTATAAACAACATCAATGACAATTGCTTTGTTAGTGAGTACCTAAGTAAATGTTTTTTTCTCGTACAAAAATAAAATAAATTAATTCGAACGCGCAACAATTCCAGAGTAATGTTTACATTACAAACAGAAGGAAACAGACGAGCGAAGTTGAAAGGTTTCTTTGCCAATCTACATATTTATGCGCTGTCAATGCATAATGGCGCTTATTCTCTGCACATAAGGCATGGGCAGGTTCTGGGTTCAATATTTGGCAGACAATTCAATTACCCGTGTACATAATGTAGGAAGTAGCGGCCACTTGGCAGATTGTTTGGACGACTGTCTGTGCACACACGGTGGGGTAGCCGTGTGGTGTGGTGGCGCTCGTGTAGACGCACCTTGGAACTTTGACAGTTGACAAACACACGAGCTAGACCGCGCAAACAGACTTAGATATCAGGAGGCAGGACGCACTGACAGGTTCCATCGTCGGTGCCAACTGACATCTGAGTCTATTCATTGGATAGACAGAGAGCTTTTATAGCTTTTGTGGTGGCGTTTAATTTTTACGACTTTCAAAAACGTCGTTGCCCTAATGTAATCTTCTACAAAACTATCTACATATTATATAATAGTGTCTTAATGTCTAGTAAAATGCACAACTTTGTAGTAAAATTATCTTAGAGAAAGCTTAGTGCGGACGGACCTCTTTCTACGCTAACACACCAACATATTTAAATCTCTAATCTCAGATTTACACGTAATTTAAACATCCTGTAGTTATAATTTAAATAATTTATGTATGTAATGTACAAGTCTTACTATCAACTTTATATTAAGTTGGAATTAGCGAGTAAACACTTCAAGGGTCGATTTACGCTGGTAATTAAATTAACTGCAAAGAGGAGTATCCATGAGATAAATAAACTCTTGCCGTTGAAGCCGGTTGCATGCAGGTCTCGGACTGTTTCGAAACTGCAACTGATTCATAATGTTAACGCAAAAGTTGCGAAAATTGCAATAACGTCACAGTTTATAGACATAATTAACTGTGAAACGAATATTTTTTATAATACATAATACAGTAACGCAATTTTCGCGAGCTTACGATAAGACACTAAAAAAGCACTTATCGATGTTTTGATTTTCACCTAAAGTTTTTTTTTAATACTCTTTATAAATACCCTTCTAATCCTACAAAACACACTTCCCAACACCACCACTGCTCTAGTGCGTAGTCATTTGCGTCCATAGCGATCGCAATCCTGAAGCAACTGGACCGTGCCGCGCGCCGCCCGCGCCGCCGCCGCCGTGTTATTAACTTATTATGGCAATTTGTACGGCAGGCACCCGCGGGCGGCAGCTAGTGTCACTAGCTGCCGGGCGCAGAGCGATATGCGGCAAAACAATCATACATAGCATACAATTTACAAGCAACACTTTGTACGCAGTTTGTACAAGTATTTGAAATCATTTTGCCAACCTATCATTTTTCCGGCTATTTTAACATTTCCATAACGCACATGTGCATCGGCCGGCAGCAGCGCGTCAGGTGGCATGGGTTGCACCGCGCCGCCGAGGTAGGGCAGTGAATGCGTTAAGGTCCCAAGCAGTCATTTCTTTTTCCTTAGATCGTGTGATGGTACAGTCAAATGTCGGGATTTTTTATTGTGTAACCTATGTACCTATGTACCTAGCTGGTGTGTATATGACTTTTCACTACAATTCCGTTAGAGTTAACGATACGGTTGTATTGATCTTGACGTTAAGTGTGCGTAAAACAGTTATTGATCCTGAGGCGTATCATGTATTAATGTTCCCGTACAGGTAAACCGACACCTCTTCGCAACGAACGTGGAACTAGAGAGCCATAATAATTTCTTGCTAGGTTCAGTTCTCGGCTTAACACTTCACGCCTTCCAACTTCCAACCAATTGATTTCCCGGGTTACTCTGACGCGTTCGAAAATGGTGCTCTCTCGGTCGAGACCCGGAGGATACGTGGCTGCTGTCTGTTGTTTCAGGGCTCCACGGTGCGTGTAATTACGAGGGTCCCGGCGACAATGTCTCAATTAAGTTTTATTGCGGTCAGGGCTGCCACCTGCTCCTTGCGGTCACGACGTGCGGAGAACCAACCACACCGCAAACCGACTTACCTCTACAGTTTACTTGGAAAACCACTTTCATAACAAAAGCAAATAGCTCTAGCCATGATGGTTGAGATTGTAGGCTGTTTAAATTATAATAATCTCAGTGTTGGAGTAAATTGAATAATAACTTAGAGCTTAAATACAGGACTGTAGAATAATGTGGATCGGTAGCCCGAGGCTGATAGGCTCGGCATAAAGGCCGACAGTCGGTTACGAGGCAACCCTGGCTTCAAGAACAATGATTTATTTGACAGCGTTTTAACAGGGGTGTGTCCGATCCACGGCGATGGCACGGTATCGGGTTACGGCGCGCATCGCCCGCGCGCGCACGACGACAGCCGATTATAATTGCTATCTGCTTACAGAACCCTACCCGAGAGGAGATATTTCCGTAACAGAATTTACATGCTACTAAAATTAAAATTAACTTTTCATTTTGTAGTCCGCTAAGTGCATGATAGTTTTATGGTTCTGGTAGGTCCACGTTAACCTTGCGCTGATTATTACGGTAGCGTAGGGTTTAATTAATTTTAATGTTTTTCTTTAACGCTGGAGCGTGTAATGTGCATGTTTATGGTTTCCCTCCGCAATCATATCATTACAAAGCTTGACAAATGGCTGTTAAGTGCTGTCTGTGAGATATCTCATGGAAAGTTCACACCGTTCATGGATTTGTATATATACATATGTAGAGGTAGTAGAATGAAAAAATAATTAGTAACAATTCCGCGTATAATCTACTCAACAACTTACTTTGATGAATACAGAGATAATATAGAGTAGATTATATGCGGAATTGTTACTAAATATTTTTTCATTTTAATATTAAGCAATGGATGAAATAATAGATTGTTGACAGGCGTTCCTTTGCGGAAAGCAAAGTAACGTCTGAATCTATTATTTATATGTAGAGGTGTCTACTACTTTTTATTGTACTTCTTTCTGTTCTCCTACTCAAATTGTGCGCCCGTGGTCCTCACCTCACTAAGCACAGACCTAAGAGAGCCATGTATCATCAGGTCCAGGGCCCCGAGGATGTCTCCATAACGAGGTCGTTCGTCCTCCCGACTCCTGACAGAGACAGACGGACACCGACTATTAATAAAAACTACCACTAACTGCGACTCGACCGGACTAACTACTACTGTGGAGGAAATTGCACCGACAAGCTGTTTTTATGAGGAACTTTATCACGTTCAGTCGACTTGATAAATATTTTTATTTAAATAAGAAAATCTTTCTGTAGGTTCTGTAGGAGGTCAGCATCATTTGATACCCTTTTAACGTTTACACTTCTACCGCTAGAGGGTTACCAATTGATGATGCCCTCCATACGTAAGTACTTAACTAATTATTGTCAAGTCTCCTATTTTAAACGTTGTACGTCACGATTAGAAAAAAATCACAAAATTAAGTCGTGTTTCCGAAAGTGAGTTCTATATCGGAGCCGGAACAGCGACTATTAGCAGTAAATATACTTCGACCAGAGGAAGGGCAGCAGCTTCCTTCTGAGTATTTTTAAACACCAACACTGCGATCACCAATCCGCCTGCCAAGCGTGGTGATTATGGCCAATCCCCCCCTACATGGGAGACCATCCACTCGATGGACCGACGACATCGTAGCGGTCGCAGGGAGTCGATGGATGGAGGCGGCTCAGGACTGCTATTTCTGGCGTCGTACGGGGGAGGCCTATGTCCAGCAGTGGACGTGTATGGGCTGATGATGATGATGATACTTCGACCACGCCGCCGAGACTTGACACACTGAATTAAAATGTTCGCCATCCATCTCACGAGCCTGCAATTAAAGCTTCGCATAGACGCACTCACACCGGCGGCAGCTCGCTCGTGTCCTCGAGCTCTGCTGGTCTTCTGAGTTACAAGAGTCAGAAGGAAATATGGCCATTGATAGTATCAACTTGAAGGTAACTTTGTGATCTTTCCGTAGACTGAGCCACCTGTGGTCATAAAAGAAAGGCAAAATCAAGGAGTTGATTATGATATTGATAAGAGAAATCCCGAATAAGAGGAAACCTCAATGTAATCTAGAATGACATCCACGATCCAATACAGACATACTCTTCAAACCCGCTTCCTGTGTGAATGTATCGAGTCGGCTCAGTTTATCAATTTCACGCCGATCACTCCCGGCGGAGTCTCCGAAGTCGGCGGAACCAGCGCCACTCTCTCCGCAATCATCGACTTTGGAACTCATACCTACTGCTAATATGCTTCGGGGAGGAGTGACGCACGCACTTACAAATTACTCCCGCCTTCAGAATTACACTCTTCTCTTTCAGAACGAACTCTTGGGACTGAGTTTTACATATAATAATTTATTCATTAAATAAATAGACGTTACATTTACTAAGTCTAAGGGCTTAAAAACAATATTAGGTTTATATAAGAATGGGTTATTTTTTTTTGGGAAGGGACAAGACCCTATTTTTCTTAAAATGTATTATTATAAACAAACTTTAAAATATTTCGCTTGGCAATCCGCGCATAAGTTACGAAGTAACATTACCTGATCTGTGGCATAAGTAAGTACCTGTCCTAGCAAGACGTCCTGTGATGTGTGCATAACTGATATAAGTGCAAAACGCAATTTAACATTATTTTTAAATGTTAGATTTAACATTAATATTTTAGTTATATATCTATATTAATATTATTCTCTTATTAGTTCACACAATTTATACTAACGCACTTAATAATCTTAGCATATTTATTTATTTTACATCCTATTTTTGTTCCTTGTATTGATGCATAATAGTACATTTTTTCTCTCAAAGGCACTTCTATTCTAATAACTGAGCGAGTGTGTTTATTTTTCTTTTTAATATTTTGTATTCGCAAGGTCCTGTTGTCCGTGTTCTGGCCTAGGCAGAATAACAGCGCCTTCTGCTCATAACAGTTGGCATTATGCTGAGCCTGGGCCCATTTGCTACTGCACAGTACACCTACTTATTCTTATTTACCTATTGTTCATTAGTTTTTTCTACGTATTGTTATTTGTTGTGTTATTTATTGATGATTAAGTAATATATTTTTATTTCAAAACTGTTAATTGTCCTGTGTGTAAATGTTGTGGCAAATAAATGATATATCTATGTCTATGATATGTCTTTACGGGTAGAAATCTATATTGTTATCCAGCAAGAAGTTGTCAAAATGAGATCTTCTGACAACTTGGAGCAAATGAACTCGTAAATCCGCTCCGACACTGGAAACTGTAAATCCCAAGCAGTCACAGCGAGGTTAAATTACTAAAAGGAGACTCAAAATTGTGTTGTCTTGTCACTTTCTATCTCAGCTGGATGCAGACCGCGAGATAAACACAGGGAACAGGGTGTCAGCTCTAGATCTCTTAGCTCGATAGCGCTATAGGTACGCGAGCGCGATCTGTGTCGAACCGGGTGCCACCCGGTTCGAGGATCCTAGTCGTAGTTTTATGTACGCATTCCTGTCACAGCTAGTTTTATGTTTTCCGTATTACCTATCTATAGTTTTGGTATTGTAAGCGCCCAACCTAGCTCTTATGAACAGGGTTCGAAGTTGACCCGCTCAGATTCATTATTTAGCTGCTAAACAATAAATGTGCAGAACCGGAAACCTTAAAAGTATGAGAATACTTAGTCTGATATGATTGAAGCAAGCAATGGTGTTTATGAAACTCAGTATGAGCCGATATTAGATACCTACGTTAGTAGTAACAACAATGTGAGGCCAATACAATAACAGGGTCGACTTATACGTCTATATGCGGAAGGACGGATAACTGCTATAGCTGCCGCGCTAACGAATTACGCGTATAATAAGAGACGTAGGTAAGGTCTACTTGCTAATAAAAAATAAAAATAAAATAAAAATCATTTATTTCAGACCCGTAATAGTAGTCCATAAGGAGAGACTCAGTAAATACAATCGAAACTAATATAATACACGGACAAAACACAATTAAACATAAATTATTAAGCAACCCCTTTGACA
This sequence comes from Eupithecia insigniata, assembly GCA_947859395.1. Classification (NCBI taxonomy): domain Eukaryota; kingdom Metazoa; phylum Arthropoda; class Insecta; order Lepidoptera; family Geometridae; genus Eupithecia; species Eupithecia insigniata. Next base: position 15,500,642 of record OX402004.1, on the reverse strand, counting down.
TGGGCTGGTATGCAATGCACTCAGTGCCAGGTGTAGGCACAGAGAAGTAAAACAGCCGCTTGGTAAGTTGCTTTTCATTATTTCTTGCAAGTAAAGGAAGCTGAATAAGATTCGGTTCCATTAAATATATCTATTATAATATATTCAAAGATTATTTCTACGTTATTTTTAGTACAACTTACCTGGTCTTTACGAAATTTGTCATAAAAATTCGATCATGGTTACTGGAACATTTGCAAATACTGACCCTATGGTCGAATTGCGGTTAATTTAATTCAGAATCAAAATATGTTGGTATTTCAATTTATTTCGTACTACTTACTTTTCCATATTTCATACCAGTTGTCGTACCCCCGCAAGACTTTCGCGGGTCCACCGCCTGACTCCCCACGCCCCCACGCTGAAGATCCTCTGATCTCATTAGAAGGTATCCTTTTATCAAGTGGCCGCCGCAACTCGCAAGCCGTCGCGTCGCCGGATTAAGACATAATCCAGCGGTCACATTGTGACCGCTGGAGGCGCGGCGCCCGTCGTGCGTCTGATACGTACCAAATATATTAAGATGGTCCTATTCAGTTAGAATCCTACGTGGATTATAGCCGCTCCTTTAGTTTGTTCGGTAAGTTTTTAAGCCACATTGTATTGTGTAAGTTTCTGGAGTAGATAGTATTCTAACGTAAGCACAAACGAACTAAGTACTACGTAAGTATTTTTAGCTTTTCTCCGCAAATCTTGCGAGTTTGCATGAGGAAGGGAAGGGATGATACAATATACAGTTTGTGTATTAAAGTTGATGTCGGTTGGCTGAGCTCCGTCCCCGTCGTCGTTGGCGCGTCATTGTGTCATCGCGATAAAGGAGCAGCCGGATTACCGCTAAGCCGAGGCAGCCGAGTACCCGCAATATGTTTACTTACACCCCCCCCACCCCCCCCATTCCGGAGCAGGATGTCGGGGGAGGGGTCCACGTCCGCAAATTGTCTACATCTTAAGCCCGTAATTGAATTTATAATGGGTTAGTTTAAGGTGTTTAGTATTTAGGCTGGGTTATGTGAAGATTATCCGAATTCCGTCTGAGTCAATAAGTTTAGGCAGAATTAATGAGTTTGGAGCCAATAGAGCGCAGAGGCTCTGTCTGGCATACATTGTGTTGTAGTGGTGGATGTGCCCGGGGGGCTCCACATAACACGACGACTTGAGACTTCGAGAGTGAAGACCATTCAGTGTGCAACTACAAAGCAAGTTTTGTTGGTTTCTTTTCTTTGAACTTTCAATCGCGTTGTTTTTTTGTGGAAATATTACATTATTTTTCATAATGGTACGAAAGTACAAGCGAAATAGGTATACATTATGTATTTACTTTACACTTATTTGAGCCCAAATAATTAGTAAGCCCCGTTGCTGTACGATCTAGGAATCTGCCAATCTGTGTCGGCTTTTTACGTATCAGATCAGATATCACTATTTGTAAATTAGTAATATAATCCATGTTCATCTAATTTATCATTTAGATTTTATTAATAATCAAAACATCCAAAATTGTCTTAGAAGTTTCATTTGTATACTAGGATAACTCACAAACAACACAACTAGCAGCCACAAACAAGGTCTGAGAGGAGAGCGCCCCGCGCGCTGGCCGAACCGGGCGGCGCGGCGATGTGCGACCGAACGAGCCCGTTTGTAGATGCACAGATCGTGGAGGATAACCCCTAACTGCATTAGCAGCTGCAGCTCCAGCAGTTTGCTAAGATATTCACCAGCGGCTCCAATCACGTTACAGAACAAGGCGCTCTGCCCATTAGCCGTATTACTGCCGGACGGAGCGGTACTCTTGCTAACTTGCAAACAAGAACAATGCAGCCAAGTTGTGATACAATACGTCGGGCTCGTTCGGCTAACCTTTATCGAACTAACTTCTACATTAGACCAACTACTTTTAAATTCATTTGTATCCGCAAAACGTGGACTAAAGAAACAAAGCCTTTTAAATTCTTAGTTGCGTGGTGAATTCAAAACCACATAAAAACTTTCAAAGTTGCAAACAGTTTTCGACTCTTACCACATCATGGTCGTAAAATTTCTAGAAGCAAGAGAACCATTCAATGTTAAGTTTTACAGGAAAGCTGAGTCGTGTCTGTGTGTGGCAAGATAGCAACAAAATGGCGGTGAACGAGTGTCGTTAAAAAGCTCTGACATCTAAAACTCCCAGGTCCGCTTTGCAAACTAAGGTATAGGCGACGTTTGTATAAAACTCATTACACTTATAGTTCAGTATGATTCTATTAGCAAATGCATATTATTAGCTTTAAGTGTATATTTTAATAATTATATTGTTATTAGTTAAGCTGATGGCAATCCGAATTAAATAAATAATTAATAAACAGCAAAGATTAGAGTGTATCTTATTGTGGAATTGAATCCATTTGTGTATGGCCACGGTGAACGCTTCGGCCTCGATCAGCGGTAATCATGTTAATGGAGTGGAAACCAGACCCATCACCACCTATTATTATAACATTTATTACTATTTAAAGTATAAAATTTGATTTGTCTAAGTACTCATTTTGTAAGCCTAAGAAATAAAGTTATTGATTCTGATTCCTTCCATACAGCTGGTTCAAATAATTCGACGAAAACTACATTGGCTACAAACACTGCAGCGCTGACTTTGGATATTGCCAACTGCTACAAAGACAACATCGTCTATAAATTACACAGAAATAACTTACCCATTGCCATGTGTCCTAGCTTCAGTTATTTGCATTGTGTGGAGTCATGTAGCGCTCCGTGTAAAATGTTGAACCCTGCTACAGTGGAATTATTCAGAGTATTGTATGTAACATGAGCCAGGACAGAAATCCACTTTGATTGAGGTCCTTATGTCAGCCTCCAGTGGCCGCACCTGAACGAGGGCTAGTGAATGATAACGACGCTAAAAATCATGATCCAAATAAAGAAACTTTCGTCTATAGTCACATAACAAAATATCTAAGTTACAACCGATAATATTACTAAAACGGGAATATAAAATTTGAAAGCGTATCAAAGTCTTCTGAATGTGCCATTGAACCGATTACCGAGAACTTCAATTAAAACTTTCTCCACTAAAATGAAGACGACAAAATAAGCTATTCCCTCGATCGCCTCCCGCGGAGCCTCCTGTCCGCTACAAATAAAGCAAATCTGCGGGAGAATCACAATTAAACGGTATGAAATACTAAAGCCTAAAAGTTGCCTCGTTCAAGATTCCCCAAAGACGCCATAACCTTTAGAAGTTTCGTCGAGCACCGTGAAGATGGAACCAGTGCAGTGCTTCGACAAAAAAAATCTGCGTCAACTCTCGCTCATACCAGATTAAGAAATGAATCAAAATTGTAAACATCTAATCACTTGGATTTGATGTTTAGTTGTTCAGTTTACGAGTTTCTGAGTTGGGCGCTCATGAGCCGCGCGTTAAGACTTCTCAACAGGATCATAACTAAGAAACAGAAGTTGTTTTGCTGTATTTAAGTGTACTTGGGCCGAGTTGAGAAGTAAGCTGAATAATTTATCAGACTTAAGAAGGATTAATACGTCAGAGTTAAAACAGCAGGCGCGGGGTGCGGAGCGCGGGGTGCGGGTACGGGGGAACACTCGATCAAAGTGCATTCAAGAGCCGGGTTATGAGGGTTAAGTGTAATTATGTCTTGAGTGAATAAATCACAAACTTAGCTTCCCTTTTGAGAAGCTTAATATTTGTGATTTAGATCCTAGCTGTTCATAGGTGCCGTAATATTCGCAGTTGTTTAATGTGCGCAGGCATCGCTGCAGGAATGAACCTGGGTTCAACACTACTGCTTTTGCAAGAATAAAAAGAAGAGATAATTGTAGAAAAGTTAGGGGAAAACCTCAAAGGTAGCCTGAAGCGCCGCGCCGGGTCAGCATCTCATAACCCAATTACAGAATCGGAGAACGATGAATTACATCTCTGGATAAGCATTTTTACCAATTTCACGAACGAATGAGCTCTCCGCTCCATTTCCTTCCGCTTAATAATTTCCATCGAATCCTAGAGAATTTAAAATGGTAGTAGTAAGTAACGAAGCCAGCAGCCGTGATGCACCAACGGGACGTGGTACGGACGGACTACCGGACTTGGTTCCAACATGGCACGACGCAGAGGCGCGCTGACAGGTGGACGTTATATGAGCATAGTAATAAGGAAGACTCGCGCGACTATCTGGTTGTAACAAGACCAGTTAGGGATTAAGATGGACAGGTGGACATTGTGTTCTATTTTTACAATACCCCGCCATTGTGTGATATATGATTTCGCGTTCATTGGAGCGGGACAGAGCAAAGCGTCAGCGGCGCAAAAATCATGTTTTTGTTTTTTACGGTAAAAATAATAGTAATTTTGAAAATATCAAACAGTCACCGTCTGCTTTATATTCTGTTTGTTTACTGTACAAAGAAGTATTATTTTAAATTATTTATTTAATAGCGACGATTTATTGTACAGTTTAGAGCGAACTTTGGATTTTTTCTATCCAGAAAATTTTATATAATCGTGTTTTCGAAACACCAGCATTCTAGCATCAATCCTGAACTATAACATACATATATTAATCTCAAAGTAAATGCTACAGTATTGTGGAAGATATGATGTCTGACGCTAAGCTATTTTAGGTATCACTGGCTCTGACGACGGTAACTGATAATCACATACAAAAATACAAAATACAAAAATGTTTACATAAATTATCTATTTATTCCTGAGCCATAGATTACAAAACACGTGTTATATTTTAGTTTTATATCGAGATTCATTATTAATTTGATAAAATAAAATTACAAAATACAGCAATCCGCCATGACACGTTGAACACCCATCAGAGAATACACAACTGTGACGTCATGCCGTCACAATAATAATGTAATGTAAAGGCAAGGCACAGAATAGCCAGTGAAGCTCCTCTTAAAACTATTATGATCATTCTGTATCATCAGATGTTCGTGCATCTATGACATCATAAAGAGAAGCCACGAGTATTGTACCGTTTTTGAGCGAAATCGAAAATGTATATAAAATCCTTCGATTTCCATTTTTTTTTTTGCAGAAATATGATTTATTTTACATTCAGTAGATGTCTAAAAATATCTCGGTGTAGTTTCTCAAAATCAGTCGTCGTGCCTATTGTTGGGGCGTCTTTGACACTCGTCTTTGATCGGCTAGATGTTTTCCTACGAAGATGAGGACATTCAAAATAAAGTACATACATACCCTATTATAGGTCTGTTTAATGATGAAAAGATGTAAGAGACTGATTATCGATTGAAATGCGTCAGACAAATTATATTGAATGAAAATTTCTTGAAATATAAAATTCTACCATAACCGTTTTCAACTTCTCCCTCGGAGTTTTCTCGCGACCGGAACTTGTATTCGACGAGTGACATCATCTCCGGCAGTCATGGACACGTCCGCACACAGACATGAACTTCCTATAATACTTATTAAGAACTTGCGTTCCTAGGAGAGCTTTACAAGTGCGAAACTTTACAAGTGAATACCAAGATGACCTTAGAGAGCATAGAGTTCTTGTCATTTTTTCAACAACCCTAGGCTCTCTAAGAAAATGTATAAAACTTTTTCCTCCAGAGGAAATGTTTTTGTTTGCATAATGAACGAAACAGGAGATGGAATGTTTTAGACTTAATCTGAACCATAATAATTTTGGTATAGATAATGGATTCATGGAGAAGGACTGGCTATCAAATCTATCACTTTAATATTTTAAATGGCCAAGCCGATTTGCCTCGCATACATCTAAATTGTATCAAAATCCCTTCACTTCAGTTTATTCATCAACTGGATAGGAACAATGCGAACGTATACACATTTACATAGAGTAGGTTAGGTAGGAACAAGTTGATCGAACTTTGAAAACCCACAAGACAAGTGTTCGCTTACCGTCGGAACGGACCGCCACGGGCGCCGGGCGGGAGGAACTATCCAGAAATGTGAAACTCCTAGAATCGAGTTTCTACGGAACATGCCCATCACCCAAACGTTAGGAGCACACTTATGTACATAGTAGGTAGGTATTCATCCTCAATACATGATTAATTTTTATACATGTCATACAAATCCTATCCTACTGTAATATTATAAATGTCAAAGTTTGTAAGGATGGATGTATGGATGGATATTTGTTATTCTTTCACGCAAAAACTACTGAACCGATTAGGCTAAAGTATGGTATGGGTTTAATTTGGGACCTGAAATAACATTCTAGCCCATATATATAGCCAAAACGCGTGCGAAGGCGCGGGCAGCAGCTAGTCTAACCTAAACGAAGACGTTATTCTATATTTGTTACCTATATACATATGTTACTTAGTATTTAACTACGATTCGATGTAGTATTATTATTATACGCAATAGGATTGTTTGTAAAATAAATGTTTGTGCATCAAGTGTGCCGGAGGCCGGAGTCATTCGCAGCCGTGTTGTGTGCTCATGAGGAATTTACATTGTCTCTGTGTTGGTGTGTGTGTTCATACCTACTCTTAGATATTTCTTTTGTGTCTATATAAGACAAGTAGTAGTATGAGAGACCTGGTATGAGACGTGTGGCATTGAATAAATATTTGCTTTCGGAGGACTATAATGTTTGCTCAAGTGAATGATTAACCAATGAAAAAAATTATTCAAATGTTAATGACCGCTGCAGAAAAAGCAAATATATGCGACAAATAGTCGCGCTGTAGACAATTCAGATGTGCGGAGATGCGAGATAAAACTAAACGAGCGACGACGATGAAAGGAACGTCGTGTCGCGGTCGCGCCGACGACGACGACGACCGCGCTGCGACTGCGGGGGCCTACCACTTTACACCACTGTCTCCACTGCACTGATACAATCCCCGCTGAATTATTGCACTTACGCGAGAGCTTTAGTAGCGCAGCGCCACATACCTAGAGCAGCGGCCAGCGCGGCCAGTGTACACACCAGCTTAGTAAAGCGAAACTAAACTTATTTGCAACACGTTTTTGGGTTTCGAAGTTGTGATTGGAATTTAGGAAAGTTCTGAACTAATTTTGAGATTTTAGTTTAGTAATTGTGTTTGAGTTTAGGATTTGCGAATTTTAGTTTGTTTTCGGTGATTTATTTTTTCAGGTGTTTGACAAATTAGAGGTTGTGGAGGGAATAACTTTGTGTTCAATTAGCATTTATATAAATAAGTATTGTTTACTTGTTTCTCTGTAATCTTTTTTAAAAGCTTGATGTGAAAACTAGAGATGATACAAGTTTACTGTGTTAGCAGCTGGGCGGGCGGCCGGCGCCCTCGCCTTGCCCGCCGCTGCGTCGTCACGTCACAAATCCGTCAGCACATTGACTCACGGCCGCACCCAGCTGCATTCTCTGTTTATTGGCTGTTACTTCATCGCACGCCAATATACTAATCACTTTAATAAGTTTGTGGTTGTTATGTGTGGGAATTTATATGGATTTTATTCTAAAGAAAAGCTCAGTAGGTATAATAAACTGAGTATATTCTAGCTGGGGTATTTTTGCAAGTTTGACTTAGACTTAGTATTCTGAAAAATAGCTTTTTTTGAAAAATTCTGAAGTATAAAGAATAAGCTCAATATTAGCTTAGTCGACGTGCAATATATCGAAAAGCATTCTAACTGGTCTGAAGAACCACTCAGGTTTCAATAGAATTTCTTCTGCATTATTATGAAAAAAACAAGCTGCTTAAAAACTACTCCAATGAAATACACTCCAAGTCCTCCTGCATCTATAACAGAATAACTTCTGCTCCGCACCTCACAGTTCGTCCGCTCATCGCGCTGTCGTCGCCACAAATCCCTCGCCAGCTGCACCTCGATTTACAACAACCAACACTAAGGTTAAAATAAACACGAATCGTAAGTGTTCCCCGGGGAGCTTTTGTCAATGATCTTGACAAATTAATTGATTTGCCTTTAGTTTTGTACGTTGCCCACTACATATGTATGTAGGTACCTACGTAGATTCAATCGAATACGTACTGGACCGATAGTAGGTATATATAATATAAAGGTCCACTTGTGACGTAGGAGGTGGCGGGTACGATTTCCGCCTTGGAACAAACGGTTGTACTACGTGCAAAACAATTCCAGGTGTTCTGGGTATTTTCTATGTATAATAAAAAACTATCTATGTTTGTATTTCTTACGTAGTAGATATAACAATCATCTTGTATGGGTACACAACTTGTGTTATGGGTAACACAAGCTATGCTTAGCTTGGGGCTAGCTCAAGGCTAGCTAGATGCTGTTTTGTGGATTGTCCAGCATTATTTATTTATTTATAATTATTCTAGTGGAGGCAACGAGTTCGAGTGAATTAGACATTATCTTCCGCACCACTCCCACGTTCTACCGTCGTCCGTCCCAACAGCCACGAGAGACTTTACTATAACCTACTGTAGAGTTGTGCTAATTACATTATTTTAAGTTCCTGGTATCCTGGTACTTTTTGGCTACAAACCGTCCGTATCAATGAATCGGCGTGGTGGCGTCGCAGGCAGAGGACGTTCCGAGGCATTGACAGTCAAGAGGCCGTAAACATTTTAGGGCTAATTCACACAGAGTTATTACATACTTCCGACTTCGGCTCTTAGGACGAGGGCACATGGGGTTATTGATTAGTCAGTTATTTTGTTTGCTTGTAAACTTGGGATATGATTCAGTGACGTTTTAAATTTTGGATTGCTTCTTAATTATAGTCAATGCTAATAATCAGCTGGTAAAAGCTACATTCTTTGAAGGGAAATAATACCTAGAGAAATAAAAGAAAATCTGGTATTCACAAAATGTCGACTTTGTAGGTATATAATATTAAACCTTATGGGATTTATTATTTAAAATTTTAAACTAGATGACCCGCCCGCAGCTACGCCCGCGTGGACTATATTGTTTTGTTATATCTCTAAGAGATTGGGCAACGTTTTTGATGATAACTTCCAGGCCGCTTGACTTTTTTCAACATTTCCAGCGATAAAACTTTATACCTAAACCTTATATACCTAAACCTTTATCATGAATCACTCGATCTATTAGTTAAAACTGCGTGAAAATCCATTCAGTCGTTTTTGAGTTTATCGCGAACAAACAGACAGACGCGGCGGAGGACTTTGTTTTATAATATATGTATAATGTTGTTAGTTTGACGATCACTTATATAGCTTACACCATGCTAATATATAACACTTACAAATACCATGCATTCGATACAACCGACCGCACTCCATACAACAAAACCACCTTGTGTGTCACTTCTCTACAGCTCGCTCGAGTCACCGTAGATTTTACGAGCTACAATATATGAAGGTAAGCAAAATATTGGAGAGTCAGCAAAAACTACATTTCGCGGAGCCCATGCAGGGTGTCGAAGGTATTGTTTATGGGTTTATGACTCGCTGGGATGCGGCGTGGGGCGGCCGGCGGCGGCGGCGGTGCGGTCGTAAACTGCAGGAGACTGTATTTGCGTACTCGGCACATACACATGGACTAAAATTGTCTTTCAAAAGGCAGACTCAAGTCAAAACTGAGGAAGTAAATCTGTATTTAGGTAGGATGATGTTAAGTAAGTAAATAGTTATTTTACACGTTCATCAAAGTTACTCCTTGTTCTAGCTGATCGACAAAAACAAGGAGAATAACAAAATATTGTTTTGTGATTATGTAATAAATAAGCAGTTTTACTAGTCATATAAAACCTGGCATTTTGAGAAATTTTATGGTTCTTTGTGAACGGGAAGTACCCTACAGGTTGGTTCTGTGTGGGTGTGATTCCATTTAACATTCCAAAATAAACAACAAAATATTCCGATATAAACGGCTGCAACTTCTGATTACGTTGACTTTGAACCGTGATTTATATACAGACAAGTATGGTATACCAACTCTGTGGTTTATATCACCGCCCGCGCCGCAAGAGCAAGAGGCTACGGATGGAGGATTTGAGTATTTGATGTTAATTTCAACGCGATACCTTCACGCGTTTCTGACTAAACATGGTTGACAAAAAGACGGACAACAAAGTGATCCTATTTATATATATTTTTCCTTATGAGGTACGGAACCTTAAGAATGTGCCGCGACGCGTATGTTTTAGTTTATTGTTGTCCTTTAAAAATCCTCCTTCGTCTCACATTATTTCAACATTACTGTTTTAGCACAGAAAGCATAGGAGATCCCGTTCTATTGGAAGGAAAAACGACATGATGAAACATAATAAGATAATCCCACTATTTAAATCGGGTAGTAGGTCTGACCCCACTAACTTTAGACCGATATCAGTACTGCCCACATTCAGCAAAGTTTTTGAAAAACTTATTTTACATTCATTGCTTAGGCATTTCAATGGCAATGACCTGCTACATCGTAAGCAATTCGGGTTTACTCACGGCAGGTCAACTACTGATGCCGGTGTAGAGTTGGTATCGCATATTTTTGATGCTTGGGAGAAGTCGCAAGATGCTTTAGGTGTTTTTTGCGACTTGTCAAAAGCATTCGACTGTGTACACCATGGAACATTAATCAGGAAACTACATCACTATGGAATAAATGACACCTCTTTGGATCTCTTACTTGAGTGACAGGATACAAAGAGTTGACATTAATGGGAAACGGTCTTCGGGATCTGTAGTTACAATGGGTGTACCGCAGGGATCTATCCTTGGCCCTTTTCTATTTTTGGTTTATATTAACGACCTACCTGATCTCGTTAAAAATAATCACGAGATTGTATTGTTTGCTGATGATACTTCTTTAATTTTCAAGATTATTAGACAAAACACAAATTATGACGATGTAAACAATGCAATATCAAAAATAGTCCATTGGTTTAGTGTCAATAATCTTTTACTTAACGAAAACAAAACTAAATGTATTAGATTTATTCTACCAAATGTAAAACAAGTAAAGGCTGATATAAACGTAAAAGGAGAAACTTTAGACATTGTAGACAGTACTGTATTCTTAGGAATAACTTTAGACAGTAAACTTCAATGGGGCCCACACATAGATAAACTATCGAAGAGACTTAGTTCTGCAGCATATGCAGTCAAAAAAATCCGTCATCTTGCAGACGTTGATACTTCTAGACTTGTCTATTTCAGCTACTTCCATAGTATTATGTCTTATGGCATATTACTGTGGGGGAATGCTGCAGATATTAATACCGTATTTGTGCTGCAGAAGAGGGCTGTTCGTGCTATCTATAACATGGGTCCTAGAGAATTCCTGCGTGATAAATTCAAAGAAATAAATATAATGACTGTACCATGTCAATATATTTATGAAAACTTATTGTACACTCATAGAAATATCGATCGATTCCCTAAAAATTGCGACATACATAATGTAAATACTAGAAATAAGAACAAACTCGCTTTGCCCAAAACTCGGCTGCACAAGATTAGTGTATCTTTTAAAGGGCAATGTATACGCTTCTACAACAAAACTCCGAGTGAGTTGCAAAAATTATCAATAAATAAATTCAAACAAACTATCAAACATATCCTTTGTAAAAAGGCTTATTAGAAAATATCAGATTATCTAGAGGATAAAAAAGCATGGGACGACTTTTGCTCCAACTCGAAAACTAACAACCTAACAAGGTAAAGGTTTCTTGTTCGCTTCTTTACTTTACCTTAAAAAGATTGAAGTGAACAAAAAATCAAAGTGATCACTTTATTTCCCTGTTTTACTTATGTAATTTTAATTTTGTGACGTGTCCAACGGTCCTAAAGGTCTAAAGGAAATAAAGCACTTTGATATTTGATATTTGACAGATATGAGTTCCCAGCGTGCTCGATGAAGAGCCGTCACTGTGACTAGGGCTTCGACAAGCCTCTTCCAGCTGACTTTATGAACCTACCTAATGAAGTCAGGTAAATAAAGATAATTTCGAAAAAAAATATAATAGGTACAATAAGGCTTTTTTCAAATAAACGTCACCGCTCTTGCTTACATAAATAAATTTAAGATTAACTAGCTGACCCGTGCCCACTTCGTTGGGCGGTAAGCATTTTTAAGTCTATAAAACTCGCAAATAACGTGGTTTAAACGATGCATATTTAAACAAATTCAATAGGTGAATGAATTTTCAAAATTGGTTCAGTAAATTCAGAGATACATACAACCACACAAATCTTACTTATTTTTATTAGTGTAGTATAGTATTGTAACGTAACTGGTTACATACTTGTGTAATTATAATAATTTCTAACTTAAATAAACTTCTCTTCGATTCAATTGTTCGATTAAGCTATTTAGTCGAGAATGGCAACAATAAACTCGTCAACTCGCTGCAACTTCACGTCGCGTCCGGGTCGCTTTGTTTATGGTCTCGCAAGGCTGACGTGTCCCGCACTGCGCAGGAGACAGGCAGACGCCATTTTTGCTGTTGTTAAAAATAAAGTCAGCCGACTTTATTTTTTCGAGCTCACATCGCCATCTTATAATTTGTATTTTATAAGTACAAATAACATTTTAGTATTAAAATAAAACGTGTGTGATTATAAACCCCTGTTGGGTAAGTTTTGCACTGATTAGTATTGTAGGCTATAAATACTCATTCTATTGCACAAAGAATGACATGGAGCTTTTTTCCTTTTCACCATTGTCATTTATCATTATTATGCACGGGATTGGACTTGTCATTCTACATACTATCCCATCTTCTTATTCTTTGTATTCTTCTAGCTAGATAATTTTCTTTTCAACATCTATGTAAATTCACCTCCCGTTCTGATTGTGACTTCCACGGCATCATGAACACTTAGTGCTTCAGTAACGTTCAGTTCAGTGTGACAGTATATCACTGGAAGACCTTAGCATGATGGTCAGAGACCTCAACACCGTTTCCCGCCAAGTGGGTCTTAAAATTAACATGGGTAAGACAAATATCATGTCTAATGCCCATGTCGCACCCTTACCGGTCTATGTGGGGAACGATGTTATCGAAGTTGTTGATCATTATGTCTACCTAGGCCAAATGGTCCTAGGTAAATCCAACTTCAATAAAGAGGTCAGCCGACGAATCCAACTCGGATGGGCAGCGTTCGGGAAACTTCGCAATATCTTCTCGTCACAGATACCGCAGAGCCTCAAGACGAAAGTCTTTAATCAATGTGTGCTACCAGTGATGACTTACGGATCCGAGACGTGGTCGCTCACTATAGGCCTTGTGCATAGGCTCAAAGTCACCCAGCGAGCTATGGAGAGAGCTATGCTCGGAGTTTCTCTACGCGATAGGGTCCGGAATACGGAAATTCGTAGAAGAACCAAAGTTACCGACATAGCTCTCAGAATCAGCAGGCTGAAGTGGCGATGGGCAGGCCATATAGCTCGTAGAACCGATAACCGCTGGGGAGTAAAGGTTCTCGAGTAGCAACCACGATGCAATGCGAAACGGAGTGTGGGAAGACCTCCCACTCGATGGACCGACGACATCGTGGCGGTCGCGGGAAGTCGTTGGATGGAGGCGGCTCAGGACCGGTATTCGTGGCGTCGCTTGGGAGGGGCCTATGTTCAGCAGTGGACGTGTACGGGCTGATGATGATGATAGTATAGATTTACATATACCTAGATTTTATTGACTGGACGTCACACAGCTCCACATTTACCTAGGTATAATATGCGCTTCAAAAGCTTTTGATAGTACCTACTGGAGAATAGGGCACTACACATCTATTGTCCAGTTCTAAAACTAGAAGGAAGAATCACCAGTCGTCGTAAATCTTCACAATTTCTATCTTGATTCATGGCGTCTCGCAGATCTACATAATTCTCAGCGAGCAGTCTTCTCTCATTAGTTCTGTTCTATACCAAACGCTTCGTTTTCATTCTGGCGTAAGTGCCCACCAGCCGTTTGAATTTTGGCGTAAGTGTCCACCAGAAAATTGTTAAACAAACCTCGAAACCTTTGCAGGTGAGCAATGCAACGATCTCTTATTTGTAAAATGTATCTAGGCGTAGAATTGCATTGCAGAAACTTTTTTAGTGTCCAGTCTCGTCAGCTTTCGGATTCACATGTCAAAGATCAAAGTTGTATCCGTCTTCGCCACGACAGTAGGTATATAAATGCATTGCAAGCGGTGATCCCGGGTACGCAGCACAATGTCCCGCCTGTCACAGTGCTGATCTACCAGGACGACGGCAACATCATTAGTAGCGAGAGCTTTGTACCAACCAGACGCTGTCCAGTAGGTCGTTTATCGGCACTAATAACAATTTTGTAATCATTTTGTTGGCTTTTGGGGTATAGACTCATATTTTATGTCCTTCCTCGGAGTATGAACTCAAATCATGCTAAGTATCATTCGAATCCATTCAGTAGTTTTTGCGCTATTTTAGGCCGAGAAATGTCACTTCCATCCCCTCTCCCAAGGGAACCTTAACGAATTCCAGGATAAAAAGTATTACATGACCTTCCTCGTACTATGAACTTAAATCATGCCAAGTTTAATTTGAATACATTCGGTAGTTTCAGCGCGGGGGGGGGGGGGGGGGGGGGCTACGGGGGGTTACTGGGGGTCCCACTGCGGGGCGATGTGGAGGCCCACTGCGGGGGCAAACTGCCGGGGGCCCCCACTGCCGGTGCCCTCAACTGTGGGGGCCTACTAAGTGGGTCCCACTGCGGGGGCTGCTATCACTGCGAGGAAATGTGGGGGGCCCACTGCCGAGAGCCCCACTGCCGGAGCCCCACTGCCGGTGCCCCCACTGTGGGGGCCTAATGAGGGAGTACCACTGCGGGACAATGTGAGGGGCCCACTTCGGGGGGCCATCTGCCGGTGGCGCCCACTTCCGGGGCCCCACTGCCGGTGCCCCCACTTTGGGCTGGGGCTACTGAGGTCCCACTGCGTGGGGCTACTGGGAGGGTCCGATTGCGCGAGGGCCCCCACTGCCTGAGGCCCCACTGCCAGTGTCCCACACAGAGGGGGGATCGCTCTCTACCGCCCTTGCCCCGCGTGCCATCCTGCAACGCGCAAAATTTCACTTCCATCCTCTCTCATAAGGGAACCCTTATGAATTCCAGGATGAAAAGTATTTAATGCCCTTTCTTGTAATATGAACATAAATCGTGCTAAATTTCATTTGAATACCTTCAGTAATTTCGGCGCTATGCGTAGCCAAGAAATTTTACTTTCATCCCCTCTCCCAAGAGAACCCTATTGAAATCCGGGATAAAAAGTATCCACTTCCTTCATCATAGTATGAACTCAAATCCTGCCAAATTTCATTTGAATACATTGAGTAGTTTTGGCGCAATGCGCAGCCAACAAATTTTACTTTCATCCCCTCTCCCAAAGGAACCCTATTGAAATCCGGGATAAAAAGTATCCTATGTCCTTCCTCATAGTATGAACTCAAATCCTACCAAGTTTCGTTTGAATACATTTAGTAATATCGGCGATACGCGCAGCCAAAAAAATTTACTTTCATCCCCTCTCCCAAAGGAATCCTATTGAAATCTGGAATAAAAAGTATTTTATGTCCTTCATCATAGTATGATCTCAAATCCTGCCAAGTTTCATTTGAATACATTCAGTAGTTCCGGCGCTATGCGCAGCCAACAAATTTTACTTTCATCCCCTCTCCCAAGGGAACCCTTATGAATTCCAGGATGAAAAGTATTTAATGCCCTTTCTTGTAATATGAACATAAATCGTGCTAAATTTCATTTGAATACCTTCAGTAATTTCGGCGCTATGCGTAGCCAAGAAATTTTACTTTCATCCCCTCTCCCAAGAGAACCCTATTGAAATCCGGGATAAAAAGTATCCACTTCCTTCATCATAGTATGAACTCAAATCCTGCCAAATTTCATTTGAATACATTGAGTAGTTTTGGCGCAATGCGCAGCCAACAAATTTTACTTTCATCCCCTCTCCCAAAGGAACCCTATTGAAATCCGGGATAAAAAGTATCCTATGTCCTTCCTCATAGTATGAACTCAAATCCTACCAAGTTTCGTTTGAATACATTTAGTAATATCGGCGATACGCGCAGCCAAAAAAATTTACTTTCATCCCCTCTCCCAAAGGAATCCTATTGAAATCTGGAATAAAAAGTATTTTATGTCCTTCATCATAGTATGATCTCAAATCCTGCCAAGTTTCATTTGAATACATTCAGTAGTTCCGGCGCTATGCGCAGCCAACAAATTTTACTTTCATCCCCTCTCCCAAGGGAACCCTATTGAAATCCGGGATAAAAAGTATTCTATGTCCTTCCTCAAAGTAGAACTCAAATCCTGCCAAGTTTCATCTCAATACGTTCAGTAGTTTCGGAGCTATGCGCGGCCAAGATACAGACAGACAGACAGACTTGATGGAAAAAAATATCATTTTTGGCATCAGTATCGTTAATAGAGTAACCTCTAAAAAAAATTAACAAAATATCTTCAATGTACAGAATTGGACCTGTTACAGTTTTATTATAAGTATAGATGAGATAAAATTCCATGAAAAATTACGAATAAGTACATTTAAGGATGACAAAAACCAAGCCGCAGTAAACTCGCGTTCAAAACAACGCAATAAACAATACGTCCAAATTACAAAAGCTGATCGCACCGAACCCGACAACTTGTAAATCACGCGACAGATTGACGCGCGACGCGACACGGCGACCCGCCACACCACCCGCCCGGCGCCCGTCATTCGCTGACTTAGATACTTTATTTCCGACGGAGTGAGTTCAATGTCGAGTGGTTTTGGACGGAGGCTATTCCAAAGCACATAAACTTCAGAATAACGACTAATAAAAAGAAATTACAGAATAACTATCTGTTAAAGTTATACTATAGAGTTTAATCACGTTTCATTTTGCTGAGAAGAAAGCTTTTTATCGTTGCAAGATGTGCAAGTGACCTTTCCAACATGCTCGTAAAAATAACGTATTTCAAGTAAAACTTATGAAAGTTAAAGGAGGTACTGAAGACCACCAAGCTGGATTTGATCACGTTCATTATCTCGCACGATCTTCACGTGCTGCAGATTATGTTAACTTTTTGCAGCACTCAACAGATTAGAGGCGCAAGCTTTTATTTTTTGCTTCTAAATCTTTGCACTTAGAACCCCAGCCAGGTGTGCAGTTATTTAATAACATAGGGGATGGCGAGAGAGTTCGAGCTCTAACAGAAGCGTCGAAGGTTGAGTGTCGAGTGGAGGTTTACGAGCTTGGTGTTCAGACCAGTCTCAGAAATAGCCAGCTCGCCTCGGCGGGGTTGGGAATGCTTTTAAACGCCCCATTGAATGTGTTGACGTATGTAATTTCAGAATCTTTACAAAAAGCAAGTGTAGGGAGGCATGCAGCCGCCGACAACGCGACGACGGTTGCTGCATAAAAAGCGGAGCACAGGCAGGGGAGATGTTATCGACGCTCCTAATACTGGACGAGGCAATAATGCGATAAACGGATTTCGAGAAAATATTACGGAACGGATGAACGCTTTTATTATTGTTAAAAACGGTGAACAAAAACGCACGAAGAAAGCTAATCGAACGAGGACAACATTAAATACATAACATTAAAAAAAACGTTTATTTCAGATAATTTAGAATCCATAGAGTGTTAGTAGCACATAAAATAACAAGGAGAACTAACTTAGTTATTAGTAACGTATTTAATTATAAGTATAATATCCTCTCTAAATAGCATGCCGGATGAGGGTTACCCAGAATTAAGAGAAACAACTATCAGATAATGTCCACAGGATGCCGTTGCGACTGTCTCATATTCTGCTGATCAGAGAGGAAGTTTTTTTTTACGTATGATTGCATCAAACCCATCAATCAGTTTGGTATTCCGCAAACATCTCAGATGCGCTACAGAAGCAAGGAAATCGCAACATTATCCGAAAACGTTATTGTATTGAATGCGTAAAGCTGCTAGCGACTTTTTTGTATGTATTTAAGCGGGAACTAAAAAACAACTCGAGACACTGGGACGCAAATAATTCGCAATGTTACTAGCGTGGCGTACCTAAGTAATCTTTAGTGTTGAGATATTTCACACATGACAGGATGCTATTAGCAAGCCACTAATACCCGCTAAAGTTCAACACACAACACTTGTTTCGCAAAAGCACGCGGATTCATAGAGAACAGTAATGTACAGCATTATGACACGATGCGCATTCAGACGTAGAATAACCAACCTTTCACGATCGCATATCTTTTATACTCGATGTGACTTTTACGGCCTCAAATTTCAATATATTGCTGTTACTGCTATTGTTTTGCCAAAAATAAAATTTTACAGCGTCATAAAAATAAAGTAACAGAAAACTAACATAACCTTTCTCATGCGAATCGGTAAAGGCGTTCTCTATTTGATTGTATTAGTTACGACGTCGCGCCGCGAGACGACGCGACGTAACATTCGACGGGCGTTATATAAGCTTGTCCTTTTTCTCCTTCACCACGGGCAGCTAGATGTTTTACATTATTGCGTGTACCATTTGTGGGCTGCTTCTTGGCACTTTAATTATAATTTTAACTTTTAATATCACCTTTTACGAATCAAAATTCAAAGTTCTGTAAATTCTTTGGTTTTATTGTCTACTAAAACGGACGTTGTGATCGTTTTGTTAACCTTATGTGGGCTGATTCACCAATGTGAAATTTAAACATGAAATTGATATATGTTTATTAGAAAGTAGCCTTATACGAGTGTCGATGCTAATAAACGTCCCACCGCTGATAATAAAGCGCGCTGAGAAATGGGGACGGTGGTGTCAAGTAATGTGCCTGCTGTTTTCCATACAAACGACGCTTTGTCAACTAATTCGATTGCAGGGAACCGAGCAATATCCATGTAAATGTGATTACGTAGACATTGACAGTGCACTTGTGAGACACAACACGTCCAGGTCCCACGTTGTGTGCCTCGCATATCTATAAATCTATCACTACTAGCTCAATAGGATTTTAAACAAATCTGCTAGATGTATAATTGGAAATGCTATCGACTACTGTGTTGAAAATAATGAAGCGAACAAAGCGCAACACCGGCAATCATTTTCTAGAGATGGTATTCGTGCGGTCGCCGGCGAGGACACCGCAAGCAGACAGCAAATAAAAACGCACCTCGATGGACGCAATAATTTGTAAGACAAGATGTAAACGTCTCTCCCTCGAGATTGTAGGTAAAAAGCAAGACTACAGGGATATCGACTTTTAAAAATTTAAGAACATTATGTTGTTTATTTTTTGTTGTTAGTAAACCATCGGAGACTTTCGAAGTTATTAATTCTTGTTGTCTTTGACGCGCACCCGCACGCCGCACCGCCGCCGCCGCGCCGCCGCGCCGCACCACCAGTATTGTACTGTAAGCCGTCGACAGCCCTTCCTGGCTGGCTTGATAGCAGACTCTGATCGTGTCGCGCGCGCAACATCGTAATCTCGGCAAATAATACCACATTATTTAAATAAGATAGGTATCAAGATGCGCGGTTGCACTTTTTACCCTAGTTTTATTGGCAGTTCTTTTAGAACAACGAACTGTCGTCCGCCAACGGTGGCTATAAGGTGGACTAATGGACAATATAAGTTTTAAGAGCGCAATCACTAAGCGCTGCGCTGCAAATGTAAAAGGTATGAGTATCTTGTCGACTGTGACTTGTGACTTGTGACTTTAAAACCAAACAGCATCTGGACATTAGCAACAACGGGTTGGGTTGAACTCGATGGCAACATGATTCGGTTATGAAAGACGTTTCGAATCGAATGAGGCGAGACTAATGTAAAATTCATTAGTTCTTGCTTCTGAGGTATCGCCCTCATAAAATTACAAGCTTCGTTGAGCCAAGGGTTTTCTTTTACCGGTCGTTTTTTTAAATAACTCGGGCGTCATTGTTGAATGTTTCATGCGCATAATAATGACGTGGACCAAGATTGCTCGTGCGAGTGACGAGGTGTCCTTTTCATGTGTCAGGTGTTACACAAAACATGTTAACGAGGTTGGACTCAGCTGAGTGTTCATTGTGAGTTCGACTTAGAAGCATGAATTATATCTACGAAGGATGTGTCTGTATTAATGTGTTTTTTTAGTGAACAAGTGAATTGAATGAGATGGCATGTCAGCCAGTCTGCCGCCCAGAACTCGATAAATATGGGAAGAAGTATCAAAATATCGAGTGATAAACAAGCGTATTCTGAAAATATGCAATTCGATATCTATCGAGGGTTTTTCTTTGATGAGTTGCTCGATAAGTCGCGCAAAAATTCAGTTTTTGATAATTATCACATGATATTTTTAATGAATATAATGAATATCACTCGATAAAGTAACACGTGATAAGCAAAATTGCCCCCCACCCAGGTTAGACACCGTACATGCGCCGCCTATTCCTGGCGATCATTAAACTGATGACTATCTATAATACATAGATAGCAACGCACAATGAAGAATGCAAAAAGAACGAGTAGCGTGTCAACGGCCAGAGCAACCAGCAACCGCCATACGAGACTAATGCGTCCTATAGGCAGGATGACTGATTTTGACAAATTACTCCGAATTGTTTAAGACATCCACTGAATACAAAATAAATAATATGTATGCAAAAATATGGATATTGGAAGGAAAAATTTAGCTTTTGAAAATGCAATTTCAATTTCGCTTTAAAACGCTAGAATACTAGTTACGTCTATCTATGTCACCGATGCACGAACATTGCTTTATTTATTCAATAATCAAACCTTTACCCAGGAACGAGAATTTTCCCTCGTCCCTGCCTTTACCACAGACATTTTGTGCCTTCACATTACTTTACTATGACGGCATGACGTCACAGTTGTGTTATCTTATAATTGGTGTTCAAAGTGTCAAAATAAAAATATACCTAATACGTGTTTTGTAATATATTGCTAAGGTATAATTAGGTAAATACATATTTTGGTGATATTTAGTAAGTGTCATCATCTCTATTGTAGAGATAGAACAGCGCACTACTGGCTGGCACATTGGCTACCGGTGACCTTGGTAGGTTAGGTAGTAGGTACTTACATCAGTAGAATAATTTTCACGTTTGCATTTCAAAAGAGATACAGTAAAAGATTGTTCCGTTCTTAAAGTTACGCATAAGCTTATTATTATTACGAAAGCAAACATTCAAACCAATAAAAGAAGATTTCCCTTCTTTGCATTCTCATAAAATCAAACAGTTCAGCTTGTCAACGAAAAGAACCCTTCGCAGTAAAATGGAAACAAAATAAAAGCGGAATGTTTCTGGCATTCTTGGGTCGACAGTGTCGTATGTAGATGGGATAAGCACGAGTCAAATCAACGCCAATCACGTCTTCGTCGTCGGCTGCACCGTCCCGGGGAACCGCGCGCACGTGACCAACATTTTAGCACTTTTCACCCCCGGGATAACCGATCGCACAAGTCAAACTGTTTGGAGAGTTTGATCTCTTTACGTACAGTTTTGCCTCGATGCAGCTTTGAGTTATTATAGTATTTGCCATAGTATCTGAGAGAGATTCTCGTTTCTATCTTCTATTATACGAGGTCTCTTCAGTTTTATTTCAACTTCGATATGTAATTCTTATGTTTCACTTACGGCATGCAGTGACGGATTAAGCAGAACTTTGCATTACCTGGAACATAAAGTGAAATCGTTAACATATCTAACTATCAGAGGAACCCGAAAGTTCAAAACAGCGCAGATATGAAAGTGAACGATGCGCAGCATTTAGAGTTGAACAGTGAACCCTAAACTGGATAGTTTGCAAATAATATCCCGAAAGACTTAACTCTCGGAGTGTACGCTCGGATAACGGCAATTGGGAGCGTTATAAAAACTTTTTCTTTGTTTTATTCTCTCGGCCGCGCCTTTCGAAGCCTTTTGTTGGGATTCCGTCTGGACGCCAAATCGTTTTCCGATAGTATTTTATATGTAATGGACAATAATACATGCCCGAGAGCCCATTCTGACGCACTTTGTATGGAGGACTCGTTCATAACGGCAACAGATTGAACAGAACACCTCTTTGTTGTTTGGAGAACGCTCCTGAGATTTGTTGAACTTACGACACCCTGACACTCGATTCCGAACTTTAAATTACGCTCTTTGAAAATAACATGAATCTCTCTCTCCTAGTTGTGCCAGTAGCGATGTCATCTCTCCATAAATTACTTCAGTTTCTGAAAATTCTAAAAGAAGTCATAAAATTCTCCGTAACTGCGTATTTCCTTTTCATTTGGGACTGGTTCCGGAGGTACTTATGAATGTTATATGACAGCCGGCATTACCGTCTGTCTGTATGTCTGTCCTGCCAGTAAACGGCGCCATTACACAAATATAATTATGAGTAGCGTTTGCTCGAACGAGACTTCTAGAAATTGTAAATCAAAGTTTATTATTATGATGTACCTACCGTTATATGTATGCAAGATTGTAACTTTATCTATAGAGGACACAAAGCTTCTAAGGAATTCTTGCAGATTAATTAATTATACCATGGTATATTAAAAAAATACTTGTTTGAATCTTAATAACCTAAAGAACTTTCTGACTTAAAATGTATGATGTATTTAATAGATCAAAGCGTAGGAACCAGTCTTTAAAAACTTCGCACGCACCGAACCATACAGAGTGACATTGTATTGTAAATAGGGATCATAAAGTGCGGATCATAACTACAGTGTTCCGAGAAGACAATCACGAGTGGACTCGCGCTAACTTTAGTCGGACGGACGGACGAACGGATGCATCGTTAACTCTCACTGCGACGGACTGACACTCACGAAGTGTAATATGGACTTCAACCCGCCACAACTTATTTATTCTTCGTTGTCATTCAGATTTAAAGTACCTAATATTCAAAAGGTGTAATCGTAATGATAAATTTCAACATTGTAAGTCTACATCAGTCATCGGAAGCGTCCAACCCGCGGCGTCCGCATCGCCGCCGAATGCCGTGTTGTTCTAACGCGAATCAACGAGCGGCACCACTTCTGTTTTTACAGTGCCTCTGTTTATTCGTTTTTGTGAAGTTGCTGTGTATTTCCAACTCTAGCAAATTTACGGCGTCAATATAACATCTCTTGGAGCTAAATTCAAATCAGAAACGGACAAGTATTTCCATTAAATCTGTTAATACTGTAGAAATAGACAAATCATGCTAGTTCTATAAACCAAATCAGGAAATCATAGCTTTATTAAGTAGAAGTCATCACAAAAGCATATACATACATACAATATATAATAACATAACGAAAAGCAAATTACCTGTTAGAGCCGTGATTCATGTAACAGTTACAGCAACGCTCGTAATCAAATTAAGGGCTACATTCACACGGCGGCGGCGGCGTCCTCTATCACCTCGCGCGTGCGATTTACGTCGATCGAACCGCGTCGTAAGCATTACAGTTTTACGCGCACATATCATAAATTTATTTGTTCCTCTAGGTGAGTATCAGTACCGTCTCCTCCGGCTATTCGTAGCTTGCGGCCAGGGTCGGACGGAGCTCGTCTCAATCTGGACTCATCTGGATTCTAGTTTATTCTTTCATAAGACGGTCATAAAATATAACGAAATTGTAGAGCTTCTAGAACTCGGGTCGAAGCGCGTAGTAAATATAAAATGAAACTCTAGTTTACCGCAACCGGATATAAGGCTCCGAGAACGTAAATAAATTGACTAATATTTTCTCTAAAATATTTAGCGCAGTAAGTTTTCTCACAGTACGTAATGTACCTCCAACCCTCGAATCAGCGGCCTAATGGGCGGATATTATAACGATTTCCGTTTCGCCAAAGCAGTGCTAATCACAAACACAGAGCTGAGCCCGTGCGAGGCTGAAGGGGGCCACATTCTCATTTCCCAAATGTTGTGCTATGAGGTCGCTCTATCTATAGCGACCCATAGCGACTTTAGGTTACGTATCAATTTAGGCAAACCAATCGGAATTTCTACGTTCCTGTGTTAAAACAGAATATCCCTCACTTTCACGAAACAAAAGGAACTTCGCTATCGTAACTCAATAAGAAACTATATATTATAAGATAGCAAACGATAAGATAATTGAAACGTCTGAACTATTATCTGACCACCAAGCAGACATAAATTAATCACGGAACAATCTCCAAAGTGAATTAAGTCTAACGAAATGATATCCCTATTTAATAGATAGCGTAAAAGCAAAGTGCAGTTCATTAAGATTGTCTTGATAAATGGTGATAGGCCGAGTTTGGACTGACCAAACTAGCGTTCTGAGAACCAGGGGAATATTCACGTCAGGAGTCCTCTCGAGGCAACGAGTTATGGAAACATTAGAAGATACATTAATTTCATTGATGGAAGATAATATTGAATTACGTACCTACGCAAGATAGGAGTTACTGAGAAGATGGGTTACATACTATTTAATATACGCTACTTCTAACAAATAATTTGTTACTGTTTATCTAAATTTATTATCTTCCTCAAGTTGGGAGCAATCTTAGGCATCATTTTACGTAACTTTGTTGATTCTAGATAGACTTTTTCGGACAACACTACACATAAGGTTCTGTCTATATGCTCAAGAAACCACTTATAGCTATAGAATATAGTTTATTGGAATCACACTGACTGGGGTATTCTAACAGGTAGGTTAGCCAACCATGGTGTATACCATGGTTGGGGCCCCGCAGAGGGACCATTGACCTAGGGGCCCTGCGGAGGGACCATCGGCCGAGGGGCCCGCCGCCGCCGCCGCCCACCCTTTGGATTACCGTCCACGTATCTTCTTACTGAATTATTATCGGCACACTTATCGAATACCTACATGGCATTGTTCTTCATTATCATCATCATCATCAGCCCATACACGTCCACTGCTGGAAATAGGCCTCCGCCGTACGACGCCACAAATAGCGGTCCTGAGCCGCCTCCATCCATCGACTCCCTGCGACCGCTACGATGTCGTCGATCCATCGAGTAGATGGTCTCCCATGTAGGGGGGGATTTGCCATAATCACCACGCTTGGCAGGAGGATTGATGATCGCAGAGTTGGTGTTTAAAAATACTCAGAAGGAAGCTGCTGCCCTTCCTCTGGTAGGTTCCCTTAGACGGCTCTTACGACATCCACGGATTGAGTTGGAGGGGCCGATATTCGTACGCCGCGGCCCCACGGCCGACTTTGTTCTTATTTAATTCAAAATGTATTCGTTCAGTTTATTCTGCTAATAGTGAACCAACCTCAAATTTAGGGAAACAGGAAAGTTGTGCGGGTTATATCAGAGCGCAAGGATCTCGAATCGATACGGGTTCCCGGCTGCTCTATGTCATTTCTTAGTTATTTCAGATAGAACCGGCTCCTCGAATATAAATTATGCTAAGACTTGCATCCGCAGATATGATAATTTTATGAAAACCGTTCAAGCTTAATCAATATTTGATCAAAGTCGACTCCTCGCCAAACTCTAGTTGCAATTTCCATTTCTGGCAAATTTAGAATTAATTCCTTTTGCAATTTATGGCAATTTAGACTGTAGTATGGCCTGAATGCTCTCAGAAAGTAGACATATTGTGGGTACCAAGTATATGTGGGTACCAATTACCTATATATGGGTACCAAGTAGGTTCTTTAATTCAGTTTGTTAAGTGAATGTAATGGTTCCTCATTTAGGTCAATGGTACTTGGAGGCCTGAACTACGGAAATTGAAAGAAATCTGCAAAATTGATGAAGTGCCTAATGTAAAACTTGGTAATAAAATAAGTTACGCGTTTATTACATAACTGTAGAATAATATTGAAGACTTCAATATCATTCTTGATGAAAAGGACTAGTAATTAATAAAAAACCATTAATACTTCTTCATGCATTTTTATTATAGTAATTTAGACATAGAATAAAAGGATGATACAACTGAAAATAATAACGAGCCATGCACAACACAATCCGCTACCGATTGCAGTACAAACCACTAGAAATGCATTATCCTGAAATATTTACCCAGGTGAGCTTATTCACAAAATTGCGGTTTAACAAGCTATATTTTTAATAAAGTTATCATATTTCACAGTTAATCTGGTTCAAATTAAATTCGATCCGCTCATTATTCCCGCGGCGGCAGCAGCAGCAGCATGACATTTAACACTTTAATATTCCAAGTGGGAATTAACCGAGAGATGTTATTAAAGCTGTTGTAAAGCGGTGGCCACGCGCTCGGTACTGGAGACTGGAGACTCGCGTATCTAGTGCGCGATATCAACGTTAGGTGTTCATATATTTTATTGAAGTTTGAATTGAACATTTTATTAGATTAAAAGAAAATATTTTGAAATTTATATGACTGTAGTGTATACATATTATTAATGTTTAGTAGTTTATAATAATCTTGCTATACATATTTAGTAGGTAAACAACTTGTGACTACTAACAAAATGGTCGCCAATATTATTTTAGCAACGAAAAGAAGGCTCGTGTCCGAAAAACACACCAGCTCTTCTGCTCCCTGAAATAAAGTGTAAATAAAGGATATTATTCCAATGAAAATATCGCGAGGTTTCCTGTCTCATGTCAAAACATAATAATTCAAGCATTCCTCCGGCTGGCGACCCAAATATACCCCGCGCGCCGGGTACCACAAACATTAAACTTTTTGATAGCATTTTCTATTCAAAAGAAAACAAAAGACTGACAAGAAAATAATGAGCCATTATTTATGAAACGGAGATTTTAATACGTAATGAAAAGGCAAGTATCGCGTGAAACTTTAATAAAGTTTGCGATGAGAAAATGCGGCGTTTATGGAGGAAGTTCGGACGCGAGGGGGCGCGGCGGGCGGCGCCCCACAACGCGCGTCCACGCGGCCAGAACGCACAACGCGACTGGTACCGAGACTTATCGAATAAAGTTGAACTGAATCACTCGGTAGATATATTAGAATTTAGATACTTGAAACACAAGTTCTTATTTACCTAGGTACCCTTAAACATAAACTATGTATGTCACTAGCACCTAAAACATGAAAAGAGTTCTCTTACAAAACTAGAAAGATGAAAAACTTCATCTGTTCCGCAATGACCTCTAACGCAAAATATAAATATTGACATAGTCAGATCCGTTAAATCAAACTAACTCAGCATGTTGACAGAAGCTCGGGACCAACAGACAAACTCTCAAATATAGTCCGTCCCTCTCCGACTCACTCGGCACACGCCGTCGTCGCACCACTATGCTTATACATACCATATTATTATGTACAGTCATCCACTCCACTCCACACACGACAAACAAAACAAGAGGAACTTTGATTAGTTTTGTGACTGATATTTTTACTTTGAACCTCAAATGATTAGCATTCATATTCTTCATCGTATACCGCTATGAATCAATGTTGTGAGCGAATTTATTAGGTAGTAGGTACGTGTCTCGTCTGATCTGGATCACCGCGGTCTCGTTATGTTCCCACTGTTTCATGCATTTTCAAACGTATTATAATAAGCTATTTTGAGCCACATCAAAGTAGTCTTGGGTTATACTAGGCAAAATCCGATACCTGTGACTTACGTTACTGTGACTTCAAAATATCTGTGACAAATACCTGTGACAAAATACTAGCTAATATTTCTACCGATCACGTACAAATTCATTGTTTTACTGATTGAATTATATATTTATTATAGCGATGACATAGTAGCATATTGATTTACCGAATAAATTTAAACGGTATTTTCTTCAACAACCAGTGGCGGATTTACCAGCAGGCTGAGTAGGCTGAACCTATGGCGGCAAATTTAAGCGGGCGGAAAATTTGGGCCAAAAATGTATTGTCTTGGAGATATAGAAAAGAATATCATTAAATGTTATTAGGTCCAGCGTAATCTTTACTAAATCGTGAGTTTTATAAATAATTACAATTACAAAACTCTTTATTGTACACCACAAAGATAAATAAACAAATTACAATGGTCGGCCTTATCGCTTAGAAGCGATTTCATCCATAATCTTGGACACATTGGTCCTCTAGTACACAACACAATCATACTAACGGGAAAAAGCTTTAAAATTATAAACTTGTAATTTCACCGACATTTGGTTTTAAAATAAATATGATTGTGAATTAGATTAGGGTATTGAATATAGAAGTCAGTTATAGCCCGGCTACACGCTCAAACATTTGTGCAAACATGCATGCACAAACCAGTTTGCCCAAGCAAGACGGAGCGTGTGACCGGGCCCATCTTGCTTGTGTTTGTTTGTGCATGCTTGTTTGCACAAACGTTTGAGCGTGTAGCCGGGCTATTAGGGGCGGCAAAATTTGAATAACATACTGGCGGTAAAATGAGTAAATCCGCCACTGTCAACAACTTTGTTTCAATGCGGTATATATTTCAAATATCCAAGTATAAAATACTAGGTGTGTCTCATTCTGACTTAGTGATATGAACAAAGAGAGAATATAGAAGCAATATTATCTGGCCGAAGCTATTTATTGCGTAGGTACCTAATAAAATAACGATATAATATCGTGCACTCGTGACACTGGCACTGCCTCTATGACAGTAACAGATATATGTAGTCACTGTTACAGTCCGCCTATTTCCTATATCTGTGACATTTATCAGTGACGATAAATACGCCTCAAGCCTACACCAAAGTTACTAAAGGCCTTTTGTATCCTGTACACAGCTATTCCCAACGTCGTCGTTGCGAGTGGCTTCCCTCCGCTCCATCACGTAGGTATTAGCTTTTTTAAGCCTTCCTATTCTACTGATGTACGAGGTCACAGGTGCAGATTTCTTCACACCTTGATCACTCAAATATACAACTAAAACTTTTGAAATATGGTTGAGATTCCCGTGAATAGTCGAGAAATAATACAGCAAGGAACAGTTTGTATCGATGATTCCTGAGCATGAATAAGTGAACAGTCCTCGGCTTTGTTTCTGGGGTTGAAGATGTTTTGAAGGAAAAGGAAACGATGGAACAAGTTTTGAACGTGATAGTTATACTAACTTAGAAACAGGGGTGTAAAACTTTACCTACATAACCGAAGTGTTGGGGAAAACTTTAAGTTGTTTTTCAGAGGACTTACAATAAAAGGACATTTTGTTACAATCAGTCATACATATAGGTAATTAAACTGAATTAACCATTCTGTGCCTGTGTAACAAGTTATGCTTAACTTCATTAAATTTGTCAGAACGGTACAAGTCACTCTTGAACAACAAAAGTAATATTATGCGCGTGCAGGTTTTTAAACAAAAGCCGTACGGTTGCTTTGTCGAGTGCATCCCTGAGTCTGAGCCTAAGGCTGAGCCTAAGGATATTCTATTGCAAGGATCTTATAGACCGACATATAGTTTTATTGTTAGGAAAACCTTCTTTCATCACCAACAATAGCGTCGACTGAATTAGTTTCAATCGCAGTAGTTAAAAGTAGCTGCGCGGCGACGCGACGCTTCATCTTAACTGGTGCACTTCTTCTTTCGCGTGCTCTCCTCTCGCCTCCTGACGAAGCCACGTACCTAATACCTATTAATGATCAGTTGAGTACCGCTGCTGACACTTTCGACTGCATCTTATTATTTATTTTATTTATTTAATTCGGATTGCCATCAGCTTAACTAATTACAGTAAAATTTAAAATAGACACGGAAAGCTAATAATAGGCATTCGCTAATAGTATCATACTAAACTAAAAGTGTGAACACTAAAATTTCTTCCGTCGTCAATTACGTACTTACTAATGAATTAAAATTATATTAATTAAATTTTAAAACATAATAAAATTATAAAAAAACGATGAATATACAACATTATGTACAAAAAAAGATGAGAGTCATGCATCGCCTTGCCCTGTGAATGCTGGTATTGTAAGTGTCAATGTTCAACGTCCTGCTGAATTCATTGAAAGTTCTACTCGCTCGCACTACAAATGAATTTTGTCTATAATTAGTTCCAACATGTTGAACATGTAGTAGGGGATTATGTCTTAGCTGCTTACGCGGTACATTGAAGTCTAATTACATTGAAGTCGAATATAAGTGTATTACAAATATCTGTGGCACCTTCGACTCGACTAATATTTAAAGAGGTAGCAATTGTTAATCAAAAGTGTGGACTTTTGAATCAGGTCAAATCTTTGTATTTCTTTGTCCTAGTTAAAGTTTTATTTAAACTTATAATTATATAGTATACATCACTCATCCGTAAACTTTTACCGAACTGTTGTGTCTGAACTAAATTAAAAATAATAAACTACAACTTCGGACAAAGTCTTTCATCATAGCCTCAACTTTTTGTTTGAATCGGAACAATTTATCAAGCTCTTCGGGTGGACAATGTGTGAAGCGAAAATAGTAATAGTCAATTACGTGCACCCACGCAAGGCCGTGCGTGGGCGTGGGCGGCCAGCGCTGCCTGCCCTGTAATTACTCGAGGAACTTTTGAAACTGTTGGATTTACTTTTGTTTTGGCTACGAACGATGTTGGGTTATCTTATCAGTTTAGTCTAGAGCTCTACACTGTTAGAAAAATTTCAGGAAAATTACATAAAAGTTTATGAAATTTTTACATCCCAATGTACTAAAAAAAATATTTTACATAAAAAAAAATAATGTAAATTGGATGATCTAAATTTACATAAAAAAAAATTAAAGAATTAATTTTACATAAATCATTTGTATGTGTTTTTCCATATTTAATGTGTTTTTACATAAAAAAAATTAAGTAAAGCGATTTTACATAAAAACTTGTAATATAATTTAACATAAATTTGATGTAACATAATTTACATCTGTAAATAAATTACATAAATCTTGTGTGAAATCGCACAATAAAGTTGATATTTCACATAAAATGTATTTTTCTTTAATATATTTATGTAGATTTTTATAAAACGTAGGTACATAATACATAACTGTATACAGTTCAATGTTTAGTTTTTTGTGTTTGCGGTTTATAACAAAGTCATACTTACACTAAAGTGTAGGTATAATTACATTTTTAATGGATAGGTTGTACTGTTACCTCCAAAGTAAAAAGGAACCCTTATGGAATCACTTTGTTGTCCGTCTGTCCGTCCGTCCGTCCGTCTGTCAACCCTCTTTTCTCAGGAACGCGTGGAGCTATTGAGTTGAAATTAAAATCAAATACTCAAGTCCGTAACCTCTTGGAGCCGTGATATAAATCAAACTTCTAAGTCAACTTTTACAGCAGTTTATGCCCAATTTCCTTGAGTTTTCTTAGGGAATCACATGCACACAAAACCTATAGGGTACTTCCCGTTTACCTAAAATCATTTTAGTAAGAAGCGACCTTGCTTCTTATAGCAGAAAAATCCGAAAATTGGAAGATTGTAGTTTATTCATAAAAAAATATATTTTATTCTCACCATGGACCGAAAACATACAAGGCTCTTCCCATTGACCTAGAATCATAAAGTTGGGCAAGAAGCAAGGCCTTATAGCGCAAGGGAAAAATTCAAAAATAGTAAATTTGTAAATATGTAATTGTGCTTTTAAATGCTTTTTGTAAGCAATCAAAACCTATAGGGTACCTACCTACATATACCTGCACCTTGTTGACTCTAGTCATGCATGAAATTTAGCAAGAAAAAACGTCTTATAATTATGGAACCCTCGGTGCACGAGTCAAACTTGCACTTGACGTTTTTATTTTAGGTTTAGTTTCATCTAGGTAATTTGCAAATAAGTAGTATACAAGTATTTATTTTGTAGGTACAAGTTTTGCGTTTTTTTTTTACCAAAATCATTCTTGGAAATAAGGATTAAAATTATCTAGGCTAACAATAACTTTTATCCTTATTTTTATCATTAATTATAACAATGTATATTATAACATGTATGGTAAGCAACTTGCAATCCACATTGGAAGTCGGGATACGAGGGCTCTCCACTCCGCCTCCACCCAACAGTTAGAAACAACTTCGCTCCCCAACGCTTGAACACGCGACGCGACGCGCGCCTACCAACAGACAAACACACTTTATTTACTAAACCTTCTGGGTGAAATTACAGGGTGTTTCAGATCATTTCGGTACTTTTTGCTACGGTTACCAAATATCGGAATAAATACTCTAAGGAAAACCATTCAAGACTGTCAAGATGATAATGCAAAACTTATAAAAAAAGTACTTTGAGTGGGGTTTTTTATACTGCACAGAGACACTTTACGTAGTTTTTGTGATAAAACTTTTTAAACCGCAATTTGTTGACATAATGAATGATTAATGATACACAAATAAATCATAAATGAAGTAGGTATACTTCATTTATGATTTATTTGTGTATCATAATTAAATTTAATTGTGTCGTAGTTTTGTGATTATCTTTAATTTTACGAATCAATAAAAAAATTCTGTTGAATAAATTTTGTTTGGCATAAACCATATCAAATTAGATCGCCCTGTAAATATGTATAAATAATTCCGAAATGTATAAGAAACTGAGAGCATTACAAATAAAGAGATGTTTGCGCTCCAGTTGCGGCTCGGATGTTTGTTTGTCATGCATGACGTCACTGGCTTCACACCTACTTTTCCTCTTTGGAAACAACAACAGCTGTTGACTTGTTTATGTCTATTGTTTTAAAAGGACAAGGCCCTGAAGCATTAGTATTAGTTTCACATAGGTTACAAAAACTATAAACGTAGTTAATTGTCTGTTAGTTTCAAAAACGAAATTGTTATTACGGATAGTTTAAAGAACAAATCAAACTAATCAAATCAATGAGGTGTTTAACGAGATCCGGACAATGTGTCCAAACATTGTCGAACATAAAGAGACTCAAATAAAACTGAACTTCATGACCGCAGCCGCAAGATTGAAACTGGCGACGTCTAATTTGGTGGTCAGCCACGTCTGAGATATAAAGTTTTACAGCAGGTCGACTTAAACCAGTCTCTGCGGTCGTAAGCAACCACGTAAAACTGAATTCATCTATACGGGTTGACGCCACCTTGACACAATCTTCAGCACAAGTTTTACTTTGAAGAAATAACTAGGGTTCCAGGTTCCTTGAGAAGCCAATCGCACCTTATTATGTAACTTATGAACCTGTCACGCTAATACAAAAAATGCTCTTGCTTATAAACCTCTCTAAACCTAAA
The DNA here is from genome assembly GCA_947859395.1 of Eupithecia insigniata. Classification (NCBI taxonomy): domain Eukaryota; kingdom Metazoa; phylum Arthropoda; class Insecta; order Lepidoptera; family Geometridae; genus Eupithecia; species Eupithecia insigniata. The sequence goes on along the minus strand of OX402004.1, from coordinate 15,467,524 downwards.
GGAATAGCTAGAGTTCGTCTGTTAGCATTGTCAGAATGAGAAAAAAGCACAGACAAGTTGATAAACTTTTATAAGGACGTTTCATAGAAAAATATACAACGCGTCGTAAGAACTGCTAAATAATATAAAAAAGCTGTACATGGTGACTAGATATAGCTGAGTCAGTACAAATATGCAGTCCGACGGAAGGAGCCAGGGGTTCGATACGCTCATAAACCAGCTCCACTTCTACTCCCGAGCCAATCATTGCTTTGGGGTTTAAAACAGTGCGGGTTCTATTTTATTCGACTCAGTTGAAATAGTAAATCTACTTAATCCATTCAACTTCAGATGTTTCGGTACAATAAAGAGTTTGTTTTGCTTGGCGCAGAAGTACAATGATAAGACTACGTTTTCGTGGTGTGCGAAAGGTTTTTGGTTCTAATATTTAGTGTTTTACTCTTATCGCTATGAAATCCTCAGGTAAAGTTTTTAACCGGCGCTTTAAGTTTAGTTTAGCTTTAAGTATTCTATCATGAATCAATCTTCATTAAAGTTATCAAAAAGATCGGAGAGACGGCACAGGTCTAATAAAAACCTCGCCCACGCTGAACCTTCAGCAAGGTCGCACATCGGGGGGCAACGACCTACAGTAGTACATCTAGATACCTATCTGTAGTAACAAGACTATTCGGGTTAGCTTTGGGAATCCTGCCGACTCTTTTCTACCCTGCCCGGAGAAAAACAGCAAAAAGCTATTATCCTGAATTCAAGCAAACAAAAAACTGATGCCAGCCTTAAGCCATAGCGATCCGGGCTTATACAGCATTCTTCCAAAAATATGCTACATTAATGTTTGGTTAGCTAAACTGGCTTCTTTCGCCTCCATTTACGTGGGTGCCTGCCTACATGCATAGAATTAGGGCGGTCGAAGCACTGTTTCCGGCTATTCGTGCCCGAGTGTACCTCATCCAGCGCGGTCTAGCACATTCCGTCGCAAAGCTTTATGAGCCGGAAGCGTAACGCGCCACAACACTCTTTGTTTTCTGACGTCCAACTACTCTCCTCGTCTTTGAATAAGGTTTTACCTCCCTTCGGAGACTTGAGCTAACTTACTGAATTACCCACTTAGGAACGTAATTAAAAGTTAGATTAGGTTTTATAATGTTGACTATTTGCATGGAGTTAACGAACATTGAGTCTGAATCAAGAGAGATAGAGTCGTAATAATAGTGCTCGTGCATGCATACAATTTTTTTTTTATTTTCTTAGAGATTCATTTGTAAATATAATTCCTGTAGCACCGGCGACTTTTCCCACTAACAATGGTTTTAAAACGGCGAAGGTAGATAAACTCTCTGAAAATAAACAAGATGTAATTACTAGCCCCGCTTATGAAGCTGAAACGTTTGCATAATTAGACGCGAGCTTATCTCCGACGTCAGCGCATCATTTTGTCAGACGCACCTTTAACATTTTGAATAATATTAGCAGCAAAGCAGGCGCTGCCAGTAAGTACCTACATAATATTAGGCTCAAACTTAAGCTCACTCCGAAGTGGAACGCAACCCAATTGTGGCAGGAACTTTACTGTTCCAAAGAGTTTTCGTTCTCTAAATTTCCCGTAGCGCGTCATATTTTTGTAAAGTCGGAACAATATTTGTGAGATCCAATGCTGACGTTTGTTCAGTTTGTTCTGTTAGTAGGTACGGGTAGGACGATGACCTTCCAATTCTCTAGAATCAACCGACCTCTCATTAATGATAATTCATGCAAAGTCACAGTCAAAGTCAAAGTTTCTTTATTTCCGTAAATACAATAAATGTACACTTAGAACAGGTCAAATTCTTAAAATTAAACACTGATTTGGAAATAAAGTGATATTTTGATTTCGGTCGCTTCGGTATGTAGACTAAAGTAAAGAAGCGACGAAGAAACCTTTAGCCTGTTAGGTGTTATTTTTAGAGTTATTTTTCGAGTTGGAGCAAAATCCGTTCCAAGCTTTTTTATCTTCTAGGTAGTCTGAAATTTTGTAATAAGCCTTTTTACAAAGGATATGTTTGACAATTTGTTTGAATTTATTTATAGAAAGTTTTTGCAACTCGCTAGGGGTTTTGTTGTAGAAGCGTATACATTGCCCTCTAAAAGATACATTAACCTTGTGTAACCTAGTTTTGGGCACAGCGAGAAAGTGCAAGTGGACTATTACTGGTTCAGCAATAAAACCAGGAAATATGAATGTAAAAACAAACTAATACAGTTGTGTCCGATAAAAATCTAATAAAATTTTCATAACAACTTTGTTGGCAGATCCATTCCAAAAACGGCAAACGGGTCTTATTCAACGAGCTAGGCTGTAAAAGCAATAAATAGAAATAAGGAAAGAAATAACTCAACAGGAATTTGACCGCACGAGCATTTTTGTCTTTCCCTTGGGCGATGTTTTCGGCCCACTTTTTATACACTTTATACGATTCACAATCAAACTCTTTCAATGGAACTTTCCCTGCAATAAAGCTGATGATACCAATAAATAACTAGATGAAGCCGTTACGGCTGTTACCGCGGAGTTGGTTCTGATAAACACGTTCCGAATGTCTCTCGCGCGCCGCCGTGCCGTTAACAAGCGCGCTGCGATTGTCTTTTTGTTCGACATAATAAGCAATCAACGACAACGACAAAGCTTCACGAACAAAACATGTTCCTATACTGGTGTAACACCATCACTAACACCTCTGAAATGTATTCCCAATTATTTTCCCATCATAATCCTTAACGCCTTCTCTTAAGATCTAAAATACAGGAAACTCGTAAACAAATGGTGAGAACTGGATGATATGAAGCCAGTTGTCATGTTTTGTAAGAAAGGAACACCGAGTTGCTTTCATGTTAAAAGTTTTCGAGATAAGTTTATTGTTGGAACTGAGGACTTACTTCGGTTACGACGTCAAACGCGCCGGAAATGGGAGTTGTTTCAAATTTACCTGCAATAAAAGAAGAAAACATTAGAGTGGTACACGTGTTTATCTTCTCACGATAAATCACTCACACAACACAACTGAGTGAAACAGTGCATTAAAAGAGAACCTGAGTGAATAAAATAAACGCAAACCCCTCGTAATAGAGTTAGCAAGTATGTGTGCCTTTTACCGCAATAAGAAATATTGCAGCGTTGAAGTGAACGATACAATATTGACACCGTTTTGTGTAACGCCTGCAAACAGGATGGTTCGGACGCCGCGCGAGTGACGGATTGGATAGATGTCGCCACATGAATAATTCCTTCGCGCGGCGCCATCCGTCGCACGTCAGAGGCTTTTCGAAAAGCTTTCCTGAGATTAGCTCTCGCTCGCGAGTGTAGAAACGGACTTTCATTACTTATCATGCTTCGAATTTCAAATGTTATTTGAGATGAGGAGCGTTGAACATGCAAGGGAGTAAGATGTTTGAAGAAATAAAGACGTCAATTGTAGGAAATATGGATGTATATTATATATTTAAGATGCTTTGAGAGCACACGGTATATTAAGAAGGCTACACTCTATTGAAACCGTTCAGTTCAAATTAGATTAAATTGAAATGGATCACAATGTCATGGAATATCATCACACGCTGGATTTGTCACACGTTCATCCAGCCACCCCCGCCAGCCAGCCATCAAGCAAGCCAGCCTCCGGCTCCGTGGCTATTCATTATCTAGACTTTATGTTCCACAAAACTATACGTCCACATATTATGTATCTGTTCTTATATCATTTCTCGATACCTAGGTTGCCTGAAAGAAATCGCTCTCAGCGATAAGGCCGCTTTTTGTACGTACTGTTTATTTAGATATAAGATTTTTTTATTAATGAACACTTTATGTTCATTCAATCATTCGTGTTCATTCAATGATCCCAGTTCCCCCACTTAGAATTAGAATCATTCGTGTACATTATGTATACCTACATGTTTTATATTCACGTTATATCAAGATCGAGCTAGGACCGATTGATCACAATCATACTAATAGGTATTATAAATTCGAAAGTTCGGATGTTTGGCCAAAACTACTGAACGGAAATATAACAAAGAATTGGGTAAGTCTTGACCATAAGTAAGTCTAAGTACCTTTGTATTTGCAAGAGATAACACCGGATGGCGCTCCTCAAGACAAGTGTCCCCAACAGGTCTGACTTGAGCCTCCACAAACCGTTTCGTGAATAATGCAAGAGACCTGATATGGAGTCGAGGCTACACGAATGCTCTCCCGAGGTGGTAAATTGGTTGCTGATGGTGATGCATTGCTGCGCTTCATGCAGGTACATGAGGTATGGAGGACGTTGAAGTAATACTGGCTTAATACCTAAATATGGTTAATGTACATTAGTATCTATTGGTAACCTAAGGTCTATTTATGAGTTTATACAAATTAACTTAGCGGCCCACTTTACGAAGCTATACAGATAAACGAGGCATCATTTCTAAACAAACTTGTTTTATTGCGACATCAATCCCATTTTCCAACACTACTTAACACCATTATGCTGTTTAACGGCTTTTTGCAATACAATCATACAACACATTGTCACAGAATAAAGTACAAGTAAAATTTTATATCGAAGGCATCCATCAAAAACTGCTTCGACGGGCGTGCATGGTACTCCGGAACCGTGTCAGTACCTACCGCTTCACAAGTAACACCTCCGCTCTGTGTCCTAGTTGAAATGCCCCGCTCGCTCCGTGCGGTGCTCGGTTACGAAAGGAATATGGAATTACAGACTGAGATTCGACGCCGAGTATTGTACGTTTCCTTCTAACTATATAAGTCAATCCAGTTGTACGAAGAGATTCAATTTCCTACATTAGATATTCAAATCTATGTCTCGTTGGGTTTGTCATAAAACAAACTTTTTTCAAAATTTGTTTCACCATTGTTGTGTCTAGGTTTTTGTTTTAATATAAAACCTCTCATCAAGAGCCCCTTCATACCCAAAATCTGCACAAAATATTATTTTATATAAAGAACTACATAAACTCGAATATTTTCAATAGGCATAGTTCTCTTGGGAAATTACCTCATCAAAAGATCTGGTAGGTACACAGTACACCCTGTTGATAAAAAAATTGTTAAACACAGAACAGATTGTGGATTGAACGGGGAAGCACTCCAGGTAACATATTAGAATGAACAAATATTTAGTAACAATTCCGCGTATAACCTACTCTGTTTTTAATCTGAAATATTTTTTAATTCTATTACTTATGTTGCGCAATGGATTTCCGCAAAGTAACGCCTGAATCTATTAATTAACAGAACAGATATAAAATTGATGAAATAGGCCTACCTATAGTTTAGGCTCCCTAGTTATCAACAGGCAGTACGCTGAGTGTGAACTGCCACACTGTTTACTACAAAGTTTGCGTAACTTTATTTTCTATGGAATTCCTGAACAGCGCTCCAAGCGGGAAGTTTTAAAAATAATAATATAATAAATCTATATCTATACTTATAATAAAACTGTAACTTTTTTTGCAGAGCACTGTAGTTCATAGTTCATAGTATTTATTGATAACATTACAAGTTACAGGTCAATTACATAGGTACCTTACACATCATAAGGATTAAAATATAACCATTTCTATGACACTGCATAGATTAAATTAAAACTTAAATTTATATAAAGTAATAATAATAATTGATAAGTTTAGGTAAATTAATTCAATTTAATTATTATACCGAATTACCATTTAATATCCGTGAATTCACGGATGTCATAAAAGGATTTTTCTATAAGCCATTGTTTTATCTTATACTTAAAGGATTGTGTCGATGGCGTATTCACAATTTTAACTGGCAGGCGGTTGTACACTGTGGGCCCCATCACATGAATCAACTTTGACATTTTTGTGAGCTTACGGGGTAGCGCTCGGAGTTTCTCAGCATTCCGCGTTTCATACCGGTGACCGTCTCCGAATCTCGCGTACGCACTCAAGTTTTTCCTTGCATACATTGCAGCGTGCAAGATGACTAAGGAGGGAACAGTCAGAATTCGTAGCGATTCAAAGTAAGGGCGCGTTGATTCATCTTGCGGGATTCTAACAATAGCGCGAACTGCTCTTTTCTGTATTCTAAAGGCACGCTCCCAATCTGCTGCGCGGCCCCAAAACTCTACGCCATACTGTAAGATCGTATGTACCGACGCGAAGTAAAAACACCTAACGCAATCCCTATCTAATGTCGCCGACAGACGCCACAGAGCGAAACAAGCCCGACTGATTTTTGAACACATTTTGTCGATATGTTCCTCCCAAGTCAGACTTTTGTCGAGTGTAAAGCCCAAGAAGGAAGTACTAGAAACACAGTCAAGGACCTCGCCACCCAATCTCACAACCATAGGAAGGCTGGAGCGCCCCGCTAGGTTAAAGTGCATGTAGTTGGTCTTGCTGACATTCAAGATGAGACCATTTCTGTGGAACCACGTCTGCACTTTACCAGCTACCGCATTCAGCCTTTGTTCAAGCTCGTCGAGACAAGGTGCCTCCACGATTGCTGCTACATCATCAGCATACATAAGAACGTGAGCATCGTTAATGTAGTCAGGAAGGTCATTAAGAAGGAGTGAAAATAAAATGTTCGAAATCGATCTATATATGTATTATCGATACTAATGCCAAAAATATTTTTTTCCATCATGACTGTCTGTCTTTCTGTCTGTCTGTCTGTCTGTCTGTCTGTCTATACCTTGGCCGCGCATAACTCTGAAACTACTGAATTTATTGAAATGAAACTTGGCAGGATTTGAGTTCATACTACGAGAAAGGACATAGGATACTTTTTATCCCGAATTTCGATAGGGTTCCCTTGCGAGACCCCTCTCGCAAGGGAACCCTATATATATATATATAAAAGTCAAATTACTTGCCTGCGCATAGCGCCGAAACTACTGAATCTATTCAAATGAAACTGGACAGGATTTAAGTTCATACTACGAGAAAGGACATAAAATACTTTTCATCCCGGATTTCAATAGAGTTCCCTTGGGAGAGGGGACGATAGTAAAATTTCTTGGCTGCGCATAGCGCTGAAACTACTGAATGTATTAAAATGAAACTTAGCATAAATTGAGTTCACACTACAACAAACGGCATAAAATACTTTTTATTCCAGAATTCAGAAGGGTTCCCGTGGGAGAGAGGATGGAAGTGAAATTTTGGGCAGCGCATGGCGCCGAAACTAATGAATTTATTGAAATAAATCTTGGCACAATTTGAGTTTATACTACAAAGAAGGATATTAAATACTTTTTATTTCCAAATTCAGTAGGGTTCTCTTGGGAGAGGGGATGGAAGTAAAATTTCTTGGCTGCACATAGCACCGAAAATCCTCAATGAGTTCAAATGAAACTTGGTACCAGGGACTCTTTTCGGCTACCGTTGTTACGCTTAATCAGCGCAAATGGATTTCAGTACAGGTTAATTTAACGACCGGTTTCGTCGGCTACCGAAATCGGACAAGCGCGTCGCGAGATGGCGCTCGGGGCAAGGCGGTAGAGAGCGAGAGCCCCCCACTGTGGAGGGCCGGTCGGGGGCACTGGCAGTGGGGCCCCAGGCAGTAAGGGCCTCGGAAGTGAGGACCCCGAGCTGTGGGGCCCTTCACGCAACTGGATCCTCCCAGTAGCCCTCCGCAGTGGTATCTCAGTAACCTCCACAGTGGGGGGCACTGACAGTGCGGCCCCCACATTGTCCCGCAGTGGTACCCACTTAGTAGCCCCCCACAGTGGGGGGCTACTATGTGGGGCCCGACAGTGGGGCCCCGGCAGTGGGGGCCCCCGGCAGTTGGCCCCTCGCAGTGGGGCCCCCACATTGCCCTGCAGTGGAACCCACTCAGTGGCCCCCCCACAGTGGGGGGCACTGGCAGTGGGGCCCCGGCAGTGGGGCCCCCATCTAGGTATATGTAAATTTATACTATACTTCATTAATAAAAATAAGTAAGGTTTGTGAGGTTGTAGGGGTAATCTCTGAATCTACTGAGCTGAAACCACGTTATTTTTGAGTGTTTTAAGCTAACAACTAAAAATTTTTACCGCCCTACGATGTGGGCACGGGCCAGCTAGTATATAATAAATAAAGTTTACTGTGCCTTACTTCCCATCTGCCGCGCTGTATTTAGTGCTCAAATTATCAAAGTGAAAGTGACCAAGTGCCATGTTCCATTAGACAGCGTGGTGGCAGCGCGGCGGGCAACGAACAATGTCTACTACTTTACCGAATCCACAATGTAAATCATTATTGTCAACATAAATCAAGCGCCGACCGACAAGGAGTGTTGTCAGCTATTGGTGTCAACCACTGACCACCAGCCACTGGCGATGGCTGTCCACAATTACCTCTGATAGACGCGACGTTATCAACTTGTCAAGTGCAATTAGAACGCATGAACTCAAATAGACACAATTAGTAAATTACGAATGGGACGCAGTATTCAATTTGTTTTATTTTGATGCTGAAAAAAAAATAACCCTTAATATTTTTTTTTATACTGATTAAGTGTGGGTATTTTAGTAATGCGGGTGCCCAATTTTTTCACATTTCACGAAATACCAACAGAAATTTGTAATTAGTAACCGCAAGTCTATGATTTTGTTTGTAGTACCTTTGCCTCTTGTTCAGTGGTTGTCATATTTATGTCAAGCAGTGAAATTAAATTACCTTGAACGAGTACCAGTCATCAAAAGGATAGGATCATTTTTATAGAAGAAACGAAATAGTCGGTGACATTCCTAAAGTTCCACATAAGCTTATCTTTGTTAGTTAAATCTACATGGTTCTCAGCATATGGAATGTCAGAAACGTGATCAGCAGGAGTTGAGTCACGGCCATGGACCTCTAGACTCTATGTCAGTACATTGTAGAACAAGTGACACTGATGGCCGGATCATAGAGCAAATTACCGGAATGTCTCATTAGTGCAGCAAATTAACGAGAGCTCTGTTTAATGCAATTAGCGGAATCGTTGATTGAATCCAGCGGCCCTCGCATCGCTGTCTATTATTTGTTCTGTCGCGTCGCTATTAGAAACCAGCATTTGTATTATTTAATTATTATTGTTCGGCCACGTGATCGTATCACTCCAATGATCGTTGATTGAAGCTCTACATTATGTAATATATGGGATCACAGGCAGCTGACATCCAGACTATCTTTGTTCTCCAAAAAAGGGCGGTACGGGCAATTTACAAATTAAAGCCAGGCGACTCTTTGAGGAAATTATTTAAAGAAATAAATATTTTGACAGTAATGTCGCAATACATCTATGAAAATCTAATGTATACGCACAAAAATAGAGATAGCTTTTTGAAAATTGTGATGTTCACAATAGAAATACAAGAAACAAGAAGAAATTACATATCCCAGCATATAGATTACGAAAGGTAGGGAAATCATTTATGGGCAATTGCGTGCACTTCTATAAAAAGCTTCCATCTGAAGCAACTGAACTCCCTATTCGTAAATTTAAACAGTACATTAAACAAAATCTTATCAGGAAGGCCTTTTACTCCATAGATGATTACATCGGTGATGTTAATGCTTGGCCAGATGTCGCTCCGTTCCGCACTGACAGTATGTAAGAAATTCAATGTTCTGTTTAGCTTTATAGAAATATTGACATGTATCTAAATCGCATTAAATTTAGATTTAGACAAGCAAAATAAACATGTATTAGACACATAAGTGATATTATAATGTGCTAGTGGTTTCTTTTTCACTTCTTCCACTAGTGAACAAAAAATAGAAGTATTTAGTGGTTATTTTCAATCATAAACTATCATTACAGGAATATCCTAATGCAATAGCTTAGTTCAATTTATAATTAATTATACGTATGTAAACATAACAATTATCTATCGCAAGGGATACAATAATACACACCACGGAGAATATCAATAACACCTTATTTCTTATTTGATAATAATAGATATGTTTGTAGTATAAAATTTGCTTGTCTAAGTGCTTATTTTGTAAGCGTAAAGAAATAAAGTTATTGATTCTGATTCTGATCCGCGTGAGAGATACATAGAAAAGCAGCTAACTGACAAGCTTTTTGTACGGTACTAACTAACACAACCATACGCAATTAGAAATTATTATTTTATAGGATACTTAATCTACTTCAAAATATTGAAGAATTCAACTAGCTGTAATTGAAAACTTAACACCAGCATTACTGTTATATTTATTTTATTGCGAGTTGTTAAATCGGTAGCTTTATCTTCCCGCAATCATAGTTCGCTTGCGCTCTAACGGCTGTGGCTGTGTAAGCTACTTTAGCGCGCACAGTGTGACGTCGCTTCCCTGGATACTGCTGGTTGGTTTCTTTGTTTCTTATCAAATACTTTTCGCCAGCATGCGAGGTTTGCCGCAGCACGGAACAAGTGTAGCAGGCGCCCCGCCGCGCGGCCCCGGACCACCGACATCGAGGCACGCTGCGACGTGATACATGCTCCTCTAGACTTATGATGTATAAACTCTATACACATACCATAACCTCATTATGGTATAAAAATAACATTCAACCTGAAAGGTAATAATTCGTGATTGGCTCATTCATTCAATGAATATACCCCACGTGGAGCTAATCGCAGGAACGATTCAATTTGTGGACCTGATTGGGAAGATATTGAAAATAATGTATATATTATATGTGTATCGGAACATGAATCACGACGATTCTAAGACGTCTATTCACGTCTAGTTCATGTCGCAATCTAGTCGTAGACGACAACCAGGAGGTAAGTAATATTACAGACATACATACCTATGGAACTTTAAAAAGATTTATTCACATTTTTTATTTTTATTTATTCAATACCACAAACAATTATACCCACTCAAGTCTTACTGTAAACAAATTAAACTTATGTGATCTTACTTTGAGTTTAAATCAGCCACGTTGTCCACGAATTGGACAATTATATGTTTAGAACAATATAGAAAAATACCCGTATAAAAAAATCATACATATATTTGGGTTTGGTAAGGTTACCTTATTCAGAGCATACTGTACTTCATTTTACTCAGCGAGTCTGTGGGTCAACTACATATACTCAAAAGGCTTACAATGCTTTGCGAGTCCAATATAACAACGCGTTTAGGTTGCTGTTGCGACTACCGCGATTCTGCAGTGCCTCGGCCATGTTCGCCCAGGCACGCACCGACACCTTCGATGCCATCTGGCGAAATAAATCAGCCTCACTACTCAGCAGAACCCGCGGGAGCAGCAACAGGATTCTAACCGCGATAGTTGAAAAATTTGACTGTCCTATAATGTATAGTTTGCTCAAAAGAACAAAATCAATTATTAGTTTTAAGTACTAACCTCTAGTTATAAGTAATAACTAACAAAAAGGATTTTATAATTATCTGAATAAATAAATTGAATTATTATTTATCTTTTTCTCGTTTCCATGATCACGGGTCATATAGTGACCCGGTCCTTAGGGAGGCATGCGTGGAGGCGAAGCCAACAGCACAGAGGCCCTTTATGAGAATTAATCTAAAGGCGAGAGCTACACATAGCGGGTATCATCCTTGGTTGCACAATATGATACACCCGAAGATGATATCCGCCAGGTGTAGAGACTATTGCAAAGGAAAATGAAAATAACAAAAAAAGCCATGTTATTGTGGTGAATGGATGGACTGGGTAATTGGGCTACGGGAGAAACTATGGACGCCTGCCATAAACATACTCTCAATACTGTTCCAAGCGGCAGACGGTGGCTTGCCGAATGCTGGATGGGTTCCTCAAAATGTTGGCGTAAATGCCGGTAAAAGAACAACATCGGTGCAAACGACTAAGGGGTGTCGAGAGGTGCGGCCCCGATTTCACCATCACGAAGACACGAGCGGGCTTCCTCGTTATTACGCCATTAGACACTTCCACCCCCGAGTCAACATCCTAAGATGCATCTCTCGCGACTCTACTCAGACCGGCCAATGAAGGCAAGCAAGAGGTGGGGTTCTGGTTCTCTTGGGGTACCACTCCGCAAGCGGAGACGAGAACCAGGAACTTCCCCGGGAGCACTCGGTATTCCCGTGGTGTCGCTACTCACCAACAGCTCGCCACAAGCTGCCCTGCACGTGAATTATTATTATTATTATTATTTGTAGTGCTTATAAATAAAACTTGGTGGTGCACTTCCGAAAAGGGAAAACCGAATTTTGTCACCAAATATGGCACACACGTTTCTTTAGGGCTCCTAAGACTCCCCTTAAAATGATTTTCGGCAATTCGAAATATTTTTCACATATGTAAATTTTTCCGGCTTTTGTAATGATAATTTATAAGTATTTTTTCTCGCTAATAGGACTCCTACATCTTGTTAGACTCTGCATAGTTTCCGTTACTTAGTCCTTCACACCCTGTATTCAACAACTGTTTGAAACATCTTGAAAATCATCAAAAAATATTTCACAATACACACAATGCCTATTTTTGTTGCACCCTTGTCATAGTAATGTCATAGCTAATAAAAACACCATTGACTCCCGAAACTTTGTCCCAAAAACATTATAAATCATCGCACTATAGCTTTGAAAGGGAAATAAAGTACTTTGAAATTTTGGGGTTCGTACATCATTAAGCTTTTGAATAGCATAGCAGAGCATAGGTAACTTTTATTGTTTTTGTCGACTACTGGTTGTAAAAATACTCACTATGTGCGTATTTTTTCACAAATGTACTGTTGCAGCTGCAGCGTATGTTGTTCCTAATAATTTGATTTTGCTTAGCTCCAAATGTTTGCAAATCTTTTGAATAACCGATTGAAAGCAGTCAGAGTAGTTTCATTTAACTTTACACCGAGCGTACTCGCCGCATGCTTCATAACTTGGTCCATCCCTACGTGCACCCACTGAGAAACAACCTGTATGTGAGCTCAGCCAGTGGAGAACACAGTTGATCTGAGAGTTAGTTGGACCCCGCGGGCTGGCATCACCCTGTGCAGTCAGTCGTCCGGACCGGGCCCTGCAGGGAGGGAACAATGAGGGAGATGTTATCAGGAGATATTTGAAGAATGCAGGCTTTGATGTGAGAAGATATAACTTATTCGATAGCTAAGTAATCGTATTACTAGTCAATATTATTGAATGGTTCTTTTAATTATGTTTCATTCGTTATCCTACATGTTCAACAGTGAACGTATACCTATGGGCTGACGATGATAACCTACTGTTTATATTACATTAGCATTGGTTTGTCTTTGGTCACATTCGTTGCTCTCTCTACTTATCCGGACTGTACTGTATGTACCTATGTATGTAGTGCGGGTTCGTTTTCCGAGTTTGGATAAACTTCCGAAAAGGGAAAACAGAATTTTTTCTTCAATTTTGGCACAGACATTCCTTTAGGGTTCCTAAGAGTCCTTTTAAGGGGTAAAAGGATTTTTGGCGACTCGCAATATTTTTCAAAATATTGAATTTTTTGAGTCTGTTTGTTTAGCACGCTCCGATATACCTATGTATATGACCCGCTACGCGCTGCGGCTCCCCACGGCACACTCCAGGAGTGTCTATCCCGGAAAATAAAAAATTGGTCGGGCGGGTGTGGGCTAACGGCGCTTCGCGGTACTTAAAGGAAAAAAAACCCCGTGTTTGAATTGTAGAGGGTTTGAATCGAAGAAGAGTTTATTAAACTTTGTCCGGACGCACACACATAATACATATAAAAAGTGTGTATTTGGAAAAATAAAACAATAGTTGGGCGGGATTTGGCTACTGGCGCTTCGCGCTGTTAGCCGTTGCTTCAAGGAAAAAAAACCCCGGGTTTGAATTGTAGAGGGTTTGAATTGCAGAACGATTTGAACTTTGCATGCACGCGAAAACCCGGGCTTAAATCGTAGAGAAGACATAATCGTAGATATATATATGTATATCTACGATTATGTCTTCTCTACGATTTAAGCCCGCATATATCTTGTCTATATATACAGTCTTGTACATAGTAATATACATATGTATACGCATTACTATATATATGTGTGTGCATATGTATACATAATCACCTATAGCGTGGCGACAAATATATATAGATACATATACATATGTATAAACAAAAGAAAAATTAAAGTACCTCACCAATGTTGGATAAAATTGAGCAACAGAGTCTCCCGATACATCCTAGGATGGGCGACGTGGGCGCTCGGCCAGGGACAAAAACAAAAGTGATTTGTAGCCTCGATGAAGACCTCCGTTTTTGTTCACAACCTTACAAACACCGGCTGTGTTTTTCAACCATATTTATTGTTTTAGGAAATATATTTTGTTTGTTTGGAGAGATTGAGATGAAAACAATGTTGTGGGAATATTTTGTTTTTTGTTGGCGATCGTTGTCTCTCTATGGTTAATTTATTAGGACCTTTGTTTGTTTCGAAGCTTCATTTGTATCAAACATCTTTATTCTGAAAACAAAATCGTATTCAGGTAGGTAACTGTTTAGCATCAACATTATAAATGACTTCCTTCCTCCCCAAATTTCAAATTACCTAACTTTATTACTTTATCCTCTCAACATAATTACACTTAAACTTTCCTTTTCCATTTTTGGTCTGAACTTGGACCTTCAGCACAGAATTACCTGAAAGTTCGTCAATATTTCAAGCCAAGTGGCTGACTGTTCGGGACTAATAAAGATTAATAACCCTTATCGCACAAGATCTAGCAATTAGCTAATACCGACTGATACTGCCTCGCACGGCCACAGATTAGGTAATGTTACTTCGGCCGCCGGGCCGACTTGATGCGCGCGGGGGTGTATAAGTGGCGTATGTAATCACTACCTCAAGACACTACAGGCTGATTTACCTTTATATTTAACGTAGGTGCAACAATATGCCCAAACAATAGGTTAAAAACTCGTGTTTAACAAACAAACACCCATTCAACCATCCAGTTGTACCTATTTATATCCAGCAGTAGTTAAAGTTCATCCGTCCAATTTTTGACTCATTATCATTAATTGTCCGCGATGCGACAGAATAACTATTACTAACTAGGTACTTACAAAGTGCTACAGCAGTTTTGTACGAATACAACTTTATCGCGGAATCAGAAAACTCCACGCTGTAGCTGACCATATTCTGACCCTTCGAAAATGAACCGTAATATATCGTATAGCTCGCCTTTGCCATGTATTTTCTTTTAAAATGTTTTCTTGTAATATATTTTTACTGTGCAATAAAGAATTAAGTTATAAAGTTCTCTGAAGCAGGAGCTCGTGGCATAAGGCAGTCACTAGTTTAATCGTTGCAAGTTAAAATTTGTTGAGAGGGAGTAGAATACAGTTTGTAAATTCAGTAGGGAGGGTATAGGCTGCGTGTGGTTTGCGGCTGGACTCGGTCTAGTTTTGTTTCGTGGGAAAGTCTATCGAGAGGGATATTTTGCAGGTGAATTGATTATTGCTTAATGGCTTTGATTTAATGCTGGAGTTTTTATCTTTTGACTTAGTTTTTGAGGTGTAGCAATAAAACGGAGGTTCAGAGCCAACTGCCGGTAGGCATTTATTAACCGACAAACGTAATACGGAAAACTACCCGCAATTGTAGGTAGCTACTATTTTAATACATAACACTGTCCTCCCTTAATTGACATATTACATGTTAGGTATAATCTTATGGATAGGTAATTAATTAAACAAATTGGCGGATACAATACATGGCCTTATTACTATTACATAAATCGATGCCTACCTAGAAAGTAGTTTATACTTGACCTTTGTGAAGTACTGATTATGTACATAACTTGCTAGTCTCGATAATAATGAACATAAGCAGTAACTTAATAACAGCTAATTAATAACAATATATTATTTTTGCGTTTTAAGCTTCTCGGCACACTTGAGAGCAGCCCTCCGGCGCTCCTTTTTAACTCTAGCTGGCGAAGCGGGCGACGGCAATGACACCGCCGCTGCAGGCCTCTGCGGTGACGTCAGCGGTGTCCCTATGACTTCACTATCTGGATTATTTAGTGGCGTCGTCGCCGCAGACTCCGACGATTTCGGACTGTCTGGATACGACCGCTCCCTAACATCCGAATGAGAAATACTCGACGATCGTTCTTCCCCGCCTAAATTTGACCCCGTATCACCGGGCTCACGGTCACTATCGCATACATTACGGGATAAAGAAAAACGTGACTTAACGTTTTTGTCTGCGATCAATTGGTCCACGTGACGTTTATGCACCCGACCGTCGGTCATCTTTACCTTATAGGAGACAGGTCCCGTGCGCTCGACTACCAACCCGTCAGACCATTTATCGGCACGTGCGGAGTAGTCCCGGGATAGGACGCGGTCGCCGGGCGCCAGGAGCCGCGTAGCGCGCGTTCCCCGCTCCTCCTGCCGCAGCTGCTTATCGCGCACCGCCTCGCCGGCGTCCCCGCGCAGCAGATCAAGCCGCCCGCGCAGCCGCCGCCCGAACATAGCCACGGCAGGCTCACGGCCCGTCGTACTCTGTTCGCTATTGCGGTACATGAATAAAAACTTACTCAGTGCGGTATCGTCGTCGATGCCTTCGAGACAAGCCTTCTTAAGAACTCTTTTTACCGTCTTCACGGCGTTCTCGGCGGCGCCATTGCTGGCCGGGTGGTAGGGTGCGACGGCTGAATGTTTAATGCCATTTAAGCTCAGGTATTTAGCGAACTCTGCCGATGAAAACGGGGGTCCGTTGTCGGACACTATCCTTTTCGGCAGCCCGAATCGCGCGAACAAACGTCTCAGAGCTCCTATAACAATGGTCGCCGCCGTGCTACTAACCTTTTCGACCTCGATCCATTTTGAGTGGGCGTCCACAATTACTAAGTAATGCCTTCCTCGAAAGGGTCCCAGAAAGTCCATGTTCAGCCTCGCCCAGGGCTCGTGTGGCCACGGCCACGAGTGCAGCGGCGCGACAGGCGGCGCGTCGCGCTGCGATCGGCACGCCGCGCACGCCGCGCTGGTGCGCTTGATGTCTGCGTCCAGCGTGCCCCACCACACGTAGTTCCGGGCTATCTGCTTCATTCTTACTATCCCTGGGTGTCCCTCGTGTATCTCGTTCAAAACGGTATTTTGTAATGATTTAGGTATGACGATCCTGTAACCCCAAACCAAACATCCCCTATCAGCGTGCAGCGCGTCCTTTCTTCGAAAGAACGGTTTCTCTGATTCGGTTTCGGAGTCCGAAGACGGCCAACCGAACATGACGAAACCATAAATTTTACTCAAAAAGCTATCTTTCGCAGTTTCCGATTTAATCTGTTCAAAACTAACCGGCAAATTATCTTGCACGAAATTCAAATAACTACATTCATCGCGACCTTTTGACTGACCGGATATCGTCGCGAGTGGAAGCCGCGACAATGCGTCCGCCGCAGAGTTTTGTTCAGATCTGACGAATTCGATATCGTAATCGTATGCCGCTAGTTTAACCGCGTATCGTTGCAATCTACTCGCGGCCGTCACTGGTATACCTTTATTCTTACCAAATATGTAACTGAGAGCCCGGTGATCGCTTCTGAGTAAAAACTTTCTACCATACAAATTTGATGATGTTTAGTGACACCAAAAACAATGGCTAACGCCTCTTTATCAATCTGTGAGTAATTAGACTCGGCCGCATTGAGCGTGCGCGACGCGCAGCACACGGGCCGCTCGCTGCCGTCCGCGTAGCGCTGCGCCAGCACCGCGCCCAGCCCGTACTGGCTGCTGTCCACAGATAGGATCAGCGGCAGCTGCGGGTTGTAATGTGCCAGCACCGGAGAACTGCTTAACATTTTTTTAATTTTATTAAAGCCTTTGTCACAATTTTCGTCCCATTTCCATTCAGTATTCTTTTTTAATAGACTATACATAGGTTTCAAAATATCGCTCGTGTTCGGATAGAATTTTGAATAAAAATTCACAAGTCCCATGAAGCTTCTCAGTTCGGTGACGCTCTTCGGTGCCGGTGCGGCCACGATAGCGTCCACCTTTCTGGAATCTGTATGCAATCCGAACTTGTCAATCTTATATCCCAGATAGGTTACCGAATCCCGAAAAAACTGGCACTTAGAAAAATTTATTCTTAATCCATTATCTTTTAATCTTTGTAAAACTGCCTTAAGGTTTGACAAATGAATCGCTTTAGTAGAGCCTGTGACGCAAATATCATCTGCAAACACGGCCGTTGATGGCAATCCGCTCAAAGTCTCTTCCATTATTTTCTGAAAGTTTTCAGGAATGCACTTAATTCCGAATGGGACTCTGGAGTAAACATAAGTACCAACGTGAGTCGTGATCGCTGAGAGCGGCTGTGAATCTTTCTCTAATATACATTGTTGAAAGGCATTAGATAAATCTAATTTCGTGTATTGCTCGCCCCCACCTAATGTCGCGAAAAGATCCTTGATCCGCGGCAACGGGTAGTGAAAGTCCTTAAGACGCGGGTTTATGGTGACTTTATAATCGCCGCATATCCGGATATCGCCATTTGTTTTAACTACCGGTACAATCGGCGTACCGTAATCTGACCTATCGACCTTGTAGATAACACCTTCCCGTTGCAGCCGATCGAGTTCCCGTTCCACGCGCCCTTTCAGGGCCAGCGGCAACGGCCGCGATTTTACAAACACCGGTGTGGTGTCACTCAAGTGCAACCGGATACGAGACTTACATGTACCTAAACCTTCCGCGAAAACCTCGGGAAATTCCTTTCTGAGAGAACTTGCCATCGAATCTTCGGTTACATTGTGAATCATGTTAATATCATTTTTAAACAGCGATATATTTAAATTTTTTAACCACAGACGGCCCAACAATGGTGGTCCGCCGTTATCAATAACGTACAGTTTAAGATCAGCGGTTCCCGAACCGCATTTTACGTGCACCACAATGTAGCCCAAAGTCTCGATTACATCACCTGTGTATGATCTAAAAGTAAGAATCTTGCTTTGAATAGGTATTTTACCAAAATTTTCGCTGTAGAACTTCGTAGAAATAGCCGATATTTTGCTGCCCGTGTCTATTTCGAATTTACACTGAATATTTTCCACCCACACACGAATATAATAGGGCTTATCACCCGCACAACTGATCAAATTATAAAATTGGCAATCGTCATCTGAATCACTGTCATTAAAAAAGTACTGACCTTTCTTCGACGTCGCGGCATTACCTTCACTTCCTTTGCACATCGCCTTAAGATGGCCTTTCGCACCGCACTTGTCACATGTATAAAACTTATACCGACACCTGCCGGGTGAATGACCTGGCTTGCCACACCGCGAGCACGGCGGGCGCGCCGCCGCCGCCGCCGCCGCCGCCGCCGCCGAAGCGGGCGCGTGCTGACGGAACCGCGCAGCGCCGCCGCCGCTTCCTCCGACACGATGAAGCCCCTCATCGGGCGTGGACGCGTCGCTAGGGCCCGCAGCCGGAGCTCCCGCCACACAAGCGTGGCGCTCCGCCGCCTCCAATGCCAACGCGAGCTCGACGCCCCGTTTGTAGTCGATGTTCTTTTCGGCAAACAGCCTTGACCGCATCTCCTCGCTGAATAATCCCGACACGAACTGGTCGCGTAGGTTTACTTCTAACGATTCGCCAAAATTGCAAGTCTTAGCTAAATGTTTAAGACTTTGCAAATACACACGAATGCTTTCGCCCTGCGTCTGCTTTCTTTGCCTAAAGACGTGTCGCTCTGCTATCTCCGACCTTTGTGGTTCCAAATGATTTTTCACTATTTGCACAAGTGCAGAGAAAGTTTTCTCTTCCGGTAAATTTGGGGCGCACAAGTCACACATAAGATCGTAACACTGAGGACCAACGAGCGTCACCAATGTCGACACGTGTAAAGTTTCCTTTATCTCGTTGAGAGTCATAAATTGTTTTACACGGCGTACGTAGGTGTCCCAATTTTGTTCACTAATATCAAAACACTCTATTTTACCGAGTGGCATAGTGCTGACTTGGTAAAACGCACTTTAAACACTATAAATGATTTATTTTACTCCTGTCGCCAGTGAGGTGTAGCAATAAAACGGAGGTTCAGAGCCAACTGCCGGTAGGCATTTATTAACCGACAAACGTAATACGGAAAACTACCCGCAATTGTAGGTAGCTACTATTTTAATACATAACAGTTTTGACCTATTTTAGTCTTAACTGCGAAAAAAATATTTTGATGTAGGTTCTTTTGGATCTTTCGTTTAATTTTCCTTAAAAACAGGAAACATAAATAAGCCCCCAGAAACCGCCACAGGCAAACATTTCACCAACTTTCCCTAATTATATAACTCCAAGTTGAAAGTTCAAAGTTGTTTAGAAATTGGAAATGATCAGCGGTTCTAAGTCAACAGTTCGATCCAGGTCCGCTTTTACAGGGCTTGTATTTTTATGATAATTTTCTAAAGTTCTACCCTGTTTGATTACTCAAATTAAGCAGTAAAAAAGTTTAGGTAACCTTACATTTGTTAGACCAAGTAATAAAGTTTAAAGTAACTCACTAAAATTCGATGAAATTAATAAACGCCAATATCCCAATAACTAAAACCCAAAACAAGCCTAACCCATTTCAACAATCATTGTCCTTGCTCCGACCTCTTCCATAAATGGTAATGAAATTATCAGCGAAGTAGCGTGTAGGTAATGAACGAGTTGTATCCTATCCACCACCGATACAGAGTATAGCAGTGCTAATATCAACTAGCTCACTAGGACTTCAGCTCTAAATTAGGCATGAGAAAGGCATACTGTCAACAGCGACTCGGATGATAAAATCCGCACCAATATTATAAAATGCGAAAGTAACTTTGTCTGTTTCTCATCAAGATGCTTATTTTTAACGTCTAACATGGTCTTAGTGAAATTTGGAAGGAAGTGGATCCCAAGCTAGCACTTGAGCTACTTTTTAGCAAAGAAATAAGCAAAGCCGCTATCTGAAGCTAGTTCTAATAAAGCCAATAACCCAATAAAGAAGAATATTCTCATTATGGTAGTAAGGTAGATTGTTCTAAAGTAAATCCTAAAGGAACCCAGATCAAGCCCATAAAGCTTATCTATGGAAAGATTTGTAGTGGCGCAGCATCGAGCATTATCAATTGAGCGGTATATCAGCAGATATCCGAAGTAATTACAAGTGAGCTGGAGCTCGCGGTAATTGGTCCAACGTCGCGAGATAAAGCAAGAGTCCGGGAGATTGGCTTTCTTCAAGGAGGCTACTAGGGACCGTTCATGGCGCTTTTCTAAACAATGTGATGTGCTCCTTCTATTGAAGGAAATGTTCGGTTAGAAAGGTTCCTAGATAGATGTTTTTTAAGAATTTTAATATGATCACATTTAACGCACTGAGTTTCCTAAAAACATGTCTCTTCTACCATGTTGCATGTTGAGTGTAGTTAAATGATTGTTTTATAGATCATAGAAACAAGATAAAGTTCCTTTGTTGTAATTCTCTAACTGACATACAACGAAGGGTTCGTTGAAATTTCATAACTGCATACACCTCGCCGTCTGCATGTAAAATATCAATGAAACTAAAGCTCCACTCTATACTGAATATTCATGGCATCTTCCGCAGGCCATTAACATTTTAATGACGGTATCGGAGCTATTGTGCCACTTTCGCCATTAATTACACGACTCAATAGAATTATGGCTCAGGTTGGAGTTATTCACTGAACTTGAATATTAGTTCTAAAGCAGTTTACACAAAGATATGCGGTCAAGGTCGATATCGAGCAACTTAAAGTTGTGGCATCTGTTTTTCAAATTGAAGTAAGAATGTATACATGCGATCTTTACATGAGTTTATCTATAAAAAAAATCGTGGCACATTGACTCGATATCCTCTTAGTTTTGGACATCTGGAATATTTCGTAGTGTTAATAAAGTGTAATCGATGTGCAGTCAGTGTACAGACTGCTACTCGTAGATGCCAGCGTTCATTATTCCACACTATCCATTGTGATTTCAGAGAACGCCGGAGTAAACTAACCCACCCATGATAGATGCGATATTTACGGCTTTCCGGGTATTATACCTCATTCAAATTTCAATGGAACCTGTGCCTCGTTCGGTTGGAACGGTTATTGTGTAGCGGAGCGGTGCTCACTCGGGAGATTTATCTGAGCATCGGGGAGTGCACCTCATTAGGGACTAAACTGAAGTGTAATATGTAGATAATAAGACAATTCTATGTCAGCGTGCTATCACGATCTCAGTCTAACGGGACAATTTCCTTACTAAATTAGTTCGGAAAACAACGCTTCCAATCTCACTTTAACTGGTCTTTTTCATTATTACACAATGAGGCTCCATAAATTGCACTTTAAGAAGTTTAGAAGTAAGATCGGTAAAGTATGAACTAAACGAGTCTTGACCCTCGGCGCAATAAGGTGTGATAATCGTGTGAATCTGAGTACGACGAAGGCGCGACAACGCCGCCGCCACCGCTCCGGCCGGCACTTCTGCTGGCACGGGTGCGGGCAGTTGGCGCGCTGCCAGACGGCGCGCCGACAGTACAATCCATCGAGGACTTCCGGAAAATGACAAAGCGCATTATCAGCGACACATTAAGGAAATAGTAGGCGGTAAAAACTTGGCGATGAGAGTATGCTCTTTTAAACGTAAGCTGGATTACTTGATCTACCAGGTGGAGGTGTATGTACATTTATTTTCACTTTAATACCACCTCGAAGTATGTAGAGCGCTGTTATGTATGCAAGTGTAGTAAACGGATTCCACTGAAACAGATGATAATTATTATAATACTTTCGCATATGTTGCGAATTGCGATTGAGTAAAATATAAGAAAATGTGAAAATGATCCAAGATGCTTTCGATACATTGTGAACATTATTCATGCTGAAACGTAGATATATGACATCATTCTACTGCAGAATGCAGACTTACTTAGGTATATATGATTTGACACGAGACTTCACGAGAGTGCGCGGCTCGCTCATCGTCATCCCTCGCGCAATAAAAATAAGATTTATTAAGCGCGTTTAAAAGGGCCGTTTTATACGACAAATAAACATCTACTTTACTTTATTGGTACTTTCATATTTTATTGTAGTTACTTGTCGGGTTTCATTAAATATTACCATTTATTACCTCTCACCCTGACATGTGTTTACTATAAATCAGAAT
This sequence comes from Eupithecia insigniata, assembly GCA_947859395.1. Taxonomy (NCBI): domain Eukaryota; kingdom Metazoa; phylum Arthropoda; class Insecta; order Lepidoptera; family Geometridae; genus Eupithecia; species Eupithecia insigniata. The sequence continues at coordinate 15,444,408 of OX402004.1, read as the reverse complement.
TTTAAAGGAGATATATAAAAGTGTGAGCGATAAACCGGAGGTTCCTTGAAGCACCGAGACGCGACGGAATCGGCAGATAAATCATGATTGCCGCGAATGTATCTCCCATTCGCGCGGCTGTCGTAAAAATCTTCAAAAGTTATTAGCTTCAGGCATATTTCCCGTAGTAAAACTCAGTAAGTCTTTAAGGTTTACTCTATAAACCACAAAATTATCTCTGTATTTTTAAGAAAGAGTTTTTCAACAGATTCATAAAGAAAACGCCGACTAAACGGAGTGGAAAATAGTTGTCAGCGCGGAAAAAAGGAAGGTGACAATGTTTTGTTAAATAAACTCTGTAAGAAATCTTGAGAAGGATTTACTTACAGCGTTATCGAACGAACGTGAATTCAATGCTTAATTAAATGAAGCCTTCGCCCGCTGATAGCCTTCCAAATTACAAAATGTCAAGCCAAATAATAGAGGCTTTGATTTATTCCATCAATTCGCTATTCAACCCACTGCCTCTGTGTATCTCTGAACTTTGTATACAGTTGGTGCACCTCGCGCCATCTGTCGGCTTCGGTCACACGAAAATCGTCTACATAACGGGAAATACACGTTTCGTTTTCGGTGAGCTTTTGTACAGTTGGCGAAACTTGTGACGTGAACTGTACGTCCAGATGGTGGGCGTTATGTACGGGTATGGGTGCTGTTGTTCCGTTAATTTCCATATTACAGCAAACATACCGCGAGGACGTGCGCGAACACAAGCTAAAGCCAGAGATAAATGTCCTCACAGAGTATTTTACCTATGTTTACCTACATGTAGGCAAGTGACCTCTGACCTTTTATGAGTTCTGTCTATAATAATCATTTCAGTTTTTCTTCAAAAGCTATGTCTATTTTGGTCTATATTCTTGGTTTTGTTAACGTCAGACAAGGGCTTCCGTTCATATTATGAATGTAAGCGGGTTGACTACGAACCTAGTGTTAGAAGAACACCAACGTTTCATCCCTTATCGAGGAGGGTGAGTGCTGTTCGCGTCACGCTCGCGATGAAGTCCCTCGTTAAGGGATGAAACGTTGGTGTTCTTCCAACACAAACTAGGTTCGTAGTCAACCCACTTACATTCACAATGAATTATTCAAACTACAAAAGTTATTATGGCTTCAGTTCAGTTTAGTTTTCTGCATGCCCACGCAGAGTACCTAGGTAATACAAATTTTCAATTTGTATGTTTCCCTAACCTTTCTTAGGCTTGATATTATCATGCCCAATAACAAAAAATAGAATCTTATTAAAAACACAATTTTGGACAACAGGAAATGAGTTATGATACCCCTGAGGGTGTATGACAAGTGGCTCGCTGCGGAAATTAACGAGGCCCTATCTGGCCCTAAATTAACCACTTCCATAGGAAATGGAGGGCCATTGCAGCTGTAATTAGTTTGACGGCTGATTTTGCACTTGATAATAGAGTGCTTTTAGCTCCGGCCATAGACAGGTACTTGGGGGACAACGCGATCGGGATATGAATTTACAATACGAGACTCGGCTGCACAATGTGGGATTTGATGTATAGTTTTTAAACAAAGTATAGTCACGTAGCAAGATAAGCAATAAATGTTGATGCATCTTTCAATACAAAAGAAACCACTTTCGGATCCAGCGTGCAACTGGTAGCACCCAAAGGCACTATAGGAGCACTTACGAAAGCTAGATCAAAGATCAGTTCATCCTCTAAAGGTGGACGTAATGCCCCGGCTTTAGCTCACCGGCGAGGCAGCGCAGAGCCCCGGCGCGGGCTCGGGCTCGGGAGGAATCGACACAAGCCGAGATAAAGGCACGCCGACGGATATTGAAAGTTTACGAGCGTATCTCCGTTTCAAATGTTATTTTTGTATCAGCGCCAGGTCTGTACTGGGGACAACAGCTTCACAAGAACATTTTAATTACCTTGGTATCTATTTAAAGACAAATGGTAAGTAATTCATAACGAAAACATGCGAGACTGAAATAGGATGACAAATTGTGGAAGGGTTAGTTTGTTTCTTTCATTGCTTTCGTTTTATTTTAGTTCGACACAATAAATTTCCATAGGCAACTAACATGAAATGAAAGTAGATTCTGGTGTTTATTGCGAGGAAACTTTTGCTTTCTCTCGTCAACATCCTCATACGTATAACATGAGTCGAGGTGATCAGTATTTAATCAAGAGCGTGAGCTAGAGCAGTCCCGCGGGTGCGCTCGCTCGCCACTCTCGACTGATTACAGGCGGGAGGAGGGAGGGCGGAATTACACACCCGAAACATTGGCATGTAACTTATGTGTCCCACAATTAACAAAACCTTTGCAAACAACATTCATCGTATCAAATGAAAATTGTCGAGATAAAGGTTACGAGAGCTCTTGCATTAAACAATTTTATCAAAATATATTTATTTTATTAAAAAATAATACAATAATCTCTTGAAAAAAGGATACGACGATAGAAAACTTATGCGTAACATTAGCATTTAAAACTTTATAATTAGCAATATAAAAACAGACAAAGTAATATTCGGAGAGGCACCCGATAATAATGTAAGGAATGTACTGAGAACTATTTTTACTGATATGATCAGTCCCACACGTACCCTTCGGGTCCTTCGAAGAACAATAAAGTACGTGTTGGAAGAAATGACAAACAAACCGGCTTTCCTGCAATATTGAAAACAAACATCTGTCGCCGCGGACTCGGACAAGGCGAATTACATGTTATATTGTACACGCTGGTGAGACTTGACTTACCTAGAGACGTTATTGGAAGTAAGCTTAACTAGTTAATGCTTTAACTTTGATACTCGGAACAATAATAAACCGAAATAAATTAAAAACACCAACATAATAACAGGGTTATGAACACTCTATAAAATTTCCAATTAAAACTAATTCAAAATTCTAAATCTGTAGCAATAACCATACCATCCGAAAAAAACTTTTCTATATTCCATGTTTTTAAAATTAAAGCGGTATTTATAATTTTTAATAAATACTGTCTGGCAAATCAGCCAGTGGATTGGACTATTATTTCGTCTGACATCAACTCCATCCCCTTCGTAACGAGGTTAAACTTCTAAATGGGGTTCAAAAATGAGAAGAGTATTTGATTCCGATAGTTGATCACATTTTAATGTTTGAGTAAGAGCAACGCAAAAAGTCCCCCTCAAAGGACTCGCTGTTTGACATTCATTAATAACTTGGAAAGAGATGGTTAATTCAAAACTAGTATTTTGTTTGTGAAATGGATGTGCTTAATAAGCACCAAATGGTTTGAATTGAAAAATCATAGTTTTTTGAAGCATTATGTTATTGAAATGTGTCACAATTTTTTGTCTTTTTAAATTATTACGTTAATGATTTTACTTCACTTTGCTAAGATCTCATCATTAAGTTATAAGTTGTGTTTGAATATATCTATACATATTTATTATTATAAGATTTGACTACTTACGAGTACTTCATTCACCCTCATAATCTCAACAAAATGATAAACGATGTTGTCCACGTCCGGTCCATCGCCCTACATCAGCGACGCAACTTCCAGTGTCCCAACACAAACAAGCGAGTAGCCCGACGGCGCAAAAAGCGTGATACACGCCCGCGCCAGGCGACATTAGCAAGACGCTAAGCCGAGTGCAAAAACCACGCTATTGTGCAACTGACAATGAGATCCTAACACATTGCTGGGCGGGCCTGAGCCTTTCACTGCGAACTGAGGAAAGCTTTTAATGGAGATGTGAGTGAAAATATAACAAAACAAAATATGTTATTCTCAAAACGTATCATATTTACGTAGAACGAGAAAACCTACCTATATTATGAATTTGAGAATTTCTATGTATTTGCTATTGAGAATCTCGAAGTCCATTCAGTGGAAATGTATTGACGCGATGCGAGTACCAGCGGTGAGGTAACGCATGCAGTGGACTTAGTTAACAAAGAAGGCGTCGAATGGCCGCGCTTATTGTGCTCACTCGGAGCGGGAACAATGCTCGCCGCCGCCGGACTCATCACGGCTCTGTTTCAGCTGGCTTATGTACCCGTTATTACCTCTGTTTCAGTTTACTTATGTTACATATACCCACTATTACCTCTGTTCTAGCTTATACTGCCACTTTATCCCGCCACGCTCCTATTTAAACCAATACTGCCTCCATGCAAGAAGCCTACGGAACAGACCTAACTGCTAGGAAGCATTCCCAGTCTATTGTACTTACTATAATGGTCTAACTCTAATACATTTTGATAAGCTATGTAGTTTAAACTGTGTTTACGACCTGAACGAAAATGCCAAGGCTTGATCATTGCTATTGATGTTATATCCTACGCTTTGTATTGCTTGTCCTGAATATTAAAAGTAAGTGAGTAAGTACGTTTTAAAAGCGGTTACATACATGTAGAAAAAAAGTATTGTTACCTTCATTTTTGATGCTAAAGATTACGGCTCAATTCTAAAGTATCGTTCTAATGCACAACTCATCCTACAAAACCCAGCGCAAACAACTAAATAAACCTACTCATGCACAGGTATTTTAGAGAACTGAGGAAAAAAATAAAAAACAATAATAACGACCGGATTCAAAAATGTAGGGTAAATTAATATGGCAATGTGCCGGAACATGTAAATGCCGCAATACATGTAAATGAGAGCATAAAGCAGCATTACAGTAACAGGTGTGACAGCCGCCGCCACCGCGCCGCACCGCCTCATTGAACACATTCGCGGAACTAAATGTTCTCCGCCACGGTGTGCCGTCACGCCACACGAATGAGCCCACAATAGGGACAAAAAAAAACTTACAAAACATACCGAACAAAATAAATATTAGACTGTAAGTTATCTACTACCTATATCTAGAATATATTTTTTTGTTATTCATTTTAGATTCAAATCAACCTGGACTCGGATTATACAATATATGTTTTAAGCCTCAATTAGAAATCGATATACATAGATACCATAATACATCAAAAGTTTATCAATTGCTCATAACAGTACAATATATTCGTAAGAGACAAGACCAGTACGATGTTTCCTGGTATTAGACAAGTTTCAAAGCTAAAGAAATTGAACACTAACATTTGAAAACATACACCAATGATAATCATACAGCATTTATATTGGAAACAGCTGACAATACCACCATTAGAGTTCCGTACACAAGTGACACAGTCATTCAAACCGTGCGACTGACAGTGAGATTAAACCAAACATTAATCTACGAACACCATTAGCGAACGACTAATAGATATTATGTAAATGAACAAGCACTTTCAAAAGCTAACTCATGACTTAAACTGAAATACATTTATTCAATTGTAACCAGTACACAGTCTGAGAATACAAACAAACTCGGTTCCCTCGACAAAGTAAATATACCAGATAAATTGATTAAATTTATACAGTCATATGCGACTCGGGTTTCTAAACTGAACCCACGATTTTAGATAGAGCAAGAAATTAGAACAAAATCGATGAAACACGATAGATTAAAGATAAAGGACCTGGGGCACGAAGACGTTGAATACGTTGAAGACTATAAGTAAGAATAGCGAAGACCAAAAGTCGCGGCCGAGACATAGCTCACATTTTGTGTGAATAATTCAATAAGAGATTATGGCTTCTGATTCCAGCAATGAAGATGACAGTTATTGTTATAAAACGATGCTAATGCTGAATTATTTGCTCTACACTTTCCTTTACAGTTAGATGGAATTTGTATGAAAAATTATTGAATTCCCATGGCATAGTCAAATTTATTATTAGGCATGTATAATGATTTATCAACAACCTGGTTATAACAAAACTATAATAGGTAAAAAAAAATAATGGTTAAAAAACATAAAAGCCAGTATCAGTGCAATACTTCAACATAATAATAAAACACACGCTTATTCACAGCCGAAACAAATTTTAGGGGCGCACACAATTAAAAAGCTCTGTTTACGGCTATTGACCACAAATAATGAGTTCTTTATGATGCAAATAAAACGTTGTACAATTGTAACAGCTGCACAATCGAGGCGCGCGATCGACCAAAACTTACGCAAAACAGATAATATGTACCAATACTCCAATGTACCAATATCATCATAATATACCGTGGCCCCCACATGGGAGACCATACACTCGATGAACAACAGACGACATCGTAGCGGTTCCAGGGAGTCAGGGAGGATGGCAGGAGGCGGCTCCGGACCGCTATTTGAGGCGTCGTCGTATGTCCCCCATGCTTATGTCCAGCTAATTATTAGATAATTATGATGTACCCATATACTGATAGTCAAATATGAATAGAAAGCTAACAAAGTAATACGAGGTAACAGAACAATTGAAAGTTTGTCTAGCTAGGTGATCGATCAAGAATTATTTATTTATTTGATTAAATCGTGGATCATTCACACAGCGTTTTAATAATTATGTCATAAATATTATTAAAACCGCGAAGTTAACATAGATAATATCATGGGTACCATATAACTGATAAACAATTTTGTTTTTTTTTTATGATCTACATATTTATAAAGCATTTTCAGTCCGAGCACAACGTATTATGACAAAAAATACGACAACATCAAAGCAGTAAAAATACAAATAAAGATATACAAAAAACAGCATTGACACAAATTCGTAATCAAATCCAAACATCCTATATACATAAAGGGTTGGAAGCGCGGAAGGGCGTTATTCGGGGTCATTGTCTCGTGGAGGGACGCAGCACATTACTGCAGTCGATGACGACGGACAGAGGCGGACAAACTGTCGCGCACGCTAACTATAGGATTACCATCATTGCGAATCGATGATTTATGTGAGAAAAAGAGTTTGTTGGGACAATGGTTTGTTATGCTCGATTGATTATGTTTGCACCCCTCTTGCTTCGTGTCAGTTACGATGATTATTATTTGTAATGGTTTTATTATCTGATAAAGATTATCACAAATAAATAAAGTATTTCTTAAAACATTTATTGTATTCAATTTCCAGTTCTCATATACATAATAACAGTCCCTTAATTTTGTATTACTACAAAAATGATAATTTCCATCAGGAGCTTATCACAGCTTACGTTTTATTAAAGATATTGACGATTATCGCAACAAAGACTCACTTACTTGTTATTGCAGGCGTCCTTCCGCACAAGTTGCGTGCACCCACGTGTGGGTCGGACCGAGGTGGGACCAATTGGATAACAAGACCAACAGCGGCCAAGGGAAGAACAAAACAGCCACAAACTTTTCATTACATTACCCAATTATACGGCACAACGGTTTTCCGACCTATAATGAAAATACGGCTCTGTTAACATTAACTGAATTAAATAAAGTTTGTCAATGTATGTAAACTAATTTTGTGACAAACGTTTACGCGTAAATGGTCAAAGAATATCACAGTTGATAATGATGATGTTTTCCATAGAGAACTTTGATTATTATCCTGGATGTTAGTACAATAACATTTTTATTATTTTGTTTGTTAAGCATTCATAATGTTGATTCCAGCTTGTTCATTTATAAAATGTTTCAGCTCTAATGGAGACCCTGAAAGTTCGTTTCCCAATTAACTTCGGCTTAAGTCCTGGAGGAGGAGGCCTCTAATCTGATTTAGCAGGATCGAGATCGAGCAGTCTTCCTCATTAATATCATTAGTTAAAACTTCTAAGCGGATATCATTCAAAAGGAAATGTTACGTGTAATTATGATCTCTACCTTTGAAAGGAAAAATATCTGCATTTACTTTTAGGAGACGCTTGTTATTAATGGATTTGTGTTTTCAATCCGTACTCCGTACGAACATTATTAAATGCGAAAGTAATTATGTATCTTTAGAAAGCTGAACGGATCCTAAAGAAACGTTGCAAGCAGTTTGATTTTTATATCCTCAGAAATCAAAATAATAGTGCTTTATTATTTAGATTTCTGTGATTATATCCCATGTAAGGATGACATAAGCTAACTTTGTTCAGGCGCGTGAAAAGTCAAATAGTTTCAGTATAGGTTGTTGCCGAGAGATTAATAACCATGACCGACACTGTAATATCAAAAACATGTACCAGCACACACTGGCATGTAACTGTAGGTACATAAACCTACCTATCTTAGAGCTACTCCGTCGATCTATCTCATGGGTCCATAACGAGTTGCACCAACAGCTTTCTAGTTAAAACATACATTTGGCCGCTAAGTGACAATATCAACATAGATTATGGCTAATGACTCTATCGAGCGTGCTTTTACGGTTACAAACATTACTGGTTGGTGCCAGGAAACCTTTCGAAGCCATGTTCAAACTAAAACATTAGGTACAGTTACAAAGATAGGTTTATCTTTGTTTTATATTTTCACTTCTCATTCACATCTGTTGCATCTATGTATTAAGGTAATATCAGTTATCTAGAGCCCATAAAATAAGTTCTGCTTACTCTTGGGCTAGAAGATACTTTTATTAATTGTCCTGCATTGTTATTGTTAAATATTTATTACATTTTCATCACATGTATTGATTGATACATGTGATGTTGCGTTGAACTTAGGGTGCATTCCGAATTACGCTTAAATCAATATCATCGCGCTCACACGCGTTCCGTTTTATCGTAAACGCGACAACGTTGTCCCGTGTAACGTCATAGATGACGTCATTACATGCGCCATTTTGCGATATCACTGACCAATAGGCATGGAAATAATTGCTACTTTTAAATCATTATCATTCAATGATATTATAAAAAAAAATCACAATGATTTCACATGTGATATTTCACTGGCAAATGATTTTTCATACCTAAGATTACCCTAGCCGTCATACGTTCCGTATGCTAAAAATTAAGTATGAATTATAATTCATACTTCATTCTTAGCATACAGAACGTGATAAATTATCATCAATGTCGCTCCTACAGGTAGCGCTGCGCTCTTCTTACTCGTACACATTTTGACATTATACCTAGCGGCAACGAATCAGCAAAATATGGTTGTTCTTTCTAACACGCCCGTTCTAGCATGATTCGTCGTCATACCCACTCGCTCTACGTCGATGTTATTACGATGATTTCCGTATTATTTACGAACGATGCGATTTCATTAAGTGTGATTTTTCACATGCTACATGAAGAAAGGTAGCATATGCGATATATGATAATGCAAATCATATGATAAATCACATGCTATTTGTGATATGTTCCATGCCTACTGACCAAGCTACAAACAAAAAAAAAGTCAAACGGTATGTTCGTGGTCACGCTCACAGTAATTGCGTGTGAGCGCGATGATATTGATTTTAGCGTACCCAGATTACGTTATGGTAATGAAATTGAGACGCGCTCATGACCGTTCCGAATTAATGATAGCACTTAACTGTCAATATCGTGATATCTAATTTGGAACGCAAAAATATTTATTAATCGCTATCAGCGCTTTAATCGTATTTTGGAACACACTTTTAGTAACATATTTCCAGCAAAACATATCAGAAACATTATTTATCATACCTACGCACATTCTTCTCAATGAACGGGATTGAAATTAAATATCACCCACGCAACGAATTACAAGTCAATTACCGTGGAATATTAATTAATACACGGCCATGTTGAATGAGCTCTTAATTAGGGACCACATGAGGCATATCGCTACAACTCACTCGAAAGTAAACATCGAACCGGAAACCAAAAGCCACTCATTTCACAGAAGGGAAATTGATGCGAGGAAGGAGACGAGACGAACACAAATAAAACAAAATATATGACAAATACAATCATCATCATCACAACATTTAAGTCACGCTTTCTGTCACCTACTAAAACAGCCTCCTTTGATGATATCCAGCCTCTTCTGTCCAGAGCTTTTCGCATCCAAATGGGCTTTGTGACTTTTCGTTACTTTACTTTCGATGATCGACGCTATGCGTTATCGGACGTCTACAGCTTTTGTAGCTTGACATTGGCCAGCAGACGTAAGTAGGAGCCAGGGGCGTAGCACCACCGTATCAGCCGTATCAATGTTACGGGGCCCCCAGGCTACAGGGGCCTGAATTTGTGTAAGCAAAAATGTGTAAATGTTATCGCCGATCTCAACTAAACTCCTAGACTATACTTCCCGGGAAAAAAAAACATTATTGTCTTTTCTTACATGGATTAAAATCATACTCGGACAGATGGAAAACAAATGATCCTATAAGGCTTCCGTTTTCCCTTTTTAGGTATGAAACCCTAAACACATTACTTACATCGAGTTACTATATATAAATCATATAAGCCACTAATTGTCACGGCCAAAAATCCTATGAGAGCAAACATTACGCGATCGCGAAGCGGCTGCTTATACATTTTCAAATTTCAAATTCAAATAATGTAGGCGTAGCCGCTTTTTGAGCGCGTCAATATCGACCACGTAGGATGCAGTTTCAGAAGACTAGAAATTTTCACATTTTCAATTAAGTACATTTATAGCTTCTCACTATGGCTCGGAAGTCGAGTACCGCTGTATGTATCATCTTGCCAAATTCGACTGGCTCTCGTCTTGCAGACGACATTTTTGTTGTCTCTATGTGGTGTAGTCTCAACGCTCTTTGAGGTTAGTATTCAATACAAGACACAATGTTCTCGATTTGCTCTGTTCGTTTATGACGACCGCTTGTTTTTCTTATAGTTCAAAATATTGTTTGTCGCGACTCGCTCCGCTAACCAACATCGTTTTGCCTGTGTTCATCCCTCGTTTGTGGTCAGTTTGCCAAACACTGCAAAAAAACTGATAAACCCTCGCCGATAACGTATTAACGTTTTCGTAAGGGTCTGAAATCCCCTATTCGAAATGAATTCCTGGCATCCTATATATTATAAACGAGAAATAAATAAATACGGGTTCTCCCATCGCGCCAGTAGGCTGCGTTTTGACTCCGTATAAAATAAAAAGAAAATGAATTAATGCGGTGAAATTAGTATGAGTGATACACTCACGAATACTCATAAATTGTCCAGTTGAGCAACCGTGGGTTATGAAATGTTTTCAGGGCGCAGTTACATATACTAAACCCTCGCAACAGGCACATAAAAGTTACAAGAAGGGCCCATTGGATTGTTTACGCTGTACTCGGCAAATGTTCATAGCTTTCACCAGCCGGTCATCACAGTTACGATGCCTGATTATTATTTAGTTAGTTATTGGTTTTATTGTGACTAAATTTTGAGTTTTATAACTGAATTCGAAAAATGTTTCTTTTATGCTTGGTCGTCGGTGCTCGATTTTTTGTTTAAATAGCCATCAATGGAAAATGAATATATAATATACTTATACGAAGAACCTTCGCTCACTTCAAGTGTTCGTACCGGACTGGATGGAGGCGTCGCAGGACAGAAGCCGGTGGCGATCTATTGTGTCGGAGGCCAAGATCCACTTCGAGGCTAATGCGCCAGGACAGTGAGTAAGTATATTCGTACACACTAACTAGGAGCAGTACCTCAGGTAGAGGTACAAGGGATGGCTGGAGCTGAGATCAAATCTCCAGACGGACGAGCGACGCGACGACGACGACGGTGCGGTGCGTGTGGGAATCGTAATTAATTACCTATCTACTTCACTGTGGTGTTTGCTTATCGCTTCGCGGTACATTCATTTAATTTAAACTGCTGCTTGACTATGTGTGTAAAAATGTATAATAAGGTACCTAATGAATTTAAATTACTGAATGATTATTTATTTTAAAGGAAATTGTTTGACTGGCTAAATCAATGTAATTTTTATGACATTAATGAATTTATTAATTATAAGCCATGAGTTAGACATTTATTAGATATAAGTTAATTAATTGCATGCTATCCGAATAGTGAAACATGAGCTCATTACTAAATATGAAACACCATGTATACCATGTTTTATGCAATAAATGATGATTATGATTAAAGATACCATTTAATGCTGTGAAGTCTAAGAAAATAAATAAATTAAAGAGAAATGTACAAATGTAGAGAACTTCTTATTAAGTTAAACACGTGTTGACAGCAGAAAAGAAGTCAAAGAAAAGGTCAAGTAAAAGGTCACCCTAGAAAAGTTTACAAGGAACGCGTAATTCTTTTTCTAATTCCCCGAACAATGACCTCAAATCAACCTTCGAACAGATCGACGATCTCAAACAATTCCGCAATAAATTACAAAATCAAAGTCTCATTTCCGTCATGAAAATCTCGAGCAAAAAGATTCATAATTCCAATTTGATTGTTAGCTTTTGTTGGTAGAGCTTAGAGTCGTGTATAGGGTGGTATGTAAACGATAGGCCTTGAGGCAAGCAATCAATTAGCTGCGAGGCACCACCACCGTGGGCCCGTGGCTCGTGGCCCGGTGGGCTAGGTGGGCAAACAGCGCTAAACGGGGACCGACGCGATCGGCGCCGAGGAGGTGCTAATGAGGGAAAATGTTCGATACGAACGAACATGCACTGCCGGTGTTTATTTGTTGCTCGTGTTGATAATTTGTTGAGGTACCTTGTTATTAACACTAACGTGTAGGTTATAAGTGAATTAAGTACTTTGCTTTGGCAAAAGGCGAGTCCACTTAAATAAGTATGTCTTGTTCTGAGTGAGTATTTTACAGTTAAATATTCGTTGTTAAAAAGCTAAGCTAGCAAGATTAACGTGACCTATAGTTTTCGAAAACAATAACGTCTTGCAGATGATATAAAATAAACAAATGTATTCATCTCATAATTTTAATCAAAGCTTGAGTTTCACTGGTAGAGTTATTTGCTTACTTCAGAACTTCCGACATAAACAAACTTGATTAAGGCTTTGCTAATCAGTATCATCCCTCAGATCTGCTCGACTACGTATTTGTTCATCCAGATTGTTCACAACTCTCGCAGAGTGAGTGAGTGAGTGATCGCAAGTGAGCCGATGATGCGAGGGGAGCCGCACAACTCCTGAAGGAAACATAATTTCAGACAGTTTTGATGTTTATACAGCTCATTGATTCAATGAAATGGATAGAACAAACTTTACCTTTGATCTAAGAGGAGGATGAAAATTACTTTTTAATCAATATCGGTACTATTTTAATTATATATAATGATCTAGCAGTTTTTCGTATTGTTATCTGTCGAACAAGCTAGACTACACCACAAACAAATGAAATCCAAAGCTCATCACGTTCCTGTCATCTTACACTAACAGGGCCTCTAAGACCATTAAATATAACGTTGTAAGTGGAGACGTCCTCGGCCGGTCCTAATTACCGCTACAAGTCTGACAATGGGTTGAATGGATTAGTCGCCCGGTCCGGATGAGCAGAGCCGGGTGAGATGACATGTTCATTTGATCGGAAGGACCCTTGATTGGGAGAGGGATCACAACTTAAATTCGATGACGAAAGTTTTAACAATAGAGCGGAGGCCTTTATAGTTGTAATAGCTAATTTAAATTCGGAGAATATTAATGTAGATGACGTAATGAGTAAAATATTCAGAACTCTTACCCAAAGTTCAGAAATGAAGCTTCATTTATGAATGGGAAATGGAATGGGAAAATAAGCTTATTTTCCCTAAAACAAGTCAATGTAAGACTTTCACGTGAAAGGAGAACGTTCCTTTGAAACAAAATATAGGTCTCAACAAGTTCAGCAAATCGTATCGTAGGCCCTTTCATTAGAAAGTTTGAGCTCAGCATTCAGATTATGCCTTTCAGTCAAGGAATAAAGATCTTATTATAATTTGCTTACATTCAACTAAATCTTGGTTGTATTTGCTAAATTAGTATACATATAGCAGTAGTAGTATTATATACTACTGCTATATGTATATTATAGTAAGTATGTAGTATTATAGCAGTTAGTATATATCAATTAGTATAATAGCTATATCACATTTTATCACGACGTCACTTGAAAATGCGTTGGATCGCGTGTGAAAATACTTATGAAAAAATTATAAATTACAAATTATTGAAATTACGTGGTCGCGAATCGTATATCATAATCGAACGGTCATTTCCACAAGCAGCCAATTAGATCGACTCAAAACAGGTAATATAGTAATTTACAAGTCAATGATCACAATCCCCATTGCGCCTGTATTAAATTCTACATCATTGGTCCACGCCTACTCTAATGAGGCGATCTATTGAAAAACTCCAACGGCCTGCTAAACGTTGTATGGGTGGTCAACCAACCGCGCTCGCTATACAACTTGTCCAGTTTGTTTGTTGAATTATATTTTATGTTCTGAACTTATTTTTCCATTTATTTTATTCAATGATCACACATACATACATATGTACAACAAATCTAATGATAAGTTAATTTTGTAAACAGCCAAATATAAAATTGAAATTGTGTACGTGTAAATTAATAATTTACGGGGGCTTCGTGAAAAATTGCCCAATTCTCTGTGCACTATTCAAAGTATTTATCTATAAAGAATCCAATATAAGTACTGAAACAACACACCGACATAAAAAAAAACTATAAAATGTAAATTTTTGCAAGCCCAATAAACCCCAAAACAAAAGAAAGTTGCGACGGCTATAATTTACGAGCGAACAAAACACTAAACACTCTATTGAACGTTTATGAGTACAGCCAAAGTACATAATAAATAACTCAAACTGTCAAAACTATCGGACACTGTCACACCCACTACTAGTTCTTGATTTGGGTCCCAAATACAGTTGTCTGGGCCGAGTGCATAATGAACTCTGAGTTGACAACTGTAATATAACAATGGTCACAACAAAAATGGTTAAAACCGCAGTTACTTAAAATAATCGTCATCTTATGCGTCACACCAGTGGTGTATTAACATTTCAAAATTATTACAACATTGTCGGTATACACACGTACATATATTGAGATAAAATTTAAAGGAATACAAACAAAAACTACGAGATAAATATGTAAAAGAAAAGAGCCAGTAGGAAGTAATACTCGTACGTACGCCAATCAATAAGGATGTTATGTAGGGGAGTGCGGATCGACACGTGCGGCTGACACCAGCCACACTCCTGGGTTACTCGTAGGAAGTACTGTTGTTGCGTACAGGAAGCAGAAACACATCGTTGTTATAATAGGTAATGGTATCGAGTATAATGTGCGAGAAGAGAGAATTATACTGTTCACATAAGGCATCGTAAGTAAATACATCAATAACAAATAATACAATAACGGAAAAGCTTTGCGATTGGCCTCGAGCTTAAGTGAGCTCCGTGAAAAATTGCCCAATTCTATCCTCACCATTTTAAAGATTTCTATAAAACCAATCTAATTTACGTACAATATTTTGTGTAGTTTTATAATAAATCACTATAGATAATATAAAAAAATACCGCTGCGTTTTAATCCTCAAAGAACACAGAATTGAATTAATAAAAAAAAACATTACAACTACGCAGGGTTGGCATGATTAAAACAAATGGTTTTAAAACACATGTTTAAAACAATGTTTAAAACAGTTTGATTTTAAACCGTGTTTTTATCACACGTTTAAAAACACAGATTAAAACAAGTTTTAAACATTGTATAAAACGATGAGAAAAAAACAAGCTTTAAAACTACTTTTCATTGCGAATGAATGATATAAAATGAAAGTAATATTTTTTTGATAAGTTATTTATTCAGTCAAACAAAGATCTAAGTACCTACCAAGTACCAGGATTTATATGGGTAATGGGATAAGATAACACGTATTTTTGAAACATGCATTAGATAGTATAGAATATTAAAAATTTCAATTTAAAATCAATCAAAAACAAAATTATAACAAACAAAATTACCTATATTTAATAAACATTATAAAATCAAAATTGTTTGTCAGTCAGGAGAGTAAGACAATATGACAAGATCAAGATAACAATTATTTTTTCTTTTCCTTATTAAGGTATTTAAAAACTGTAACAAGTTTTGCAGCTTTCTCTGTACCCAGTTTATTTCGTACGTCAGAATGAATAAATCCAAATGTTTAAAACAGTCTTTCAATTCCAGCACTTGAAGCTACAGCAGTGTGAAGCTGAGCCACTAAGTTCATTGTTTGACCATTAATTTGTTTTTTTAATGACTGCCACCATTCGAGAGGTCCGACCTGATTTACTACATGATCTTCAAATAGAAAGTTATGAAAGGGATCTGTCATTGCCCTGTATTTAACAACATAGGGCATCGCCTCTTTGTGATAAGCTTCTATAAATAATAAAGCCTCAGAAATATCTTCACTCGTGAGTTTTTCACCCCTGTACTTAGGATGTAGTAAGTTTGCTGCAAAATGAGCTGGAGACATTGCCATTTCATAACGAGCTTTGAACTTCCTTAAATCATCCAATGAATACTCGGTCTCACGCAGTCGTACATTCTCTCCCTCAAACATATTTTTAAGCTCTATCCATGCTTCAGTCACTTCGCCAATACAGCAGGATGTCTTTTGGGAGATGTCAAGTGTAACTGCGATGTTTTCCAGTTTTTTGTAGAGAGCCTGGACTTGTTGCTTCAGCGCCATGTCATTTACTTTCAATGAAATTGACAGATCTATAGCAGTTGAATGATTTAAGCATATATCTGACATTATATGCCAATTTTCTAATAACACTTTTAAGCAGTCAGCCATTGTGTTCCACCGTACCTGTTGTGGTATAACAATTGCTTTTCCACCAGCTTCTTTATATTTGGCAGATGCAAAGTGAGTGTATTTGAAGTACCGCATTATCGACTTAACTTTATCAGTAATATCTTCTGCATTCAAATCCTTTGCTAGAAGGTTTAATATGTGTGATGAACAGCCGTATGTAAGTATATCCTCGTGAGAAGCTAGTTCTTCCTGTTGGGCTAAATCTCGTCTCATACGGCTCATATTTGCTGCGTTGTCTGTCACTACACTTCGCACCGTACATTTGTAAGTTTCACATTGTTTTATTGCCGCAGTAGTAACTTTAACCAAGTAGTCAGCTGTATGGCTTTCGGCTCCTGTGTCTATTGTATCAATTAAATGAGATGAGTCTGTCAACACATCGGTAACACAGACACAAACTATCGAGTCCTGCCTGACATTACTCCACCCATCAATTGCCAGATTAACAACTTTGTTTTTCAATTCATTTTCACGGCTTCTTGAGTCGAGTTGTAGACTTCGTCGAGTAGCTTGCTAGCAATTTGTTTGCGGTTTGGAGGTTTATATCCTGGGCGTAAAATTTCCATTAATTTCAGTAACTCTGGGTGTTCTACGTGGTTAAAAGGCGTGTTAGTAGCAAACATATAACGAGATAATTGTAAATCAATTTTCTTCTTATCTTCTTGACTTGTAGCAATAATAAATCTTTTCATTGAAATGTTCACGCTCGCGCTGCTGCTGGTACTGGCATTTTTAGATTGAAGAGTAGTAACAGAAGATGTGGGTGTAGCAGAAGAATTATCTGAAGATCGGGAAGAACCAGCATCACTCAACAACTCCTCCTCCACGTCCCTGTCCGCGTCAAGATTTGCGTCAGTGTTAGAACCGGTGGTGGTGCTACATTGCTGGAAGTGTGCCTCCATTCTTTTCACAAGTCCAACTAGTTCTTTCTTACATTTTCTGCAACGCACCCTATTGGTCTTCAGTGTGGTATTTTCTTGGGGGATCGATGTGAATTGTTCCCAAATTGCATGCTTTTTGCGTCCTGGAGTTGACATTTTTATGAGGTCGCAGAATTAATAATGAAATGAAATGTGAGAAAGAAAGGCACTCGTATTTATAGAATTCATATTAAGTAATTCCCCGCCGGTAAAGTCCCGTTAGGAAAGTCCCTAATGGATGGCTGTCGAATGGAATAGTGGTTATTTTATTCCCCTCATTTAAATATAAATATTAGGGATGAGCCTAACTTCGGCATTCTTCCGAAATAGTTGCACAATTTTGATTTTAAGATTAATAAAACATAAAAAAATCAAATCTGTCATACTCACTCATACCTGATTAAATAAATAAGCCTTTTACATAATTTAAAATCATGGTAATTTATTTATTAATCAAGTAACTAACTGTCATTATCAGTTTCCTTTTTCGACATTTCAATCTTAAGTTTTAGAATTAAAAAATCAAATTCAATAAGTTCTTATTAAATTAGGAAGTCTTATGATTTGAATCAAATAAACTTTTTGAAAATTCAATATATTAATTACTTATAGGTATATTTTATTGTTGTTTGTTAGTTGTTACCATATAAGTGCAGAATAAAAACCGAACTTCGGCATTTTTGATTTTTACCGAATGTTCGGCCGAAATTCGTATTCGGTTCAAACCACATTCGACCCATCAATAATTAATAAATATTGGGGGTGCCCCTATTCATAGAATAGAATTTATAGTTTATAGGTATTTCCCCGCCGGTATAGTCCTGCTAGGAAACATTCAGGGTGAATGTAAATCGTTTAGTAGTGATTAGAGATACGCAACATAAAATAAATGTTTATCCATTGATCGTTTTTTGTCAATATTTATTTTACTATAGAAAATTTGAAAAGTCAAAAGATCTAGTCTGGAAATGAAACATTATAGGTCGAATTAATTTAAAATAATGCCCTAAACTAAAAAGGACAAAAAAAAACAAAAAAAACAAAACAAACACTTGTTTAAAACAATTTGAACTGTTTGTTTTATAAAATTTAAAAAAAACTGTTTTTTTTCCAACCCTGCAACTACGTATAATTTTTAGATATCATGTATTTCCTTTAAAATATTGGATTTTCATAATTATTATTGGATTGAGTACAATAATATTAAAACCCAACAAAACACACATTTTTGTAAATCGCCTTGCGAAGTAATTGGGTAATAATAGTTTCACAAAACAATTTCCTTATTGTTTATATTTTGTTATTTGTTTCAGTACTAGATTATTTTTAGATAAATACTTTAAATGGTGCAGAAAGAATTGGACAATTTTTCACGAAGTCCCCTTAAATTATTTATTTACGCGTACACAATTACAATTTTATATTTACGGTACAATGTTTACAAAATTAACTTAAAACTTTAAACAAAATGGGTTTCTTAGGCCAGCAAAAATTTACAATTTATAGTTCATTTTTAGATTCATTTTATGTCGGTGCGCCATGCGCCATGTTCAATGTGTTCATCCTTTTGTAATTGCATGCGAAAGAACTTCCTTCCGTCACCCGTAAACAGTTTCAATAAATCTTTTTATAAAGATAACCATCGTATTATCTTCTTATAATATTTCATCACAAATAAACTGGTCACACACAAAAAGCCGGAACCTCAACTAACAAAAGGTGAGAGGGCTCCGATAGCCCTCCTCCGACTCTCCCTCTTGCCTCGCGCGTTTATCATTTTTTCGATCGGAAGATAGGACTTAGATTACTTTACTCTCGCTTGGCGGGTGTCGGCCGTAGATTGCATAGCAGTTAGTATTGTCGACAGCTTTTTGCTGGAATAGCAAGCAGTTGGTGCATGAGAGGGGTGACAACTTTCTGGGGATTAACTTGGTGCGGAGAAAAAATTAATAGCTTCGAGAGATTGGCATTTGTACCCTTTGAAGTGGTCGGATTTGAGCTTACAGCTATTAGTGATGGACTTGTTATTGCATTTTTAAAGCTTTCTAACAATTCAGTATATCAACTGAACTGAAAAATAAACTAGGCGCTTTCAAATAAATATTCTACGTCAAACGTATCTACGGTAAAGATTCATTGGAAAGGTCGCGACGAACACCCCGCCCGTAATTGTACACTAAGCACATTGTCGATTGTCTATAATTACTAAAGGATCTATGATTAAGCCTTTGAATTCCCAATGGCTGACTGTACCCGCCTGTAGCCGACTGAATAGCATGAATTATGACTGTGTAATTTTGTTTGTGAATGACCCGTAGCGATTTCATCCAATCATTAATGATCGGAAAGCCACTCGTATGGACGATGAATACAAAATGTCATCGGTTGATAAAACATTTAACAACGAACTGAACACAGATATTGATAATAATGACAAAATATACAACATACTTTATCAATTATATTAATGATGATGATCGGTTTAATTTAATTCAATTTCATGTGAGTAAAATATTAATGTTTTTTTAATGCATTATGTGTGTAATTAACTTCAAAAAAAGTTCTTTTGTTGAGCCGTAAGTATTTAATACAAACGCAGCGAATAGAACTACCCGATCAACTGACGCGAAGCGATAATGGAACATACACGGAAAAATAAAACGTAAGAAAATCTTTAGCTTTCTTACGAAAACTTCCGCTATTAAGAATACATATAATTCAGGAAAGCTTATTCAAATTTTGGTTTGTAATTTTGTTAACAGAGTGTTCCTTCACAAAGTAACTACTGACCTGGTGGACACATGCAGTCGCCGTAGTCTCTGATGCTCCGCCGCTGCCTCCAGTAGACCGAGGGCCTCGACATGACTTCTCTCCTCAGCCTCTCCACCAGCGGCTGCTGCGGCTCCAGCACCGCACTCCTCAGCGCCAGATGCTGCTCCTCTAGTAACGACAGCCGATCCGCCAGCCCCTGCTGCCGGTACAGACTGTACCCGCCTGATACCAGACTCATGGCACACGCACACCACAGCACCGCGCAGTAGGCCCACGGATCCACCTCACACTTCTCCTCACATCGCTCCCATTTCTTCTTCTTCTGCTGTTCATTCTTCACCTCTTTGGCCTCTTTCTCCTGAAGCTTCACCGGGGCTACCTTCCCCCCTATCTTCAGGATCATTTTGCCTTTTTCAGTCGCATTGATCGGCGGTGCTACTGCTATCATCTGTCCAGACCCTTCCTCATTTTTTACAATTACAACTTTGTACTTTACGAAATATATGTAATATTGTTCGTTCAGAAAATTGCAAAAACTTAAGTAAACACTGTAACAAAACTCTTATCTAACAAACCTTAAGCTATCACAAATGGAACACGAAAAGAAAATTCGCGAAAACTTGTTTAGAACTGTATCGTGTTTGAATTCGATGCGATCGCGATTCGTTAGACGGTCGCTGGTCCGACGTGCTCTCGACTCGGCTGGCGGCGCGACACTGCCTGCTGCCTGCCAGCGCCACCAGAGACAACGAGGCGTGCGCGACGTCACTGGAACTTGTGACGTCGTTTTGGAAGCTAGCTGCCTTCAGGAATGCCTTCGTAGCTGTAGCTTAGAGTGTTAAATGTGGTGATTTAGTTACTTTTTGTTCATGAGATTCGGTTTAGTTCCGGTGAAAATTAAAGTGCAGTTTTTTAGGGCAAATTATAATCCATAGACCATTTTTTTCAGAAATTTTTAGGCAATGGTTCGAGTTGTGGTTAAACAAAGTGTAAGTGGTATTTA
Source organism: Eupithecia insigniata (assembly GCA_947859395.1). NCBI lineage: Eukaryota > Metazoa > Arthropoda > Insecta > Lepidoptera > Geometridae > Eupithecia > Eupithecia insigniata. The sequence goes on along the minus strand of OX402004.1, from coordinate 15,423,091 downwards.
GTAAGCAGAAGTTGTACTTATAATGAAGTCACCGTTCAGTACAAATAAAAAAATCCGGACCTTACAGGAGAATAACGCGTAATTGACCGAGCGTTATCAGAACCTAATTGATGATAAATTAGCGATCAATAACCTCATCCTCGTTCCGCAACATAAACGGTAGGTAGCCCTTATTGCCAATGAGTTTTTCTCCATCACCTTACCCCGTTTAGTCTTTAAGAAGATTCCTCAAGCTGAACTCTAAATGTATTCTTATCTCAAAAGCACATGGTTCACTTTGAAATGCACGATTAAAGAACATCGCTGGTTAAAGCGTGTGGAAACGTGTATAAACTTTCTGATTGTGCACTTGAAAATGTTCCTTGGGGAGACGATGCAGGGTCGGGAATAGATAATGGGTGGCCCTAGAAGGTTTAGTAAAGGGATGCGTGCAAAAACGTGCAGGTCGGAGCGAGCGCCAAATTGGGCAACTCGCGAGGAGCAGGGTAGTGATGTCCCCTTTATCACTGCCAGTTTTTTACCACACATTCACTTATTTGGTTTACGAATTTAAATGTGGTAAATATTCTCTGAACAGAGGGTAAAGCTACTGAAAAAGTAGAAACGGAATTTTTGACCAGAATTATGTAGAGCAGCATTGCCACTGACTGCGCATGTTGGGCTGACTGCTAGTTGAATTACTCGAGTTTTTTTATGTTTTTATTCAAGAACAACGTCTGGTTCTACACATGGGCTCTTCGTTCTCGTCTATGGATCCAACTGACAAAAATGTCAATAGGTAATTTAAGAGTTTTGTGATGTTACATCTACTCAGCTTGAGTAGATGCAACATCACTACCCCCGCAATCCAGTTAGCTGCCCCCCTGCAAGCCCTAGAATTTCAGCATCAGTTAGTTGTAAGCACGAGCACGCCACCGTCTCGTCATCCCCCCCCCCGCACCCCTCGCACGGCCGAGTGAGATGAACACATAATTCAATTTAGAGTGAACGCTAAACTTTCGATTACAGTAAAAGGGTCTTCAGCCGGCAGGTTGCGTGATTCAAACTTAACGATATGTAAATACATTTTATAAGACCCTAAATATATTGAGATGAGGTTGTTTGTAAATACGCTTTTGATGTTTATAAATGAATCGTTTAGACATTTAGATGTATCGTGACTTTATATCAACATGATGTATATGCGAGAATTAATATCGCTTACGATGAAGATGGACATAAAGATATGGTAGTTCAATAAAATTATAATATTAAATTATCCTGAACACAAAAAGGATATGATAATAATGGAGGTTGAAACGGCGCCGCCCGCTCCGATGCCTATCGATATTAATTACATTTGTAACGAATGAAAAAAGGAATGTGTTTTTTAAACGACATACATTATCAATCTCTGTAATAGAGTCATTAAAGGCGAGTGGTTAGCGCCGGACGGAGGTAGCCGGCCGGGGCCAGCAGCGGGCCGGACTCGGAACATTACAATAAAATATAGATATCGAAGCTCTCATACAGAAATTAAATGATAGTACCATTTGAATAAGCCACTCGCGTCGTTATCATCGGCCGACACATCTAAATGGTCACTTAAAACTTTATTATTGTTATTTATGTTACACATTATGGCTTACTTTAATATTTAAATGCTTTAATTGGATCTGCATTTTTAAAAGTTTTCTACATAAAAGGGTACATCATTTTATACTAATAGCTCCATTACTAAAATAATAACGAGTCTATTCGTTAGAGTATGAAGTGCTTAAATTATTATTGTTTTAATAGAAGCTAACAGAGATATTTAAAACGCAATGAGTGAGTAATCAAGATGCTGAAGACGTGCAACAGATCAGTCTTCCCTTAACTTAATTAAAACTTTTTCACTCCGTCAAACTGTTGGATCAGGACACCCTCTTGACAGATTAGTCAGATTTTTATTTCGTTAGTTCTCTTGTTTCGTTTCACCCTTCGAACTTGGTTTTGTATTGGATGCAACATGAAGTAAATACCTAAAAACTTTTCTTAATATCCGTCCTAACGATAACGATTTACCTGCGTACTAAATAAAGCAATAATTTTTAATTAAAAAAAATATCATCGAAACAACTCCAATACTTCAATTGCCATAAATCTTACCAAAACGCTCAAAATAGCCCTCGAAAACCTTTTTGAAATACCCCGGTAAGCCCCAGAGATTACAAGGGAAAAAGCAGCGACGGCAGCGATCCGCCAGCAATTCAGCGGAGATTTCCCATCGTTCCGTCCATCATCACAACTTCCGAACTGATAAATTTTCGATGAGCTCTGAGCTGATCTGAAGCGGAAACGAAACAACCTAATGGGTAATATTTACTTTTATTCAAACTGGCTTAAATAAAAATAGGTTAATAATCTTATTAGAGTAGTACCTATAGTAAACCTGCGTTACAACCTTTGATCAATCTTTTTGGTAAAATGTAAAATACCTACTATTTTCGTTTATAAAATGCCAGCTTTAAATTTAATTAAACCTGTGTGCAAAAACCCTTTTTCTTTGTAAAAATACCACATTACTCAATCAATCTTGAAACGTCCCTCAAATACCAATTTTCTTTTCCAAAAACCCAATTTCGTGGAATCAATCGCGTCACCCTTATTAAATGTGCCCAATCCTGAATATTACCCTAAATGCGGCGACGGAGAGTGGAACAGGCACAGGACTCGCAGATCGCGGTCAGCCACGCCATCGAGCCATTACCTTGTTTACACTTCGCGTCCTAAACTTTCTTCAACTTTGAACTGTCGACCGAGCTGCTGGTGCTAACATTTTATGAGTAAGAAGACAATGGTTGTGATATCATAAACATGAATTAGCAAAATAAAAAATGTAGAAGCTTTTGAATTGGAGAGATAGGTCTATTAATGATTTCAATAATGAATCTGGGTCTCTTCAAGACTAGAGTGAATAGGTATTGTATCTTCTAGACGTTCGTGATACACCGTCGGCTACATCGACACTTTTCATCAGATTGTGGTCAAACGAAGGTCTATTGGCAATAAAGAAAAAAACTACAAAATTGAGGGCCACATATCACTGTGTGACTGTATTATATAACGAAAACGCTAAAATCCCGAAAAAAATACTTATTATAATGACAATATAAGTAAGCACCTACTGGACTGAACTAGCTATTCTCAAATAAGCTATACATTTCAAAAACTTTGGCAACAATTCGCGGGTGTAAATTGACTCTGTTTTATGGATTACCTTACCGGCAGAGTCACTTACTAATTACCACCTAACTGTGATTAACTTCTTAACCGATCATTCCGAAATCTGATACCGGTCGTTAGTAACTCGTTCTCAATCTACAGTTCTGTAGAAGTTGCTGTGAATTCTGTGGGCGACCAATATTGGTTTCTCAAGTGGTCGCTCGTAAAGTTGCAACTTGCTGATTGTTTTAAATCGGCACCGTTGTTTACTGCTATCGCTTTATTGGGTTTGTTCTTGCTGGGTGGCGATGGCAAATATTATACAGCATTTTGTCGTTTGCTTATGAACTACTAATTGTAATCATAATGTAACTAGGATAAAATTTATGTATATAATCTATCAACTAAAACCAGAGCTGGAGAAACACCACTAGTTCCGCTTACATGAAAGTCAACAGATCCTGTGGAGTGTGGCATAGACCACACTAATTATTGGAATACTTCGATCCGGTCGGATTCCGGCGACACTTCCACACGTCACACGTCACGGCGACTATTTGTCCGCGTCATTTGGATTCGGATCGGGTCCCGATGTCTAATTGCTTTCGGTTTGCCTCTTCGCATACTGATCGGGGAACCGCGTGAATCGACCTTCGAGAGCTCCCGTTCGATTGGAATGATGATTGCGGTTCATATCGTATCGGGGGGCGTGACAACTTGCATAACTTACTAAGAAGCAAAATGTGAGGTCGTAGCCTGTTAAAAATATTGAAAATGATTTTTAATTTGTTAAAAAGTTGATATTATTTAATTCAATTTTTATATAGTTTAATAGCGATATAAAAATGGTTTATTGTGCGTCATAGATATCTATGCCATAGGTGCATTTACGTGAGATGTTGGGAATACTTTTCGTGAGACGTTGCGACTGAACACGTCTCACGCGAGACTTTGGGAATAACTCGATAATAAGAGCCTTGATTTTTTGTACTGATGATCAATAAATAAACAATGCTGGAAATGTCCAGCATTGTCTTGTCGTCGGTGGTTTGCCATTCATACAGCATCTTCTAGCCCCAAGGTAAGCAGAGCTGGGGTGATATACGGTAGATAAATAAATTAAAATATAGCATATTCATTATCACAGCATCGAGTTTGAATTTATACTTATAATGAAGGTAACTTAGTATTACCTAAGTATTTGGAAAGCTAACGCACATTGTAATAGTCTCTTGATACTACTGTTTTAAACAGAATCTTAACTCTGTATTCTTCAATCTCTCCAAAATAAAAAAAATGGGCGGTAAAAAAACGCCTACGAATTAATTTAAGATAACTAAATTTAAAACGTTAATTCGTGCTGTTATGTGTTTTATCAGAAGCCAAATCTTGTTTCTGGATCCGAAATCATCATTTTATAGCCATTAGCGGCCTCAGCATCCAAAGCGGTAATTAAACTTATCTCACCGATATCCGACTCATAAAGCCCGACTACTTGTACAATCCTATCCGAGGGTTGCGTACTAACTATGGAGCGGGCTGTGGCATAACCGCGGGACATTAAAACCATAATGAACCGCTTGAGTTTACGAAAACAATGGCTTAGATTAGAGCTGTAAAGATACGAGCACTCGTAAATTGTGAATGAGAGTCGAGGACTGTCGTTGAGGAGGCTTCCGGGGCAAAATAATTAAAAGAAACAGATTTATTTGAAGTCATTTTGAGTGACTTAACGAGTACTTGCTTGGACCACGTCTACGTGGTGCAAGTGTATGCGCTACCCCAGTGCATACTGGCCTGAGCGACCACTACGCCGTGCGCGTCGAGCTGGAATGCGAGCCGCGCGGCCTACCTCCTCCTCAGTTAGTTAGGTCCTTCACGCGGTCTAACTTTTGTAATTTTGTGGCATCGCTGGAGAGTGTGGATTGGGTGGAATACTCTCAAATATCGGTGTTAACCGTCAATGGATTAGCAAATGCAATTACGAATATTATAAATGGTAAAATAGACATTTGTTTCCCTCTAAAACTCCTGGTCACTAAGAAAAGCAATTCTTGGGTATCAAATGAAATCATTAATTTAGACGATTTATTACGTGACATGAAATATATTAAATTTAAATTCCCTGATAATGAAATGCTATCTGTAAAAATTGACGAATATCAAAAAAAGTACGATAGGATTTTAAAATCGGAAAGAAGCCGGTTTTACTGTAATTTTATAAATAACTCGAACCATATGACTAAAACTATGTGGGACTTAGTAAGGACTGAAACCGGAAAAGGAAGAGGGAATAGCGTCGACTTTATCGAAAGGCTTAGGAGACCCGATGGATCCTTATACGCAAGTGAGGTCGCGGCTGTGGACGCGGTAAACCTGCACTTTGTGAGCGCTCCGCTGACCTGCGGCGCGCCCACTGCCGACGTGCCGGCAGCGGTGCGCACGCTGCTGGCGTGCCGCGCACCTGCGGACCGCTCACTACGGTTTGAACATTTCACTCCATGTGAAGTGCATAGGATACTTGCATTGGACGTAGCAAACAAACCTACAAAGGATATCTACGATATATCCATATCCTTGTTGGTTACCGCCGCCATACCAATGTCCTTTATCTTATCGGTACTTTTTAATAGATGCCTTGTTTTTGGTGAATGCCCGCGGGTACTGAAGAACGTCAGGGTGTCTCCACTGTACAAGGGCAAAGGGACTAAGAGTGACGTCAACAGCTACCGGCCTGTGTCCATAATCCCAGCTATTTCTAAGATATTTGAGCGTGGGCTGAGCACCAGGCTGACGGCGCATCTGTCCAACACGGAGTCCCTGTCCGACCGGCAATACGCCTATCGGGCGAGGAGATCCACGACAGATGTCGCGAGAGAAGTCGTGTGCCGCGTAATGCAGGCCAAAGAACGGAGGATGCAGGTGGCGGTCATGTTCTGCGACTTATCGAAAGCCTTCGACGTCGCGGATCATGCCGTCCTTGCGGCGAAACTGGCACATTACGGTATCGGTGGTCCGGCTCTGCGACTGCTGCTCAGCTCCATGACTGGCTGCATACAAATAGTCACGGGCAGAGGAGGGAAAGTAAAATCGAACCCAATGTCAACCATTATTGGCGTGGCTCAAGGATCCTCGATTTCGAATATCTATATATATTTTCTCTCCTCATGAACGACTTACCCGATTCCATAAAAGACGCTCACATACTCATGTATGCAGATGACGTTGCGGCCATCGTGGAAGCTCCGAATCTGAATGCGTTGCAAGAAAAGATGAATTCAGTAGCAGGTGATTTACAGAAATGGTTTTATCGGAATGGCCTTATTCTGAACGTCACCAAAACCAATTTCGTTCATTTCAATCTGTCTGGGCACTACTGTTTGCCGGTAGCTGTGAGCCTGGGAGGTGAAGTAGTTAACCAAGTGCACAGTACAACTTTTCTCGGATTCACCATAGACCGGAGTTTAACGTGGGAGGCGCACATAGAAAACGTATGTAAGAAGATAGGTCGATCGTGCTACGCTCTGTGGCACCTCTCATCTACTTTAGACAAAGCTATGGTAAGAAGCATACACTTTGCAACAGTCCATTCGCTTCTTCAATATGGCGTGGAGCTCTGGGGGCGTGCATCCGATTAGGAGCGCGCCTTTAGACTCCAAAAAAGAGCGATAAGGGCGATAGTGCGTATACCACAAGATGAGTCTGCGCGGCCGTATTTTATGACCTTAGGTATCTTGACCCTACCCGCCCTTGTCATCTACCAGTCCGCACTATATGTGCGTAATAATTTGGATGAATATGCAAGGTTTGGGGACGGACACAGATACCGCACAAGGCACTCGCATCGGCTGAAAGCGCTTCCACGACGACTGGCAAAGACGTCCAAGTTGCTGCATGTGATGGGGACGGCTGTCTACAATCGTATTCCGACTCCTATCACCAGCGCACAGTCCACATTATCTTTTAAGACAAGATTGAAAAAATGGCTAATAAGTATGACAATTTATGATATAAACGAATTTATGAATTTAAAATGTACCTAAATATTTAATTTTAGGTTAATAATATTATTTTTTATGTAATTAATTATCAATTTCATTTATTTATCATTTCATTATGTAATATTTTTTATTAATACCTATGTATGTACTATAATGTGACCTGTAACATAATCGTTACAAATAAAAAACTATGAACTATGAACTATGTGTCCTGTTACAATGATTTCAAAACAACACAGTACCACATCCATGAACTAACTCGTTTATCTATTCAATTTTCTATTCAAGTAAGTTCATTTAGAGCTGGTAACATCTCAGGGAATTATTTTATACTGGTGACACTTATACAATCCTGAGTCTAGAAATTCGTGTTCCAGGCTATATTCCTAGATCCTAGCAAACAACATTAAAGCCGGCCACACATGCGCTTAATCTCGGATGGTGGAAGTGGTGCAATCCCGGATTGTTACTGTGAAGCGGTTTATTGTGTGTTTATTTGTTTATTGGTGCAATCGACTCCTGCCTGGCGTTTATGGACGTCCGTATAACGTAAGGCCAGGTGCTTCGGCTTAGATGTTTATATCAGATAGGGGAATCATCGCTTTTATCACTTCCTTCTTTGATTCCTTGCATTGTTTGTGATAAATCTATTTGGCCCACAATTCACTCATGGCCTCAGAGCCATTAAAATTATGAAGACGAAAAACTGAAATTAAGTTTTATTTAATTCATTTTTTTCTCAAACAATGTGAGTATCTATTCCTAAAGACATAAATTTTGAAATCGAGTTGCTTTCAAATTGAGTTAGAAACTCAGACTCGGTTGTCCAAATTCTGCGAACGGAGCCGATGTCTGAAACGCGGCGACACAAATATTTGCAGAGCTGCTATTATTTGTACTAAGTCTGAGATGGCACTCTGGACCGCCGTTTGCACCAGTCCACCATTGGATCCAGACTCTCCAATAACTTCTGAAAGTTAAGTTATCCTTGTAGATTATTATTTTAGATGATAAAGGGCCATTCGTAGCTACGAGTATATTTTGAAACAATCATTATTTTATTTTATTATGAATTTCCTATTACTTTCAGATTTTTAAGTTGATTTAATATTATCTACATAATGTGCTCCTTAACTTTTTGTTAGTTTTCAAACAAGATACTAACCACTAAATCTCCAAATTTGAAAATTCCTCGTTGTTATAAATAGTCAGTAAAGTTTAACTTACGGTTTTACTCCAGAATTATGGAGATTTATATTATAGCCGAGCACCGACACATCTCTAGTTTATTGTGAGAGCGACAATAGCTCTTCTGCAGCGTCGCGTCGCGTTGCGTCGCGTCGCTTCATTCTAATACTCCCTACGCTAGCTAGACCTACAACGGACATTACCTAAATCACGGCAATGTCCTTCGTAGGTCTATCAGATCTTCAGATCGTAAAAGGCCCAGAATGTTTGTCTTAAAATTGTTTGAGGAAATAACAAGTGGTTGCCTGAGAATACCTATTAGGTATTGCGTCTATAAAATGTCGTGTTCAAATTAAAGAATAAATAACATTAAATATTTACCGTATAAATATTTAATGTAAAACAGATTATGATAAAAATAGCTTTATAAATCCTGAAAGCAAACAACTTAGCTGTGAAGTTGTCAACTGATAAAGAACTACGGTAGCGGAAACTTGGGTCAAAACTTTAGACAAATTATCTAACCTTGGTGTGTTTAGGACCACGACAACAGCCGGTTAAGAAAACCAACCGGCAAACTAACCTAGAGCTGTGGTTATTCATTAGAAGTGGCAGGTTTGTGCGAGGTCGGGACGAGCGGAGGGATCCACCGCGAGTGGTCGTGTCAACACTTGCGTGCGACATTTGGGTCGGAGTTAGTTTCGGGCACTTGTTGTTGTCTTTCGTGATAATTATACGAACAGTTTAAAGCAACTTGGGGCAAAGGGGTCCTGCCTGCCCTAATTATATGCGTTACATTCTCGATCCCTAATTGCTTGATATTATGGCGTTATGGCGGAGATAATTTACGGTAAATTCACTGTTTTGTGGAATTTCCTTTACAGCAGCTTCATCTGTTTTGTAATCTTGAGTTTGACTATTATTAAATAAAAGCCAATGTAATTTAAGCATTTAACGTGAAATAATATATTGTAGTATATGGTTCTATTTATCCTATCAGCAAGAGCGGGTTAAATGTTTCAGCAAACAGTACCTACAAAGATAAGCCAGATTTATTTGTAACTTGTAATTTCTTTGAGTCAATTGTTGCCATGTACCAATCTTGTCAATAATTTATTCAGTTTTTAAGTACGAAAACCGATTAGATCTAAAGTAGATTTGAAGATTTAGCAAAGGTATAAACTATTTACCAGACAATATGTAGCACAAAACAGAAACAAAACAAACAAAAGGCAGATCAGATTATTATCAGTAATATTATTTGCAGCTGATCTAATTTGCATCTGGAACTTACGAACCGCAGCCGGGAGGGGCGCGGGCGCGGGGGGCGGTATCTTTCTCCTCGTTTAGATGATAGATAACTTCGTGTACTTTAATAACAATAAATTTCAGGCACAATGCTTCCGAAAGGGGCACCGGGACTTTTACGGTGTCCAAGGACAATGTAGGCAGACGTAATGTATGGGTCTAGACTAGACGACAGAACATTGTAATGAACCTCCTACGAGTACCTACCTACAGCGTTCTGAACTGTAATTTGTACTCAGTGTAGAGATTATTATTGTTTACGAGTCAACATTTTGTACTTTATTTATGTTCTTGATAGCTAGAATCGTGTTCTACAACAATATTTGACAGAATTATAGTTTCAAGTGATGAATCAAATTTCACAAACAAACCCACACAGGTAGAAAATTTTGTTTCTCTCAAAATACAGGGCGCGTTCAGCAGGATTACTTATTATAAGATTTTTTAGTACGGTGGCTTTTTTTAACCCATTATTACATAACTTTTTCAATGATGGCCTGTTTTTTGAATTATTCGCTGAAGTATTTTGTTTTACGTCGTGAATTGGCTTACAATTCGTTTATTTACGTAATGGTTTGAATTTTGTTGCTGAAAAAAAAAACCTCAATAGTAGCCAGGCTTTTCAAGATTCAATAAGCCGCCAACCTAATGCACTTTGTTCCACGTTTCCATATCACAAACGTTGTGCCGAGCATCCTGTATATCTACTTGTTGATCGTAGTTTCTCAAAACCTCACAGGGTCAAAAAAAAATCATTTCAGCTAAACCAAATAAAAGGGAACTAGGGACCCAACTGAAAGCGTACACCTTACTACCAGGATAACATAAATAAAGGGGAGCTATATCTTTTGACACGGCTCAATGGCGCGAAAGCGATACAACCGACTTGAAAAAATTTAATAAATTCTGATCATAGAAAAAAGTTCCAAGCACCTTACTGTTACTATTTTTCTGAATTTAGTTTCATATTTTTTCTGCATGTAGCTACAAGATTATAATTTTATTTTCACAATTTTTTACGAAATTCAATAAGCGCAATTGATATCGAGGAAAACTTCCTTAAAACAGAATAAACAAAGGCGTCCGTAGTCCGCAGTACCGGAGCCACATAAATAGGGCGGTGTGTAAACGAAACGAGGGTGCTGTATCTTTTTACACGGCTCAATGAGCGCGGACAGTACAGTGGCGGCACGGGCGCGCGATACTGGACGTCCCTCTTTCTTATCTTGATTAATTTCCTACAATTTATTGCTGCGGATTAGTCCAGCGGGTTTTAGATGGCTGGATCCTCTAGTGGAGGTACGGGATCGAGGCTGGTGCCGTTTTTAATCATAGACTAAGCTTGTTCAAAGACCGCGCAGGTAGACGGAATGTTAGAAAATAATTCGTATGTTTTGAAAGAAAATAAGTAAACTGGTTTGAAGTTCATCGTTAACAATTGGGTAGTCCAATCGAATAATATGGCAGAGAATAATAACTCAACGCAAATCTGTTTAGTTTCCCTGAAAAAGGCTCTACGCACATTAACAAAAACCAAAGCACGTATACAAAACTGTTCCCGAGGCATCTCCACTGATAGAGAAAACACCAAAAAGGCAGAAAGCCCTGACAATGACATACTGAACGCGAGGTAAATAACGAAACGTCATACGAAGATGGAAAATCTAAAACGGACCGACCCGAAGAGCAAAGAAAACTGTAAGAAAGTAAGCGTAGACTCACTTTCCGAAGTACGTAGGAAATGCTAGACAAATAGTAGTAATTTTATTCTAGACTAGAGGAAATATTTGTATATAGATACTTATCCTATAATATGAATATTGCTCACTTTATTATACGGATAGTTTATAGCCGGTAGAATGCCGAAGAGAAGCAATAAATGATTTTTTTAACATAAACAACGTTAATATTTACAAAAGCTTTTATGAAAAAATCTCTAGTAAAACGTATCTAAGTGACCTATGCTCTTGGTCCAGAATCGGATAAGATTCCCTTCAGCCTCCCGGGTCCGCACACCATTTATATTCCTCCTTTTGATTCCAAATCCCCGGCGTTTCTGTGCGATAGTAAAATGCTATTCTTAAGGTCTCAACGTTCAAACGATTTATTATGAAGTTTTTAAACCACGACGCGAAAAAAGATGACTGAGCGATATTGATGAAGTGGTCAGGAGAGGCAGAACGCAACTCTGAGTGAATTGTGCGAACATGCTGTTAAATGTTATAATTATAACATATCCATGTACAGGATATTAGCAGATATCTATACAATTAGCTTAGTCAACACTGCACCTATTAACGAAATATAAATCAGAAGCAATTTTTTCAAATCTATATTTATATTTCTCTAAAAGGTTATATGTGGAAAAGTATTATATGTGCCATTCAATGTGCAATCTATAAAGCTTGCGATGCTATCATGAGACGGACACAGGTAGAATTGCGTCAATGCACACGTAGTAAGTTTATTTATTTATTTATAAAAAGTACAAATATTTTACAGTTGAAGTTGAATTATGAAATATTTTGATTTCTATCTTCGATCAAAACTTCTTGCCCAATAAAAAATATTTTGAAAGTATTTTAATCCTGTGTAAGCTTTATTCTGGAGAAGTCCTGCTCTTACCACTCTCCGCAAAGCTCTTTATTGCTATTGTGGAGGATATCCGACGTGAAAAGCTTCACTGCATTCTTTGAGTTTTAAAAAAAGGTTAATACGAGAGTTTTTATTGCGACACAAATGGAATTAAGTTATTAATATTTTATTATCCTATGGTATTTTAGACTAAACTTACTAAATTCCTGGTATGTACGTCATAACGTACATATGATTGGAATCGACTACAGTAAATATTCTACAGAAATCATTAACTCAAATATATAGATATGTATTTCCCTGAATTTCAATTGTCACCATTCATCTCTCGCACCATCCCTTGTTTTGTTTTAAATGCAGGAAATAACGTATTAATCCGAAATGTGTATCAACACATTTGTGACCGAGCCCGCGGAATGAATAAATCTGTCGAGCAACATGACCGCTCCTCTAAATGAAGCTGCGCGATGACAAATAGTCAGGAGGACAGAGGCGTAAAGATACACACGGACTGCATTCACTGCATGACTGCAAGTTGTCATTCAAAGGGATGATTGCTTGTAATTGAGGGGTAGCAAATATTCTTGGAATAAAGTAAATACCAAATATCTACTATGTCTATTGCTTGTCTCTTAATGTTGGATAAAAAATAAAAGTTCAAAATGGATCTGGTACGCTTGCGCAAAAGATACTAGCGCGTGTAAGATTCAGCACGAGATGCAAGTGGACATTTGCGCAGGTGACACGCAGCAATGACATTTGGGCGAATTAAACATGCACGAACGCACGGACTCGAGTAGCCATTTGCGTGAGTGAAAAATCAAAAACTCTTAATTTCTCTTGAAATGGACTTCGTAGATAATTGCAAATTTCACTATTGTGTAGGGGGTTATGCTTTCTTTCCAGTGATGTACATGTCTCACCTTCCCCTTACCGTCCCCGTTCCTTCTCCATAACGATAAACATTTAAACGTAGATCTTCGTAGCACGTGCTACGATGCTACGACGACAGATCGTCGTAGCATAGACAAAAGACATCAACGCGCACTCACTTTTTGGAACATACTAAATGCCTCTTAGCTCCGCAACTAGTACACCTAATGAGTTGCGGTTTCCAGTATCATAAATGAAAGCTCTTGCTCTTTACTTTTCAATGCTGTGACTTTTCCCTACCTCTTCTCCTTCCTTCCCAGAACATAATTATGTTATGTCGTAGACCTTAGTAGCGCGTGCTACGGTGCGGCAGCGCGGTAGCGTTGCTATCGAGATTTCACGCATTCATGTCTGTGTGCATAAGACATTCAGAGCTGTCAGCAGTATTCAGTAAAGAGGTGAATGGTCTTCGTGTTTAATTCATTTCCTATCAGATAGACACGACAGAAGATGAAAGCCGGTCTTCTCGTTATTTATAAGATGTCAAATATATTCGTAATCTACACACTCGAGTTAGTCGAAAATTATTCCCCTTATAACTTATTATTCATTATAACTTACAATCACTGACTCGGGATAAAGGTGCAATGAAGCTGCTTACAGGCCCAAAATAAGATAGAAGTTTGACTGCCATTTTTGATGTCAGTCAAACTTCTATTTCATATTCATAGTATGAACATCTGCTTGTGCAATAAGAAATCCATAGCTAACTGAATTCACTCTGACGGGCCGACTAATAAGGCAGAACACCTAAATAGCATCTGGCGTTAAAACAACTCAGATGTGTCTCAATAACTCAAGGGACCCTTGCTAGATATACATACACCATACTTTGTGTTTGAATATGAAGCCGTTTCCATTCCACCCTATCACACGGTATTAACTTGCATCATCAAGTGTCATCGAGTACTACTGTAGGTTCATTGATGTCGATTTTGCTGTACTAAACTAATTTGATAGCTACATAACTTACTTGTATTTTTGCAATACCATCGTTCGTAAGTATACAATCGAAATAAAAAGGAATGTAAAATTTTTTGAATTTAGTTTTAGATACTTATGTATGATGGTACCTATAAAGCAGGTTCATCATCATTATTATATTCATCATTATCATCAGCTTATACTACATAGTTTTCTACTATAGAATATAATTCCCCGCATCCAACATGCATGAAGTCTTTTACAGTTCTCAGGTGGTCATATTATTATCATCCGGCCGGGGGAGGTTTACATTTAGCAGTTACATATGTAAGGTTGTGCTTCCTAATTTCAAAATAGATAGTCTTACCTACCAACTATCTAAATATTTTATTATTTATTTGGTTTCTCTTTGTCTCCGATCGATCGTCATTTACAAGCAGTATTGTTTTGATATATTGTGTAACTAGGGATCAAGATAATATCATATTATCCTTTCCCATTATTGTAAGATGATTCCCAAAGAGGTGATTTTATACGAAAATATAGCTGTATCGTGTGTGATATCTTAAATATAGCTGTATCGTGTGTGATATCTTAAATATAGCTGTATCGTGTGTGATATCTTAAATATAGCTGTATCGTGTGTGATATCTTAAATATAGCTGTATCGTGTGTGATATCTTAAATATAGCTGTATCGTGTGTGATATCTTAAATATAGCTGTATCGTGTGTGATATCTTAAATATAGCTGTATCGTGTGTGATATCTTAAATATAGCTGTATCGTGTGTGATATCTTAAATATAGCTGTATCGTGTGTGATATCTTAAATATAGCTGTATCGTGTAGGTAGTAGATATCTTAAAGGTATCGTCTTTGGTTTGTTATTTCAAGGGATGAGAATGTTCAGCTAAAAAAATATGGGGGATGCACCCTGTGAAATGTTTCACAAACATGATTTATTGAACAACGAAGCTAAACAAAGAAAATAGTATTTTTATCATGATAAAGTTTCGAGCAAGTTATACACAAAAAGACGTTATACATATGAATCTTGATTCCAATAAATTCCATACCTACCTTATTTAATAAATGACAAACGTCCATTTGGGTGATTCATAGCTAGACCCCACATAACATCCACTAAAACTAATTTCACAACAAAAACGTGATCAACAAACAATAAATAGTCTGACTGTTTGTCCACAATTCCCGCGGTGACACCCGCATAGCCGCATACAATCCATCCATAGATAGTTATCTGTCCGTCGTCTGTCAAACCAATAGATTACAATAACAATACAATAGATACAGAATCATGTTTGGAATCTATTGTATAATTGGGATTAGATAATTTAATACAATGTTTTGGGAATAACAATTTGAATTTAATATCGGTGACAGTCATCAAGATTTCAATGACAACTTATTTAGTTATGAACAAGCTATGGCCAGCTATGCCTTATTGGACTCGGAGGAGGACTTGGAGACATTTATAGCTGGTATCGGGTACTGACGCAGCGGACGGGCCCATGAATCTCCTAACATGAAAGAAAGCTCTACTGAAACTTTAACCTTAAAACCAATTGTCTAGAGTTGATTTTCCGTCGCGTGCATTAGGGTGAGGCGGGGTAGCTTGGCACGGAACGCACTGCCCGCGAGGCTACACTTGGCCGTTTGTCAAATCCACTATAAATGCCGTTTCGTCTTTATTTACCCTATAAACTTGAGTTACGTGGCTTAGAGACGAGATTTAGACGAATAAAGCTTAGGGTAAAGTCGGTCAAGCATTTTATGTGTGACCATTCTGTTAAAGTATAGTATTCAAACATAGAAGATGCATATAAAAGTAATCAAATAAAATAAAATTAAGTTCGTTTTTACGTGGTCAGTGTTGCGTAGTATTTTTATTTGCTTTCTGTCTTAGTCATGCGTGTTATTTTGAAATATTTATATTGTTGTTTTGTCTGATAACTTTTTCAGTGTATTTACAATGAAATCGAAGACGTACAAGTACAATAAAGAAAATAATTTCCCGAGAATAGTTCAAATTTCCTGGGAGCACATCAGGGCGGCAACTGAACCAATAACATCACTACAAAGCCGACTATCAAGTTAATGCTCATATAAATAGTGCGATCCGAGCCGCTCCTTAAGCCTCGGTTTTGGATCCTCTGATGGGATCAATTTGTATGGCTCCCCCCAAACCTGGTATTCCAGGAAATTACGACCTTAACTGCAGTATTTAAAGTATCATTTTGATCGTAAAAGTTTCCTAGGAACAAAACACTGGGTGAGCCATTAAATGACCACTTTAACTATGTCCACGTGATTTTGCTAAAAATACCTTGGCGGTCTAGTCATCTCTAGGTGAGATGAGGATGGTCTTGAAGTTTTGGTTTTAATAATTGCGTGTAATTTGTGTGCAAGATGCGGGAGTTCCATATAATGCACGGGGAAGATACACAACGCACGGTATAGGGTAGACGCGGGTGTAATGGCCCGGTCGATGTGTGTTCAGCTTAATGTACGGCCGCGGCCTAATAGCAGTCTCAAGTCAGGGATCATGCTACTAATTTCACACTATGCGAAGCTTTGGAATTGATCAATTAGTATGGATATTACGCGGCATTAACATCTGTCTAAGCGTCGGTTATCAAGCTTAACCTATAGATACATAAATATATCTTAACTTACAAACCTTCACTATGAAGCTGAATTAAGAATCACAGCAGCTCAAGTCTAAGTTTTCAAATTGTTAATCCCCTCAATAATTAACCTATTTCAATAATCACCGCATTCTCGAAAGTTTTCTCCGTGCCTTCGCCAAATTAAGCTCATTTAGTTCGCGCCTGTCAGTGCGAATTCCTCAAGTTGCCCCGCGCTCCTCGCCCGGAGCCCGCGAGACAAGGGAGCCAGCGGGAATGCTCCCGGGAACTTTTAAAAGGCGATTGGGAATGCGAACTAAGAATTTTCATTTAGTGGAGTTGTTATTTACCTGAAAACCCCATTAATTTCGAAATAAGTAAAGACTGACTTTAATTAATTTGGGAGTGGGTGGAATGGCAATAGGAGTTCAATTGAACAATTGGGTTATTTATCAAACAGACTGGTAAATTCAATTTCTTCCTTACAAAAAATGAAAGGTACATATTCAAAAACAGATTGACACAACAGGTCAATCTGTTTTCTTTTCTTTTTCTAAAAATAAGGAATGTAACATTGTAAAAAAAGCCCCATACCTAGACCATTTAACCCGTTCCTCGCGTCTTCAGCGATCTCGTTTCATAATAATAAAAATAAAATTTGAGTACATTGTAGAGCGAACTATTCTCGCACTAATACTGTTTAATAAGTAGGATTAACTGCCTATTACTTCGCACGTAGTTACTGCGAGTGTTAAGTTGGCGCCAAAATGGGTTACCGTTGAGTTCAAACAAGATTACGTCGATGTTACAGCTAATTTTCAATCTAAAGTGAATGTACTCTGCAGCGAGTTACAATATAGCAATTTCTATGTAGTGTAGATTTTACAAGATATCATATATTGTATTCCAAGTGACTCAGGATTGAAATAATACTAGTAAATGAGAAAACACGAAACGAAAAGATAAGTACCTAAGTCACTGAGAGCGAGGATTTTAGTCAAAAGACAGAAGAGATGAAGAGTTTAGATATTTGTGCCATTTGTTTGGTTTTCATATTCCTGTGTGTATGTCCAAATAAATGTCATTCTAGTCTGTATGAGTCCCTCTGAGTAAAGGCATTTAAATCCAACAAAACTATTAATTGTAAGATTTGACCAATTTGTGGACCATAATAATTGAACAGTTAGCATAGCGACAGTTACCTAAAAACTGTAGCCTAGTGTTTATGCAGTACCAAGACCTCTAGTCACAAGGTACCTAACCTAACTGTTAAAGAGCATTATGGAGCCATAACGAGGTAATAGCCACAAGTTTATGCTTAACCTGATAACGTTATAAAGTAAGCCCAGCCCATGCAAGCCTCAGACACTAAATAAAATAATAAAGTTCTTTATTCATTAGATACACACGTTATAAATGTTTCATAAAAATGCAATACGTTTCATTTATCAATTTAAAATCAATTTGGAATTATTAGAAAAGCTTTAACAAGTCATTAAGTACATATTAACATAATAACATCGTAGAATTTATAAAAATACTCTTACCGATTAATTAATAAAACCGTTTCAATACCTAATTAAGAGATTATCTTTGTATTTATGAATCAATTCTTAATATTTACAGCGGCTCTTAATGTTTGATCTTGCTTGATAACGTGGGCTATTTATATTGTAAATCTAAAGGCAAATTACAATAATCTACGTAGGCAAGGCACACCCAAACTGTTTCCTATTTTCAGATACTGTTTCTGTTGTAGGCAACAGAGTAAATCTTCAAAATCACAACACGCTTCAAGGAAAGATAACCAAGCAATTCGAATCCTTATTCCCCTCGTTGAAGATTGATGATTCCATCAGCAAATCCAATCAGAATCAAGATAGATACGCTCATAGGCCTCAAGGCGTTATTAATTTCCACGTCTCGAGAGAGCTTGCGGTGCGGTGACGTACAGCTACGTACATCCTCCTTTATATACATACATGTAGTACCTACAATATATATCTACTATATACCTAATCATTCGAGATATTACATGCGTACCGCGTACAGAAATTGGTTATTGTTTAACTTAAGTACAATAAGGCGGCTTGTGTGGAGCAAAATCATTATAGCCTGTCCATATTAATGTTTTCAAAGTCATGTTGAGCCTTCAGTCGATTAGACTGCTGCGAAATCCGATTTTTCCAACATAATCAAAAAGCAACATTTATTTTTGACTCTTGTGATAAGTAATGTCCCTGTATATAAAATATAACAAAATCTTAAAGAGAAAACGTTAAAATATAGAACATAAACAATGTATTCATACCGGGATGGGAGCTACTTTATTACCTGAAAAGGCAATTATTTAAATGTATCAAAAGAGAAACGAAACATGTAAAAAAGACCTGCGGACGCAAGAGATGAAGAATGAGCGGAGTCGATAGGAGCGTCCTCGGCGGACCGGCAGGTGGCCGCCGCCGCCGGTCCGTTCAGGATCATGGAAAATATCCAGCCCCGTTAGCACGGGCTTTTCATTTGTACTCTTCCCTAGACTAGAGAAGACAGATTCTTGTCTTCATAATCTTTCTCTTGCGCGAACATGCCGTTTCGAGAAACAAACCCTAGAAAACAGTTTCTTCGTAGAGAAGCGCTTTCTATAGCAACGGGAACGAAACCACAGAAAAAATATAAATGTTATAAAAAGTTAGTTCTTTGCGATTCATTACCAAGAAAATCAAAACAAAACCAGTCGTATCGCTAAAAAGAAAACTGGCCCGTAAATCGAAACGTTTTTTTATTACACCAAAATGTCACTTTATTGTATTTGTCAATGTCAATTACAATGTTTTGAAGGGTAATTTCTTTCGTTCAAAGATTTTTTCTTATATTGGACGAAAGAAATACCGAAATCTTTTCACAAAATGTTGTCTCTGGCAAAGGTGGCAAATGAAGATTATTGAGCTCATAGCATATACAGAATAACGGAGATTAATTTGGTTTTGGAGCAAACAAACAGACAAATTATTTTTCCTTTTTTTTATGTTGCATTTGCTCGTAATTGCTGCGGGGCCATTAATTATACACAAAAACCCCAAAAAGCAAGGAGTATTATATAACTAAACATCCAAATAGTGAGAAATGCGAGAGAAGAAAGACCTTGTCTAGACTCGAGAGGTGTAGACAATTTTAGTAGAAATGTTTCTATTCTCAAATGTCAAGAAACGAGTAAATTGATACCCATGTTCGCATCGGTAGACTCATCTCTAGGGTAGAATAGAAAACATTTCTACCGCTTATTCTTCCGAACGCCGTGTTCTCGAACGAAGAAAACTTTCTACTCTCTATACCTAAATGTCATTTTTACGTAATTTTTTATCTATTCTACCTAGACAAGAAAGCCTGTGCTAGCCCCGCAGTTTTTTTCATAAAAAGCTATCAAATATTACTAGTAACTGCATCACTGCGATACCTATTTAATTTTATAAGGAATTAATTATGACAGACAATGCCCTTCTACAGCAACCCCATGAATTTATAATAATAATATTTATATGTAACATGACTATAAGGATGTCTATTTGCGTCTGATCTATTTATTAATTAACAATTTTACAAAAGCTAAGTTCTCGATTGTTTGCCTGTCATGTCTGTTCGATGCACCATTTATTGTAAACTATATACATATGTGTAAATTGACGTATCCAAGTGTGCCCTGTGCTCCTACGGCGAATAAATGAGTACGAGTACTGTTTAAACATTGACTCGCCTAGGCTTTTACAGGCTGTCAAATTAGTCATCACAAGTCTTTTGGCGGTTGCGGTCGTAGCGTAAGAATCGCACCCCTCTAACTCATCCCGCGGATGCCCACGGTTTCATTTGATTTGTTAAAAGACGGTAAATAGTCATTCGGGGTCTTTACAAATGAAACGCACGCTCGGATTAAGAATGTAAGTGAGTTACTTTCATAATCTGAAGTTGATGCGTATGTACAACCAGTAAGTAGACCCCAAAGACCCTCAATAAATTGTGTGACAAAGTAACGTAGCAACTAGCGAAATACGAAGGTATGACCTCGGAGTTCCAAAGAACCGAAGCCAACTTTTCTTGTTACCAACAAAGAGTATATTCACACGTTCTAAAACGTCGTCCGCACGACACCGTTTGTAACGCAGTCCGGGTAACTAGGCAGTTGGTGAAGTTTCACACCAACTGCCTAGTTACCAGGAGTTTCCCGTTCACCTTTAATAAAACTAAGACTATTTGGTGAAAATAGTCACAATAGCCCGTTCGTTCCACCAGCTCCTGTCCCTCATCTGGGTGCCAGATCAAATCAGTATCTTTACCTATTTCAGAAAAAAACTTAACTAGCTACCTATTCAAAAATTATCCTTTATAACTGTATTAAAATGAACTTCCACAAGCAAAGCTAGCAAAATAATAATTATTTCTCTTTTTCGGTAACATACGAGTAGGTACCTCTCCTTTCCATTCTGATCGAACTGTGATAGAGTCGAGTGGGAACAAAAAGCGATCGCTTCACCTTCGTTACAAGTTAGCTAACAAGCGCTTAATGCTTCGCTTTAATGCGTTTTATCTCGTTACTTGCAGCGCTCTTCGGGTTTTTCAGTTTTGCGCATTACCTGCTAGTGGCTTACGAGAAAGTTTAAGGACCTGTGTAGTCTTAGAGTAACTTTAATTATGGTAAGCTTTCAAGCTGTCGTGTTCATTGCGATATTATACATACATATAAAAAGTTTTTCCAAATGATGACCTATCAGCTTATGTTGAAAAGCGTTGTTTCTGACGCTTCTACGTTATGAATGACATTATAAAATGTCCTCTAGAATGATGAATTTTGTTATTTCCATTACAAACTGATTTTACCGCTTAACTCTGCACTTTCCGGAACGACGTTCTAAGGACTCCTCTTAAGCTAAGTCGGGTGCCTACGACAAAACTCCATTTGCAAATTAGATACTCACCAACCCGCCTCACGCAAACAAACAAAGAACAATACATTTTATTTCCTACAGTATAAGAACGAAAGTAAAAGAAAACTGAGAATATGACTGGTCACAAGCAAATGATATTAACGCTTAAGTTTTCATTTATAAAATCCAGAGGCTAAGTAATTGAAACATTGAGAGTTCTTCTTTTAAATATAGCAATCTCCATTTTTCGAATACGCCATCTTTTTTGAATCGAGACATTATGGTTTTTCAATCATGTACTTATTCTTATGTCTAAATCAACATAAGAAAGAAAACATCTAATACACAAAGTGCGTAATCCCTCATGTACACTCAGCATGGAAAGGTATGTCTCAATATGGAAGGATAAATAACAAAGAACCCAACAAAGGGACACAACTAATCGATCACAATAATCGATTGAATTGAATTAGTAGTTTCTGATCTCTGCCCCGAGCTGCAGAATACGGACGACTCAGTACGGAGACTCGATCCCAATCAATCAACTAGATTCAGCTAAATACCACATTCTGATCCATACACTCACACACCGGCAGATGATAATAAACTTTATATTGTAAGTGATAAAGTTGCTCTTGCTATGATAGATGGAGATATGCCCGGTTACCACAATGGAGTGATTGATGAAACAGATCTCGAAGTACCAGAGGAAGTGTCTAAATATAAGAGTAATAAAATTATCCGGTAAACGCGTCTGCGGAAACTAGCTAGTTCAATTATTAAGAATCAGGAAGATCCTGAAGATGTAAGAATAATTATACAAGTTTAAAAAAGGTGCATGGTACATTGTCAGGATAATTTTTTTACTGTGGTTTAGCTTAAGGCAATATTTAAACAAATGTTGAACATTTTCTTTTAAATACCGTAACAAAAGTGATCGTAGAATACTTTAAAGGGAGTCCAAAGTGGTGACAAAATATATATCGTAAGTCATAGGTACCGAAAGTCTTGGGATATCGGAATCGATCTATGTATTATAATATAAAATAGGAAACTACTATAGGAAAACGATAACAAATACACCAAATTTTAAAATTTCCGAATTTGAAACAAATAGAATTTGATTTATTTTCACTGGTATCTTAAGAGTTAGATACATATAAACACAATAATCTAATAAGTTCCTGTAGAGGCAGCTTTAATCCGGCGATGGACCATAAATCTATCGGATACAAAGTGGATGCGATAAGACAAATGCGAACTAAAGCTTCTGTAGGTACCTACCCGACGTTTGTATTTTTATTCGGCAAGTGGAAAATAACATCTTTTCTGTGTTGCTTATATAATGTGTTTATGGCCCTCAAAATATAAAGTAATTTTGTTGTCAGGTGTTTCTACAACTTATTTGGTTCCCACTTAAAGAATATAATATAAAACTCAATTGAAGTTGTAGTAGATAGCATTCCAAGTGAATGTTTAAACAGCTAATAGAGTCATGTAAGCCCCATGCGTCTAGGTGAGTGGCAAGTACTTACGGTAGTGAATTATAAGGCTGCGCCCTCCGCAAACAAAAACATTCCGATTTGCAGAGGAGCTAACAAGGAGGTATTTGCATAAATTTGCGTTAAGTAAATGGGGTCCCATGACAAGTTTAATCTTGGCTCGGTAAATTTATCACTGCTTGCAGCTCTGCACCGGTTAGCATTCGGGGTCCAGACGTTTGTCTTCTGAGGATAAAAATGGAAGGGTTACTCGCTATTGCTCTTACGATATCATAAGTGTTGTGAACTTTGAATTTCTTTTTATAGATTGTCCACGATATTAAACTGCGCTCAAGCTAGATCCAGGTGTCTCGTAACGTTGATGGTCTCCTAGTCTAATGAAAGAACTAAGTAAGCTACACCAACGTCTAAAGTTGTTTATAACGTTTTCAAATAATAATGCTGTGAGGATAGCAAATATTTAAGTTCAATTAAAGCAAGCAGAATGTCGCAGTAGAATTTATAACTTTTTTCAGGATCCTTGCAAATATTTCGCACAAACGTAGTCTAAAGCATTATATGTCGAAGAGCAAGATCTAAACAACAACATTACTACACACGACCACTGTGTCTCGCAAACGCGCAAACTTCACCGACTAAAAATGGGTTTGTTTTTAAAACTACTAAACGGTTTTATTTTAACCTCGAAGTTTGTAACAAACTTTGTTATTTTTGTTGTTCGTAGAAAAGCTTTAAGCACATAAAATGTGGCCAAATAGCGGTGGCGATATTTTGGCCACATTGAACCATTTGTGGCCAAAACCCTGCAACTACTGTCAGTCGGGAGACAGCGCTGCAGCGACCCGTAATGGCTGGCGGCAATTCAACAGCTTACAATTGGCTGACAAGCCAATACATAGCTAACGTTCAAATAGTGATACCTTTTAAGTCCTGCCAAACATGCAAGTATATTCTCAACTACTAGAGTTTTAGAGCGGAACACAGATGTAAATTGTACTAGGAAGCAATTACGCAAGATGTTGCAATTCAATTGGATTCAAACATCAGCTGATTGAAGCTAAAAACGTGAAAAGATCCCAACCGGTGACTTAATCGTCTAAGAAGAACCACTCTAAGCCCCGCTTTTAGAAAATCATGGACTATAATACGCTTTTTCCGATAGGACGCGCTAGAAATGTTCTGGTCTAGACGCTTAATGCTAGGTCTCACTCGGGAAACGTTTTAGTAAAGAAGGGAAAAGTGAAATGAGTGTTCAGAGTTACCGCAGTTAAGGGATATGCAAAGTGAGCGCAATAGTCGGAACAAATGCAGTAGGCTAACTTTGATGGAGTTCAGTGGAGCTGGCAAGTGAGACGGTAAACATTTCACATACCAATGTAGTTGTCAAACTAGACTGCTTATGAAGTGATTTGGGAGTCACTTTCAATCAATATGGAAACCAATTAAGGAAAAACTTAACTCATTTCTAGAATCCATGATATTATAAACCATTTATAAATCAGTAACTGATGACAATATCACAAAACAACAAACGTTATCATGTTTCTCGTGAAGTCGTGATGAATGAATCTGTCAAAAATAAACATTAGTTCGAACATCTATAAATTGCTTCGATGTAATCACGAGTGTTGTTAATTAATATTTTCCACCAATATTTCTTTAATTTTGTAACTCCTTTGTTTACAAAAAATATCGAGGGTTCTAGGCCCAAGTATTGAAATGTTTGTCGCATCGGCATTTCTACAACCCGCCCCAATCGTCGACTCCCTGTCATTTTGTGGTTGAATGATTATATCGGTAGACAAACAAGCCATTGAAAAAGCGATTTCATCAAAGTAACATTTTCCAAAGAATTGCAAAAAGGGAAATCCCCAATTCCTGCTCTGTGACAAAGGTGAGCGCTGATAGCATCGTCCGTCGGTCGTTGTCGTCTCCGCGAGAAGGAGCGTTACAAACGAATTAATATTATTATAATGGCGTCTCTGACATCGTTTACTCTTATCTCAACTTTTTACGAATTCATTCGGGAAGGAAGGAAGACGGTTTTATGAATTTTGAGGCTTGTAAGCGGAAGATCTTTTGATATGAATTTGTAAGGGTGTTTTAATTCTTGAGAGTTTTTTGATGGGAATTTTAGGACAAACTTTTGTTTGGCAGTTGAGAAAAAATTTCTCGCAGGTGTTCGCTAAAAGATCATCATTCATCTCTATATTTGTGTTTCTCACTTCGTGGATGAAGCACAGTTAGAGCCGTTTTCATCCACTATCGGATAGTGACAGTTTGACAAGCGCGGGCTCTAAATTTATGATGATGCAGTTCCGCTTCGAGTTGGAATCGTCATTGTTCCGGCGCATCCCAACTTCGGGGCGCGGCGCGACTCTGGAATACCAAGTTACTGAGTTATAACTTCACGGTTCGAGCCATTGCGGATATCATACCAAATTGAAACTATCGCCTAGGTACCCAGTTACTTACATATTTGATTCAATTAGAATATATCTTAATGATACGCTAAGTGCGATTATGGCAACCCCTGTGGAAGCTCCTAAGTAGCCCAAACGAAGCGCACTATTGCCTGCAGGAGCACATACGCGCGGTTAAGAATCTGGCAACGGAAAAGTCTGCCATAGTGGAGTATTTTCTCGAGTCTGGTTCAAACCACTGGATTGAGTTGCACAATCCTCAAGTGATCTCAACAGAGCGACATTACATACCAAGAATGGTACAGGAGGCCATTGAGATTACCAAACACAGGAACTTCAACCGAGAAGAAGGTTTCCAACTACCTGGAACCAGGAGCCCTTTGGTGAGAATATGCAAAAATCGAAGAAGTGATGTATCAACCGGGCTGCGTTCAGATACCGTCAGTATTATGTGTCGTCGTAACATACCTAGCAAATTTCACGGACAAAGGAAGAGGGTAGGTCTTCCAATAAAAACTAACTCGCAGTGACTTCAGTAGTTCCGTGATCATGAGATTCAGATTCAGATTGTTTATTGGCAACAAAGTTACAGGTCTAATTGTATAGGTACATTCATACTTAAAGTATTATATAATAATTACATGTGCAATCGTAATTAAACGATATAAAAATTTAATTAAATTAGATTCACAATAATAATTAAAAATAAATCAATTAGAAACAATATAAATTAATGAATAAAATAATAATATGTCAAAAATTTATCAATTAATTATCATAGCCATTAATTAATTAAAATTATAAAAACACATATCAATTAGCCATTTTTTCAGCTTATGCTTAAAGAATGGCGCATATAACTGTACCGAAAATATTGGAGAACTCAAAACTCACACCATGGTAAATATCCCGTTATTAATTTTAGTGTTGTAAATAACCATGATAGTTTCAAAAGTACTAACAAAGTAATTTCAAATGAAACCCGACTTCTAGTGAAGTCATGATTAAGTGCTTCGAAATATTTACCGAGCCTCTTATAACTCGAAACCTGAAATGAGTTTTCCTGGAATGAAGAAAATACATTTATAGGTAAGTATTACGAGAATATTTAGAAAATACTAGGTATTAATATTCTACCAAACGATTCTCAAATCCTGATACTGGTTACAGCCATACACTATAGAATACGAATATTTACATCTTCAACTTTACCGGAAAACCCTAAATGGACCCGCGATCATAAAAACTCAATTCACTATTCCCATAAAGCATATTTACGTTCAATCAACTTGGCAACCTCACCAAACAGGTGGTAACACTTTAAAGTGCCAAAATATTTGCAAAAGCGGGCCCCTCGCCCCGCGGGGCCCCATCGTCTAGGGGGCCAGGGATGCAAGCCGGGCGGATGTCAAACATCAGCGATCGCCCCTGGCGCGGCGTGGCGGCGCGGCGCGGGCGGCGGCGCGGGGCGGTCGCGACCCAGCGACGAAGCTACTGATACCTTGCAAATAGAGCTGTTTCAAGAATACAAAAAAATTGTGTTGAAATTGATTCGGGAAGTGAAAGAAAATAGGTTGCTTAAAAAACCATCACTGCTTAGTTGTCTAACTGAGGGTAAGTAGTAAGTAGTACCTTTCATTGCCTAATCTAAAGTCTAAAGAAAGACTGACCAACCTCGTATTAAAATGAAGAACCATTGCACTTATTAAGAAAATGCACTAATGAAGGTCTACGTACATCAACACAAAAGCGTGTATTTTAAAATCATGAGCGTTATAATGATGTTCAACGTAAATAATTATCATTCTTTGACAAAGCTTTGTCCGCGTGGTTAAACAAACACGGTAGCCACCACCACCGCTAACAGTTTTCTCGGAAGCGCCTATTCTCGCTGCATCGTCGCGTCGTCGCAATACACCCAAATATTTGATGGGCCATTACATTCCGACTGTCAATGCTAATAATTGATATAATATCGACTACCTAACCTACTTTAAACTGCATGGTCGCACGGTGCAGTTAACTATGTAATATGAATAACTTTTACTGTCAATTCAACACAAGTCGATTTCGGATATGCCACGGATTACAGATATTCTGTAACCTGTCGACATAAAGAAATAAATAAGAGAGTAAAATATGTAAAGATTTATTCTGTTTAAGGTTTTTGATTTTCTCCAGCTACATCCGATGCCCACGCTGTTAGACTGCAGTATCCATATTTTCCTATTCGCAGCTTCCGTGTTTCCAAATTGTCACATCACTCACACACTATGCACATAGGCGAACGTCACAAAGTAACATTACCTAATGTGTGACGTCACTAGCGTAGGCCCGTCTCGTCTCAAAGCGATCACTAATGAAGCTCGCAAGAAAAGTCCGCACACTCCAACATACCCCCGCCCGAGGTACTTAGTTTAACTTTGTTTGAATGCATGCTCTAATTATCAGGAACTGGAACATTTGGCTTTTATTATGAGGAAAAACATTTTACATTACTTCCGGCTTTCGGTACAAGTAGCCGAGATGAAATCTTTTCTCGCTGCGCTCAACTTTTTATGATTTTTCATTCATATTACATTCATTTGAGCTCGATTTCGATTGGCAATTTGTTTGAAGGTGAATTATGAAACTTGTGGGCTTAGATATCGTATCCCATGCCCCAACACATTTATAATGATACTGGAGAAAATGAACCATCTTGATGCTGAAATGAAAATGAGAATAGAACTTCTACTCTCACATAACTTATCAACCTCGAAGATTGGAATCGCGAAACCAAAATATTTGCTCACTCGATGACGTCACACTCACTCCCTTCGAGGACTAAATGGAACCTGTGCCCTTTCACATTCGCAAACAGATCGCTAATGATCTCCGGGGGGTAATCAGGGGGGGTGTTTGCTTGTTTTTTATGTCGTAAAGGTAAATAGAACGGTTTTTGGGTAGAGCATGTGAAATATTTAGCTATTTGAAATTGAAACGCTTTGATGATATTTGATATTCGTGTATGTATTTCAGAGGAACCGATATGGATGAAAATATTAACAGAGATGAGATGACAGTTGATTAAGTTT
The DNA here is from genome assembly GCA_947859395.1 of Eupithecia insigniata. Taxonomy (NCBI): domain Eukaryota; kingdom Metazoa; phylum Arthropoda; class Insecta; order Lepidoptera; family Geometridae; genus Eupithecia; species Eupithecia insigniata. The sequence goes on along the minus strand of OX402004.1, from coordinate 15,394,390 downwards.
GACTTTTAAAGTAGCTTAGATTTATTTAATGCTGGCTCCAATTTAGATGGTACAAATGTCTTTAAATAAAACCACTTATATGTATTAATGAAATAGACGAAATTTAAATTGGTTGCTCCCGTGTCACAGATACCTACGGCAGCAATTCAACATATACACAATAAGACAGCGATGCAATGAACATCTTCAAAACATTTCAAAACAAACAGCTTCTATTTTAGAAGTGAAATGGGCTCGCGTCGCCGTTTGAAAGGAATGCAACTTATGACAGCTGCGTTTTTCAGGAGTTTTTAGAAAAAGTGCGTATTATAGCCGTGAGCCTTACATGAGAGAACCCGTTCGCTGCTCACTCACATGCAATTTTGAAGTTTGTAATAGTTCTTAATATATAGTGCACAATTAAATATTTGTTAGTTTTTTTAAAGATAAAAGATAAAAGAATTTATTGTTGTGAACTAGGTGTACAATATTGGTCTTATGTCAAGTATATTATAATAAGTATCTCTAGTTTGCCGGTTAGGCTTACAACATAATGTAGGTGTGTACATGCAAACTAATAAAATTTATTTGATTAAACAGAATATAAGATACGAAATTATTAAAATTTAATACAAAAAAAGAAGGTAATTGTCAATTTATATAATATGTATGTCTAACTTAAAATTTATCATTTAGGAATTCGTCAGTGATATAATAAGCCTTTTCTTCCAATAGTTTGCTTAATTTGCTTTTAAATCCGTTCAAATTACTTTCGGACCGTATTGACAAAGGAATCTTATTATAAATTATAGGGGCCATGCAAAACACACTCTTCCTAAGTAAGGCGGTTTTACATGCATGGTGGTGTAGGGTACCCCCGCGGCGAGTACCAGCTGGGTACGGGTTAAACCGTTCCATATTAGTCCGAACAAAATTAGCCACTTCATATATATACAAAGAGGGAAGAGTTAGAATTTTCCATTGCTTGAAAACACCCTTGCATGTGTCGGTCTGCATTAGACCAAACATTGATCTAATGCAACGTTTCTGTGCTTTGAAAACTTTTTCCTTATTAGTAGAGTTACCCCAAAATAAAACTCCAAATCTTAATAGCGCTGCAGTGTGCCCATAGTAGGCTGCAAGTACTGCCGAGGTGTTTGCTATCTTGTTCAGTTTATACAACGCATAGGAATATTGGTGTAGCCGGCTGCACAGTGTGTCCGTATGTATTTTCCAATTTAACTTGCTATCTATTTGTAAGCCTAAGAATCTCGTGGATTCAGTATAATTTATTTTGTTATCTAGATAGTGCACGTCAGTGGGTGGTAGAGCCGATTGCCTTTGCTTAAAGTCCATAAGATAAGTTTTAGTAAAGTTAATGCGTAAGTTATTATATCTAAGCCAATTGATTATCGATGTAAATGTATTATTAATGTCAGATTCTATATTTGTTAGTCGATTATTAGTAAATAGTATGGTGCTATCATCAGCGAATAATGTCATGTAGTTGTTAGTAATCATGGGCAGGTCATTAATATATATAATAAAAAGTAGAGGTCCTAGCACACTTCCTTGGGGGACACCGTATCTTACTGTTCTCAACTCAGATGTGTGTGTAATTTCGGAAAGTGTTGATGGACATACTTTGGATATTTGAGTTATTTGTTTTCTGTTAGTCAAGTATGATTTAATTAGATCTTGAACATTGCCTCGTAGGCCGTATCTCTCAAGTTTATCGAGGAGTAAATTATGGTTAACGTGGTCAAATGCTTTTGTCATATCCATATATAGACCAATAGCAGTTTGTCTGTTATTAACTGTTGTTGTTACTCTATGTAAGAACTCGTAAACAGCCATATTTATAGTTTTATTTTTCCTAAATCCATATTGATGGCCTGTAAATAAATTGTTTTGTTCGAAGTAATAGTTTACTTGACTGTAAATGACTTTCTCAATTACGTTGATCGTATACATAAAATATAGTTCCCAGTAAGTCAACGAGACGGATGTCCTTGTTTAAACTTGGGATTAAGCTTTGACTTTATAACAGAATTCCAGGGAATTGGGGAAATAAGAGTCGATTTATTTAGAAATGTGTGATGTGACAGAAGCGGGCTTTTACTGTATGGATGGTAGGTATATTGTTACTGGTACTAGTTTAGTCTTTACAATTTTGTAGGTTTGTCAGAGGGACCTGCCTGCTTTTTTAACGGTTAAATCGGAATCCCTTATTATCATCACAACAAGCGTAGACACATCACAAAAATAATATAAATGAGGATTTCAGAGGTATCAGCTTTTTTTGCGAGCGCACACCTTACCAGTGCGCAGTGACTAAGGCACAGAGGGAGGATCTATTCTGTGAGATCGATCGATCAAGATGATTTTTATTAAAACGCAACAATCTTCAAGGACCTGTAGATGTGCGTCATGGGCCATGAAAGTATTGAAGATTACATCAAAACATGCCACTGTCTAACACTGGGGTATTTTTATACGGAATTTACCGTCCTTGTCGATTTGCGAGTTTATCGTGCGTTTAGCGCTTTTCAACAAATATTCCTAACAATTGCATCTGAAACTCGACTTCAAGCATGAGAGTTTTAGTTTTTATGTTGTGGGTGGTTGTGGTTTGTTTACAACACTTTACATCGAGTATGGCTAGAGTATAGATATACAAGACGGTATTCAATTAGTATTAAGTGGTCCTGTAAGCACACACACACTCACAGTAGGTCCATGCCGGAACAGTGCCGGATCTGCCAGATATCCTGCCTCAGAGGCAGTCGTGCTCACATTGATTCCATCTATAATGGACATATATGTACATCCTTACTATATAAAATTGTGAAGAATTATTTTACAACGAGCGTAAGATTTAGTTTACGTGTTTGAGCCAGCGGTCTCGCATGCGCTTTTCTTGAATTCCTTTATGCTTTCCCAGGTTCCTCGACGTATTTTAATTAGGATCTGTTTTGCGACTTTAAAACCTTAGCAGAATGAGTTTCTTTCACATTTGTTATATGAGTATGGAAATGCAGATAGATTTTCCGATTCGCAACAACTTTTTGAAAAACTTTAATCCCACTGCAATGAATTTGTCAGAGCTCATAACCATCATCCAGTTTTCCAATCCATTGTTTTTGCCCGTACAATCCACCCCGGTGTTTCACACGAGTTGGCACTACTATCGAACATTCTGCGTCCGTCCGTCCGTCCAGCGCGATGAGGGCTGAATTACCGAGTATTAAATTATCTGAAAGGGTGCTGAATTAGGGACGAGGAAGGACAAAATTTATAGTTGCTATGATCGAGTGAGAGGGATAAGCCGTTCTCACTAACTTATCTACTGTGAAAATAACTTGGGAGGAGTCAAATAGAGGTTATAAATTTGACGATCATTTCAACGACTACAAACCATCTAGATGGTGCAGTCGCTATTTCGAAAAATCTGCTAAACAGGTGTGGTTTTACCTGTACTGAGGGTCTGTTAGTAGGGTGCCAAAAACGCATTTTCTTCAACGGCTGTCTTATTTCGTACTCGGAATTTCTTCCACCACAGCACTAGGGTGTGCGGCACAGCGACAGGGGTCTTTAACAGCATCTAGCGTTAGCACTAATCAGCAGATTGTCCTTCCACCTGGCAACACAAGGCCAACTGATCTGTACAGTACTAACATAAAGTCGAGCAAAATAAGAAAGTCAACTGAATTAGAACGAGAATAAAATAGTATACCTACATAGTCGCTACAGAGCGGGAGTGACGTGTCATGTCTGGATGCGGACAGTCCGTCTAATGGAGTACAGCGTATCACTAAAATAGATCCATTGTACGTATTCCGGGAAGCTGGACCAGAGGGCGGAGAATTTACTGCTATTCATAGATATGGGTAAATGGACATAGACAGGTGTATGTTTCGTTTTACTTTACTACCTTAACCGACTAACAACAGATGATGTAGTATTCTTATGTAATTATGTGACGATGTTAATCGTCTCCGCATCTTGTTTTCACTGGAACACTCTTAGCTCAGCAATAATAAGAAAGGTACGTTCTCTAAGGTAAAGGTCGAAAATAAAAATAAAATACGACTTGAATAGCTTTTGAATAGCCTGCCTTGCTTTATTAGCTCCCGCGATTGGAGGCTTGACCTGAGATGTGTCCTTAAAAAACACTGTCAATTAAATTTTTCCTTTCTTTATCAAATTAAATTTTGAGACAAAAAATGAAGAAGATCCTGGTCACCACAGAACTATTAGCGAAGTATTTCTGTATTAGTACGTAGCCTTCACTTTGAGTAGAAGCACAGATTAGGTAATGTGCTAGAAGTTTATAGTACCTATTATGGGCGAGTAATTGTTCAGTCAGGCAGATAGGGTACATATTTTAACTGAAATCCAGCGATTTTATAAAATCTTACAAAGTCTCCTTATAAAACTATCATGTTGTCATATTAATTTCAACTATCTCCATTCTGTCTCACTCAGTATTTCATACCTTTATCTAGTTCTAGATACCCAAATAGTCGTCTAGGATTGAAATTAAGAACATCTGCATATTCCCCGCTATCTCAACTAGACTGGGGAATTAAAATCTACCTACACTGAATACAACACGTGCATACCAGTAGGTACGTTAATATGTATATAGTTATGCATGTAGGTTGAGAGTTGAGGTGTATGCAATGCAACGAATGCTGTATGTGGGAGCTACCAGTAGAAACCTAATTCACAGAAATACAAATACAGTAGAACAAAAGGTGGTCGTACCTTTTGCTTATACATGACATAGATTGCAGTTGAATTACACACAATAGATGGAGATCACTAATTATAAAGTTTTATATTTTAAAAAAAACTTTTAAATTCAAGATTTTATTATCATTTAGAACCAAAGTGCTTGGGAAGATAAATCCAACGAACTCAAACTGAACGTGGTTGTTTTTGTTTAGGCGTTCCTATGGCCACCTTTGGTTTCCATCATCAGACCAGCTCCATGGTACCATGATACCACATTGCATTGTCGCCGAACTTACATAAGTATGCCAAATTTCAGCTCAATCAGTTGAGGATAACTCTAAAATTGAGTTGCATGATTTGACCCGAACAAACAACATACGTATAAACATTGCAAGCTTGTAAAAAGAAGCACGAAAGCAATGTCTCATAGTTTATTCGTTTGATGAAAATACCGTTACTAATGAAAAACAAATTAAATGAGCAATACACATCATTCTTACGAAGATCGACCTAAAGAGATTAATGCCAAATCAGCCGGTTCAAGAGCTATAATAGCAAGTGTAATAATGTTATGTAAGAAAACTATCGTCAGTAGAAGTCTGAGATTTCTTGCAATTTCAGAGGCGCCTCATTTGTGGTATCGTGTATATGCCCCTGCTGTGTACCCTCACTATTTGAAGCTCTGTTTGCATTCTCTGAATAATACAATAGATTGCTCTTACCATTTTCATTGCACTTGTCTTATCTGGTTGATTTACTAACTCTTTTGTTGAACAACTGAATTCACCGCATCTTTGTTGCATGAAGAAGAGAACTTTAGACGTGACTTTGCTTTTGCGAATTGTTCAAGTAGTTTTACTTAGATAAGGGAATGATGCTTTTCAACTTTCGCTAGATTTACTTCTTTATCTTTGGTCTTTTAATGTGTGAAACGTACCGAATGTAAGCTATAGAAAACATCATTAAACTTGGATATGCACACTGATAGAAAACCTGTTTCTACTTCCACAGAGGCAAAAAAATATTTGGGCTTTTTGAAAACTACAAAATGACTTCAAATATTTACACTATTTTCGAAGTTTTGCCGGACAAATATTAATCCCTCGGAAATACAATATGGGACCATTTCACGATCCTTCTCTATACAATAGCGAAAGAATCCTGAAAATCCGTCCATTATTTACGCAAAAATCGACGATCATACACAAAAACGGAAAAAATACCTATATATTGGTACAGTACCAGCCGAAGATATAACCTCCTTCCTTTTGTGAAGTTGGTTAAAAATAATCCAGTAAAATTTTAGAACTGTGAACGCAAGTCCGGTTCGGATAGAGGCCGAATGCCTCAAATTGCCGTAGTAATTGATTTCAATTGCCGTCGCAGCCCGTCGAGATCATGATCGACGGATCCGTGACGGGAGGCGAAGGCGAAATGCCTTCGAGAACCACTGGTTGCTGCTGCCGCCTGACAGTGTCTGCATAGAACATTGCATTTGCACGAATAATACCTAGCCTGGATCCGTAGGTAGGTACTTGAAGTCATTATTGCTTCAATTCGAAATGGTAGCTAATTAAAGAATTTAGCAAGAATTGGTAACAAACATTTTGTAAAAAAATAAAACAAAATATCGTTTTGTGAATAAAGAAAAGCGTTAGAAGCTACTCGTAGGATCAGGTGTCGAAAATGGTAGATTTTTCATTTAGAACGGCGAAGTATAATCGAGCAGGCTATCAGAACCGTCTCTCAGTAAAACTCGCTCGACCAATACGTACTAAGTACTTCTGCCTTAATGAAGTACGAGTAAACAAACCACAAAACAATTCCTTGTGATATGATCTCTAATGAATGTACAGTACTAATCCGACACACTGAACCCGACAACCCATGCACATTACCTGACGCGGACCCGACAAATGAGACTAACTAGCCAATACTGCCGACACGGGCGGCCGGCGGCAGCGGCGGCGGCGGCGCTAATTACGGAGTATCGGTGGGAGCCATCGGGGCGGGGTTGACACCTTCCGCGCTGTGTTCTGTGCTATGCTAGTGACACACTGGGACTCAGTTAAGTTTGAAATTATACATTGGGTACAAAATCTGTGTAGCCTTAAATCAACTTCTTCCGAAAATATTGCTCCGAATAGGTACTTACGTTAGACACAAATCAGATTTGAGCAGGTGTCAAGTTAGAATGTCGTTTAGACCATATCATGTTGGTCTTCAAGTCTTCTGGAGACGTTTCAGGTGCAATACTTATTTAAAATCCTATATTAAAAGTACCTAATGTTAAAAATGTGCGCTAACTTCAGTAAAATGAGTAGGACTTGTCTTATTTTTTGTATTTAGTGCATCATTCGTCCAAGTTGCAAATTATTACAGACACTTCATCCTACTAATATTATAAATGTCAAAGTTGGTATGGAAGGTTGTATGGATATTTGTTAGGTACTCTTTCACGCAAAACTACTCAACCGATTAGGCTCAAATTTGGCATGGGTATAGTTTGGGTCCTGGAATAACATATAGGCTATTTTTGATCCCGATAAAACGTGGGCGAAGGCGCGGGCAGCAGCTAGATCTCAATAACTGGACAAGCACTGATAGTGTCATGCATTTGTGAAATCAGTCAGATTGTGTAATGAAATATGTTTTTTTATAAACCATTTAATTGAATTAATATTAATATTACTGTCGCTGAATTACATGCTCGTAAAAAAAGATTTTGTTTTACGATTTTTTTTTGTCGAGAATCAAGTTCTATACTAACAGCTATTTCTTAAGCCCCGCTGTTACAAAAGTCGCGTCTGACACACACGTCGTGCTGGGGGTGCACCCCCAGCATGACGTCCTTCATAACTGCAGCCTGTCCGTTAATTGCGTGTACATTGCTGCACGCCTGGGTCAGAGGCCAGGCGCCGGCGGCCGCGGCCGGCGATCGGCAGCGTAGGGGGCACGACAACGCGAACTGAACTGTATCATTTGCTGATGTTGATCTACTGGTGTTAGGGTTGTAGGGAATGAGGTGGGAGTCTAGGAATGTGAGCTAGGGAAGAAAATACAGAAAATACTGAAACGATGTAAACGGTGATAATGAAATGAAAACATGGTAGGTATGGTACTCACACACAAACTACACAAGATCTGTTTACTTTGGCGCTTATACGTTCTTGCCCGCGGCTCCGCACGCGTTGTTTCTAACATATCTGTCACTTTGATCCGTCACAAATTTCAGACCGATTCGTTATGTAGTTTTGACGTAAAGAAGTAACAAACATGTACATACATGCATCCAAAGTTTCGCATATAAACCTATTAATTATTATTATGATGCTGTATGAAATGTACAGAAATATTTATTTGTACAAATATGGGTAACAAATAAACATACCAAACCAGTTGTAAATGTACCTTTCTTATTCTAAGAAAATAATCTTTAGCTGGAAACGGATGAGCAGAATTTGAAACATGGCTTTTATAAGAAAATAATGCACATGATCGAAAGAACTGAAAGAGAACATCACAGCCAGTAAACATTTAATGTTGCTGTTTCATATTAAAAGAACTGAAAGAGAACATCACAGCCAGTAAACATTTAATGTTGCTGTTTCATATTAAAAGAACTGAAAGAGAACATCACAGCTAGTAAACATTTAATGTTGCTGTTTCATATTAAAAGAACTGAAAGAGAACATCACAGCCAGTAAACATTTAATGTTGCTGTTTCATATTAAAAGAACTGAAAGAGAACATCACAGCCAGTACACATTTAATATTGCTGTTTCATATTAAAAGAATTGAAAGAGAACATCACAGCCAGTAAACATTTAATGTTGCTGTTTCATATTAAAAGAACTAAAAGAGAACATCACAGCCAGTAAACATTTAACGTTGCTGTTTCATATTAAAAGAACTGAAAGAGAACATCACAGCCAGTACACATTTAATATTGCTGTTTCATATTAAAAGAATTGAAAGAGAACATCACAGCCAGTAAACATTTAATGTTGCTGTTTCATATTAAAAGAACTAAAAGAGAACATCACAGCCAGTAAACATTTAATGTTGCTGTTTCATATTAAAAGAACTGAAAGAGAACATCACAGCCAGTAAACATTTAATGTTGCTGTTTCATATTAAAAGAACTGAAAGAGAACATCACAGCCAGTACACATTTAATGTTGCTGTTTCATATTAAAATAACTGAAAAAGAACATCACAGCCAGTAAACATTTAATGTTGCTGTTTCATATTAAAAGAACTGAAAGAGAACATCACAGCTAGTAAACATTTAATGTTGCTGTTTCATATTAAAAGAACTGAAAGAGAATATCACAGCCAGTAAACATTTAATGTTGCTGTTACATATTAAAAGAACTGAAAGAGAACATCACAGCCAGTAAACATTTAATGTTGCTGTTTCATATTAAAAGAACTGAAAGAGAACATCACAGCCAGTAAACATTTAATGTTGCTGTTTCATATTAAAAGAACTGAAAGAGAACACCACAGCCAGTAAATATTTAATGTTGCTGTTTCATATTAAAAGAACTGAAAGAGAACATCACAGCCAGTAAACATGTAATGTTGCTGTTTCATATTAAAAGAACTGAAAGAGAACATCACAGCCAGTAAACATTTAATGTTGCTGTTTCATATTAAAAGAACTGAAAGAGAACATCACAGCTAGTAAACATTTAATGTTGCTGTTTCATATTAAAAGAACTGAAAGAGAACATCACAGCCAGTAAACATGTAATGTTGCTGTTTCATATTAAAAGAACTGAAAGAGAACATCACAGCCAGTAAACATGTAATGTTGCTGTTTCATATTAAAAGAACTGAAAGAGAACATCACAGCCAGTAAACATTTAATGTTGCTGTTTCATATTAAAAGAACTGAAAGAGAACATCACAGCCAGTAAACATTTAATGTTGCTGTTTCATATTAAAACGCTTTCAGCTCACACAATGAGCTCCTGTATAACTCTGTTACAGACATATAGAAATCTGTCGTTAAACGTGAGTTGAACGTTCCAACAGCTCGGCTCCAACAGTCAGACAGACACCCGCAGGTAAACGTTCTGTATAACGGGTGTTATATACATTTGAATTGCTAATATATTCGCGTGTAGATAGATAATTTATGATTGTTGAATAAACGTAATCAAAATTGAAAGGAGCTTAAAGGACTTAAATGAAAAAAATCTCATTATGTAGTTTAATACGTTTTATTTTTGATAATGATAAATTTGAAAAATTTACAGTAAATACGAGTAGTTGCGGTAACAATCCTATAAAAAATATTTTGCTATACCATAACTCAAACATTGTGCTATACCATAACTCAAACTTTGAAAACGAAAAATCACAACCTCCAGAGCCTTATTAACATACAAACACTTCATAAATTTTCTTCCTCCCACGCATCAGCAGCGTAGGGCTCAACTTTAATTATGACTGTTATAATCAAAATATTAAAGTTCATTATCCATTGATACATTTGTTGCGTTAACTCATAGAGGCTCTCTTGGAAACCACGTTGTAAATTGCGGATTTCGAAGTTCACCATTTAATTAATATGAACCTTTTGTTGTAAGAACTTAAAGGTGAAATCTAAAAATGAAGAATGTGTAGGAAGGTATTATAAACTGTGTGCTCGTGAGTGAAACAGTGTAGCGGGATGAGTGCAGTGTAAATTTGCCCATCTGCTTATGCGGTGCATTCCTGTTTATTTTCAAGGCACGCATGCTTTTTGGCTTTTTGTCTTATGGAAATTAATGATTTTGTTTTCTTTTGTGTAATTAAATGACTTCGTTTATTTAACCTTTTTACCATTGATATTTGAATCATCCTCAGCGGGTGTTATTTTAGTGGAACCTCCTTGACTAGGTAACTTCAATACTGATGATTGTACAATGCGTAGTAGTTCATCTAATAGCCTCATGTTTGATTTCATTACAAGGGTATTTTGCGAATTATCTTTAAAAACATGAAAGACGGTAGAATTGTTTACGTTATTTAATTGTTTTGCCAAACGGATCGTGTAACGAAACGTTTTCACAATTGTAGCGAAATTAAACAGAAGCTGCATTCGGGCTAGTAACGCCCTCCAGATGTTAGTCTGTTGCTAAACAGGACAAACAGAGTGAAATTAAAACAATAATAGCTTCCAGGCTTGAACTTTATTAAAACAAGGGCTAAAATTATATTCCGGGAAATTGCTTTTGTTGGGCGAAATAATAAAATTATCAAAGATATTCAAAATAGAAATGGGAAGTAAAGTAATATTAGATTATGGGATCGGAGTACAATGTGACTAGATAGGTACCTACTCTAATGTAATACAGAAATCAACGTATAGATTACTATAATTACCTATATCGAAGTTGAGGTGGTCAGGAATTCCATGAACCTCACAGTCCGAGGGTAAACAACAATGCCGCTGTGTGGTCGACAGGCTTGTATTTATGCTGTCATATTTTGCTCGGAGTGAACAATAGGATGGTAAAACATTATGCACTTCGGTAATACAGAGAGTGTTCTATGACCAGCGTTTGTTATAGGAAAACAATTACAACTTACCTTAAATCGATAAGAGCTTGATAAATACAATCTAATGAGTGCTCTTTGGAAACACTGTGATTGTGGCTACGAAACCAAAAGTTTACAAAAGTCGTCAAAATGTTTTCTAACTATTTAGTGCTGATGTCAGTTAGTGAATTACTGGTTTAACTCTTTATTACTACAATTACGTAACTCTAGATACTTTGGTTGATTTTGGCCCTTAGAGAGTTCACAATTCTGTTTCACATTACTTTAAGGCTATGTACTTATGTTTCTTTGTAAATTATATTTATCTCTTAACTATCTCCGGATCTTAACGGATACGGACTGACCGAGAATCTCGTAGCCTCAGTAGCAGCAGGCTCGTTCTCACGATGGGTAAATATTTGAAGGGCTGACATCCACCGTCGACTCAACTTTACCACGATCGATCCCTAATCATAGCTTAGGTTCTGAATTTACTTAGCTGTTTAGTTCCCGACTCACTGATTTAATTTAATGTTAATTAGTTCACCAAGTTTAGTTCTAGACTGTTTAAAATTAATTAGTACGAATAAGCAGGACTCTCCTACTCCGTCTTGTTCTGTATCTAAAAGCAGTAAAACCATTGTAAGTACAATCCTATTCGATCCTCTAACAATGCACTAACAAGCAACATCCAAATGAGTGAACGAAGCAAATAGAAGTATCAATGTTGGAAACCTAGATACAATCCATCGACCAGTGAGAGCGGCAGTAGGCGATGCAAGTCCGTACGCAGCGAGCAATCGACGAGTAATTGCATTGCGATTACCATATAAACTCCGTACACGTGTGCTGTAAGCTATTAGGTTTGATATTGGTGCGGATGGTACCTACAAGAGTTTTATTTTGCAACTTTTGATATTTTTAACTATTGTATGTGAATTGAATTAATTTGAATTGTACATTGTGATAATTGTTATTAAAATATACCCATTATCTAGATTCTTACTATTCGTTTCTGCATTGGCCTGAAGTCTTGACTAAATGTTACAAGTCCAATCCTCTTCTTTAAAAAAAATGGCATCCTACCGTAACATATACCACTACAGTTCTTTAAATTTTACCCTGAAAAGGTTTAAATAACAGCTTCAATTCTGTTTGATCAGAACCGCTTCAGCTTATGACCTCCACTCTAGACTTACTGATTAATGTTCTAACAAGCAATTAGATGCAAGGAAAATAATAAAAAGCACGTTGCGTTCCGCAAACACGTTTATATTGCTTATTTGGAGGATATAGGTACTCAAAGAGGAATTAGACACAATATACTCCTTTTGCTACCTACCCTACAACATAAAATAAGACTGGACGAGTTTTTTAATAAGGTGATCCATGGCCATAAACTTAGTAGCTTTTTTTAGCTAGCTTCTAGTTTCCAGAGGTATGTAGGGACTCTGTTGAATGGCTACATAAATCTATTAATTACATTTTATTTTTATTAATTTGATTTTATTCTAACAGTATTTTATTATATGTTTAAATCCTATTGTAGTGTATATTAACTATGGACAGATGTCTGAATAAAGAATCTTTTTATTTTTATTATTTATTTATCTAAAAGTGCTAAATGAAAATAAGAAGATGTAAAATAAATTACCAGAAATGAAAAAGAACCTAACCTACTCCTTAAAATAAACCCGAATATGACCGAAAGATCTGTTAATATGATTTTTGAAAACGCTCCTAGTAAATGTGACAGTATTAAACACGTTAGGTGCCTCTTCCAAGTTATCACAATTAGGGACCAGCCAAGTAATGCCGGCTCCGAGGGTCCTTTGTATTTAAATGAATTACCATGAAAGCCTGCAAATTATGTTGTTACTGTTTAATTTCGTGAACGCAAAATCGAGTCATGAATAAAAATGATTTGTTATCCTTTTGCCACCATTTGTACTATTTATGGATCTAAATAATGTATGAACCTGAAATTATTCAACATTTAAGCGGAAATTATAATAGATATTCATAAATGTTAAATCAGCTTCTATAATCATTCCCAACGCTATAAAAGATATAAAAATATATTTACTAATATTCTAACTATAATACATAGGTAAAGCAGTAGGTTGCAAATATTTTCCAGATAATTTATCTGTAAAACATTATAATAAGAGAAACCCACACCACATAGTATAAAAAGAACAGGAATCGCAGACTGAGGATGGTGCTGCTTAGATACAAGAAAAACGTATCCAAAGCTATCCCAGCCATCACATCCGACAAAAACAGGAAGTACATATATTTTAGAGGTGTGTAGATCCGGAGTCAAACGGCTCCTGGATCCATGTGGTTCCGCTCCGGATTGGCGTTTGTGGAGTGTCTGCGGACACGTTGGCCGCGCCGCGTCGGTCTCGGTCCATCGAGTCGAATGAATTTAGCGAGCAATTGGAGCTGTGTGGATCTGGGCTTGAGTTCTGATTTGGACGTGTTCGATCGACGGATCCGGATCCATTTACGAGTAAACAAGTAACTACTACAAACAAATTAAACTACCTACATATATTATAATTTACTAAATAAATCTATAATAAACTCACTTATTTAAATAAGTATGTAACTACTACAATACTAGTATAATCGTATGAACCTAGAAGTACTAAACTTTTGTACCTACTAAATACTACTACTAACTAGAACAATGATTGTAAAGAACAGGAAAGTAGGTATTTGATATTGATTCGTTAGATCCACCAAAACAAACTTGTCCTATACAAACAGATCCAATCAACATGTAGGAACCGTTACTGCAAGCGGATTCTGACAGATCCGCTAGATCCACTGAAACAAACAGATCTAATCGACATGTAGGAACCGAAACTGTAAGCGGATCCAAACAGATCCTCGGAATCGTATCCTGGACACGTGTCCGCACCCATCTGGATCCGGTCCAGTGTAGGACACGTTAAGTGCCTAGTATATTTCCAAAAGAGATTACGCTAGATAAAATCATCAATCAATGCGCTATCAAGTATGAAGCATGGCCTAGCCGTGTCGATGCCCCGGGGACCAGGACATAAATTGGAGTTACGCCTCTCTTACAGCCCTGCACTATTGAGTAGGGTCCGCCACGCCCTCTCTAGATTACAAACTGAACTTTGGACTAAGCACTATTGCTACTATTGCCAGCTTTCGTTTACTTTTATGGTTTTGGGACCTTGAATATTCCCTGGAGAACCTAATGGTTCGAAATAATGTTGTTCTGAGATTACAAAATTTGTGAGATACGAAAAAATCATTTCGTTATATTATAGATATTACAAAATGATACCGTTTATAAAATTTCCCTCGTCCGCCGTTTATCTACACTCCTCGTCACTAGAGAGCGGTTCTCCTCAAAAAATGACTGTGTGTTTCTATCTTTAATTACAGTATGTGAGTCGTTTTTTAACGACATTTTCTTCCGAGATTCCAGTGATAAGTACCATCTTTATCCTACGTCAGTAGGATGGAATTTTTATTTTTAAATTTCATTAAAAACCTCCAGGCTTTCGGTGCGAATGTTACAAATTAAACCTTTGTATAACACCCAACATAAGCAATCCATGTTTGTCATGAAATATATGGAAGTGTCCATAGACGCTGTAACGCCACCGGAGAGCACTGTCTTGAGGAATCGATGTTTCATAGCCGACCGGGACCGAAGGAAGCGATATCGCGCCTCGTAAATCTACGCGGGAGCAATGAATAAATTCCACTGCGTTACAGCGCACTCGCCCATGCGTTTGAGGAGGAACATGGAGGTAAAATCACAAGAACGACTCGCAACAATAAAACAACTATAATCCACGCTGGCTTATAATATGACTAGCTGCTGCCCCTCTCCCCGCCTCCTCGTTTTATCGGGATAAAAAATTGCATATAATGTTATTACAGGTCCTATACTATATCCATACCAAATTTCAGCCCAATCAGTTCAGTAATTTTTGCGTAAAAGAGGAACAAATATCCATGTAAATTTTGACTTTTTCGAACAGAATCATTTACCGGTCGGACATTTTGCTCTGACTAAATTGTACTCTGGCTTTTGTGTATTCCGTACAATATTATAACATATATATATGTATATTTTACGGAAAATGTGACGTACAATATGTAATTAGACAAAGTCTGAAGATCGCTCGCGGATAATACAAGTAATAACTCTATTGCTGGCCATGAAATTAGACTATTTTTGTAAAACAATCATGGGAGGTATGGGGAGCGAGGATAAGTGGTTACTTCGTACCGTTGTCGTCGCTCGTCGTTCGCTTATTAAACGTCTCTATCACCTGAGGTGCTGTTGGCACGTAAGTAATGTTTTGCTTTTATTGTGCAATAATTTTAACTTGAGTGAGATAGTAAGATAGTATAAAATAAAACAAAAATTTGGCAGAGTTACAAAATTGCTTAAGTACTTGTGTTTTGACTGACGATTTATGTAGCGAATTGTATTTCAATTTGTGAACATAATTTTTTATATAACATTTTTGAAAGACTTTTAAGCTTGGAACTAGACGAAGTAACATTATCTGGAGTCAGTTCCAGCATTACAATACACTGTCCGGAAAGCGCAGTCACCCGTGAGGTAGTGAGGAATGGTGTTTGTAAATACGCAGCCGCGGGGCGTAAAGTCTCAATTTGTAAAATTTATTTGGTGTTGTACTTTATCGTTGTATTGTTAGAGCATCGGATTGTTGTTAGATTTATTGCCAGACTAGGGAAAATAGACAAAGAGAAAGTTTTTTCACCAAACAAGAAAAGCTAGGAGTTTCCCGGATATGGGTGACTTCTTGGGGAGAATTTATGACATTAAGCTCAAATCAAAATAAAATAGTGAAATTAAATAAAGAAAATGTTATATAACGATACAAAATATATTTTTTTGTTGAGAAAAAGGAACATAGATTTTTTCGTCAGCAAATGTTAATATAGGTAATAATTAAATTTTGATTACGTCTTTGTCAGTCACTTGCAGCTAATTAATTGACACTTTGTAAGGAGACCTTTGAACCTTTCCATCTTAATCTACGTTTAATAAGATTTTTGAGGGTCAAAGAGGAAGAAAATTTTATTTTTGACAGATTTAGGAAATTTATCTTTGAAAAATCTTCCATATTAGAGACTTCTATCAACGGAATCATCATTTTGTTTTAGGATCAGTAGCGTCAGCAAGCTTGCGTCGATGCGCGCTATATGTATGACTGAATAGAATAACGTTTTGTGATGAACATTTTTATTTTTGAAAACTCCTTTGCTAACGCTACTTATTGTTAGCTCTATACACTACCCAAACTCGATGTGGAAGGTTGTAAACAAACCACGCCATAAACAACTAAAACTCGCTCGTTTGGGGTACAGTTTCAGATATAATTGTAAGCAATATATTTATTGAAGGAAGGATTTCAAATCGACAAGTAAGTAAATTGCGTGTAAAAAGAAACGTCAACAGTGAATTTTAGATTAAGTAGGTACGGTTTGTTTACAAAGATTGAAGTAAAAAGTCTTAACTTAAACTTTACATCGATCTTGGCTAGTGTATAGAACTTTCATTAAAAATTGTCGAATATTTAACTTTGAAAAGGATCCATCCATTATGATAGCGCTTATAAAGAAGTGCTACCTTCGGAATTGTAAAAGAAACAGTACCAACACAACATCCGCACAACAGTTGCAAATACCTCGGCCAGTAAATAATGCGCGTTCTGCCGCCTGAATGGAGCTGCTATAACAAGCGCTACAATGCCTGCCCCGGGGGCAATACGCTATGATTTATGCCCCCTGCCCCGAGATTATCCCTTGATGCAGTACGGGGGCTCATTGCTCTATTGATCATTGAAGATGAGGTCACTTGTTGTGCTTGAGCTACCGGTGCAGGATTAGTTGCTATCATTGACTAGCAAGACGCTGTGCTCCGAGGACATTGTAAATGACAGAATAACACGTGCACGTACATTATGTACAGTTCTCGCGTGAGAGCAATCCACGCTGTGAGTAAAAGGTATGCGATAGACAGAAGGGCCCAGAAAGAAGAATGTACTTTGATGTTTTATAAAATAAAACGTGCGCATTATTTTAAGAAGCTAATACAAATTACAAAACTCAAATCAATACAAATTACAAAACTAATAATTTACAAATCTTACATACGAATACCTACATAAATAACAAGAATATCTAATTACATAAACCTATTTATACATACTTATATATACATACATACATTTTACTAAGGGAAACTAGGGTATGGTCAGTGAAAGCAGGACAAATATTGTTCTTTTAGCATGCCCTTGAATAATGGTAGTGACTTTGCACGCCTTACTGAGACTGGCAATGTGTTCCAGAGGTGTACAGCACGGGCAGTGAATGAGTTGTCATAGAAGGAAGTAGAGTGGACAGGGACTTGGAGCATAAGAGTTTCTGAAGAGCGCAGAGAAAGAGTGTGAGATTGATGAAGAAAAGTGAAACGTTCCTTGAGATAAGAGGGTGCAGAAGAGAGAAATAAGATATTATAGAGAAGAGATAGAATGTGACTATTACGGCGAAGCCGTATAGGTAACCACTTGAGCTTCCTACGAAATTCCGAGACATGGTCATATTTGCGCAAGCCAAATATAAACTTATCCCGACATTCTGCAGGCGCTCAAGTTTGTCAAGTTGTTGCTCAGTAAGATCAAGAAAGGAAGAATCAGCGTAATCAAGTAATGGAAGGAGAAGAGATTGTGCAAGAGAAATCTTAGTGGCGATAGGGAGAAAGTTCCGTAGTATTCGAAGGGAACCAGCTGAGGCAAACATCCTACGGCTGATATCAGAGAGCTGCGGTCCCCACGACAGATTCCTGTCAATGAGGCCACCTAAATTTTTCACCGTTTCGCTTTGCCCCACGGGAGTCCCATCAAAGACCACAGTTGGAAGACTACTCCAGTTTACCCGGGCTATCATCCGCGAGCTTCCTACAGTGATCACCTGCGTTTTTGCAGGATTGACTTTGAGACCAAAGAGATAGAGATAGAGTACTTTTGCTCCAGTCAAGGATGCGATCTAGGTCATCGTTGATTGCGGAGATAGCATTAGGTAGTTGATCTACCGGGGCCTGCGTATAAATTTGGAGATCATCCGCATAGAGGTGGTACGATGAAATTAAGATATTGAGTTTATGAAAATAGCGAAAAGGAGAGGTGAAAGAACGCCGCCTTGAGGCACGCCCGCAGATATATCGCACCAAGATGAGCACACATCATCAATGCATATACGCTGCCGACGCCCATGCAAATAACTGCGAAACCAGTCAGCCACTGCTGGAGAAACGTTTAGAGAGCGTAAGACTCCAAGGAGAATATCGAAATCAACGTTATTAAAAGCGTTGCTGAAATCCAACAAGCAAAGGACAGTTATTTTGCCGTTTTCCATCCCAGAGCGTATGTCGTCAGTTATTTTAACCAACGCGGATACGGTACTGTGGCCTGGACGAAAACCGGACTGAAAGGGATTGAGAAGATTATTTCTGGAAAGGAATGTTCTGAGTTGTTCATGGACAAGTCGTTCAAGGACTTTGGACAGGAAAGGAAGAATGGATATAGGATGGAAATTGGAAAAAGAAGCAGGCTTTGTTTTTTTTGGGAGAGGAGTAACCAGGGCTACCTTCCAAGCAGTTGGAAATAAGCCAGTACGCAGCTTCCGGTATGAAGTACCTCATAGGATTTCCGGTTGACCGTAATTCGAAGTGTTGTCTGAATCGATAAAAAAAAATTAATTCCATTGGAAATTTTAATAAATTAGGTTAAACGGCTGTAACTTTCATTGTGTTGGCTTACAAGTTTGATTTATGTATATCACGGCTCCAAGAGGTTACCGACCTGAGTATTTGATGTTAATATCACCTCCACGCGTTCCTGTGAAAAGACGGTTGACTTTGTTAGGTTAGGTGAAGACGGACAGACGGACAACAAAGTGATCCTATCGTCCGGTATGATGCCTACTCGGTAACAGACGTGTCACATTGTTCCTTATCGAATTATAATAATTCGCGTTTCGTGTGGCTAAGGGCCACTGTCCACTGTTTTGCTATGGGGTCTAAACCGCTCATAGCCAATGAATTACTGGCATTTATTGTATACGCCATCGATACAATGGATGAGGTCAGCATCATCCAAATCTGCAAGTCCAACTTTACGGAGGAGGATGTCAGAAGTGGAAAGGCTCTCTTGTTCCAAACGCTTTGAAAAATCGACCAGATGCCGTCACGCCGAAGAGACGGAGGTAAAAAGAGTCTCCAGGACATCATCACCATCCTGAAGGAGACTGATCCTGACGATGTGCCCGAGTTCGTCGCGAAAGAGCTGCGTAAGCTGCCCCCCGTGACGTTCGACCACGTCGATGTGACCAGGCTGCTGAAAGACATTACATCGTTGAAGGCAAGCTTGGCCGATGTCTTGTTAAAGTTAGAGGTCTCGCAGAACACTATCAGCGAGCTGCAGTCTGAGGTAGCGTTATTACGTAGCGCTGCTTCAGTGGACAGATCGCCCGAGATATCCAAAGTCAACACTTGCCGAGGAGGTGCCCTCCCCGCCTGTGCCCCGCTTCTCCACTCGTGGGACCGACACGTGCACGCGCCCTTTCTCCCCCCGTGAGCGCATACGCCGCCGTTGCCGCCGAAAGTTGTTTGCCCGCTGCGCCCCCGCGGCCAGCATCGATAGCTAAAGCGAAAAAGGGGAAAAGGAAGCAGCGCCAGTGTTGCGAATCTGTTCGCGCCACTGCGCCCGTTCCGGCTTCTTGTGAAAGAAAACCGTGTGATGCTGAAGTTCACTGAGGTAGTGCAGAGAAAAAGGAAGCCCAGCAGCCGAAACCAGCGTGGCGTCGCTTCGACCGGACCTAACTACTTGTTACGCCCGGCCGTGCCTTCGACGTTACTCTACGTGTCTAGGCTTCACTATACCACGAAGGTGGAGGAGATCGTGGAGTATGTGAAGAGGAAGACCAACACCTTGGTGAGGGTCGAGCGGTAGGAGTTGCGTCATAATGATTTTAAATAAGTAAGTTCGTTTTTATAAAATTTCAGTTAAGTATAATCCGTTTAGTCTTAGTATATAAGTATCAAATATACATCCTTCCAAACTTACTCAATTACAATATTATTATGACAATAAATTAACTTATTACTTAAAAAGCTCTACTGTAGGTAGGTAATTAGCAAAACCAGAATAGCTACCATTGAATCAGTATTTCATTAAAACTACGATAAGTAATTCGGGTAATTTTGTCAAATTGAATTCATAATTAATACGTAGGTACTGATTTCAAATGACCTATGCTAAATATTCACACTAAAGATTATGATATTAAATATCTCAACTGTTATTGGTTCTGTGAAGCAGGATATTCCATAAATAATATTTAGTCTCTTTCAAAGCCCCGGAAATTACAAAAGATCACAACTGGGGGATAAAAAAGAAAATTTAAGTGATTTTGTTTCAGAACTCCTCAAATTATTTACTCTTGAAATTCGGTTTTATGTTTTTTGACGATATTAAAATATTTGTTTTCTGCTTCATTTTGTTTAAAATAATAGGATAGTATTTAGTTACAAACGAATTAATAAAAATATTTTTTCTCATTAAACGGGTATAATGTTATTTTTGTGTATTACATTTTCTCAGTCTCTTTTTACTAAAAAACATAACGGGGGTCAAGTCTATTTGACGTTACTAACGAGTCGTGATCGTGACGTCTCCTTTTTCTAGGATTTGGTACCAGCGCCTCTACCATGCGGACAGGGAACAACACAAATCCCATAGAAAAGAGAGACGTCACGACGATTACGTCTCGTTACTATCGTCAAATAGACTCGCCCCCTAAGTTACTAAAAGAAGGGACCTGAACACAAAAAGGATTATTTAAAATTGCGTAGAAACAATTTTACAAGAAAAAACATTAGGGTAAGAGGTCGCGGTCGTTTTGAACAAAAATAAATAGGAGATGTTGTATTTGTACAACTTTTCCACTTTTACAAATCGCTCGAGTTGAGTGCCTAGTCGCCTATTAAATACAGGGAATATTCTTTATGGTCGTTTCTGAGTTAAATTGGTCGTATATATTTTATTTAGTTACTTTTAAACAGCGGCGTTTGAAGTTTTGTTGCTGATTTGTTTTAATTTTTTGTGTGTGTTAGAATATCTGTTCTCATTTGTTTCTGTTCCCTGACTTAGGCGGTTTCCACATTCTGTTGAAATGGTACGTTTTACCTTACTGACTCCTACTGACGTTACATCTACAGTGTAGAGACAATACCCACGCGTTTGTAATTTATTTTTGCTGCAGAAGCGAAATGTCACCAACGCAATATTTCTCGAAGTTTTAGAATTATTTCGCGCCATTGCCTTCCTATACAGCACGGGACCCCTATAGGACGACGGTATTATATCGACTCACGTTCACGAACAATTTCACTGCCTCACTCGCTGTTTGCTCCACCAAGCGGGAAATAACACAAATATTGGGACCCGAATTGATTTCTATTAGAAGTCTAAAGCGTTACCAATATAATGATAAAGTTGGTGAAGTTATTGGTGTGTTGCGTAGGTATCTGAAATAAACTCATATATTATATGTTAACCTACCAACTTCTTCAAATTTGATATCGATTTATTTAATCTTGTTATCAGTTACCTAGGTATGTATATTATAACAATCTTTGATTTGAATAACTAGAAACTTATTTTTGAGTAACGAAATATCACATTTATCAACTTGTATCAATTATTATCGACAAAACGTATTGCTATAAACCAATCAGATATGGGACCGTCATTATTGTGATGCATGATCATCATCCGAATACATCCAGGCGCTCCGTCGCACCCCCTCGGATTAGTCCACTATTCATCGCAGCTAAGCCGCACGATAAAACAATCCGTTTGTAAACTGTCATTGTCCGGGAGCATCGCTAATTTGCTGACAATGTGCGGATTAAGGGGGGAGGGGGGATTCTATACATAGAAGCTGAAGCTCGTTGATAACACGTTACTTTTTTTGGTTTAGCAAATACACGAGGATTTTAATTTAGAGACTATCAATGACACGTCAACATTTTTGAAAAATATGTATTTTTCGTTTAATCGGCAATAATAAATTATAAAATTGACCATATTTATCTGTTTAATTTTAATTCTTAATGGGAAATGAAAGGTCTAATGGCGATATCCCCTAGGTGTAGGTACGTATACATCTCGAAGCTACAAGGATGGGTTTTACTAAATGTAATTGTTGGTTGAGCTAAGTTTAAGTTTCTCTACAATAGGTAATAATAAAGTGTCTCACCGATGTCGCGACGTACTGTGACGCAGTGGAAAACCACTCAGTCTACTGTTTGGGTCTTACCTGAAAACGATAATAAAAGCTCAATAAAAACAACATGGCAAAACGCCACTAAAGTCCAATGGAATCACTGATAGAGTGTCCCATATCATGCATCGGCGACGCTATTTTGGTGTTTTTCCCTTAAAATATCTTCTCGTTACGCATACAGTCATATCTATTTGCCCCGGGGCAGTGAGGGCATCGTATATCAGATAGGCAAAAGCTTTCGATTTCCGCCCGCCCCTTATTATGTGACCTTATTCCGGCTTAGGCGAATATTTGGACGTCATTTTACAGAAAATTGAGTAGGGCAATTGGACGTACACCTTGTATTTTTAGGCATACTTTCCTTATTAAATGTGAAGACATTAGTTTTACCTTTTTCTTTATCATATTTCATACTTCCATCTACCTAGAAAGAAAAGAAAGGGCAAAAAGGCACCGTTTACATATATAAAGAATGTTGGACAATCCACACAACATCATCTAGCCCCAAGGAAGTCATCAACCAGCATCGATTTGACTACCCTCTAGCCCTCTACGTAGTACAAACATTTTTTTCTGCTAAAAAGCTTTTAAGTAATGTCACATTAGAATTCCCCCAGGTTATCACTATAAACAGAAAGCTTGTTTGCTGCTACTCGGTTCTAGAATCCTAGATATTTTTTGTAAACAAAGGAATTAACAAATCAAACAATTATTGAGATAACATATTTTTTGATATATTGTAAATGAAAAAAAATATCCCAAACTTCACACTTGACTTCGTGGCACAATTGGTTAGCGCATCATGTACTGAGGGAGATTTTTTTTTGTAGATATTATTAAATTACATAGAAATTATCCCGAGTGTGAGGGTTTGCGCACTATAATAACAAAAAGCTGGTTTCATCTTAAGCTTTCATTCGTCTGTCGTCCGTTTTCAAAATCGAATTTAAACTGTTTCTCTGAACCAAACCGTTGCTCTTGTGTCATTATGCGTGTTGAACTTTGTATTGTTTATTTTGTGGTAACCAGATGTTACCTTGTGGTTTGCTGATATTATTATCAGGTTTTATTATTATCAGGTTTTGTGAGGTTTTAATTTATTCAACCATTGTTGATATAAAATATCTTGGATCGTAGAACCGAGTATAGATGGATGACCAGCTCGAGTTTCGCTAATGCGAGTGGACAGTGGACAGTGACATACAGATTGTATAATCAATTGAGAACGAATTCATCATGCTGGTGGCACCGGGGGGCTATTAAGATATCGCGGTGCCAAATATTTAGAGGCGCCCTAGTGGCTGGTGCAAAAAATGTATTTTCTAATTGACCGGTTCGGTTTTATTTAATGTAAATAGGTCTCTAAGAATGCTTACTTTAGAAAAACTGATAGCAATAACAGAATACAACACGGTAACAGCAATGTTGAGACTGAAAATAAAAATAAAATTGTTAAAAACTAAAACCCGACTACATAAAAGTCTTAAACAAGCGTTCACCTATTGTCCTTATCATTTTCTTTTGATACTTAGGTAGTCATAGGCCTTTGTTACTCCATTTTTATCTGACGTCGCATAGCCTATAACCACCGGGCTATTAAGACGAATCATACGACACCTCATTTGTTGAAATCGGACCAGTAGTTTCAGCGCTACGAGGGAACATAAAAATCGGCTACATACTTACATATGTAAATAAGGTGTCAAAATCATAACCCTCGTCGTAGTAGGGTAAAAATACAAACCCCAACAACTCACAAATTGAACAAGCGTAGCGAAAAAGGTTCAAATTCGAGTTGGAAGACGGAAGACAGACGAATGAAATGATGAATGAAAGATTTTTTGGGGAATAGATATAGGATATAGACTAAATGTATTTCAGAAATATAAAAAAAAAACGATAGGGTCAGGAAAACCACGAAATGTAGCCAATATAAGCATTTTGATCCCTCGTTTATCAAAACTACATAATAACATTAATTCCTGAGAATAATAAATACTTAGTCCTCCTTAATAAAGCAAATAGTTACAAAGATACGAACGGATAACAACGCTCGCGGGAGAAAAGGAGAGGGGTTTCTAAGGTTTTCTTTTCAAGCAAATGCACATAACTACTTATAGATTATTCAGTAGAAAAAGAAACCTATTTATAAAGCTACAGGTCAGGTAAGACCTGAAGAGAAATATTGCTAGACTAGCTCTAAAGCTCCAACAAAGTACATATTATATTCAAACTGGCACATCAATTCCGCATAAACAAAGTGCTAAAAGAAACAACGCAGTACGTGTTCCGTTATCTTGTTTCACGGCTCATCGCGGGGTGCATACCGTACGAAATATACCGTACACGACGACGTATCGGTATACAGGGTGTCCTATTCCTACATCATCAAAGGAAATAGGTAGGTCTTCAACCTGCCGATGAATGATTTCATTTCCATATCTTGGAAATTAAAGTTGTTTTTCTATTTGATTTTTTTATATTTTCACAGGACATTATTTTAGAAAAAATATAGTTAAAAACTAAAACCCGACTACATAAAAGTCTTAAACAAGCGTTCACCTATTGTCCATAGCAGAGTAGGTATTTTTTACCCGACTACGAGAGGGTTATGATTTTGACACCCTATGTATGTATGTATGTATGTAGCCGATTTTTATGTTCCCTGGTAGCGCTGAAACTACTGGTCCGATTTCAACAAATGAGGTGTCATATGATTTGTCTTAATAGCCCGATGGTTATAGGCTATGTGACGTCAGATAAAAATGGGGGTCTAACGAGATAGCGGGGGTCGCAGAAAGGGTCGAAAATTTCAATGTTAGTAAATATGCTCGTGTGTGGTATCGTTGCAAAGGTCTTTGTTTGTACTTTTCGAAACAGTTTCTCAAACTTTTGTGAGGTTAACGATTCTCAAACTACTAGTAAAAAGGTGGAAAAAAATATATAGTTAAAAACTAAAACCCGACTACACAAAAGTCTTAAACAAGCGTTCACCTATTGTCCATAGCATTTTCTTATGATACTTAGGTAGTCGGAGGCACCCACCCCATTTACCTAGGGTACAATTAGTAGCAAAGGCCTCCGACTACCTAAGTATCAAAAGAAAATGCTATGGACAATAGGTGAACGCTTGTTAAAGACTTTTATGTAGTCGGGTTTTAGTTTTTAACTATATTTTTTTGTGTTATGTCAAGTTCGTTCCTAAAAAATTCACGACCTCATTCCGTCTTAAAGTCAAGTTCCCCTTCACAAAATCTTCGCTAACATGGAAATTAAATCAATGCAGGTAGATGACCCTTACTCCACTTTGTTTGAGAAAATTTAAATGAACATCCTGTAAATCGCACCGTATCGAGTATCCAAGATATTGTATCGACGTCTTCAGCTCGCTGGCGGAGGCAATGTCGTGGACAAAGTACGCAGTTTATAGGAAAATGTAAAACAGTGAGCTTGCTAGTCTCCAGCGAGGACGGACGACTTCATTACGCTGTATGTATACGGATTGTATGCGTTAGGTTTATGTTGTTTGAGGACACAGAGAGATGCAATGATACCCGACCGGGACCACAAAATCAAATTGACCTATTAAACCATTCACTGCCCAGAACCGCAAGTGCGACCCCCAAGGGCGCGTCACTAGTGGACAGCTGCAGCCGTCGACAGTCGACGGGCTACAGTTACCTCTGCCGTTGGCACTTTGCCGCTCGTATGTATAAGCCCTAACGTTAAACTTCTTTATGTGAGTCGTGGATATGGACACTAAAAGTGTGTTTTTCCTAATTCAATGAGGGGGCACATCTTTTTTTTACATCATCATCAGCCTATACACGTCCACAGCTGGACATAAGCCTCCCCTGTACGACGTCACAAATAGCGGTCCTGAGCCGCCTCCATCCATCGACTCCCTGTGACCGCTACGATGTCGTCGGTCCATCCACTTGATAGTCTCCCATGTAGGGGGGGATTTGTCATAATCAACACGCTTAGCAGGGGGTTCGGTGATCGCAGTGTTAGTGTTTAAAAATACTCAGAAGCAAGCTGCTGCCCTTCCCCTGGTAGGTTCCCTTAGTCAGCTCTTACGACATCCACGGGAAGAGTTGGAGGTGTCGATATTCGTACGCCGCGGCCCCACGGCCAATACATAATTAGAACATTTTTACAAACTTTGTGATAGTGAGAACAAAGAAGATTAGCTGTGAAGGTTATTTCCCTTTGTACAAGTCGGTTTAAAGGTGTAATTTACGTGTAATATGGGGCTCGCCTACGAGCAATAGCGAGATAAAAAAGGCATCCATTACATTATCACCTTGGACCTCCGATAACTCAATGACGTCATTTCCGGGCTCCAATATTGCGTTAGTTCCGATTCGATTTCATCCATGCAAAGGAGGTCCATCGCAGGGCCTCTAAATTTTCCAATCGGGATAATACTGTAAGAATGATCTAAATTGAATTCTCGACCCCCGCCCTCCCGACTCACAAGAAAGCGACAGACGGGGAACGATACAATCATTTTACTAAAACTCATTGGAAGACTGATTTTTGAAATTAGTTTCTTTAAGATCTGTGAGATGGTATGACAGCGAATAGCGTCAGAAATAAAAAGGTTTGGTATATTAGGGAATTTATTGAACAATTTCACACTGTTTAGTCAGTTCTGCACTGACTAGTTATACCTACGAGTTTGTTACTTTGATAATAATAAAATTATTTACCTACCTTTTGGATTGTATTCACTGTAACAAGATTTATTCCTCCCTTTCTTTTGCTTCCATTCCCAGATTTCTTAAACTTCGCGTTTAAGAGTAAGGGCTGCATGCGATTCAGTGGATATACGTACCTATATCTCTTTGGTTTCGTATTTTATTAGATTTGGCGATCGCGAGGAGGGAATCACGCGCTTGTCTCTTTTATGTTAGGAATTTATTGGAATTGCTGGCACATCAAAGAATTGTCGCTTTTCGCAAGCATTGATAAGAAGCAGTCGAATATTTATCCGGCACCAGTATCCGAACCAGTAGGAACCAGTGACTAGACTAAGTAAGGTTTTCCATGATCACAAAGTGTATGTAGGTAATTTGCCAACTTCATTTGAAGGTAATAAAATGGCTCGAGGTGGCGGCGGAAGCATTACGAGACGAGACCTACCATAATGTTAACATTTAAGGATTTGTTCGGATAAAAATGTACTTTAATTATCAGATAAATAAAAAAGAACAGTGAAAAGAGGTAGGAAAGTTGACGCCACCACCACTGCCGCACACCACAAAAATTGGTGCATTCAAATATACATAGGCTTTAAGACTTAACATTTAGATATATTATTTTACATTGACTGACTGTATATTATGTGCTAATATGTCATATATATTGCTGATGTTGAGGAAGCAAAACACCACCTGCCTGGGACTAGCTATTGCAGGCAACACGACTGACAAATCAGAACAGGTCTCCTGGATCGCCTGGATCGAGTCACAATCAGTGAGAATACCGTAATCAGTGATCTGATCAGTGCCATCGCGTAATGTTTTTTTTTTTAAATAGACTGGACACACTTTTAAAGTGCACTGACAAGGAGTAAGATGCATTTTATACACACATCAGCTTCGAGCTGCCTATTTTTGGTAGTATGACGGCGTCTATCTAATAGTTTCATCCGAAATCGTTTATAGTTTTTGCATGTTTTGTTGTATTTTAGGAGTACAATTTTAACAAATCAGCCAGGGGTAAACGATAACATTTCCGTTTTGGTATTGTGCGCTAAATAAATATTCATAAATTTTGTCTGAATATTTTTACTTGTACTTGCCTATGTTACAACGTGTAAGCTCGATCAGCCAGACCCGCAATTTCCAAAGAAGCGAGGCGTAAAACGGGAGAAATTCGCAGAAAATAGTTCCGCCTCCCTTTCCGCTGTCATCAGATTATTACATTACAAGGCCCTCTTTGAATATTTCACGGAGCATGTTCTCTCGCTGTGGGCGCTAAATTCTACCTGACTTTTATGATAAATAAACAATGCTGGATATTTTACAAAGCAACAGCTAACCAAGACCTCTGTGACGCAGAAACTTGAGGGTTTCGGGACAAAATATTAATATGATTTTTGTATCTGCAAGAAGACAATAATGTGGGGTCTGGATCTAGGTAATTAATAAGTTTACCAGTCACCTGGTAGCTCTGTTATCTTCGCTAAATGCTAAATGTTGTTGAATAAAAATGTCGAGTGCTATGTATTTATACACCTGTCAGACCTGTTTTTTTCCCCACGGTGGGAGTCAATCCATCTCACATCCATCTCACGTTCAGACGGTCATTGTTCGTGAAATTGTATAGAAGGTAAGCATATTGATTGCAAATCGATCAGCTTATTTTAATTTCAAGTTGCAAATTTTTCTGTAAAGTTTCATTTCGCTTTTAATATTTGGTTCAGATCAATGAAGCCGAACTCATCGGACGAATCAAATTGGCGCTAATCGGCTCAGCCAATCGACCGGCGATCAAGCGCCGCTGGCTGACGGGATTATCAGCTTAACGTCAGTTACTTTATGGACCAGATGCAGATATTAGTTAAAGAGAAACGGGTTATTAAAAGAATCAAAGAGTACTATAATGCCGACTTAAACTTTATCCAGAGTAAAGTTACTCGCATCGGTCCATAATAAAACCTTTTCCCGAGGTTTCAGTTCAGACATCGTGCCAGCCAGTGCAGCGCTGACAAAATGTCTACAAGTAAAATCAATGAAGCTATCGTGTTTGGTATTTCTATGAAATCTAGGTCAAAATCATTGTCTGTCCACGAAATTCTGTTTTTGAATTCAGGATTTCCACAATTTCTTAACAAAGTTTATAGTACATTTTCCTCCCGCCACAAGATCATAAAAAGCAAATTCTCTAGCATCAGACGAGATGAGGAAAACGCGAGAAAATACGTGAGAGATAAAAACAAAACGTAGTGCGTGGACGTGAGACACGGAACTCGTAATTATCCGTTTTTGTGGCGTGTTCCACGTGGTAATGAAGGGAAGTGATTTTCACGAACAAGGAATTGCGGGTTGTAAATTTGTTTCACATTATTTCAGTGGTTTTCTTAATTAAAGTAATTTAATCAACACGGCACAGTTTGAAGGGTGTAAGTAGCAAATAATGTCAAAAATTGTTACAAAGATTCTGAATACTTTTGTCCTTTCACCTTGGTTTCATGTAGGTAATATTATATACCGATCTCAGTTTGACTATAATTAACTATGCATGATCAACAGGTCAAATTGTGACTTTGTCTTCAATCACAACCTAGTACTAGTATGTAACAAAATGATTTGTTAAAATAAATGTTACGCGCGACGGGGCTACAAAGCCAATAGGCCATAGTTCGAGGCGGCGCGGCGCGATGCAGGGGACGACGAGTGCAACCTAATGCTCCATGACCTCATCTCTGAAAAGGAGGCTGACCTGACCAGAGAGGCTGCTTGACAAGCATTTTGAATGGAGATCGTTTCCTTATGTCTTGAAAATGGAATAAACTGTCACTCATGTATTTTTCAGAAAAATTTAAGAATATTCAAACTGTTCATGAAATAGCTTTATTATTTTACATAAACATTAACGTTAACCCAAAACCGTAGAACGTAAGTTAACGTAACGCATATTGTAACGCCGGAAATGCGGCTGAGTTTGTGCGGACGTCGTTAAAGCGCTCGTAAATTAAGGACAATGCAATAAACATTTTATTTCCTTCGAAGCCTTCGCTCGGTTTACTGTCATTTAATTGAAATTAATTTGAGAGACATGATAGCTTTGCTTTTTGTGTGGTTGCGAATGAAATACAATGTAGCTATAGCGCAGATTTATTTAAAATATGTCATAATATTCTAGTCTAAGCACTATTTGCCATCGTCAATGGAAAATGTCTTTGTCACTCATGCACAACTAAAAAAACTAGAATAAGCAAATAGTTTTGGTAAAATAAGCCCTATAAAAATAAGTGGTTTTTTTATGATAATATCTGGCCTTTTGGTTAATTATATTATATTTTTAATGTTTTGTGTAGGTACCTTAGTTTTATGCAACATAGCTCGATGTTTCCAATGTTTCCATACCCGATTAGAATCTAATGATTCGTGAAGACGTACACCAACATCGCATGTCTACATCCATCGTAAAAATTGTAACTATGTAAATATTCTAACCTTTTCATAATAAAACCTTTGTAATTGGAATAAAATAAACAAATTAATCTTTGCTATTAAATTGGGATATTCTATCCAAGATCATAAATAAATAATGCTGACTAAAGATTGTTCAATTACACCTATTATTAAATATTACTGTGATCAGGTATCCATCTAACATTCATATAAATTTTGTTTAAATACGAATTATAGATGGATGCATGGGTTGATGTTTGATACTAATTCTTCACGCCAAAACTACTGAACAGATTGGTTTGTGTAAGTAGGTACATAATATCTGTAAGTTAATTCTAACCTCGGAAACAATGCTCGCAAAGCTGCTGGCAATAACTACTTGTTCTTGGACTAGAACTGTATCTATGTGATATCATTAGTTTTGATAAGAAGCAAAGCAGAAGGATTATTAAGATAACAATTTTCAGGTAGCACAGATCTCATCAAATTGTAACACCTTACCTACCTAGGAAATATGTATAGTGTGAAACAAACTTACAACAAAGGAAGAAAATTCGAGAGAAAACGGATTGTGTGATACTAAGCTAAAAGAACCATAACTGAATATATACATATGTAGGTACTGAATATTAAGATTTAAAAAATATGTTTCTTAAATTCGTAATTTCACCCTTATTGTTACTATCAAAAGGTGTACAATTTTTGCAAAAGAAAGCTCTGTACAATGGCAAAAATCTTTCGCAATTTTAGCGACTAAGTGCAAGAATGAACTTTTTATAAACAACGTAAAGTGCAAAATAGGGGTTAAAGGAAAAGTGGTTTAATGCAGCGCTTATCAGCGGGTGCTTGGGTTCAAGCATTCTCGCTAATTATCGGGAAGAACTGTAGAGGGCATAGATGAGGTATGGAACAGAAAAGTCTCTGAAAATCTGGTAATTTTATGAGTGGAACTCGTGAGGAATATCGCGTTGAACATGTTGGAGCTATTCAATAATTTAGGAATTATAAAAAGGTTAAATCGATAAAATTTAAAAAAAAATTATAGTATTTCAATTTTAAGTTTGGTTAGAATGCTACCCATCTTTTAAAATGGATTAATTAATCTATCATTGGATCTCTTATGTAATTTAGAGACTTTTCACAACCCAGACTTTAGTACTTTCTTTGTAGATGTCATGTCAGTCCCTACCCTGTTAATTTAACATGTTGTCAATCAACCCTACCGTCTGAACCTGCCTATTCTTCAGCCACCTGTAATACAATCTTTGTCGTTATCCGCGCTAACGAAGCGAGGTGTTTTTGAACCGAGGGGTGGGGGGCAGTGGGGGGCAGATGGTAATTAAATACGGTTATCTTCAGGTGTGGCTCGGTCTAGCCACTGAAAAACAATACCGGATACTAGTGTGCATTCTAAAGTTAGCAGACCATTATGAATAAGGGGGTTAGAGTATTGCTAGTTAGATGCGTTTTGAATAACAGTTTCTCTTACGTCCAGTTTGCTCGGTCTAATGTATGTAGATGCTGTGTATTATCAAATAGTTTAGACTACATTAAGCCATCTTAATGTAGTCTAAACTATTTGATGGGATTATGGATAGGGAGGGGAAATAGCAAATTTTTGATGTATTCATTTATTATCTTTCATATTCTTTTGTAAAGAAATATTGTCCAATATAATATATTAACAGATATTATCTGTCCAGCTACGAGTGCAGAACAGGCCTAATTAGTACGTTATCTCAGCAGGTGCCGCTAATTCCTACGGGACAGCGGACAGGGAGGCTGCAGTACCGCAACGCAAGTAAGGACTCATGAAGGAAACATAATATTCATTTAGGTACCTACATGGAAGTAAAGTGAACATTGGAACAACTGAAGAGTTACGTTAGCTAAACCAAAGAGAAAATAGCTTAGCCACATCCTACTAATATTATAAATGTCAAAGATTGTATGGATGGATGTGTGGATGTATGGATGTATGGATATTTGTTACTCTTTCACGCAAAAACTACTGAACCGATTAGGCTGAAATTTGGTATGGGTATAGTTTGGGACTTGGAATAACAGATAGGCTATTTTTTATTCCGATAAAACGCGGGCGAAGGCGCGGGCAGCAGCTAGTTATCAAAATAGGGCTCAAGATTGCAATGTGTGAAGGGCAGCCTTTTCCTCGGAGTGGCGCCGGGAGGACAATATTTCATGAAAAATTACATTATTGAGTTTTACATTAATATTCATACTCATTAATTCGCCGTAGGAGCACCGCGCACACTTGGATAACTCAATTTACAATATATAGTTCACAATACATGTGCTTCATATTATGCTTACTTCAAAGCCATAAAACACAATTAATCACTGTTTCAATTCAATTTTAGAAATACTTTACTAATAATGAAAAAATTTAACAGAATAGGTCACGCGTTCAATTCTTCTCCAAGAAGTTGCTATTCTGTAATCCTACAATCAAAGAACATGGCTCCATTCCAAGTGAAAAATTCGAGATTCCTAAATAAAAAACAACAATTTTCTGCAAATTTCATTTATCTCGAAATAAAGAAGACCAGACTTTTGCAGACGATTTAAAGCCAGGTGGTGGAATTATGAAGAGCATCTTTTAAATTTGATTAAGGTTAGTACTTTAAACTAGAAAAATTACTCAGACTGAAATGAGATTTTGTAGCAATTTTAAGTAATAACTGGAATAAATCCCACCGCGATGATATTGAAGTTTTCTAAGTAAATTGAATTGACCCTGTCCAATTTGCTGAAAAAACTTCAATATAATCCTGCAGATTGTGGTGTATGAATGCAAATCTTTTATAAGATAGACTATGTTTTTTATTAATTTTCTTTTCGCCTGGTAAAATATACATATTTCTTTGCAATAAATATACATATTTATTTGCTTAAGGAGGTCTTCTTGAGAAGTATCTTCAGAAGTATTTATTGTAAGTACTACAATCTTTCATGATAGTGGTTATTTAAAATATAATGAATTTTAAATTAGATATGAGATAGTAATTCTTATTCCAGCGCGTCTCAATAACTTTGTTTCAGTTTTTACATGAAAATATCAGAATTGTCTGATGTTTTTTCCTATAAAACTTATTAATTTAGGTACTGCAATCAGGTTTGACCCGCTCGTTTCTCCCAAAAAATACTCCACCGCCACGACTACGCCACCGAAGATCAGTACGCGTGTATCTCCTCGTTGCATACGTAATGCCGCTTGTTCTGCTCTGTATGCCGGCGGCGGGCGGATTACGACCATTCTGCGCTTATGAGGCCGAGGCTTACTGTCGTAGGCGGCGTAGTACTACGTAGACAATTTTCACTCAGCTAACTGAGATAAAGATCTTCTGTTCGGTCAAAACCCAACGATGGATAAAATCTAGCTCATAATTATCTCCCAAAAACTACGCCACCTCCAACGATGCTACGCCACCAACGATTTATTTATTTATTGAACATTTTATTGCACTGTCAACCAAAACAGATTCGATGAACAAACGCGGCTCGGTAATATTATTTGTGGCGTCGTTTTTTCGGCCCATTTCAGCAGTGGACGTACATGGCGGGATTGATGATGAACCAAAACAGAGGCTCTCAGCGGGTTTAACCCTCTGTGAGCGCAAGCTTGTGTTGTGGTTGTGAGTACTATAGATAACTGATATCCTATCCTACTATGTATTACTCTTTCACGCACAAAAACTACTGAACTGATTAGGCTGAAATTTGTTTGGGACCTGGAATAAAAAATAGCTAGGCTATTTTTTATCCCGATAAAACGCGGGTGAAGGCGCGGGCAGCAGCTAGTACTTAAAACATTATACTACTGAAACTACCATGATATATAGATAGATGGATAACATAGATAAAAATATTTATTATGCATAGATAATGCCCTGAACAAATATCTGCAGATCGTACAAACATTTGTCCCGAGACGGGAGTCGAACCCGGAACCTCCTGCGTCGCAGACAGATGGACCCCACTGCGCCACAGAGGTGGAAAAATCCTGTCTCTTCTGTTAGTTGACACAGTGGAGTCAATCTTGTCTCATTAAAACTTAACGTGGTTTCTTAGATAATAAAGTCTAAATAATAAGAACAGACGCAATGAGATTTACTCTGATAACAAGTGTCATCAAATTTTCAATCTAAACCCCGAGCGCTAAAGTCCATTTCTGTATACATTCAAAACACACTGACATTGCCTACAGGGGTTACAACACAAATACGGTCGAGGAATGTCAAATAATAACGTTAGGTTCACATTAAGGGCACGTACATTAACTTATGCAGAGTTTAGGGACAACCCTTTACTTAAAGTAAAAACATTTCCTTTAGAAATGAAAATGATCAACCATTTTACCTCTCGTCAACTTTTTAACGTTAGACTTAAGGTCGAACATCATGTACCTCCATAACAGGTACCTGTTATGGAGGTACATGATCGTCATCCGCAACTCGACTTCACCCACTCGAGTTGAGACCTCCGATTCAAAACTCATTGACAGTATTTCATTTATTTCTACCGTAGGCATATGCACCGCATTGCATATGCACCGCATTGCATACCGACTTGATGTCGTTAATTTCTAAATTTAAATATGACTATTACATTAATTGTGTTAGTATTAATAACAAGATATAATTACAAACGGAAAAGGAAGCACCATAAGGGATTGTATACAGAAATATAACAAACGGACAGTCAAATATTAAGTACACTAAATTAAAACTTTTTAGTCTAGTATTTATAAAACGAATATGTACCATGTACAAAGTATGTACTGAGGTATGTACACTACATAGTGTTAGAATCAGAATCAATAACTTTATTTCTTTACGCTTACAAAATAAGCACTTAGACAAGTAAAATTTTATACTATAAACATAGTTCAAATTGTCAAATAAGAAATAAGGTGTTATTGATATTCTCTTCACTTCAATTTTTTGTCCACTTGTGGAAGAAGTGAAAAAGAATGTTGCTCATAGATGTTGCTCATAGTTTTAGCCTTAACCACTCAAATAAAACGAATGAATTTTAGATTGCGATAATAATTGAATTAAGTAAACAGAGGACTAGAAGCCACTAACAGCATCAAAGTATCGTCACACCACTCCGAGATGTCAGCGGAGGCCCCAGTCTTTACTTATTCACAACTATAATAAGTATATCACTGAACTATAGAGGAATCATAATTAGCTATAAATAATAATTGTATGAACACGAAAATAATAAAATATCAATAAAAACAACATACCTAATAAGGATGGTGTTCAATTGTTTATTAATATAATGACTATTTTCCTATTTTCTAGTTATTTGAGACAAAAATACGTAGAAATACTGACGCACAATGTCACTCATTTTATTTTATACCTTATCGATTATTTGGTATGAAAAAAACGCACCCTTAATTTATTTGTGTTGTGCTTTATTTTAATAAAGCACAACACACACACAGACAGGACAAATAATAATAGTACCTAGTTACCTACCTAGCTACCTAGTGTCTATATGCTACGCGCCGTAGCAATCTTCAATGTGGGAACAGAATAAAAGTTTCTGTGTTTCTAACGATTTCATCGGATACGAGCTTTGAAAATAAGACAATGCTGTTGCCTTATTGAAAACATCAGCTTTAAAGGGAATTGAAAACAGATTCTTTTATATAAGATTTATGAAACTTAATGATCCAATAACATCTTGAGATATGTACATACATATATCTTGATAAAAGTTTATTTAGTTATCTTCTCTTTGAACCGTTCAATATTATACTATGAATATGAAAAATGCTTTTCTACTTGTAGATATATTGAACTCTAAAATGTAAGGTATCTGAACCAACGCAACGTTACGCCTACGCCTCTAGGGATGCACAACATCCCTACTACCACTTAATTTGTTCTATTAATGATTCAGACCAGATAACCTCCCTATTGCCGGTAATTACTGGGGGAGGTACTACACAAACGGGGGTCTGTAATGTATTGTGTGTACATTATGTGAGAATTAAAACATGACAGAGAATAGCTGATCAAACTACTTTTTTTACTTCTTGCAAGATGTTACCGCTTTGTTTACCAACGAAATATTCGTTGGTAAATATATGTAGGTGCTCAATTATTATTTTGATTATCTATATTAATAATTTAACGAACCGTCATTTCACAATGTCAAGCTAGCGACACATAGAACGGACCGATCGTGGACATGACGACTGCAGTGAGAGAAAGTCCTCCTGCCATGCAGGAGGTTGCGGTTTCGATTCTCGTCGCAGGACAATGGTTTGTACGATCTGCAGATATGTATTTGTTCCGGGTGTGGGTATTTTCTATGAATGCGAAAAATTATCTAGATACTTATTTTATATAAATATAATCATCGGCACAATGTAAATCGAGCTTGCGATGTCGCTGCATCGCAAGCTCAACTTACATTCGGACTACATGATACTAAGTGGATTGTCCAGCATTATTAATTTTATTCATTAACAATGACATCTCAAACAAATGTCGTTCTATAATAGAACACCGCTGTTAGACCTCCAGCTGTACATCATGGGGACAGTCTGCACTCGATCAAGTTGCGACACTCAGCAACAAGATAAGGACAGCTATCCACAGATAACTCAATCTAGCCATCATTAATCTACCTTCACACAGCAATTTAGATAAACGTTGAATATGCTAAACCACTTTTGATATGAATTTTAATAGCGCAGCACTGAAGTATTGCAATATTGTAATGCAACTGTCAGAATTTTATCAGTGATTTATAGGATTTATGATGAGAGACAGTTTTTGATAACGTTTCGAATGATAGGAGCTGGGAAGCGAGACATGGGATTGGTTGCCAATAGGGAAATTGTCAGGGTTCTAAAAAGATATCTTTTTGATTAAAATTATATTTGTACGTTTGTATTTTTAAAGTACAAAATACCTTCACTTTTGCACAAACAACGGTCTTAATAAAAATAGATGTTCAAGAGGTATTTTGATCTGTAAATTGGTTTTAGCTATTTTAAGACAACCTTGTGGGCAGCTCTTCTAATTTTATCAAAGCTAATTTTATCTCGTTTATAAAAATAATAGCTTTATTCTATATGTACCTATCAGGGTTCAAGTTAAGAGTAGGTAGGTGTTTGTTACAGGAAAATGGTCTGTAAACATTACCCTCGGATGAAAGTGATAAAACTAATAATGCTAAGGCAGCACTCACGCAGAAAGGTCTGTGGATGCTCACCAGCTAATATTCCAAATGCACAGAAGTGAGGTTATTTTCCGGGTGGCTCAACTGCCGTTGATCGCAGGAAGCAGCACTTTACATTTACTTTTATTCTAGAACATTTACTTGAGATAGTTGGTTTTAATATAATGACCTCATTCAAAGTTCGAAAAATTACTTAGGAATTTTCAAAATTATTTACGCATATCTACAGG
Source organism: Eupithecia insigniata (assembly GCA_947859395.1). Taxonomy (NCBI): domain Eukaryota; kingdom Metazoa; phylum Arthropoda; class Insecta; order Lepidoptera; family Geometridae; genus Eupithecia; species Eupithecia insigniata. The sequence continues at coordinate 15,356,157 of OX402004.1, read as the reverse complement.
CTGTTTTAGGCCTGAAGTAGGCTCTTTTTTATCTCATAAATCAGCTCCCATGGGATAAATATAACCTCCAAACGTTTTCATAGAAAGAAACGTGAACGAAACGCGTGCGAACCCGCGGGCATAAACTAGTGAAATTATAATCCCGTACAGTAAATAAATGTATTTTTTTTATTTTATTGTTAAATAAGTTACTGCAACAATAATATAATAAGTTAATATACTTAATAACTAATTAAATATTTTGAAAGAAAAAGTAATTCGGGAAATCAAAAGTTTATTCCAAAAAAAATGTCCTCTGTTCATTTGATCATGTTTGGCATATAGCTGTGAATTGTTAATGCACCAGAGGTTTCTAAAAGCAATAGTCTCAAACAAAATATCATAGCAAACAATATAGAGATGAGGCTAACGCTGGAGTTCAACTTTCCTCCTTCGGGAGTTATCGCCAGCTTTTCAATTTCACGTATTAGAGTTAAGTGAGGCCTCAGTAACTGTATGAACATACCGACTCCCCCGGGACTCGAGTAGAACATTGACTAAGACCCTCGACTGTTTGATACGTCATAAAAATAAGCACTGTATCGTCCTTGTATCTAGGTAATGGTGGAGCAATTTTAATGAGATATTTCTAATTTAAGTAATTTTAATTTAGTATAACACATAATATTTACATAAATCCACTCATACCAGGTCTGAATCATATCTCGGAAGCGTCAAAGTTTATGGTCAAAATAAAAGATGGTTTTCCGTTTGACCACCATCGCTTTATTCAAGATGTGGCCTAAGAGCATGCTTTCCCAATGGCAAATTATAAATCATTCGATTACTTTTATTGTTTGCAGACGTACCCGTATTAGCTATCTGCATTAGCAGTTTAGCATTCAAAATTATAACCAAATAAATTAATAATTTTAAATAATAATTATTTTGTCATTCGACCAAATATGGGTCAGCCATACATTATGTTAACTATAGCTTATTAATTGAATAAAACTTATATGTCTAGTAATTTCACTTTGAGCGGGAAACAAGGAGGAATAAAAACGTATGCTTGTTTCATTTTATAATTGAATATCTGTTGAAACCTTGTTATTAACCAAAGTACACTTGTTTTATAATTATGAAACAAATTTATAATATCTTACACAATATGCAGCAATTTCCGTCCAAAATTCAGGCTGAGAGCTGAAATCTCCACGGTTATTACAGGCAATCGAATAAAGTGGAGTGGTAACGGCCCTGGCTGCCACCGCCCGCGCTCGCGTCCACCTGTTACCTGCGACCGACCGCCGCGCCGGCTCGCCTGGGGACCGATGACCGACGGGCTCGTGTATTACCGTTTACATTTGCCACAGGCAATTTACTGATTATTATTATCATCTCTAGTAACTTCAAGTTCCGTACGCAAAACTGAACTCCACGTGCTTGGAGTAGAGACAAGAATAAAATGAAGATAGAATCGCAAATCGAAAGGAACTCACATTGAATTTTGTGTAAAAATCACATGAAATCTAATAAAGTACTTCGGAATTATTTATCTGTTAGCAGATAATAAAAAAATCGAGTAGGTATACGGGGTACTAGCGAGAGACAGTTCCGAACCGAGATGACTGAAAAGTCGTGTATCGGAGACCAAGTACTCTACCACTTTAGGTCAGTAAGCCAATGAGTATTTATTTTTTGACTATAAATTTTGTCATAATGTAATAGGATAGGAGTCATATTTTATAAATTAACGACATCAAGTGTATATTAAGAAATACCTACGGTGGAAATAAATTAATTGAATTGAATTTGAGTGGACATATACATGAAGTTTTCAAAACAGATTTGTACTGAAGAATTTTATTGACAAAGAAAATAACAATCAAATAATATAAAGAAATTAAACTAGTATTTACAATTGAAACAATTGAGCTAACTGCAGACTGTTGCAAACAATCTACAGATAGCTCAACTGGTCCATATCAATACCAGTCGGAAGCGTCCCCAAGACGCTGGCTGCATTGCCCCGCTGTATGGCAATGCTAATGCGCTGCGCCAGATACTCACCAGCTCTCGGGTCACGCGTCGCTTCGACCAATTTTTGTACAAACTTCGAAAAGTTTTAACATTTTAAATGTTACAATTAAAAATATGTTTAGATCATCAGACGGGCACGTAAAGTACCTATTGTGAGAAAACAGTCTCTTAGAACTAAAATGAAAACCTACTAATATTATAAATATCAAAGTTTGGATGTATGGATGTATGGATATTTGTTACCGTTTCACGCAAAAACTACTGAACTGATCAGACTGAAATTTATGGTATGCGTATAGTTTGGGACCTGAAATAACATATAGGCTAATTTTTATCCCGAAAAAACGCGGGCGAAGGCGCGGGCAGCAGCCAGTACAAATATAAAGTTATCACATGAAAAACCCTAGCGATCGACCAAAGCTCAACCAAAGCTTATCATGTTAAACTTGTACTTGTATGAGAATGAGGCTCACATGCTCATATTGCTCGTGTCCCAGCAGGCTTCACTAATTTAATGTACAAATTGGCTTCCCTTACACGCTACAGTTGGACACACTCGCAGGCCTCGGGGGACCTGAGCCTCGGGTAGGATATTGAAATCTTGATAATCTTACGTAATAGAGCGAAAACTATATAGGCTAATGAGGGTCGGGGAGATGTATATCATTGTTACGGACGTGGGTATTACTTGACAGCTAAATAAATGGGTTAATATAATTCTAGAACGAATCTTATCGCTATCTAAACGCCTTTCGTGGTGCAGTTAAGCGACAGAATACATATATTTCAATGCATTGTCATTCGAAATTATCTCGATCTACTCCGACACTAAGGTACGTATACAATAGACGATCTATAAACAAAAGAAGTAGACAGTTATGTTCTCGAATTATCTATATCCGATCTAGAATGTAAGGCTGCTGCGACCAGTGCCTTGTACGGCAACACGGAACAAAAATAGACTAAATAGATTTATTTACACAAAACAGACTTTGGCGGATGTCTTCGTGTAGGCTAAGTTAACGAGTGGAATTTTGCTGACACTCGGTTTTTTAATGACAAGTTTGTTTGCTAGTTCCGCTTTATTTTTAATTTAATAGGTGTCAATTAGTATTTCATTTAAAATAGATAGTATACAAATCTCCTACTTGAGTTCCTTATTACAGAATTCAGGAAGTTTCGCATAATATTTCAAGGAAAGATAATAGATGCGAAGTGAGTCGTAAACACGAAACAAAGGGTGAATACAAACTGACAACAATGTGTAGTGAAGTGCTCCCAGGCGACTGCAAACGACGCGACGTTTCGACACGATAACGTTGTTAACTTGCAATTATTATTAACATACCTATAACCTATGTGGTGGGTTGGACGAATAGCTAACTGGCTGAGTTGCAGCTTTACAGGTTCAATTCTGCATCCGGGTATCCGGTGCCGTGGGGCCGCGGCGTACGAATATCGACCCCTCCAACTCAACCCGTGGATGTCGTATAGAGCCGACTAAGGGAGTATTTTTCAACGCCAACACTGCGATCACCAATCCGCCTGCCAAGCGTGGTGATTATTGCAAAACCCCCTCTACATGGGAGACCATCTACTCGATGGACCGACGACATGGTAGCGGTCGCGGGGAGTCGATGGATGGAGGCGGCTCAGGACCGCTATTAGTGACGTCATATGGGGGAAGCCCTATGTCCAGCAGTGGACGTGTATGGGCTTATACGATGATGATAGATAGATAGATAGATAACTCTTTATTGTACCACACAAACACAAAATACAATACAACAAGGAAATGCTAACAAACAAAGAAGTACAAAGGGCGGCCTTATCGCTTTCTTCTAAAACTAAATGTCGCTAAAACCAAACTAATGACATTTGCTCTTATTAATAAATTGCAACCTTCCACTGACTTTCGCATCACTGCCCACACGGACTCTACCCCACCTAGCCTGTGTGCTCAATGCTGTTGTGATTGTCCTAAGCTGCAAAGAACATCTCTAATACGTTACCTAGGTGTAACGATCGACTCCCGGTTATCTTTTGATCAACATATCTCATCGCTTGTGGGTAGAGTTAGAAAACTGATAGCCGTTTTCAGAAACATTCGCCATATCACAGACAAACAGACCATTCGCACTGTTTATTTTTCTCTTTGCCAAAGCCTACTTACGTATTGCATTGAATCTTGGGGTGGGGCCCCTAAAACCCTACTGCTCCCACTGGAAAGAGCACAGCGTGCTGTGCTTAAAGTAAGTAATTTCTTGCCCTATCGATTTCCTACTGACGCACTCTACAAAGAGGCTAACGTTTTAACAGTGCGTCAATTATTTATATTGAGACTTCTAGTGAGACAGCATAGATTATGTCCAGCAGAGAGGGCTAGACGGCGTGCTTACAAAGTTTTTGATGGCCTACAATGTTCCACAGCTTTCCTCCAGCGTTTTCCATGTTTTCTAGGAAGTTATTTATATAATAAGCTATCCAAAGAGGAACGTTTACGAGACCAAAGCTACTACCAACTAAAAGCTAACATCTCTGAAATTCTTAAAAACCATTCGTATGACAGTACCGAGGACTTGCTGATTGTTATGAAATAACGTAAATATTATAAATTTTCGCATAATTTGTATTAATTTTTAGACTTTTAATTTATTTTAAGTTTTAGTTATCTAATATTATTTTAAGATTGTACATTTCACTCAAATTAATCTATCAGTCAATTTCAATTCAATTTATTACATTTAAATTCAATTTATAGCGTCAATTTTAATTCCATTTATTTGTGTGTAAGAAGGGATAAGATTTTGGACTGATTTTTATTTTATTTATAAATAACTACTTTTATGATTGGAATGAATATAAAATGCATGCATAATCTTTTGTAAATCTTTTAAACAAATATTTATAGCAGGATTCGAGTAATATATGTATAGGTTTAAAATTTTATATACTTTTTTATGTGTTATATTCCATCATTAAAGACGTCATCATTGGAATTATTATTATGTAACATCGTAGGGGAGCACAGCTGCCTATATTACAGACTTTTCAGTCTAGTTTAGGCGGTTGAGGCCAACTCTTTTTTGGACAATAATTTTATAAGTGTCATAATACTTTTCATATGTCAGACAAATTAATGTGATGTGTTTTCGTATGATTCTTTTTGCCAATAAACTATTCTATTCTATTCTATTTAAGCGATCTCTTCCAGGCAACCTTGGGATGGACTGGACATAAAAGAACAATATAGACGGTGGTGTTTAAGTTTAACGAATTATAAATATAATATAATGATACCTACACAACGTAATATATATCTACTTAATACACATATACCTACTTAATACATATAAACTTACATACATGATTAGCCTAATTAAAAAAATATTTTTTTTTACTGTTAGTATGTATGAAAAAAAAAAACGTAGTAAAAACCGTAGTAGGTATAAATAACTATAATTGTTCTATAGGTATTCAGTTTATACCTTTATGATTTTTACAGATGTACCTATCAGAAATATTTCACATTGTCTGCTATCAAGGTATGTCATAAATCTACATTTTGGTAACTTTTAAACCAGGATTAATAACCAAATAAACGTCGTCCATTCGTGATTTTTCCATTCGCTTAACACAACACAGTCCATTCGTATTTGCATCGGCCGCAGATAAATCCAATGCAAATAAGTGATATAAAATCAGGGCCCGCCTGCCCCGCTGTCCCCGCGTCGCGTTCATTGTCGCATTCGCGTTGTTACATTTTTAACGCGCGCCATGTTTAGGGGAGGGTCGGGTTGATAGAATGGCGTTTTTGCGGTTTTTGGTTATGGAGCCTTAGGGTCTGCCACATATTGTGAAGACTGAAGGTATCACATACTATTATAATAACTGAATTTAGAAGAGTCCCAATCCTTCTGGACATCTCTCGAACCAAACCCTTCCTAATGTTATAAAGATAATTGAATGTGATCAAATGTTAGCTTAATTACAAGTAGTAGTGTTTTAAGTATTGGTTTTTACCGATTATGTATATATACATATGTATGTTTGTACGTGTGCAATAATGTGACTATTGTTATGTAAATACTGAAATAACTATAGTTTTGTTAGGTAACCTGATTGATAATTACTTTATCGTAATGCTGTCCCGCATGACAGATGACGTCATTATTAATGTTAATCCTATTTTATAAGTACGCAGTTTATATTGTACAGATATTTTTTTTAGTAAAAGTACGCTGGTAAACGTCTGATGTTTAACGGCGGCGGCGGCGTTGTTTTACCGATAGGTATATTTTAACCGGTGACTGTCCGGGTGCATGTTGGTCCCGGTAAATCAGGGCCGGGATCCAAACGCGCACGTGCCGCGTTATTTATGGCGACAAATATTGTAGCGCTTAATGCGCATTAATGTATCGGGCGAAATGCACGGTCAAGTGGGCTGGAGACTGGACGGGCGATATCACTACTGGTGGTTTTAATGAATTACTTGTTTTATTGAGTTGGAATCCCATCATGTGGGAACGAATAAAAAAGGGTGAAGGTGAATGAAATATTAAGAATTGAAAAAAAAAATAGGTATTATGCAATTTAAAGCATGTAATTAGATGTAAGTACTAACCGTATTTAGTAGAATTATTGTTTGAAAATGTTATCAAAAAACCTTATTTTTAATTAAAAAAGATGGAAGCAACTGATCGTAATACTCATAGCTTGAGCGTCATGGCTTGATAGTGTGTACAGGACATTAATCGGCACGTTTCGGATATAAATGAGATTTCCACATAAAGTTATAAAATTCTGCAATCTATCGATGTTTCCTCAGGGGTGGGCGTGGGACGTGGAGTGTTATGAACGCGTGCTATTTATTATGTTGTTTTAAAGCTATAAGCACCTGGTCAACGAGAGAATTCATTTCGACAATTATTTACGGATGATGGCTTTTTAGGTAGCTAAATCAGTATTGAATTCAAATAAAGCTTGATTTATTTATGCTTGATTATAGCTAATGTAGGCTTTAAAGCTTATTTTGTTTATTATTGTTACCGTACAACATATGAAGAAAATCACCGATTGACACTTTAATATTTTTACGTAGACAAAAGAATAATATGAAATGTTAAGCTTATAAGTTATTTTTGTAGCGCCTTTATAGCTATGACCTTCCGTAAGTACAGACACAGACATTTTTATTGCAAACTTTTTAAGATCACTATCCTCATAAACTGGATAAAGACTATAAACGCCAACATTCCCACAATATACGTCGTAGGGCACATTATTATAGGTTGTGATGGCCCACCGAGGGCACCATTCAAAACTTTTATAAACATTGCCCACGCGAGCATTCAATAACTTTGCCCAAGTGTCTCTATCAAGCCTACGCACGCCTCGACTTAACGGGTTAGGGTGGATCCACACGAGTTACTTCGATATTAATATTAATACCTACATACCCTTATTACCTCTTCACATAACTAAGCAAAGTTAAACACTAACATTTGGAACGAGAAAACTGGATATAGTTTATAATCTGATATTTTTTATGAGCTAGTCGAGAAATCCCTGAAGAGAGCAAAAGCTACTTCTCTAGGGGAAATTGGGATAGTTACCCAGGATAGCGCCCTGTGGCGATCGTGGCGTAAGACTCAGGAAACCTACCAGAGGCAGGTCAGCGATCACTTGTCCTGATCCAGAACAGTCGAGAATCGAAACCCTTTGGCTACATAAGTTTTGAACTTTTGAATAAAATGGCGTGTGTACCGTAATGTATGTATGGCTTTAGGACTTTTATCATCAAAACACAAACCTACCGAACACTAATTGAATGACACACTGAGCCTCAGATTACGCAATAAAGTAGATAAGCGCTGCGATTGTCTCGAAAGCCCTCAAAGGGTAATAAACTCAGCTTTACCAACTAACTGCTACTTATCTGGAACTTTACGAAGTTGCCGTTTTACACGAATTTAATCGTGGATTATGAGTTATTTCTGTGTGCGAAATGTGACTAGAATAGATTTTTGCAAGAGGGTTTTTCTAGTATTTTAGTCATTTATCTGATAAAAAAAGAAAATTAAAGTCAAGGATTTGTTTTCATATCTCTGGCAAAATAAGCTAAGACCAGTTTGCTTTTTTGTTTTAATAGTCTCAACTCTACTCACACTTAACAGGTTAATTCCTCCTCCACTCACCAGTGTGCGGTTCGTTCGATGGGGAACTGACCCTCAATGTTTCTTCATTGTGGTATTAAGAGATCATAAAGTCGAACTGATTAGAAGAACGATTAAAAGTTTCGAGCGCGCTTCTAAACTCGAATATATCGCGCAGTAAATTTAGTCAATTTGAACGAAATAATACTTTAAGGTTCCGCATGAAGTTTAAATAAAATGGCGGCCGAACATGAGCCGTTCAATAAAGATCATGCTCATCAAAATAAAATAAAATAACCTAGTTATCTACTCAACTGAAACGAAACCAACGGACCAACGGAAATCACCCAAAATGCCAAAACACAAGTGCATTGATCCAAAACCTATAACCATCCCTAGTTTTCCGCCCTACGCGCAGGGCCATAATCGCCCTAAATCAATGGCCCAGTGGCCGAGCCGTAATCTCGGCCATTCACTTGCAAACGCAGAAAAGGCGGGCCGATAGGGCCAGTACACTTCAAAAGGAGTATCCTACAAATTCCCGCGGACCCCTAACGGCGGAACCCTAGGCTCGTTTAATCAGGGCCAAGTGTTGATGGGCCAGTCGTTTTGTTTTTGCTGCTGAATGGACGTTGTAAAAGTCAGTGTGTTTCAGTTCCGTCGTTCGGATTTTATTTGGCGAAACTTACTGAATAAACTAAATGGGAACACAAAAAGGAAAAACTAAATAGTTGATCAATTTGTCTGCCGTCAGTTATGGTTTCCGCATTGGAGTTAATCAACTCTCTGTTTTTCTGATTTTCCTCTCCCAGTTGATTGCGTCATCATCATCATCAGCCCACAAACGTCCACAGCTGGACTTAGGCCTGTCGGATACGATGGTAGGTTAGGTATGCTATTTCCATACTTTTCTTTATTTAACGCATTAAAAGTGACCAGGCCTTGAACTAAGTAGGTACTGTTATATCGCATAGCCTATGCTGTTCTGGTAAAATAAATGTTGAGCCTCATAATTAGATTTAGGATAATTCCCTTTATTTTGTGATTTATTAGGATTATTAAGATTATTTGTGAAATATTATGTGGGATGGCTAAAGAAATGTTTCAAAAGTTTTGTTTTTCACATAGCTATTTCCGAAAGTAGAGCAATAGAACACAATCTCGTCTCCGGATCTCGGTCAGTCGATGCTCGTAGCCCAAGATGGATCTGAATACGACCGCTTATCTCTCCGTCGGAGGGGGGAATCTAAGGACAGGAAATAACAAGTCCCGAGTTGCTCAGAGCCGGTCATATCTAGAATTTTCCGGATTCAAATGGCTGGAGATAATGTTAGCATGGGAAGTCGTTGGATGCTTGCTTTGTATTGGGGATTCGGGTTCGATATCAAAGAAGATGAATATTAACGAATAGAAACTATGAAAGGCAAATTGCTAAATTTTATTAGATTTGGATAAAGACAATAGTTTATTAAAAATAAGTTTCCGTTAGACCAAAATGATATATTTATGTATTAAGTCGTAGCTAATAGCTACGACAGAAGCATGCCCTTTAAAATATACTCTTAATTCTAAGTATTTAACCCCACGGGTCACATTTAAAGATTGCTTACAGCAATTAATATACATATGTACCTATTCAAACGAGCTCTGTGCTGCGCTCGTTTGAATATGTATAAGTAGGCCGGGTAGTTACGGGAGCAGGAACTTAAAAAATAGATTTTTTACACTCAAAAGTATTTTGACGACCACTGTGGTGCGGCAGGTGAAAGTCCGCCTGCAAAGTAGGTGGTTACGGGTTCGATTCCCCGCCTCGGGATAAATGTTTATACAATCTGCAAATATCTTTTTCAGGGTGTTCTGGATGTTTTCTATGTATAATAAAAAAATATCAATTTAAGTAGTCTATTATCTTATGTATATCAGTTATCTAGTACACATAACACAAGCTCTGCTTAGCTTTGGGGCTGGATAATGCTGTGTGAATTGTCCAGCATTATTTATTTATTTGAATTGGTAAGTATGACGATGATTTACTTAAGGGGTTATTCGTTGGGCATCATTGGCACATCAAACAAAATGATTCAACTTCGGGAATTGAATTCACCTACAGAGCATAGTTGATGGCGCGCGGTGCGGTGGCGGGCGGCGGCGCGGCGATCGAGCTCGTTAGATGGAGTGCAGTGGTTGTTTACTCGATTCATTACACCGCGCGACGATATTTTTGGACGAAATATTTGGCAATAGAATAATATCCTTTGTTAAACGAATCAAGTGCTTAAGCACGACACGTCTTATAGAAGGACCACTTTTGTGGAAGTGTGAAAGGGATTTGAATACTTCTGCATCCCGATATATCGGTCGTTTTGCAAGTTTTCTGACGATAACCGCTACATAAAACTATGATATTCATGAAATGTGAAACATAACGTATTTATTATATACGGTTATTCGAACTCCCAGGACGAAGTATAAGTAATATATCTGGGTGTAATAAATGCATCTATCATCTTTAGTCAAACGAGATCAATATTCATATTAATCGAGCACTATCAAATCCTACTGAGAGGTAGTGATCTAAATAACAGGTTCAGTGCCCAGTACCCGTAGATCCATCCCGATAGGCCCCGATTACCGTTATCGGCCGCATCTGAGAGTATTCCGGTCACGTCTCGGGAAGCTGCCTCACACCTACGGACAGATTATCTGATAATAAATGGATTTGAACATCTGTCGCCTTCTGCTGATGCATTTAACAATCTTAGAAAAGGATGAAATGGATCTATTCCTACGATTTAACGTAGGTACTTGTGCATTTCTATGATGAGATTTGATTAGTCTTAACAATTTACAACTTCTCTTTGACAAGATCTCTTGTTTTCCTTTATTCTCCATGCCACTGTGCGACCACTTTGACTATTGTAGTTTTGGTAGCATATTTATATGAAGGTACTTTTGCAAGTCAAACGAGGTCCGTACCGTAAGCAACAACTTCGTTTGCAACAAAAGCCAGAAGTTCAAGAGCATTGCTCGACTCGCAACACTGGCATGTCTATTTTCCCGTTCTCGTTACAAAAAGCATCATCTCCGCATAAAAGAGCATAACCTCATAAAACGATACAAAAGCTCACATAATACCAGCAATTCAACAAAACGGCTAAGTAATTACTTTCCTCCATCAATAAAATACTTTTCCCCAACAAAAGTATTCCGCGGAACGCATTGCACCAAAGAAAGGAGACAAAAAGAAATTATTGTATCTTAACGGAATAAATGGCCCACGAGGAATGGGGGGCGGGAGCGGAGTCGTAAGGACTAGGAGAGCGAGCGATCTGAGGGTAGGTGGTTCAACAACGGTTAAAGGTACGCAGGAAAGTAGAGATGCATGAATTCGATCGTACCTATTCATGCTTTCCTACTTTATCAAAAGTAACCAAAGATTTATATCGTTAGATATGCCCTGGCACCAAAAATCGTAGTCCGTTGTCTTTGAATGTGTGCGTTACGAAATGCCGACGCACGCACACTAATGAATAGTTAGAAATTGTGTTTTTGCCAGTAAACTTTACTACATACCTAACTGTTATTATAACCAAAATGTGTGCAATTATACTTCACACTTTTTTGTGAAAAAATAAAGGTACTATCATGTCCTGAAATCGATAAGTCCAAAAAGTGTGCAATCTGGGTAGTACCACAGATTAGCTGGTAATGTTACTTTGTAGTGCGGTCAGAATGCAACAGCGGAAACACAGATTTATAAAAAGGAAAGAAAAATAATAGTTATTTAATTATATCGCAATACCTAAAAGAGTCCAACTCGGGTTGAGTTGGACTCGTGGATGTCGTAAGAACCGACTAAGGGAACCTACCAGAGGAAGGGCAGCAGCTTCCGACTGAGTATTTTTTAAACACCAACACTGCGATCACCGTCCGCCTGCCAAGCGTGGTGATTATGGCAAATCCCCCCCTACATGGGAGACCATCCACTCGATGGACCGACGACATCGTAGCGGTCGCAGGGAGTCGATGGATGGAGGCGGCTCAGGACCGCTATTTGTGGCGTCGCACGGGGGAGGCCTATGTCCAGCTGTGGACATGTATGGGCTGATGATGATGATGACCTAAGAGTGAAATGTAACGCTTTTCTGTCTTTATTTGTATGTTTAGAATTATTGTTGCATTTGCGAAATGCGCACAATCAATGGAATTTTGTGACACTTTTCAAGAAAAAATGGCAATGTTACAGCACGTCCGGTTGACACTGTTTATTATAGATGTACACTGATTCCAAATGAGCGAGCTATCTCATTTCATATGCACCAACACGGGCGTGGTCTCACTACGGTAAGGATTATCTAACGATATAAATCTTTGAAAGTAACCTTACTAAAACGTATCAATAACTCAAAGAGCTTAAAATTTTATTGGAGGAATTGATATTAATTGTCAGCTTATTAGGGCCATAAGCTGGTAATCTCTCTGTGCTAAGATCTGCAGGGAACGCATTATAACCTTTTTTCGAAAAAAATGCCCGGTAGTCGATTTTCTGTCTATAAATCAGAATTACAATATATAATCGTCTATGAATACATTTTTCTTTATGTGAGTAACTATAGTCTTCTCTCTGGATTATTTCTACTCCTCGATTCCAATATATTCTGCTTCTTGTTTTCAAGAAACTTGCTCATATGGAATACAGTTTTAGGCGAAGAGCCAAATGGCTTCCGGAATATTCCAATGGAGATTTCGCTCTTGTTGTACCTACTTTTGTTTTATATAAATTTTAAAGTGTAAAGCAAGTTTTTGCGCATTTTCTTAAATACTATAAGCTAGTTACCTATTCCTATTAATATATAATACGTATTTATAAACCTTCTTAAAACAAAGTCCTCCATTTTAGTTTTCTATTTTAATGGGATATATTGTATAACTTTGTTAGAGTTATTAGGCTTTTCGATGTTTCGAACCTTTGTCTTGTGTTATTTGAAAACTAATAGAAACTCCTGCTCTACATCCATCATGACAAGGTACCTTCTCCGAGCCTTTCCCAGTTTCCATCACTTTATTTTACACCCCGTATTTTCTATACAGGGTTGCATATTTCAACTAAATGATAGCAGCCTTTCAAAGGAATGAGCGTGTATTTTTGAATATTTTTGCATTTTTCTAGAAATTCTCTACATATTGACCACGTGATCGTGATACGGCCTGTTTGCTTGGTTACTGTACTCTAACGTGTTTGGCTTTTGTATTTTAACTTCAGTTTTTATGAAATTATAGTTCTCGGGTAGATTTACCTTAATCAGCATTCCGTTACCTTCGTTTTACGATTAGTTAGAAGGCTGAGCAAAATTGTGTCTATCTACTTGCAAAAATATAATGTCACTCCTCAAAATATCAAAGCCTTTATCCATAGGCGATGTCATGTGTTAGCGATTTGTCTACAACGACTTTTCCCTGATACTCCATCAGTTTGTTGTATGTTTTATCTGAGTCCGTTATTTTGTAACGGAACTATGTAGTTAGTTCCGGTAATGAAAAACGTTTGGAACTCGCAATTTAACGGAGTCCAATAAACACGAATCGACTCGTTTTTCGTAATTCACTTAACCCCCCACCGCGCTGCCTGATAGACCGGTGGGTAGTATAGATTGGTACGCGGACAGTAAATCAACTGGCACTTTTTATTAGACAAATGACATGAATGTTCTAAAAATAGTATTAGTACTAGGTATGTTAGCAGAGAGGCAGTTATGAACCGACATGCATCGTAAGCCCTCGTTTTGGCGTTATATCAATTTATTTATATATTTTTCATCACTTTTGATAACATAATATCCCATTTTTTCACGCTGTCTTATAAAAAATAATATATTTTATGTGAAATGTATTAACTGTACTAGTTAACTAAAACCCATAACACAAAGTAAGTTTTGCTTACTTTGTACTAGATGGTACTAGATGGTACTGGATGGTACTGGATGGATTGTCCAGCATTATTATTATCACACATTATAAATACAAAAGTTTTGATGTTTCGATGTATGGATATTTGGATGGATGTTTGTTACTTCTTCACGCCAAAACAACTGAACGTATCAGTTGCTGATATTTTGAATCCAGGTTGTTCTAAGCCTGGAATCAAACATGTGCAATTTTTTATCCCGTAAATGAGTTCCCGTGGAATACAAATAATCGTTTCTATAGATACAACGCGTGCGAAGCCACGGCTAGAAACTACTTTATTTATAACCTTGACCTTTATCTTACGCCTTGTATGACGAAATTTTATTTTTAATTCAGTTTTATCTGTTACTAGCTGCTGCCTGCGCCTTCGCCCGCGTTTTATCGGGATAAAAATAGCCTATACGTTATTCCAGGTCCCAAACTACACCCATACCAAATTTCAGCCTAATCGTTTCAGTAGTTTTTGCGTGAATATCCATACATCCATCCATACAAACTTTGACATTTATAATATTAGTAGGATTGCTAAAATCAGTTCAAGTCACATAGATGTAAAAACTTAAAGCCTTAACCAGGCTCTCGTAAAGAATACGCAATAGATGCGTTACTGCACCAGTGTACCTATACCCTGCCTCCTCGGTAAGGTACAGGGTTTGGGCGGCCCTGATCCTATGTTCGATAACGTCACGTTATTAGACGCGCTGTCAGATCACGAGCGACGTTAGGATTACAAAGTTTGTTTACTAAGGAAAAATACTTACATTATGGAGAGGTTTTATTACATTTTAGTTACTTTTACGTTTTTACAGGCATAATGATGGTATAATTTCGGTGAGGGTACATGATCTTTATAATCAAGGAAAAGATAGGTAAATAATTTAAAAACAAAATAGAACCTATTTATAATTGAAGCAGTTAAGTACGGACTGTTACAAACAATTAAAAGGTAACATCAATACCAAGCGGAACCGTTCCCAAAACGCTGGCTGCATTGCAATGCTGATGTGCTGCGCCAGATAGGCCGTGGGGGGAGCAAACTCTGTGACACGTAAAATCATTACTTTACGTGTTTAATTGCGTTACATTGTAAGTGCTTTGACCTAGTGATTATTTTCCGGAAAATTATAAAGTAACTAGGATTTTTATAATTTTACGTGTAATACCATCTGACGGTGATAGGTACACTTATTATGATTTTTCATTATGATGCCCGCCTAGCTGAATTTTCGGCGACTGCCGAAAGTCTCAACGGAGACTAGCCTTGTGCGCAAGACATATTATAGTGCACAAGCGTGTGCGCAAATACTGCAGCACTCTTTATTCCCCCACTCTCATAATCTGATGTCAGACCGGGGGGAAGTCAGGCGCAAGACCAACGGATTTCATGTTAAAAACAAAGAGAAACAGTTTTTCTACAAAATAGAACCCATATTGTGCATCCAGCATAATCCCGACGACCTCAGGAGCGCAGTGGTGCTGAGAAACAAAGAGCATTGTCTTCAATTCGCATAAAACTAACAGTTGGAGCAATCCAATCTTTTTTCCAGCAAAAACGTTGAATCTGCAACTTTAGCACAGAAAAATAGCAACAGTGTATAATCTTTTTGTTTAGGCACACGGTAATTGTTATTTATTGTACAACGAAGAACCTAAGCTGTATGTTTTTCAGTGTTATAAGTTCACAGAAGTAGCCAACGATTTATATACAGTTTTATTTTTCTTTTTAACCCATAGTGACTGATTAAAAACAGATCAGGCTTATCAGATAGGATGTAAAGAATAATCTCCGGAACAACTGGTTCATATTATTTAAAAAAATCTTCCACTAGAAACAGTAGGTGCATTATTCCTTGGCGTTTTTGGTTATGTTTTACCCAGGTAGGTACCCTGTAAGGGTAGTTGCAATTAGAGATTATTTCCGTCTTGGGTTATAAAATACCGCGCCTTTTCAGGTTAGAAACTTTACTGGCAGCGACTACACTATACTGTGCCGTTTGTGTTTTCATTATAAACAGAGGCGTGGCGCGGGTCCAAATGGGCCGGCCAGCAGGACTTTTTACTGAGCATGCGAAGGGTTAAACGAATGAAGGGTAGTCTAGCTGACTCGGCAAGACTATCATTATATTTACCAAAGAGATACAAGCTGCAGCCGGTGGTTTATAGCACGTGTTTGTTACTAGGTAAAAGTAGCTTACTTAATTCAAGTTAAAAATAAGCATATTGCATGTGTGCAAATTTTGGCGTGAAGAAGTTACATATCCAATCAATCCAAACTATGTAATTACTCTTGGTGTTAATGCTGGTCCATTCAGGTCTTCACTCATGGTATATTTGCCGCGAATAAAAACAAAAGAAAATTCACAAATAAGCGGTACAATACTATGTGTGATATGACAATCCCAAACACATATCATTAACCAACTGACTTATTAAAATTGTTGTAAGTATTTCACATTCTTTTGTTACCTATTTATTTTATAGTTTCAATGCTATTTAAGACAAAATGATGCGATAGGTTCAAATATGCATAATTAGGATGGACAAACGACCTGTTAAAAATATCTTCATCTTAAAAAATCTGAAATCCAGAAGGCGCCAGTAAGAAAAGGAATCGTTTTATCTCCGGGTATAGTTTGTAGCGCAGAGTGCAACCGCGATATTGTGCCGGAGACAAATTGTCGCGACACGTGTCGCGTTGACGCCTTCTGCATGCCTCACTTGTGTTGCGGACGGGGTATTCCTTACCCCTCTGTCTATAATAGTCTTCCAGCGTTGTTGACATAGTTGGACCTGGGCAAGGCACTTTTTATTGTTTTTAAGACTATTAAAATATCTGAAAATCTGAATGCCGTTTCTTCTTCTTCTTACTGTCCTTATTTCTCGCTAGGCGCAGCACAGCATGTATTTTTCTTCCACTCTTCTCTATCAGCCGTCATGTCTGTACTTACACCTTACTTATTCATGTCCTTTTTCGCACAATCCATCCATCTTTTCGTCGGACTTCCTCTCCCTTTATTTCCCTCCACATCTAACATTCTTCTCTGCATAACATGCCTACACTACGCTAACCTCCTCCCTCCTCATTTTTCTGTAACAGGCGTTACTTTCAAACTTCCTCTAATGTACTCGTTCCTTATCTTATCCGTCCTTGTCACGATCCAGTAATTAAATATTTTACTGTAGAAATTAATGTATTTCAGTTACCTCAAGACTGGAGATATTCTCTCCTTGTTATTCGAGAGCATCTAACAAGCATAGCGAGTGCCACATTGTTTCAATTCAATTCAATCCATTTCAAAATATTTATTTTCAGGAATTGAAGCTCCACAGAAAATACCAAAGAACAGATGAGTAATTAGTACGAGGGCAGATATAAATTCAGTAAATCCGGCTAGAACAAGACTGCTTGAGATAGACTGAACTATTATTACTAATAGTAAGTTGTAATTACAAGGTATTACTAAATTTTAAGAATTTGACTTCTTATATGCGTACATCTTTTTTATTTGTGGAAATAAATAATTTTTGACATTCGGCTATCCAATGCATCGTCATCACTGCGACTGCCACGCAATCCGAAGGTTTTGGCAAAAAACTTGCGTCATATAAAAGTTGCCGCTAACTTGGCAGGTGCACTTTATCGCCCCGTCGTGAGCCTGCTTTTTCCTCCCCCTTTCCTTCCTCCCCATACCTTCCTCCGAACCCTCATGAATATGGCCGTGGCGTCTTCTAGTGCTGCCAACTCGATGAAAGTTTCAACTCTGGTAACAAACTTGCAGCGGCCGTCGAGAAAGACATTGCCTTTTGGGATTGCTGTCAGAGAAGTCGTAAAGTAGTGGTTATGATATAGCTAAAACGTCGAACTCCGATATGTTCATTAGCATCTTTTGCATATAATTGGAAAATATATCCATCATAGATGATAAATGACTGAGTATGAGAAATGATTGCTTGCCTTATATTTATCAATTTCCTAATTGTACTAAATCCAGCCTAGTCGATCGGTAGGTAGGTACTTCTTTTGCGAAATCATTTCTTTCTAATAGTCTAGTTGTCTATTGCATCACATAATGAGCTAATAATATATAAGCTAAGATCAGGGTAAATACGCGACACTCTGTGAACTACGTTTTCTTTTATTCTTCCATTAAGTCCATTTTCAACGTCCTTATCTATGTCCATTGCTCTTTGCCCGCTGCACCAGTACTTCTTAATAAAAGTTTCCTCTGAAATTGGTAACAAGAAAAATTTAGGTGTTTTATTATTTAAGCGTGGCCCGCTCTATGTCGAGATACGAGCACAAGTTTATTCTGGAACTTTCCGGAGACGAGATTTCTCAACTTTTTGTCTGAGGGGTGTGCTTTTTAAAACTTGATTTTTAAAACCACAATGTTTCTCTTTTATTTTGTAAGTATGTCAGTAACCTCTAATACATTTTCTCGGTAGTAAATTAGCTTAGATTTTTCTTGCACCTTCTTTCCTTAATTAGCAATCAATATTTTCTTATTGAATGGTGGTTTTACTCTGTCATCTTTTCTTTTCTCTTCGCTCTAACGTAAGTTTTCTGAATCATTGGTCAACTAATTTTCTTTCGATAACGTCTACCTCCAACTTCTGATACCGATGTTATCTATCTATGAAATTGAGTATGAATATTCATTTCATTTCTTTACCAACTAGTTTCTGCCCGCGACTTCGAGTTCGACGCATTGTTTCAATTGAAACATAACATAGTTTATTCCTACTTATCCCATGAGAACCGATTTATGGTATAAAAAGCCTATATGTTATTCCAGGTTTAAACCTATCTGTACCTAAAATTTCACCCAAATTCTTTATGTAGTTTTGGCGTGAAGAATTAACAAACCAAATCTATCCATCCTCCATTCAAACTTTTGAATTAATTATACATTACGTATACGTATGAAATTCACCAACTTTTAAAACAGATGAATCACAGTTACTTTGACAAGTAGTATTCTGTATCTATGTAGATATAAAAGGATGTAAGGAACGTATCGATCGGACGTAAAGTCATCCAGTCAATTATCTACTGCAAACAGGCGGTGAAACTGTTTGTCACGGCTCAATGATTGCGGACGGACGACGACGGGGCGCGGGGGTGGACTGGACGAGGGACATGATACGTTTTCTAGGTTTTGAAATATAACAATTTTCCGTCTCATTTTCTCTTAGAAATTTAATCAAAAACTAGTAATAACATTTCTTTGCAAATATTGATCCTTATCAGCAACAGAATCCATTGGTTCAATAAACAGGATAATCTTTTTTTTTTTAAATGTCCGACCTGATTTCCGTCGAAAGTAAAATTAAATAAGATTTCAATAAAAACTAAATATGCAGTTATTGTTTTCTCATACATCAAGGGCATGACTCTTCTTATCTCCACGACTTTTCTCTCACTCGTGGTTTGGGACTTGGCCATCACCGTCCATAACAAAAACCACCTGTATGGTGCCTCTACCTATACATATGTATTGTAGACCGTACCGTACATAGAGTACATACATTTTAGGATAAAGTCTGAAGGCGTCTAAAAATATTATTAGTTATGTATGTATATTATGTTAATGCATGTACCTATATTATGTATAAATAAAATAGTATGTAGGAGTAGGTATATGTATATAGTTTCAAAGTTGATATTTATACGTATATTTGTTATGTTTTTAAATGGTAAATATCTATTTATTAATAATTATGCACACGGTCTTGACGAATAAGACCACCGATTGTCACTTATTCGATAATTACTATTTTGAAAATTTATTTCTGAGTTATGTGTGCAATAAAGTACTAGGTAAGTATATATAATAATTGAAATGCGATATACAATTACCAACCATGCTTAACTATGATGTGATACAATAACTGGCTTCCAAAAACTCTTTGTGAAAAGCCACATTATACACCAACTCGTTCCAACCCGTCCCATTGTGGTGCGAATGGCCCCAACACAACAATGCCACATCTCTTCTACTACAAAAGGTAACTCGATACTGCGTTATTGTGAGCAATTTGAGCGTACGACGACGCGCCGTGTAGTGTTACTGCATCTATCTGTAATGTGGGTGATATTGCATTGTGGAGAATATTACAAAAAGTACAAAAAAAACATGAAGGATCGATAGTTTTAGTGTAACCTTGATTACGGCTATGCGTCAAGCTTAAACGCTTCGCTTAAAGCTGCCAGTATCTTTATAACAAGGCTCTACAATCGTTGGAACAAGAGTTGGAATCACCGATGAAATCAAAAGGTTGAGTGAATGTTGAAAGCTCGTTCTATTTTTAAATAAGATAGCAGCACATCCATCGCGCGTGGAACTACCGATTTGCATTAAAAAATATTTGAAATGGAACATTTTTTCTAATGATTGTCTTGTTTTACCAACTATTGGAATAGAGAGAGATATAATAGCACAGTAAGTATTTCTCAAAACCTGTCAGAAAAACAGAACTTCATAAAATTTCCTGAGTCAAAACAAACAAGAATAACAGAGCTGGCATATTCTAGAGAGAAAACAGAATAGGTATATGAATTTGTTTTCTAGATTCTCATATTCTTAAGTGGTATTGTTTTGTTTTCATGTACATATATCATCATCACCTTTTAAAGATGTAGTATTCTGTAACCCGATCTGACTAATGCAGTGGGCGGTTATGTGTGTGCTGTTAAACGTGACACCGACAAGCACAATGCTCAGTCAGACAAACGGGCTGTAACCATCAAATAAATATCAAATTATTTACAGATTATTTCCCTTTATCTGCACTAAAACCCGGGGCTTGAGGTAAATGGTTTAGTGCGTGGTTTCATGTTCCAAGTTGGCAGATGGGCGTCGCGTCGTGAAGTTACTTTGTTGTAGCGTTTCAAATGTAATGTGGATCGAGCTCTATTGTTTTTGATAACTAATTTCTGATTTGTTATTATTTAGAGTACCTATTGATAGTTTTATTCGTGTAAATTATAATAAATTAGAAGCTACAAGATGTGTCATGCTGGAATTTTTAATGAAGTTTAATGCCTTACCTTCTAACTAAGCATATAAAAATGCAGTAATTGTAAATTTAATAAGGTTCACGGAAGATTTATATGATTTACGAAACAAACATGCTAAGCATTATTTCGTAAAATCCGCTCAAAAATCCATCAAAGTGTCATCAGGAAGTTTGCCTAGCACGTGTTTAGCGTAGTTATTGGAGGGTTGCTTTGTGTTAAGTGCTTATTTTAAGTTTAAATATTGCTCTAGTACTTACGTAAGTTCCGCTAACTAAACATCATTCGTGGATGAAAACGTTGTTGTTGATGATGAAGCCCCTCTGGTAGCCTCCCCTTACTTCCAGATACATGGTTAAAAAACCTATTAATATTTGTTTACAGTCAGCTAGCTATTTAAAGAATTCATTATTTTTTAAGCTCTTGTAATTTTTCAGCACAGATAACAGTTTTTGTCGTTTAGTATGATTTAAAAATATTTCTACAACAATCAGCAAGTAGGTAGGTACTTATTCCAAAACAGGGTGCTATCAACTCGTCCTGAAGTTGTTGAATTGTCGGGAGTTGGGAATAGGAACGGTAAATCGATTACGGAGCTTATGAAAAAACTTCCGATGTTGTCAGGAAGCTTATTTTACTTGTTTTGTCGATAAATCTCTTATTTAAATACTGCTGTGTAACGGTTGAGTTTAAAACATTGAAGAATTGATTTAGTCTCTGTTTTTAACACTCAATATTAATTTAAACATACCTATATTATCGCAAGCAATTGGGTCATGATGTTGATAAAAACATTTGCATTGGCATTTTTAAGATATTTGGTATGATATTATAGAGTAGAAAGAGCTGTTTTAGTAAAGATATCTCTATTTTGCGACATTGACAGAAGATATTTCGTGAAGTGAAATGTATTACGCGGTTGTCAGAGAATGAGATATCTTAATTAAATAAATAAATGATTCTGGACAAATGACCAAACAGCCAGATATTCATGACCACAGATCCCTCCATTCCAACAGCACGTGGTTAACCAAGCTGTAAATAACGGCGGTCCCCTGAAAAAATCAGAAATTACCAACCCCCCGCTCTCCGGCCCGCGCGGACTTTTATCGGTGGGTTTATTGCACAATATATCCTGCGACCCTTGTTACAGCCCCGACCAACTTATGTGCGGAGATGTTAAGGACTAGACACAAATTTAATTACAAACACAAAGGTTTCACTGTGGATACGTAGAGTTTATTATGCTTTTAGTAATTATGTTTTGTGGTAAAACGAAGGTCAATCGAGTATTGAAAAAAAATCGGGGGCCATACTATACTATAGATTTTGTATGACTATCGCGTATAAGCGCAGGTAGAGTATAAGTGTGTTATCATTTCCTGGGTGAATTAGCTGTTATTCAAACAGTTTGATGATTCTAATAAATTTGGATTGACAGATTGAAAGGAATAATCCAAAAATAGCGATCGAGGTAATTAACTTGACAAGTATGCACCCTGGCCACCCGCAGCTGTAGCATCAAGAATGATGATGGTAGATTGAGTGAAGTCTTGGTTAGCGTTTTGCGTCCAAGAGCCCATAGTCCGCGGAGACTCGCTTCACCAGGCCGATTTTTACCTCGTCTATAAAACATGTGTGATATTGGAGGGAACGGGCCAGTTATGATGGGAAATCGGCTGAAGAGCATTTATTCTCGCGGTGTAAATCTACAAAAGATTGGGTTTGGGGCGGGCTCAATTTATTTTTGGCTTATGTAGAAAATTGGAAACCTAAAATGAGGAAAATAAGGTTTTCCAGTGAGAAAACTTAAGTAAAAAACTAAGTTTGTGGTGAGCAGAACATGTAGAGTGCCCGCGCAACACTGCTTACTTTGATATTAGAAAAAGCCCACTTTTTCTAAAACGTAAATTACTGCAATGTTTCCAACATAACATGTAAATACAGAAATCGATAACGTCTTTTATTTAAAATGAATGGAATCTATTTGACTTAGCTTTACACAATAGCATGTGCAGTGCAAGCTCACGTCGACACTACTATTTTCCATTTTCAGCCCTCACGATAACCGACTGTGTATTGCTATATTAAAATTTACACGCAAACGTGGAACATATCAAGAAAATATAATTTCTACAATGACTCGCTTGCAAAGAAAGATAATGATGGTGACGGTGAAAAAAACATAATGGGAAATAACCTTCTTTCGGAAATTGCTATCGAAGCTATTTTTTGAAAAAGAAACTGAGAACCCTTGACCACTGGTAGGTGGAACATGAATCGGAAAATTATGTTGGTAAATCTAATCAACCCATTATTAATTTTAACGCTAAAAGATAATAGAAGAAGCTCCAAGTTTCTCTACTGATGTCGAGTCACTGAAAAATAATTATGTAAGTATGCTAAACTATGGCTAATTTCAAAAACGCTCAAAACATAACCGTTAGATTGCATATTACCAATTTTTGTCGTTAGTTGTACAGTTACCATCAAAAGTCATTTAGAAAAGAAAAATCTGAAAATATAGAAATTTAGCAGATTTAAATGTGCTAAAATAAAGCTAGTAAAAATTCCAGGCCGGTCCGAGAGAACACAAAACGGTATCGACCGAAACGACACATGCACACGCCGTGACGGAAATTTTAACTGATACCGCAGAGTAATTGAGTAAGCGGACTTGAAAACAGTACGATGAATACCTATTCATTTGATAAATATTATGTAGTTTGAATAAAAACAACTACGTATGAAAAACAACTACGTATGAAAAACAACTACGTATTAAAAACAACTACGTATGAATGTTTAAGAATAATCACCTCAAGAGAATGACAAACTCGTCGTAACAATCATCTAATTTGGGCATATCCTACCCATTTAAAGTTCCTGGCAGTAAAGCGAGTTTTTTTGTTTTAAATTTTTTCTAGAAAGAAATAAAACTAACGAAAAAGTTATTTGCCGTAAACCATTTTCTACGAAATCATGACAAAACTCCAAAAATACCAGTTAATCAAAGTCAGTTATTTAAAAGTTTAATAGAAAATGGTTTGCCTCAGATTACTTTTCCTCTACTTTTATTTCTCTAAAATGCAGAAAAAACTATAAACAAAAAAATGCATCTCGAGCCAACACGAAACGATCCACCTGAAAATAATGGACATCTTTTTCTGATGCAGCGACAAATAACAAATAATTCATCAGTCATAGAATTAATCTTTATTTTTTTCTACATTATGCTATATGTTTCTTCTTACTGTGTTTTACCCAACTGGGTCAAAAGCTAAACCATAATCGTTAGTGTTGCGAGTGGGAGGTTCGCGCGTTATGTCGCTATGGCACAAGGAGGTTTAATTACTCCATCCGGATCCGCCGGTTCAAGCGCCATTATCCGGCTCTCCCTGTTATACCCGGGCCCGAAATATATGCATAAACTTATTTAAAATTGGAACTGCCGTGCTTATTTGGTTATTAGTAGGAGTGTTGGTAAGTGACTACGGGAACAGGATAACTAGTTCTGACTTCCTAATTCGATCCATAATTCGCAGTTGAATTTGATTGGCCAACTAACAATATTCATTTCGTTCCTACATATGTTTTCACTGCTAGGAATCCCTTCCAGATTTATATAATACAAAAATAGTTAGTACCTACCTATGTTTTGATGCTTGTTTTTTACTAATAATTTTCTTTCTATACAAAAATACAATACAAATACAAAAACGTTTATTTCAAAAATATGTTTGTCAATGGTCTTGGTACACTGTCTCCTGTAGTAGCTCCAATGTAGCTGTGTTACAGGAGAACAGCTTCTTCCCATAAGTATTTGACATATTATGTTAATAATCTTAATATTAACTTAACTATTATTATAAGAGTTGTAGTTTAGTGCACTTAACTTGTCTATACTTAGTTGGTAATATGTTAAAGGGCCAAACGTTTGCTATATTTGTAGGTATAGCTACTAGTTTTTATTTATATTTGGCAAACGATTAGTATCTAGTTTATTTTTTATACATAGAGTAGGTATATAAGTCCTTATTTTATATTTTATACATAATAATAAATGATTTAAAAATAGTAAAATACATATATGTATGTAGGTAGGTGTAAGTATAAATACATACATTTGTGTATAAATACTATGTGTGTAAAACGTTATCGAGTATATTATAAATAAGAAAGATATTGAAATAGGATCTTGATTTTTTTAGTTTTACTTGATTTTAAATCATCATCTATACTATTTGTGTTCGTATTCGTAACGAATGCCTTATGTGGAACGATTCCGTGCTTTTGTTGTTGTGTTTCTTTCAAAAAGATCTGTAAATAGCCAACCATCAATGACGTTAGATGTTCCGGAGTTAATTGCGGGTTTCTTCTCCCAGCATCGTATCGCACGCCGCAGCGCAAATAAAGTGTAGTTTTACGGCGCTACGGCGGCACTACGCCGGGATTGCACGTTGTTTACGTTGCAGGGCAGTGCAGGGTTAAATGGACGAGGAGCAAATGGACAGACCTGCTCTGTTTACAGCAATAACAGAGTAATATGCAGCGGTCAGGAGAGGATTTGGCAGGTAGATGATGTAAGGTTATGTGATGGTGTGCTGCCGCAATGCATTGCCAAATGGATTTAAGGTGTTACTACCTTTTTGAATTGGTGTTTTAATAGATACATATATTCCAGATTTCATAACATTATTTATTTAGACTAACAAATAAGCACTGAGACAAGTCACATTTTATATTATAAACAGCTTTACGTGTATAAGTATATATTAATATAAAACAAATATGAAATAAGGTGTTATTGATTTTCTCTTCACTTCAAGTTTTGTCCACTAGTGGAAGAAGCAAATGAATTCTACCGGATATGTTTGTGTTTAAAAATTAAAGTTCTACGTTCAAATAATAAAAGGTTAAATTTAACCAATTTACTGTTTTCTAAAACCAAAAGCTTTTTAAATCAAATAAAAAAAGAATCGGGGTGATTCTTCAAACAGAGTTCAAACAGAAACCAATCAAGCTCCGTAAACGTCTAATTGGAACAGAGCTCCAAGATAAATGCTAAAAAATGCACCCTCTTAACGTTCCACTTTGATTCCGACGTTTTCATGTATCAAGCTAACAAGACTTCTTACTCCTAAATCTAAATTCAACCCAAAAGCTTGAAAAATAAAGTTTGTTTTTGCTGCATTGGTGTAAATTTAATTTGAACTTGCGGTGTGCTCTTATCTCGGGGGATTTAGCGTCAAATTGGATTGCTTTCGCAAGTTGCATTTGCATGAGAACAAGAGTCGGAGCTGTACGTAATGTAGACAATATGGAGGAATCCTGATGTTGTCTCATCTTTACCGTGTGCTTGTTCTATTCTCTCTTTTTATAATAATTATAATCGAAAGCTCCAAAATTCATGCAAGAATTTCTGTAGGATATATTTATGACGGAGTTTGTACGAAAAATCTATTTTTTTTAAGTTTGTTTAAAGATTCATCTCAAAAGGGTTTTTCCGCAATACAGAAAACAAACTGCACCAGATTCAGGTTTTTAAAATGAAACTCTATTCTTAACATCTTAGGATGCTAAATTGTAGACTTTGCCGTAGATATTACAAGAACGTAGCATGATGCACTGGATGAAATATTGAAATTTCGCGGCATGCGTGAATTCCTGAACCATAGGTATACATAGCCCTCACTTACCTTAGTTCTTATGGCGCTCAACTTAGAGTTTATTTCGTAGAATTATAAAGATTTGTTAAAGTGGTTTCAGAGCGTGTCACCGCGGCTGCCTTTGACACTTGTCAGGATGTTATTCCTTCGTGTTAAGAGAAAATATTACGTGTTTGTATGATTGAGCACTGAGATATGTTTCTGAAATGTTGGCGAAGGAAATCGAACCTTTTACCGGTGCTATAAAGCTTCTTTATTATATAAGCTTTTAGAAGTCACTTATGCATGTAAAGATAAGGTGTGAAAGATTTACTGATATTCAATTCGTGAATAATGCTTCGCCGTCACCTCAAACAGAGTAAATGCTGTTTGTTTTAGGCTAAAACTAAATCTGATTCATAACTGAATTATTTTGGAACCAACATAGCAAGCTGACCAAACATATCTACTACCCCTTTGATTGAAGCATTTTTAACACGACGACTTTCCTATATGTACAATATTAGAATTGTTATTTGTACCCAAAATTATTTTTCTTCAATTACGCACTCTAGTCGAACCGAAATGACGGCTATTTTCCCGTTTTCCTCGAATTTCGTAATTCTTCGCATAAGTAATTCCTTTAACATTTTTATCGTCACAAGCCCGACTAACCTTCAGGCACAACCTTCCATATCATTCCTAACATCAAACTCGAATATATTTATATCCTCGAATAGCCGATAGTGTACGATAAATCTCCGTTTCTCGTAAAGTTTGTGGCAGAAAATCCCGAGCAGTTGATTTTCAAAGCATTCTCGGGACTGAGACTCAATTTATTTCTTTAAATAAAACTTTCTGAATATCTGTACACATGGGGAGTTTACTCGATTGTGGGCATTTGTGTACGCACTACTGGTTGATATACTCCATGTTTAGAAAAGTAACACGAAAATTGATACTAAACTTAGTAAGGCTCAGATTATCTTTTTTGTTTATGTTTATCAAATCTATTCTACGATTTTCATAAGAACATGTTATGGATTTCTATCGTTGATACGATAGATTATTTATTGTACTTATGTGATCATAAGTACAATAAATAATCTTCACATATGTATCTTGATTTCATTATTGTATTTCGTTGACCATCGTCGATCCATTTTATTTGACCGTTGCTGGTACATTTACATAAATGATTGGTAGATTCCCTACAATACCTAAGTATTCGGCACCTGCTTACCTAGCTACGGAATATAAGCCATCTAGTATTTTGCTACTAACCAATAGGTACTCTAAGGACCGTTCTTTCGCAAACTTTTCGACGCTCAAACCGTCCAGTTTCCACACCAGTGCGTACAGATAGTCTCCGTTGAATGGAGATTGCGCGCGGCTCATCACCAACGCCTTTATGCCGTCGCTCTGTGACAAATGGTCACCAAATGTATTATTAGGTACCCTTCATGTACTGCTGGAGAAGTATGTATTTTTAGGTAGTGGACTTCTCGCTGGGCTCAGGGAAATTATACAAGGAAAGGTTTTTAAACTAACTTGTGTCTTCGGGAGGGTTATTGTTTGCAGATTCTAGTCTAAAAAAAATGTTCCATACATCGGGTTCTTAGATTCTGATTTAACCTTGATTATTATAATGATAAAAATCTTACACATCTAGCCTAGACAACAATGATAGCTATCTATTGAAAGAAAACAAAGCAATACAAAAGCAACACACTACATTTAATTTGTTATCTCTGTTAATGTATCGGGTCTTTAGTCGTTTCGCACCGCGAGCGGTTCGAACCGCGGTGTGAAAACCCCAAGCACTGTTTCTGAATAGGGCCATTCGCACCGCAGTGGTTACGGCGGTGCGAATCGCCCAAGATTCTTTTGAAATGGGTCGTATCGAACCACGGGAAAAAACGACTCGATGCTCATTTTGTAAGTCCAATTCAGACACACATAATTTTTTATTTGTAGGTACAGACAAGAGGAAAATGGATAGTGATAAAAAACATTGCAATATATATATATATATGTAATAATTATATTTGCTCAAAAGGTGTTTTTAAAGTAATAAGGTAGGTTTTAAATCCCAGCTTCATCAACATTATACATTTTACTAAAAATTTACTATTGTTAATCAAGGGTAAGACGTACACTATTATTTACATAAGACTAGGTAATCATTAAGAATCACAGGCGTAACATTTTTAAAATCTGGTGTCTTAGGAATTTTTATCAATAAAAAGATGCCTATCTAAAATAATTTATTTATCATCATTATCAACCAATCTTAGTCCACAGCTGGACATACCTCCCCTAATGAGCGCCATAGCGCCCTGTCTTCAGCTCACCGCATCCAGCGTCTGCCTGAAGTCTTTCGCAGATCGTCATCCCACCTGGCCGAAGGGCGTCCTACACTACGTTTGCGAAGTCGCGATCTTCACTCGAGAACATTTTTACCCCAGCGGTTGATGGTTTTCTTCGCGAGATATGGCCGGCCCACAGCCACTTCAGTTTGCTGATTCTTTGAACTATGTCGATAACTTTGGTTCTCTGTCGTATGTATTCGTTACGAATCCTATCCTTCCGAAAAACTCCGGACATAGCTCTTTCTATAACTCTCTAGGACTTCAAATAAATATCATAAGTTGTACTTACCATATAAACTTCACAAAACATCTGACTTGTCTAAGTGCTTATTTTGTAAGCCTAGATAAATAAAGTTATTGATTCTGATTCTGATTCATCACACATTTGAATAACAATTTATCCTGTCACGTCACCACTCTCAAAGTAGATAAGAAACTGTGACCTTATCAGTATCCCCAGTGCAAGCAAAAGCAACTACCAACCAAGCAAGCATGTGCCCCTTGCACGGGCTTGCTGATTGGTAGATGTTTTTGTTACTTTCAGGTTATTCTGTTGTTTATATGACCGGTAAGTCTACTTTTGTACAAAGGGTTAATTTTTGTCAGAATTCACCCATTCAAAAAGAAAACTGATTTGTTACTCTGCGATATGAATTGACTAATTCAGAAAAAGGTTTGGTCTATTCACACCGCGGTGCGAAAGAACCCATTCAAAAGGAATACTTGGCCGATTTGCACCGCGGTTCGAATCGCTTGTGGTGCGAAACGACTAAAGACCCAATGTATCAATTTATTTTTGTTATGTCATCATACTCGTATTTATTTTTCCCTTTTTAGTGATTATTTGATTCTATATTAATTCAATATTTGTGAAAATTCCGAACTGAACTCGAAACTGATTCTGCGCGTGGTTTCATTAGTATTTGCAACAAGTTTGCAAATAGTGCTCTAGGATAGATTTTGAACAAAATTGTTATCTTATTGTTACAACTGTACCAAATTTCAGCCTTATGCGCCTATTAGTTTTAGCGAGTTATGCGCACAAACACGCATCTTAAAATATTTAGCCTTTAAAATATAAGTATTATTTTACGAGTTTTGCCGTGCTCCAAAATAATTCCATCTGACATCTTAATGAGCGGGACAGTGATAAGACAAACAGATATGTTAAATCCTTTGTGAGTCAAGCCCGCGGCTTCACACGTCGTCGGCAGATTGCATCGTTTCACATGACACATTCATTTTCATAAATAAACAAGACCGAAGAATTGCCAAAGTCTTTGGCAATCTTTATTTTTGACTCAGTTAATTATTATTTCATTTAGTTTATTTCTTAGCACTTGTTTGTCTTGTACCTGTGCCTGACGGATTCATTGATTCTCATGAAGATATTTACTTGTCTTGTACCTATGCCTGACGGTTTCATTGATTCTCATGAAGATATTTACTTGTACCTATGCCTGACGGTTTCATTGATTCTCATGAAGATATTTACTTGTCTTGTACCTATGCCTGACGGTTTCATTGATTCTCATGAAGATATTTACTTGTCTTGTACCTATGCCTGACGGTTTCATTGATTCTCATGAAGATATTTACTTGTACCTATGCGTGACGGTTTCATTGATTCTCATGAAGATATTTACTTGTACCTATGCCTGACGGTTTCATTGATTCTCATGAAGATATTTACTTGTACCTATGCCTGACGGTTTCATTGATTCTGATGAAGATATTTAAAAGATTAAAAATTCAGAGCATAAAGTCTTCAATTTAATATCTACATTGTAATAGTAGATTTGATAAGCATATAGCTTTATGCCGTGTTGTCTTTAGAAAATGTATATGTGAAAGTAGTTGTTGTTATGGAGGTGTTATAAAAACCTATACATTTCATATCCACTGAACATCTACATGAAATAAAAATGAAAATGATTACTAGGTTACTTAGGTAGGTAGGTACCTACCTACTTAACATACACAAATGGACTGTCCTGTAAGAGATTCTCTTCCTATGCTTATAATTTAAGATATTTGTTTATAGTTTCATGGTACAACTGCAGAGAGGTATTTATTCAGGAAAACCAAGAGCATGATAATAATATATCAAGCACAGAAACGCTTATAAATTCATCTGTCAAGACAGAAATAACGAGGCCGTTGCGATGATTAGGTAGATGTCGCCTCGCGCACTTTTTATGGCTCCGCTTGGATTTAGTGGATGTAGCGTGTCACTAACCGACGCGTAAATCATTGCAATGACTAAATAAAGTATACATGTCGTTCTTGAGGACTCAATTTATCTGGTAATATAGGAATAGCCACAAATATGACTAAACGTACCTAGAGTTTCAGATACGTGTTTTCTATACTGGAATTAGTGTGCAGGATGGAAAATAATCTTCCTGTATCTCCTCTTTACTGGGTCAAAAAATCACAGATTAGATCCCAAGAAATAAGAGGAGATCTAGAGGTCGACCGAAACAGAGATGGCAAGACATTTTTACGAAGAGAGCTGATCCTAACTGGATAATATAAGACGTGCTAATTTTATTTGTTATTATTATTTGACTATTCTAAGTGCATTATAAATGTATGCCTATTGAATTGAAATCAATATATTGAACATTTATGACAAGGCTATAAGAAAGAATAATGTGGAAGGAACTGGAGGAGGCATTTGCAAAAATGGCGACCACCAACTCAGCAAATTCATTTTATAGAATTATACACAACCCTTAATTTAGTTTGTAAATAAGTAGTAACATAAGATGTTAGCAGAGCTAGGTTAAGGCTAATTTTATTTATTATTTTGTAAGAAAAAAATCAGAAACGTTTATTTCTTAAAATAAATGTTTCTGATTTCTGCCGCGTCGTGGTACGTTACGAACACTCAATGTTCGATTTTTTATATACATACTGTTCTTTGACTGAAGTTCAAGGGAAGCGAACTTTTTGAGGAATATATTCGTATATACTAGTATACACGAATACAATATACAAATTTTAGGTTAATTATCATGATGAGGAATGGAAACATTCCGGGCCTTTCGTTTAGACAGAGCGTTAAATAGAACCGTCACATCCGTATCCTAAACCTTTTCTCTACATTATAATGTTATTAACCGCATAACATAATTTCATAATTTAGCACAAGGAATCATGAAAGGTATCTGACATTGCTTCCTTCAGGCTACGTCAAGGGATGTCCGGTCGAATTTACTTTCTTTGTTATATAATCAAATTGAGGAACCTATTTTGTCGGCAACATTCTAAAAATATTTGATAAAGAACATTACTTTGTTTATTCTTCTGGAAAATTAAGTGAGCATTTGCCCAGAGGCCCTTCAAAACGTTCAAATGAAAAATTGCGAGACAAGATTTTTGGCACAGTGTGTATGACACTGTCCTCTTTATAATTTTATGTCATGATTTGATAATAAAGAGTTTACAACCAAAATTGGTAAAGAAACATCAGCACCGAATCCCTCGTCGTTTGAATGGAATGAGGTTTGTTACTTCTTCAAGCAGAAACTACAGAATGGGTCAGGCTGAAGCTTCGCATAGATGTATTTATGTATGTATGTAAGTCTAAAATAACACATACATAGGCTAGCATATGTATCAGTTCCCACGGGTTAGAAATAACCATAAAATGGTTCCACAGAAATAATGTGTACGAACGGCCACGAGCCGAGTACCTATAGGTACTCGGTATTGCAACATGAATATCTTTTATTCGTCTATATAAGTAATATAAGCTCACTCTCAATATTTCACCCTTCCAGGCTTCAACATCAGAGGTAAGGTGGTTGAAGTAATCAGTAATTGCATAATTCTACAAACTCCTGTACAATTTGTAACTCTTCTCTGAGTTGAGCCCTGAGGGAGGCAAGCCGTGTTGTGTAATTGTTTCATTGACCGTTATGTTCCGCGCTTATTGCTCTACTTCTGAATTACTTTTGTTTTTCTTCATAGGCTCCGCTCTACAGTTATCGATTCTCCATCTGGCAAGTTCTGTGTATTTGAAAAAACGTCTTTGCTAATTGTTTGCTAATACATACTTTTGCCAACAGTTTTGCTACGACAACCTCTGTGACGTAGCAGGCAAAAGTCTGCTGTGTAGCAGGAGCGTGGGTTCTTTTCTGCCTTGGAACAAATGTTTGTACTATCTGCATAATGTTCTGGGTGTTTTCTATGTTGATGACTGGAAAGAAATTAGGCAGACAAAATACGATTATGAACGTTTTATACAGTTTTTTCTAATCCTTGTTATGTTGTAATGATGAAAATAAAAACTAAATACCAATAACAACTGGAACATTTTTGTGTCATGACAAAAGCCGAAGCCTGTACAATAGGCTGTAGGAAGTTTGCCGGAGCTCTGATTTATCTGGTCTCATTCCACGTTGATGCTGCTGCTCTGTTACTTCTGAACTTAGCTGTTCTGGGCCATATTGAAAATATACTAACTTTATGCTCTAGGGTAAGGAAGACGACCGTGTACACTATTACGTCGAAGTCTGTTTTTTTAAATCGTGTAATGGTAGTTTTTTGTGGTTAAAAGTAGTAGAATGTTAAAGTTGGAAATAAAGCTATATTAGGTACCTTCGTGCCCCCAACTTATCCAGCTTTATTACCACTTAAACTTCAAATAAAATCAGTGCAAATACCGAGACACACCTCACAAGGTTTATATATAAGATACAACATTTACTTAATGATCGATGTAATTGTTTTAGTATTGAATAAAAAAGACACTAGTCAGACACAATAGTAACCGGTTGTGTTAAGTAGTGTTATAGTGCTGTGCCAAAAAATCGAAGAATATTGACATTAGGTGGTTTTACTTAGAACATAAACGATTTTTATTTATTAGATACTGGTTGCGATTCAGATGTGGCCAACTAAACTAATATCTAACTATCTTAAACTGAAAATGTTGCCGTCATCCAAAAATGAAAACCTACCTTTCTTATGAAAATACGAGAGACAAAGAAAAACCAGAAAATGTCAGAAATTTTGCATTATGTCTTGTATTATGTTTGCAAACCGATCCAGCTATCTGATTAATTCTGATTAAAATCAAAGCAAGTTAATGTGGGAGCGGCCGGCTGGTGTATGACAAACAGGCAACCCTTGTTCCCTCGGACAGCCCTTCTCGGAAATTACGTACCTAATCAATACGTAAACTTACCTTGCCAAGGAAGTTCAACAGTAGGTATCCAAGGAAAACGTTTGACGAATATTTTCAAAGAAACCTTTGAAATACCATCATAAAGCGATTCTTTCCATTCTCAAAAACCTCTCTAAATGTTCTCCACAGACAAAGATTATACAATACTAGCCATAGTCAAACAATAGACGCAAAACTCAAAACAACGGAATTCTTACAATAGATAATTAACTCCAGGTTTTTCCGGACAACTTTAAACTCTTTAAGACTGTCTTCTTTCAGATTGGACTTTTGCAAAGTTTTAAAAGAGATGACCCCCCCATGCGAGTATCATTAATAACTGTCCTGATTTGTTGCTCGAGATAATGACATCCAAATTAGGAAGGGTAAGATGAAATTCTTTTGCAAAATTAATTTTCGATTGTTGGATTTTATTATAGCTTGGTATTTTTATAGATATAAATTTCAAATGTTGCTGTAGTCACAGGGGCATTCATTAGATTTTTAAGCAACCCTTAAAAAGTAGAGGTCTTTGGAAAGCCTTTGAAAGCATTTAAAACTCTTGATTTCGCCTCCTGTAACCCGCAGATCGTTGTCACACCTAACTGTCGATCAGATAGACTTATAAGAGTATTTTTTTCTAATCTAAACAAGCAGAGAACACACAAGAGCCCACTTGAAACCCAATTAACATTGGAGAGGAAACACCCAATAAAACCAATAGGGAACAGATAACAAATCTCTCGACCAATTTGAGGGGACATTTTCCATATCCGGCCGAGGTCACCATCCTTTCCTGATCCGATGTACTGAACAAACTCGTGTAGGATTGAAAAAGTCCTTTTCAATACTCTTCATTGAACCATTAGATCTAATGGCTGTGACAATAGGGCATTACAAATTTGTCTCCATGCAACACTATAGCTACACAAGGAATTAACCACCACCGAGAGGATCACTGCGACAGTGAATCATAAAATAGTACTAGGAAGGCTGGTTTCGGATCAGACGGAGCTTGGCCCAATTGAGTTTATCACAGGATATTGTAAAATGGTAGTAGTTACAGCACAATGTGTCGGCAGGCATCGATAACCCGCTACTTGCGGCTTCGATTGTTCAAGGCAAAATTAATTTAACGGCCTATTATGTTCCAAAGGATTCTCAACTTGATTAAATTTCATACAATTTACTAATTCCACTGATTCTATCAGATCTAGCTCAAGAAAACGTTTATATTTAGCTGTGAGCAGAATTCCCAATGAAGATGTTATCGAGAGTTATTTATGTGGGCATTAGATTTCGCGACGTAGTCAAATTTCAATTACCGACAATGTCGCTTGGTTTTGGAAACAATATTTCTTGGGAAAAATTATAAAAGGTCTGAATGTTATCATTTGTTATTAAAAGAGTTTCTCAAATTATTCTAGGATCCCTTATTGTAACATCTTATCTAATTTCAGGGTCACCATTATCATCAGATGGGTTAGAGTCATACGTCACTAACCTGCAGGACACACGCAGTCAACGGCATCCCTGGTCTGCCTCCTCAGCGCCAATCCTTGCTCCGGCGGCGGCTGCCCTGCCCCCGTATTCACCAGCTCCTGGAACCTTGTCTCCAACACCAGCACTCGTTGCTCCAGGCAATGCTGCCGGTACAACCCATACCCACATAGAATGAAGAAGAATCCACTACAACACCACAACACTACCGTATTCAGAACCTTCTGCTTATCACACTCTTTCGGATTCGCCATTTTTAACGCGATTGTTTTCAACTTAATTTGGACTCATAGTTGTGAACCGAGGGTCTTGAAAGATTCCTTGTTCAGAGTCAAGTGTGAAGTTCAGAGGCCGTGTGGCGCGGCGCAGTGGTACGCAGTAACTGGTGCCCTGAGCGGTCGCTCCCTCGGGAAAGGAAGCTGCTTATCCGCTAAATGCCCTTCTAGTTGTGTCGATTACATTTGAGTACCCTTCCAAACTTTGATGGACGTGTAACATTGTTTGGTCCGGATGCTGTCGGTTTAAAAGTGTGACGGCGTGGAGACATGCTGCTATTGTATGGAGTATGTTCGTTTGTAGGCTGACGTTTAAGTGGAAGATTTCATTGGCTATTGAAATGATATTATTGTCACTTAATAAGTTGCTCACTCACGCTGAAGTTATATTACGAGTAAATTGGAACTCATGCAGTGTAGTTAAAAACATGAAAATTTATTGCAGTGTCTAACTTTGGGCAAGAGCTATCTAAAACAGGTCCACAATTAAAACAAAAGTTTTGATTTATAATCACACTTTTGAAGACCCCCATCGCCACGACAAAAAGCAGACAAAAACAATTTGCATTTATATTGCATAAAAATTGCACCCTGATCTCTGTCTAGCAATTAAGACTATTCAGGGGAGGTTGTTTTACAATCAAGACTAATGTCGACCGAGGGAGAACGCCGACAAAAATGTAAATGTAACCTTCGGGGCGCATTAGTTGACGGAGGACAGGAGTTTAGGGAAGTTTTACACATGGATGTGAGAAACTACCAGCCGTTATCCGATGTTACTGTTCACATACCAAATTACCAATCTTCCAACGTTTGTTTTTTATAAATTGTACCGGACTCGTGCGTTTGTTGATAGGAAAACATTATCATATCTTTATGCTTCTTTTGTTCTTTGGTTTGTGTTACGTTCTGTAAACTAACTATGAATGATATTGCAGTGTGCTATTGAGCTGAAAACGTTTCATTCCTATTTCCATCTCTAAGTTTCCTCTAGTTCCAGCTTCTATTCTATCAAGATAAGCTCCGTTTACTTTTAATTCTTCACCTTAGCCAGCTCACCTAGCAACAATACCAGACATGTGTAAAGCACCTTTAGAGACTTCAGAAAGGAATGTCTCATCCCCTTCGCGAATAAATCTCGCAGATCCTGTATCCTTGGATGCTTTGTAAGTGACAAATGGCGGAGGCGTTACGCTAGAGATTACGTTTTTGATTCTCATTCTCGTGTAGGAAGACGCTGATAAAGTGTAGGATTTTGTCAAGTAAATATTTTATATTTTATTGTTAGAATTAGGTTTAATGGTATTTAATACTTTCATCGCCCATGGCACACATAGACGTCTTCCTGCTCCTATAGCTGCGTGCGGCGCGCCAGTCCGGGTCACACCGCTGGTAAATGAATCTAGAAACCCAGTATAAGCGAGAACGTCCTCAAAGTAGATCAACTGCCTGATGGTCAGATAATGTTGTAAGTGTGGGGCGTATACCAGCAGCAGTGCATTTATGGGCTGAGATGCTGATATTGATGATACACCTAGTTATTATAGCTGGAAGTATGTGCCACGTCCTTTTATAATACCTACCAAACCTGAAGCAACTAATTCTGATGGCTATAAGCATATCTGTAATAATTTCTGAAAATATAGCAAAATTCGCTGGAACAGACGAATACTGATAAAAAAAGTATAAACGGTTAAAAGATGCTTCTTTTCTTTTATTTCTGTCCATTTTAGAATTATCTCCAGGATTTCAGTAATTTTAATTATTCTGGTAACTAGCTGAATGCGTATTTCACCTGCCTCCGGCGCGACGCGGCGAGCCCAACCATTCGCACATGGAGTTACAATGGCTGGCCGCATTCCACGCGCGTCTCTGCGTTCAGTTGACACAACCCCGGGGTAAGCGTCTAACGAGGGTAAATTAAAATTCCTACGTTTTATTCGGAGGATTTATGTAGAAAACAGGTTTAGCCGTTATATTAATGGCCTCAGTCGCCACTCAGAACTCTTGAAAGATCTGAATTATTTTAAAACACACTGAACATCAAATTCAGAGAATACTTATACTTATCAAACAAAATTTAAACGTTATTTAACAGATTGCCTGAATATAGGTATGCTCAATTAACGCGATTTTGTCAGTTGTTGTACACCATACGAAAAAGTAATGAAGACAAATATATAGCCCTCTACAGCATTTATATTATTATATGTACAATACGTACTGGTCGCGGCCTCCACACACTTGACCGGAATAAAAAGTAACCTATGTCCGTCCCTATCTATCTCTAGACCCATTCAGCCGTTTACGTCTGAAAAGGTAACAGACAGACAAATAGATTTACTTTCGAATTTATAATAATGAGTAGGGATTGATATCAGCTATTTATATTAATTTAATTTTAATTATCAAAAATAATGTACTTGCTGACAATATTATTTAATTCAAGGCGTTAATACCTACTTTTTTATTGATCTGTGTTTTTTATAATAATGAATATTATCTTATCTAATTTGAGCCTGTTTCCGTCGTGAACGTGGACGCAAAGTACGCACCCTCGTGAATATCGCGACAGGAGGTATTTAATTGCGTGTCCATTGCTTTTTAATTGGAAATATTTATGTGGAGCTGGCAGCACTGAATAGGACATTGTCACGCCTGGACGAAGACGCCAGAAACGTGAGCTACAAAAAATACAATATATAATGAGGAAATTTCACTTTGTAAAGAGGATAAAATAAAACGAAGGTTTTTGTCAAGTGAATTTAATAAAGGCAAAAGAACACGGGAAACTTGTATTTACGGTCCGTAACATTATTGTAAGTAAGCGATCATAAATTATACTATAGTATATATATCGTATATAACAAGCAAAAGAGGAAAAAATATTTTCTCATTATTTTACTATCCTTAGCGAGGATTATTGTTATTTGGGTCTGTTTTCTCGTCTCTCTTTCCTCTTCGCAATACCTAACGCAAGGTTAAAAAACTCCACATAAAAGTAACAAATGTGATAAAGCCCAATAAAAACGTTAATTCGTAACGTGTTCAAAAATGGCTGCACATCCAATAGGATTAAGTGGCCCAGCGCCGAACCGCGTGTAACTCGCCAAAATCCCGCTAGGTAGCGCTAGGTGCCTGCCCGCCGGAACCACCAGACCGGGTAATTCCGATTAAGCGAGGATCTCTTTTAGGGATCCACATGGCAATAAAACAATAGGAGTTCCTGTGCGCAGTCTTTTGATTTATGGAATAAATCCGAATTTTATTAGGTAGGTACCTAGTGTTCATAAATTACATTGTTGTTCCATACTAGTGCGTTCGTTAGTACCTTTAGTAGCGTAAACCTGGCTATGCAAGCTATCTAATAGAGCACTCAACGGTGAAAACCCAATACCTCACGACTGATTGTGAGCTAAAACGCCTGTTTAATTAATAAAAGAGTCGTCTACGTGCCCAAACTGCTACAACGATCTCACTATCATAACTTTTTACCGTTTACAAACATCGACAATCTTGATATCTACACTAATATTATAAAGAGGACAGATTTGATTGTTTGTTTGCATTGAATAGGCTTCGAAACACTGAACCGAATTGAAAAATTATATTTTATATTTTCAAAAAAATTAGGGATCTTGAAATGTTTGTCGTAGTCTAAATTAAAACTACATCTTCAAAAAAATTATCTTACTGGGCTTAACAGGTGGATTGGTGATCAAAATGTTGGTATTAGGTCATTCCCCTACAATAGTAAGATACTTACTCCAGTGGCGTAGCGACCCAAAGTGGAGTCTTTGACATCGGCATTTCGGCTGTAAGTCATATCAGCAACTAGTCAGAAAGTGACGCCAAATTTCTATCAATTCTGAGAAAAGCTGCCAATACAGGAAGACTTGTTGATGGCGAAGTGATAAAGAATTTGCTCTTTTTTACGCAGAACCCTTTACCGAATCAGCTCGTTATTCCACTCAGGGATAATGTTTTTTTTGTTTAAAAATTGGATTACTCGTTCGAGTTCTGGTCCTGGATGTTTGGTACTCATTTACCCGCGTCCCACCTGCGTGCTTTGTCTGCAGAACTGATGATTCGCTTCCGTTGTAAAATGAATTTTATTGCTATATAAAGCTGTTCCACAAAAATAAATGCCTATGAGTCGTCAGGTGGTGAACATCAGTGGGTCGTAAATGAGGTGCGTTTCAGATATGAACCTTTTCCTTACGTCTCTGCTCGATAGCTACTCAACACGTCCACGATAGCTACCGGACTACCAACAGTCGAGACGTGATCGTGGCGTCGTACTGATGTTCACCACCTGAAGACTCAAAGGCTGGTATAAGACATTTATTTGCTTATTTTATTGTATAACAAAATGAGTTGCCTATAAATTCTTCGTTTTTTTTTTATTATATCGGTTTTCCTACATGTTATAATAACAAAATAAATAAGCGATTTTAGCGCCATTTTTGGGTAAAATAAAGAACTTCACTGTCTATGAACCTAGGGGGTAGTTGTAGTTGCATTACTAATAGATGGCGTTAGAGTCGCGATTTTTCAAAAATATTATTTACGCCTTGTTTTACGTGCTTACGTATTATTTATCACTTTATAACACTCCGACAAAAGTAAGGTACATATCATAAATCGATTTACCACTAAACATGGGTCACAGTCGGTAGTGTAGGTATTTGTTTAGGTACCAATGTAGTAACCTAAGAATTCTTAAAAAAATGTGTTTTAGCTACTGATAAAACGACAAAAATAAAAATCTAAGTAATAAAACAGTCTATTGTATAAAGGAAGGTAGGCATGGATCATGTGTGGAGGATCCACCATGTAAGATTGTAGCATCTACGAATTATTTTAAAGCTAATTCAACAAACTCTAAAATAAGGTAATTCTTAGAAAACTAGCAGCGTTAAAATAATGCAAAAATAAAAGAGATAATAAATTATACTAAATCTTTATTTGAAATCAAGCGTAGCAATTTATTTTCTCATTTTTACTATGAAAAATCCAACATTTTATAAAATATTATTTTAGGATTGACCATAGAGAAAAAATATTTTCACGTCAATTCTTTCTACTAAAAATATGATAAGCATTTTGAGATATTATTTATACTTCTAAACGGTTTTATACTATTTTAAATAATTACGTTAGTAACGTCAACATCATTCGGACTCGCAATTCTGTCATTTTCCTAGAGATTTGGACGTCTCCTGACGTTAGTAACGTGAAGCGATCGAAAGCGTAGTTCCACGTACGCACGATAGAGGCGCTGTACCAAATTGTATGGAAAAAGGAGACGTCTAGATCACGTCTCGTTACTAAAGTCAGGCCAGACTCACCCTACTGAACACATTATTAAAAATAGTCACGGGTAGTACCTTTTTTCCAAACTTTTCAACCGGTTTACACTCTATCGTGGTCACTCGGTCAAATAGGTACATAAACGCGATATATAACGGTTTTTTTTTGTATTTTAATTTGTATGTAAAATCTTCCATTCTTTTGATATCCTGGCTCTTCTTACCAGCTAATACTACTGCATGGTCTGTGATCATTCAACGTAGACATGGGCTTGTAGGTAATTGATTTTTTGAAGGGTTCTTTATTGGATTTTAAGGGTTGAAGGTGTCTAAAGGGCGCTAAGTGCTGTGCTGCGATTTTAATTGGGAGCGATTTGGATTTTTTTGTTCCGAGAAGATAAATTGGATTCAATTATTGTTAAGTCTCTGTTCTAGAGTGGAACTGAAATTAATTTAAATAATGTGGATAAATTATTCAGTAAGCAACTGTCATACCTTATTAGGGGTAAAACAGGCTCTTACCCATACCTAGTTCAGGAACATGCATTATTATATCCCGTAAAAAAATAAGAATAAGTACTCTTTGTTATCCTTTTAGTCCTAGTCATTTTTGAATAAATAATTTCTTTTATTATTATATTTTTATTTTATTTAATTACTACCTGCGTTATTATGGGATATTTATTAAAGTTTGAAGAAGTATTAAAGTTCTGAATATACCTATTATTATTTTTTTCTGAATATATATGAAAGTTAAGCGGTGTGATTTATATGTAAGGAAAGCAGACCGACCACAGAATTCTAAATAAGGATAAGGTTATAAGTAACCTTATTATTAAGTTTTCTGTGACACCGACAGACTGTCGCTTCAGCTTAACTCTTTAACTCCCTACAAAACTAAATCGTGAAACCAGTTACTCAAACCTTTCCATGTGGAAACCAGAACAAGTTCCACGATTTCCGGGTGGAAATTAATCTTATTTCCCGCTCTCATGTCAAATGTTTTCACAGCGGGTGGCCGGCCGGCGGTAGTGGGGCGGGGCGGTGCCAACGCGGGGTGCGGCGGCGGTGCGTCGTCACAGGATGTCGTTGTATTAGGATTTATACTCTTTTTTTCCAATTTTAAAAAGAAATTCAAATTATTTCAAATACCTACTAAAATACCGATTAGCAGTTTTCATACGAAATTATTGTTTTAATTCAGTCTAGATTGATAACAGGAAATGATAGTAGGAAAACGACGTATATTTGTTGAACAGGGTCAATCTTTTTATAGCGATTTTAGGTGATTTATATCAACTTATGTATTTGCATTGGTGTGTTATGTTATGACATTACTAACCAGAGTTGTTTATTCAAATTTTAGCGATGATAGACAAATGCAATGATTGCGTAATAACGTCATCTGACAAGACTCTGTACTGTACATTAAATTTAATGTAAATTTTCTTGTCAGCTGGTCCCGTTATTGTCCAACGCCCCCTATTAGCTCCTGCACAGCACTACATCACTTGTAGCCGTGTACACACGACTGCACTTTTAATATGAATTTATGCCTCGCTAATGGCCTGTGTAATAGCGCACTGCATAATCAGTGCAATTGTGACTTATGTGACTTACGCGAGGCCCTAGAACAGTGTTGTGGCTTTGTGACCATTGTTGAGTGGCTTGTGTAAGGACTCGCATAGGTTTACTTGTAATTTACAATAAACTTGTATTTTACATAATGTTTTCCGTGTGCTTTATAGCTGAGGGTCCTACAGGTTTCATTAGAAGTTTGCGGTCATAAAAAGTACCAAATATTGCGCAACAAAATTAAACCGAGACTGCAGTAGTTTTTCAAAGTTATTAGTATCTGAAAATAATCTCTGAATCTGTACAAGGAATGAGAATAAAAAACCTT
This sequence comes from Eupithecia insigniata, assembly GCA_947859395.1. NCBI lineage: Eukaryota > Metazoa > Arthropoda > Insecta > Lepidoptera > Geometridae > Eupithecia > Eupithecia insigniata. The sequence continues at coordinate 15,312,809 of OX402004.1, read as the reverse complement.
TAGCTAAACTAGTAACTTAAAGTAGATGAATATGCATTTACTTTGTTACAGTTACAATTACTTATAACTAGCCATAATCGTAAAAAATAGGTTGATGTTATTTATTTAATCGCATGGCAAAAGGCTAGGTACCTACCTAATGTAAAGCTATTTAAAATAAGCTTTTTTATAACCAGCTACACAATCAGAACTATAATTTCATTATTTTAAAAAATTAAAACGACTTCGAGTTCCTTAAAATTTTACAGTCATTATATATTATACCGGATAAATACAATTCATTAATTAAATTGTATATAATTCACGAATACTGTATATAATTCACGAATTAAATTGAAATACCTATTTACAATATTTTTATCGGACCACCTGAGGATCATTTTCAAAAAAATAGTGAACAATAAAATCGAAATCAGTTCATCATTGACGGAGAAATCGATGAAAATATGTACATAAAAAAAAGATATGTATATCGTACCGTTCAAAAAAAAGAAATAAATATTTTTTACAACTACAATAATTAATAATAAGACAGACAACAAGTAGTAGCTTAAAATAATAAGTTACAAGTATTGCTGATTGTAATCGAAGACGGTTAAAAATTGATAAACGTGGGCGGCGTTAGTACCTTTATAAGCTTTCAAGCGAAAAAAACATGCATTTCCAACCTTAACACACTCAACATAGAAGCTGCCGTTCATTATTGACACTGTATCATATTTCGAGACAAATCGTTCAAAATCGCGTTAACATAATGCGATTCTGCAATGCCATTACGGATCCTCAATAGAGTAATTAGCTTTATTAGCTGAGGCGTTGGTGTCAGAAATTTCGGGAACGTTCTGGAATATTCCAGAACATTCCGGGATCGAACACTGAGTGCTGAGGTTTGAGGTTTGGAGACGAGATTCAATTCTAAGACGGAGCTCGGATCTTACGTTCATAGAGTTCGGGGGCTTACCTTACCTAGGTATGAGTAAGTACCTAGGTAGTGATAATCATAATCAATCGGATAGAATGGAGTGGCCGGTGTCGTCGATGGCAAAACAACGTTTGCCGGGTCAGGTAGTATTTTTTTTTCACTACAGTTTTTGAATTTCCTCTCATATTAGGTAGAGTTATATAAATACAATACTTAAGTAGTATGTTAGTAACAAAATACAAATTCTACTAATAAAATATAGAAAACACTGTTTTTTTAAACGAAATATAGAAAAATGTTTATATACCAACACGAAAAAGCTTCAAATTTTACCAAATGTTCCTAACGCGAAATAAACGGTATAAGCGTCGAATTAGAATTTCATAAGTGAATTTCCTGAAGTCTGATGGGAATGGAAGCCTCCCCCACTTCCGCTGCTCAAATAATAATGGGGCCTAATGACACAAAAAATGCGAGATTTTGATGGAAATCTCATGAATATTTACAAAAATTGGAATGACAAGTATGAAATTGTACAGAATGTGACAAATTCAGGTTTAGTTTCAAAAAAATATTTATACCGAAATGTCTAGGATGATGAAAAAATTTTAAAATAATGCAAAATTGATTTTTTCCCTTCGTCATCATATTCATCATCGTAACTCAAAAGTAAAAAGAACTTGTTAGTCATAAAACTATGCGCTCCTATCTTATCGGGGCATTCATTTTGTGACCATCGTCTCGTTATTTTCAATATCATTATCATCAGCCCGTATATGTCCACAGCTGAACATAGGCATCCCTCAAACATCATCACGATTAGCTGTCCCGAGCCGCCTCTATCCATAAACTCACATACTTTTATTTAACAACTTTTAAGAAAACTTACGACTAGGCTTTTACAATACGATATTTGTTTAAAATAACATAGATCAAGTATGCATGATATGCTGCTGAAGGATGATTACAAGTTTCCACCTTAGGTATTTTGTACAAAATCATATGTAAGAGTAAACGACGATATGAAAAAGAACAACACACTTAATTTAAAGAAACCTATTTGTATTCTAAACAAAAAGTTAAATTGAATTTAGAGTTTAGGATAAATAAGGATACGTAAGTGATTCACTCAGAATCTCACTATCTTCAAAATTATGAAACAATTCTGAATGTTTGCTCTCCCGTCAGCCAGACACAACACGCAGCACTCAGTTAAAATAGAAGGCACTACTTATCGGCTGCAGACAGTTAAGTAACACTAAGTATAAACGATTCATCAAGCTCATTAAAGTCGGTAAACCAAGTTCCCGCAAAATAAAAGGAGGAAATCTCGAGTTTTCGCATTCAGGGAGGCTATAAGTTTTCAAGATGGGTGCAAGGCATGGGGTATTTCAAGTTTATTTGTTTTTAGGAATAATAGTGTTGTGTGTGTACTGTGTAGTGTGAAAAATTCGTGAATATGACTCGTAGCTGTAAGATCTTCAACACCACCGTCACTGATACCTGAATGCCTTATTTTTAGCGAATCTTAATAGGTGCTTATTATGAAAGCTTGCTCAGTCATACATAGATCTATGCTTGCGTAATACTTATGCCATAAAATACCATTATTCAAGCTTTCATTTCATTATACGGTTACAATATTATCATATGTATGCACTAGATTTCCCAAACATCTTTGCTCCAAGTTATCCATATGAAGTCTCCGACCCCGAGAAATGGTGAAGAAAGTACTATAAGAGCCTACACACCAGAGTCGGCAATTATAACCTGGTGGCGCGGCGGCGGCGGCGGCGGTGGCGGCTTAGTGTAAGATTTTCAAGCATCGAATGAGACTGAAGTGCTCTAGTAGTGCTTCAGAAATGTATACAGCAGCCCGTGTTGACTCCTTCCGAAGACAATAGCCTCGTTTATGTCCAGAGTAGACATGTGTAAAAACTCAATTATTATGAGTTTGGCAGATCGTTTAATCTTGTCAGGCATGTACAAACGGTGGGTGGCTGTTGCCACCTACAATATTTCCACTATATGTATTTACCGCTTTCTGTAAATATTTTTTGTGTTTCGAGTATTAGTTTTAATTATTTTATGTAGAATTATATTGTACCTACATACATACATATATGGATCTCATGTCTGGAAACCAAGAATTTATTATTATACTCGCTGCTGCCCACACCTTCGCCCGCGTTTAGTCGGGATAAAAAAAAAATTTTATTCCTTGACATTTATAATATTAGTAGAATTATTGTGTGTTACAGTGTATGAATATTGTGGGCAGCCGACAGTGTTTTGTCAAGTTGTCGGCGTCCAGCATTGCATTGGTGTATAGACTCCTTACCTCACTTATAACTAGTTATTCAAATCGCTTCAGCTTATGCTTTAAGTCCTCGCCGGCGTAGAAACAAAGAGAGTGTGGCATAGTTTTATCAGCGAGCTCCAAACTGCACAAATGAATAAGAGGACTTTGAGGATTTCTAATTTATTGGCTCACCATCACAAGCGTGAATCATTGGATTGACGTAGGCCTTACCTACCGTAGGCAGCTAGTAGCCAGACTAGCCAGTAGCACGACCAGTACAATCTACAACCACACCTACCGTAGCCACTGGCAACCACCTACCGTAGCCAGTGGTGGTTGCCAGTGAATACGGTAGGTGGTTGTAGACACGTAGATCTTGAGAAGTAAAAGACATAATATGCATGATTAAAGCTTTTGTAAAAGAACGGACGGAACACTGGCCTTGAAATGCATAAGGTTTTTATTGAATTAAAAGGGACCTAGATTTCCTATATGTACCTACATTGAATATCAAAAATCGCGGAACAGTGTTAAAAGAAAACTAATAGCGTTTATTATATTAAAAAAAACACAAATTTTGTAATACTATATTTGCAAAAAGTAAGGACAGGACGAACACGGAATAACTCCGTACGGGACTTATGTTGTCACTTTACAATCATAAAGTAGCATTTATTCAGATGAGAATTATGATTTGTTAGGTTTTTAGCTAGTGAAGTTAATCATTTAACACTCTCGTCGCCACATACATATAATTATGTGGCTGACCCTCTTCTTAAAAGTTGTCATAAACTAAACGATACAAAATCAGCTAAAATAAAATCTAAAGATGAAACATCGTCATTTATTAGTTATGTGAAGCCCAGAAAACTTTACACAACCAGTCAAAAGCCAAGCGTGAGTCGTGCGCGCGAGGTGTGAGGAAATGAGTTCCATTTCCGGCCGCGACGTAACGCTGACGTCATGTGGAAATACAACATGAAGCATACTGCCTGCTACTGAAAAAATAACTTGTTTCAAGTCGAATCAATATTCTAAATACACTTGCGAGCTATAAACTGGAATCACTTCATCGCTGGTTTTTGCAGACAACAAAATATCTTTTCAAATGGTATACACCAATCTGCAGTTTATTCCATGGAAACTGTAAAATATGATCTGCAGAAACCAGCGATGAAGTGATTCCAGTTTATAGCTCGCAAGTGTATAACTTCGAGTCTACGTCTATGGAATAACTTGTATTATTTTGATTTAGGTAAACTGTTTAATTTGTAACTAACTGATAAAAATTAATGAAATTATAACTAATTAAACAATAAAATGCATGCAATATTAAAATAAATTAATGTGAACTAAATGTCTCTTTAAAAACGAACCTATTTATAACTTTCATAGTTTCTCTTATAGGTACAAAGATGGTAAAAAAACCTATTGTTTCACTACAAAATTCAGACAAATATTATGAGTAAAAAATAGAACTGTCTGCAAATATTGTCACAAATAAAACGAATATTGTTTTACAATGTAGAGCACAACACGGTTTTTACGCCGCCGTCCGTAACGAACTCGACAATATACATATATACATTCTAATATTACAGAAAACAGCCGTGAAATAACTCAGATTGTGCCAAAAATTGGACAATGTTAGTGAGAGTACATGGCAATGATGGTAAAGGCAAAAGGGTAACAATACTGCAGTACGACTGACATAATTCGCAGGGCAAGCATACGGTTTCTCGTAAAGAAAATGTTTGTTGGTGTATGATTTAACATTATTTGCTCTTTCACATTTCGGGCTAAGAAGGACATGCAGCTTTCGTTTTTGATCTTCATGAGATGTTTTTCTTCATTCATCTAGATCACGCGAGTGAAATAATGTATGAGTTATTTCACTCGCGTGAAGTTTAGTAGGTAAGCTAATAAGTTTCTTTGATTATTTCTAGAATTTTCGAAACATAAGAAAAAATTACATAACAAGGTAAGTTCTTTTGACAAAATCGCTAGTAAATAGAGTTCGGTGTTTCGAATTGGTCGTCTGATACAGTTCTACTGTGACCAGTTAGCGACTGGAACGCATCCAAGAGAATAAAGCTCTGGTCACCGCCAGTGTTTGGCATCGCCCCGATTTGTGGAGCGCACGTATCGTGCATTAGGCCTATGTCATGATACGGCTTGTCCTTATGGGCGCCATTCGAATATTGCTACAGATGTTGCATGGATGCGAATGGGTTTGGTTATTCAGGTTTGTCTGCAGGCTGGTAATATGCATATTAGCAATCATTTCCTTGGAATCTAGAATGAGCGTGCTTTTACCATACAACGAGGCATTTTTTCTATGAATTTAACAAAAATCAATAACTAGAGTTCTACCAGTACAACTTTTATACCTAACTATTTTCTGCCTGCGGCTACGCACGCCTTGTTTACATGGAATTGTTTAAAGATTATTTTTATTCCATGGGATCTGATTTAAGAACAAAAAGTAACCTAAGTTTTATTCTAGGTCTAGAATTACATATGTACATATATGCGGAATTTCAGTCGTTCAGCAGGTTTTTCATGAAATAGAACACGCATCTATGCATCTAAACATCCAAACATTCAAATGTATTGAGATGTTGTTGTAATGTAGGTATCACTCAGCAATCAAATCTAACCAAATGAAACACCACCTTTAAATATCTGAAATGAAATCTCCCCGGGTGCGGTGCGACCACAGCGTTTACATTCAAATTGCAGGACATTTAACGACCCAAAGGGAATCAAACTCCACTTTTCACAAGCTATGAAACTGTCACGGCGGCGGCGCGGCGGTTGCTTGGATGGTGTCCAATGTAGCCAACTAGAGTTTTTAAAATTACGGCTGCGACCACTTTGAACCTTTCCTTTACTTTAGTCTAATTTATTTAAGCAATATATAATACACGCTCATGATTTTATAAAGGAAAAACATCATACCTTTTGAAAAACCTGCACTCGTAAACAGAAGTCTGAAAATACGGGACAGCAGAAAGAACACTTTATTGTAATACTAGCTGACCCGTGCCCACTTCGTTGGGTGGTAAAAAAAAATTGTAGCCTATAAAACTCGCAAATAACGTGGTTTAAACGATGCGTGTTTAAACAAATTCAATAAGTAAAATAATTTTCAAAATTGGCTCAGTAGGGTCAGAGATTACCACTACAATCACACAAACCTTACTTATTTTTATTAGGGGTATGGACTTGTATTTAATGTCCTTCCTCGTCGTATGAACTTAAATCATGCCAAGTTTACTTTGAACACATTCAATAGTTTCAGCGCTATGCGCGGCCAAGAAATTTTACCCTACTGCGGGGGGCCACTACAGGGGGCTACTGGGGAGCCACTACGGGGAGCTACTGGGGGTCCCACTGCGGGGGCAAACTGCCGGGGGCCCCCACTGTCGGTGCCCTCCACTGTGTGCCGGGGCCTACTGAGTGGGTATCAATGCGGGGGCAATGTGGGGACACTGCGGGGGGCTACTGGGAGGGTCCGGTTGCGTCAAGGGCCCCACTGCTGGGGTCCCCACTTCTGGGACCCTCACTGCCTGGGGCCCCACTGCCAGTGCCCCCCACAGTGGGGGGCTATCGCTCTCTACAGCCCCTGCCCCGTGCGCCATCCTGCCCTATTAAAATCCTATAAATGGAACCCTATTAAAATCCGAGATGAAAAGTACCCTAAGCCCTTTCTCTTAATGTAAACTCAAATCATGCTAAGTTTTATTTGAATAACTTTAGTAGTTTCGGCACTATGCGCAGCCAAAAAATTTTACTTTCATCCCCTCTTTCAAGGAAACCCTATTAAATCTGGGATAAGATATATGGGATAAAAAGTATTATAAGTATAGATAGATTGTGCTTAGAGTAAAAACTGGCTGCTTCTTGTAAGATTATTTTATTTCTGTTCGCTCAATTATATCTAGGTACCTACTACTAGATTTTAATTTTTTACGATAAATAACATTCTGAATTTGATATTGCTTTCTTTTTACTAAAAGAGATCCAGTCAAGAATAACACTAAACTTATTGAGAAGAATCTGTGTCAGAAAACAACTTGTAATGACCGAAAGGACGGTTATTATGGATATTGTTTGAAGCTAAGTATCCATACAAGTTATTGTAGTTGTTCTGTATCCCGTACTGTCCTTGCAAGTAGTAGCCGTAGTTTGACAGGAAAACAGCCAGCAATGGATCTACCGGCAAATGGTTCGGATTATTGTACCGAAAAGAATGCAACGGTTTGTATTCAACGTTGCGAGGAACCTTTGGTCGGCGTGATAAGGCATAGTTTTGTAGGATATCGTTTTCTTTGATATTGTATTTAAATAAACTTTTTGTCAGATCATTTTTAAGGTTTTTGGTATCGGGTTGATTGTATTCATATCCAGATTTTTCTACAGTTTCTTCTTGGTCAATTTCATCTTCAACGTTTATGTTTTCTGTGACTTCGTAAGTATGCAAGTAATATTTGCCAGATTTATCTTTGATAACATTGATATTTTCATTTGATTCAGGAAAAACTTCATCAAATAGCAATTTTTTCGATTTCCTTGCAATATTATCCGTCAAGTTTATCACTGGTTGGTAAATATTGAATGTATTCTTATGTTCTGAACTTGGTTTATTCTCAATATTAGCGTCGTTAAAAGACGCAAAGACTGAAACAAAAAATAATTTTGCAGGATTTTTATTACACAATTTAGCCACATCTACCTTAAATTGTGTCATTTTGTTTAGCTTAGTAACAATATTTATTTTCTCACCTTGACTTGGTTCTTTTTCATAATCTGTTCTAGTATTTTCTTCTTTATATTCTTCATTTTCATATTGCTGAGACAAAAAACTGAGCATCTCAGTATCTGTATGCAATGTTTGAGCATCATGAGCTTTCGTATAACGAGGTGGCTGTACGAATCCGTGTCGTATTTGCTGATACACAACATCACTGCTAACTGGGATCCAGCCATTGTCCTCTATTTCAAATTCTGATGCTGAAACTACTGCGCAAATCTGTAAACAGTAAATAAATTATTTGTATTTTATAAAGTAATTTATTTTATTCTTTACACTTATTGCACTGCCACTTTTTTCCGACTCTATTTAAATTTTGGGCAGGCTACTACTACAAATACTTTTAGTTGGCAGTGTACCCAACATAAGCTAGTCTTGTTTATTTTGTCCATTAATTTTGTTTTATTTTTAGTATAAAACTCTGAAAATAAGTAATCATCGAAACAAAACACATAGATAAGTGAAGATGAATGTATAAAAGTACTCACGGCAAGCGCAAGGATCGTCCACATGACTATCACTAACACAGAACACCACAGCACTACTGGTCACCGAGCAGACCATCATCGTAAACTAGGGAAAGTATTGTGCTTGTTTTAGGGCCTTAGGACCCGTGTCAGTTTCTAATGTTTGAAGGTAAAGCTGTTTGCACAGTGTTATCGCATTTATAAAAAAAAGTCTCAGGAAAAAAATAAAGTAATTTTTTTAAGTTTAAGGTTAAGGTTTCTGACTCTAGCAGCATACGCACAAAGCTTCGGATAAAACAATGTTGGTGATCTTGATAGTCAGCAAAAGACTGTATCAAATTACTAGTTAAAAAACTCAACATTTCGTATCACCTTTTGTTCACACAATATAAAGTCATAACAAATAAAATGTCCAACATGGTCCCGGGCTAAGCTCATTGTCGACTCGATGGCATAATTGTCCGGTTGCTGCACTCAAGAAACACGGATTTGCTTTCAACTTAACTCTGTTTACTCTACTTTTAAATAGGTAGTTTTGGTTCTTATATTGTTTAAACTACGAGTATTAGAGATAAAGTTAAACGATACTGTTTCAATTCATATTCTAGAGTTTTAATTTCGTTCATATTTTTGACAAATCTATAGATCTAGAACATATTTTATTCCCATATGTTAGCTATCTGAATTAATAACAAACAATCTGCGTCATTTCGTTATCCAAAAGTAATATTTAGCATTTCGTAAAATACAATACAATTATCGTCATAATTGCAATCACCTTTTAGCAAAATTTCCTTCGCAGTACATTATCGCAAATCTAATAAACTCTGCGTTAATTGCAGCACTCGAGCTCATCAGCCCTCTTATAACAATAATTATTTCTCTTCAAAGCCGAGTATACCTACCTACTTAGAGATTTCGCTCAGATCGTTTAGTTAGATAAAAGCTTCCTTACATCCGCGTGGAATTTCGGTTAGAAAATTTCCTTTCTTGTTAAATTATCCCACATTGCTAGCTCCATCCTTGCATACTTATGAACAACATTTTAGCACTACTTAGGTGTGTGGTGATCCTGCTATTGAACTGTGATATTTGATTGATAAACAATTGAAGGGTGCATCATAGGGTAGTCTCCCTATGATGCACCTTCAATTGTTGAAATAAAACATTTAACAAACTAGATTCCTGTAGAATCTTTATATTTTTGGTTACGATTTTAGTTTTCGATCAAATCAGTGAAGAAGTTTGGTTGACTATGTCATCTTTTGCTGTTAATCTGCAGCCCGTTATCGTCCCTGACGTATGGAAAGTCCTCCAGTATAATTGAAGTCAGAGTTTTAATGGTTGCGAATTGGACAAATTGTCTGGTGGCACGATGCCATCTGTGGCAGACCAGACCAGACCAGCTGAACTTGCTGAGGCATGTTTTTTGTGCGATTTCTGAAGTTAAAGCTCCTAGACTCGAATCAAGTCAATTTCGGTAGGTAATGGTTTTGTATCGCAAAAATGAATCGACTTCGATTGTGAATTTTATCCGAGCAAACATCTGAAGTAGGTATTTGAGAAAGCTTAGGACAGCACATGGCGCTCATTAGGGGAAGCCTATGTACAGTTGTGGACTAATATAAACTGATGATGATGATTTAAGATAGACGGGACTTGTGAGCATTATTATAACTTATCCTAGGAATACCTCCTTAAAGCATAACGCTTTAGCTTATTGTTTGATGATCTAGGTACTTGGGTAACTTTTACTTTACCTGTCCTCAATCTAATAGGTACTTCACAAACAGGTGTTCCAAACAATTGAATAAAAACAATCATCAACAAGTTTTCCCCTCTCACGCTGCATATGAATTTCAAATATTTTTTTCCATAAAATCAAAGATCTTCCCTCGCAACAGGATAAGCTGAGTCACCGTGGATCATAATCACCTGTTCTGGCTCACCTTCATGTCATTATCATTTATCTTGCTGACATTGAGTGATGTGGAATAACCTGATTCTCACCTCTTCGAAAAGTCCTGAAATAGGGGCGTTGTGATTCATCTCGTCACACTTGTCACCGGAAATTCGAGGTGGAACCTGCTGTTTACATAAGTAAGAAGGTAGTCTAATATGAGAATAGCACATCTTTTTTCGGTATCGTATTTAATATGAAATCCTACAGTGCGATCACAATAAAGCAAATTGCATTTTATTCTGCAGCCAAAAAAAAATCTTATTGACGTTCGAGTACTTGTGGTAGAGCAATGTGTTGGAACTAGATTCATGAATAAATAAACTTTAATACCATTATTAACATATTATTTAATGCAAAACCCCACTTGTTTGAGGAAACATTTTCTATCCATCGTACCTACCTACATACTTGTTCCAAAAAAACATACAGTCGAAATGAGAACTTAGCTATATTTTATTCGTTTACTTTAGTTATGTATTGTTTATTAACGAGTTTCTTAAAATATTTTTTACTAAGTATTTCCTTTTTTTTTAAGTCGGCTATAAATAATGCACATTATCTAACCGGATACGACGCCATCTACGCCACCATGTGGGAACTGTGTCGTGAAACGAGTATCAACTTGTTCATTGTGCTTGGGTTACCTATTTTGTATCATAGTTCGTGAGACGTGCGTCAGGTGGCGATGTTAGTTATAATGAAGTGTAGAGGGTAAGTACGAACGAAGGTGTATTAAGTAAAATATATGTAGGTATAGATTAGCTTGCATTATTCCAACAGCATCCTGCAGGTCATTCCAGATCGCTACGACCTGCCAGTAATGAAGGCATTTATTTGGGTCCTGATCAAGTAGAGAAAGCCTCGCTCGCTTCAGAAAGCTTGATCGGGAGGTATTAAACCTTCCTTTAAAATTGTATGTACCTATTGTGCTTTCCGTGTATTTTAACAAAGATTTTAAGACAGCTCAGTAACAAAAAATGGAACTAATAATGTAGTCTAATTTAATAAATGAATTTAATTTAATTATTAATTCTTACCTAACTCTAGAACATGAATAGGTAGGTAAGGTACTACCTAACAAATTAATCAGGAAATACCTAACTACTTTAATTATTCGTCACATAATTTTCTTCACATTCTAAAGTGTGATGGTGGTCAGACGCTTTTCCATTATTAATAAAAAAGAATAAAATAATATTCTATCAGAGAAACATATCAATGTCATCAATCATTATCTACCTGCTATGGTATGGTATGGAAATTATTTCTACGAATGGTTGAAACGGTGGTAGATGACAACCTCTGTGAGAGTATTGTGTTAGTTTAATAACTAAAACTTGTTGCTAATAGTTACCTAGTACCTACCTACCTATTTCAAGAAGTGGTACATACCTACTAATAATTAAAGATATTATGTAGTTTAAATGAAAGAAAAATGTAATTGCTAGCTATTCAATGTATTTTGTTTGCGAATATTGCCATGTGTGAATATTCAGACGGTTAGTCTCTTATGGCATATTATATTTACCTATTGAAAACTAAACATAATAAAACCTATTTGTAATAGAATCAGAATCAATAACTTTATTTCTTTAGGCTTACAAAATAAGCACTTAGACAAGTCAAATTTTATACCTTAAACACAGTTATTATTATCAAATAACAAATAAGGTGTTATTGATATTCTCTTCACTTCAATTTTTTGTCCACTAGTGGAAGAAGTGAAAAAGAAAGAATACCTACCCACATAACCTAGTCCTAGTAGTTACTATGTACCTATAGTCTTATAGATAGATAATGCAGGTAATTCAAGAGCTAATGCATGAAGAAGTAACAAAACAAACTTCTCACATCCTAAGCATGCAATCATTCGCATTCATATAATTAGTGTGATAGCTCTATTTACTGAGATATAAATATATCTATATATTTACAGTACCTATATATGTAAGTGTGATTTTACCTTGTTAATAATTTAAATATTTGGTCCAATTTTTACATGCAAGAAAAGATCCTCGCAAGAGGATGCCGCATCCAACACGCATGTTCATCCCAGCTCTCGGACCAGAGAAAGTAATACCAAAGTATTTAAGTATTATCGTATATCGACCCCTCCAAATCAACCCGTGGATGTCGTAAAAGCCGACTAAGGGACCTACCAGAGGAAGGGCAGCAGCTTCCTTCTGAGTATTTTTAAACACCAACACTGCTATCACCAATCCGCCTGCCAAGCGTGGTGATTATGGCAAATCCCAAAAACCATCCACTCGATGGGCCGACGACATCGTAGCGGTCGCAGGGAGTCGATGGATGGAGGCGGCTCAGGACCGCTATTTGTGGCGTCGTACGGGGGAGGCCTATGTTCAGCAGTGGACGTGTATGGGCTGATGATGATGATGATGTAAGTATTAATGAGACATGCATAATGTATCGTTCGCTAGCGACCGGTTCATACTACGCAAATTATTATTTATTAAGTTTTGTAATCTGAATTGTAATATAAAAGGTTATTAAATAGTTATAACGTGGGTAACTTATATAATTAATTTATCATTTGTCGGGCTGCCTGAGATACAAGGTAACAGACATCGAGTTATAATGGTTGCAGATTTGATTCTTGCCACGTAACAGTCTTCGTCAATATATTCAGCCTATGCTAGTGATAATAAGCCATTCCTGATGAGTGCCGGTTGCACCTTGACATCAGCTTGGTAAGGACGAGATTCATTCACCATATAAAAGTTATTTCCACCTTCTTCTGGATTTTATCCCGTCTTATAGAACCTATAAGCTTGTATGTACTTTCGCTTTATTTATTTGTAAGTTGACTCAGGCTATTTTTGGCACATATCGGTTGCATTCTAAATACCTACCCGCAGAAAGAGAACCAACAACCGGCGAAAATAGTTCCAGGGAGTCCCTCCGTGAACATCATATATTGTGTTGCTAGTGAAAAGGTACAAAAGTTCATTCATTAAATCACTTTCTACTTATTCCTATTCACAAGGATATAGATCCTTGTGAATAGATAAAGTTATTTAGTGAACAAAAGTACAAGTCCTTTCTTCGGCCGGTCTACACACAGGATGTGGCGAGACCGGCGGCGTATTATTGTGGAACTTCCCGGACAGAGTTCGATTAAATTAATTCTAATACAAGCACTATAAAAGGCAGTCTCGATATTGAGAAATTATATTTCGTAGGTCGCTGCGTCTTTAGTTTATGCTGGGCTCCGTTACACCAAAGGGCCTGACACATAAATAATGCAATGATATAACACAACACTTCATAAAGAAATAAAATATGGGCGTCTCCAAATCTTTCGAGTCGTTGTTGTGGAAGGTTTCATGAAAAATGTGAGGAGAAATACCTACCTAGAATCTCTACTGGAAATTTACTCTTAATTTTTATATCACCGATGAGCACGGAAATTTATATCTAGCCTTTTCTAGTTGTTCCATTTCGTTTGACCATAAATATCTAAAAATGTCAAATATGGCCCTTGACAAAGGTTAGTAAGATTGTGAAATGCTGGGTCCATCGGATGTCGTGCAACTTGCCTGACAAATAGCAAACTTGACCGTGAAGACATCCCTCTGATGACCGTCATTACTGTGATTATATCCAACGACCCTTTTATATTGTAACTAGGTTTTAACTGCTGGGAAGTAGGACTGTCGAAATACTTGAGTTTTCTTCCAATGATGATGATTAACTATGATCAACTAAAGTGTGTTGACCTTCAAGAAGTCAATCAATAGCTTCAATGCAAATCTGATCAGAAAAGCATGTTGACCTATTCTCAGCAGTAGGACTGTGAACATGATGATTATGACATGTGCTTCTTTCCGAACTTCTCGTTCAAGTACTGCTGTAGACCAATCCGTGCAAACAAATGTAGCTCGTCCCGCAAGCCAATTTTAACATTTAATTTTGTGAGTGCTTTGTTTATAATTATACGTATAGAGCTCAACAATGCTCTCGCGTACAATGTACTACAGACCATTATAAAATCTATACAAGTACAACATTTGGCTGTCACCTTTACTAATCAACCAAATATTTCATTCAGCGTAGATAATTCTCGAATTTCGCTTCGGACCAACTTGTTATAGATTTCGACTTGCATAACGTAACCTCATTTAGGATTTAAAACAAATTCACGGAGGCATTATATTTGTTACGTCACGTGAATGAATTAGCCATCAAATTAACTCTGCCTACCTAAAGGTGGGGCGTGAACATTGGAACTTAATCAGAAATCAATAACGATTATTTCTTTATTATAAAAAATAAGCTCATAGATATCAGATGAAAAACCTTCGCCTGCCGCGCCACAGAGGTCGTCAAAATATATATATGTATGTAATAATAAATAAATAATAAATAAATAATGTTGGACAATTCACACAGCATTATCTAGCCCCAAGCTAAGCAGAGCTTGTGTTATGGGTACTAGATAATATACATAATCGTACACTGAATGCTAGCAAAGTTCAGATCATAGAGTTAGGATAGTGTAGGCTGCTTGATCTTAGGTTCAGATGATGTTCAGACAAGGTAACGTCGAGACCCGTACGTAGAGTTTGAAATTTCCTGATAACCATTAAAATAACAATGATTGTTTTGAAAAAATTCAATCGACTTCAAATTTCTTAGTACATATTTACACTATTTAACCTTTGTCGATTAAATATGAACCCCTCATAGAAATAAAATATTTTTATAGGACCACTTCGGAAACATTATACAACTGCAAAAAATCTTATAAGTCGATTAATATATAAAAAAGTATGTTAAGTGGCTGTCGCTGGCCACCAGTGGCTGTGGTCGGTGGCTCGTTTGCGCGGAGCCTTAATGGCGGAGAAGTCGATGAACACACATAACCAAAAAAAAATAAAGCCTCCTCCTTTTCTCGAAGTCGTCTAAAAAGATAATAAGTGAAGTCAGTGGAAAAGGCTGAGCAAGCAAGCAGAGCCTCCGTCATCACCGTAAATTCCTCGATAGAAAGCCTCACTAATTGTCACGCAAATTAAACTGATGAATTGTAGATTACAAAGACTTCTGAGTAACGTATCTAAACGGAATAATGAATGGAGGTAAGCAATAGTTCTAAACAAGGACCTACTAATGTTACAGTAACCTCAGCCCTGTACTAGAAAGAAAGATTTGAACAAAATATTCGTTGAAAGATTTTTTGACGTGAAATCGATTTAAGGACAAACTCTATTTAGGTACACATTATGTTGACGATTGAAGAAATATACTAAGTATACTTATTGAGGAAATAAGTTATGTTTTAAGTTCTCAGATGACGAGTATCACCACCATGGGAAATAGAAAAAACCAAAGTCAACCGTCCGCATTGCATATCCATATACGAGTATAATCACAGTCAATTTCGACTTTAATGTCTCCATCGCAACGTTCAGAATGATGTAAATATGTATGTGTTTATATGATGTATGTACTATGTTCCTAGTATTGTGATAGAAGGAAGCAATACCCAATTCATCCTAATTTCACGGCTCGGCTCGTCCAAACGACGTGTGGCAATATTCTTATTGGAACGGTATGCGTCTGTAGTGTATGTAGTTTATGCGACAAACAAAGTATTCACTGGAGTTGTAGGAGTGTGACAGTGATGTTTTTAGTGTGATTTTAGATGGATTTCAATTTGCAAGGTGCCACATGATCTGTGTACTAAGCCAGATGGAAGTGATTCCCCGCAGTCCGCCCGTGAACAAGTGAAGTACTTAACGTAAGTTTTTACCAATAAGGCTCTTGGATCAGTCTCTGGAAGGGCTTAAGGCTTGTCTAAGTGCTTATTTTGTAAGCAAAGAAATAAAATTATTGATTCTGATTCTGATTTCTACGCTCACTTAATAGGCAGAGTTATTCGCTTTGTTGTTGCCTTGCTGCAGTCCGCTGCCTACTCAAACTCGTCCTATCTTTTTAGTCGGCTCTCTTGCTTGTGTAAAAACCATGCCTTTAGTCGGCTAGCTTGCTTATTATTTCTCTTTCCACCAAAACTTATAAGTTTGCAAATATTAACACTAAATACGCAATAATTTAACATTGTAGTAGGAAGGAACCACAATTTGTAAATCAAATCTTGTTTTTGTTTGTTTGTTTACGTTTCTCACATTCATTTGGACAGTGTCAGACTTGACCGTGATTTGACGTTTGACGTGTATGTGTTGTCAGATGGAAACTACCACAGACAACTTTCTCATATTAGGCCGGCTACAGACTAGCGATTCGCGCTTCATCAAAGGTCCCTATGGTTATTTTTTTGTGTTTAAAATAGTTTTTTTTATGTTTTTGTTTATATGTAAGTACCTACTACACTTAAGTACTCTGTAAATTTTCCTTATTTTCTCTCTTGTTTCCTGTCTTGTATATACATATATCTTGTACCTATGTTTATGTATTCTGTAACTTTGTGCCACACTAGGACCTGTCTGAAAACCAGCGCCGCTACTAGCTTAGGCTTGTAGCGGCACAATGCTGAGACAGGGACCTTTTTGGCCCCTATGTAACACTATTCCTATCTATTTTCTTCATGTATAAATATGTATGTTTCTTGTACTTTCCCACTGTCTGTAATGTGTCGTGTTGTATGTGTGTTATGTAGGCATGGCCAAATAAATATATTTTCTTTCTTCTTTCTTTCTTTCTTATAAGAAATTGACTTTTTGACTTGCTTTGATTTTTTTATTAATACAGAATGGAAGCTTTCTTGCATTATAACGTTTCGGATGATGTAAGTTTAAATACTTTATATTGAGTTTGAGTTTTAAAACTATTTTTGAAAACCGTTGCATCAGCTCTGTATGTATGCTGCGCATCAAGCGTCCCAGGCAGTAGACACCTTGGCAAGTTGGCACGTAACGTCATGTGGTTCGGCATTATTCGCACTCTTCCCTTTCCTGATGATCGACGGCTTTCTAATGGACCCGTCTGTCTGTCTTTCACAAGCTTATGTAGAGCTAGGTTATGTATGTGGGAATCAGGAAATCTATAGCTAGAACTTTTTACTACGTATAGAAATATTGGCGCGAGATCTAGTCACTTCCTGCGGCATGCAAGCAGAGAGGCGAGGAACGAGCAAAACATTATTTCGTTAGGCTTACAAAAGCACTTAGACATTTCAAGTTTTCATTATAAATGAATAACGTAAAAAGTATTAATTGATTTACTCTTCATTTCGTGTCAATAACATATACCTACCACTCAGAATGCGACTAGCTCTCATGCGAAGATTAATAAAATAGTGTAAGTTTGATGTCTAGTAAGCCGGATATAAAAATCCTGGCAGGTAACCTTAAGTTCATGAATATTTTTGCACTCGCAAACTCCCGTCCTATGTTGCATACCTTGAATATGAGCTGACTGCCGCATGAACTATTATAATTACAAAGGTACCATTCTAAAAGTACCAAGGCACAGGTACACTTCATCACCATCATAATACTAGTCCGTTCCATAATCTCCACATGCTTAAAGTTTGTGATCATCAAAGTCTGTCATGTAGCATTCGATGACAGTCATCGAATGCTCAATATGCTCATACTAACTAACCCAATTTTCTATTATTTAAAGAGACAAACAATACTAGCTAGTGCTTTATTAAATAATCGTGTTTTGACGGCGAATATAATAATATCAACAGCATTGCAAACAAATATCTTGGCAGCTGCGTAACTCAATACACTTGCGAGCTATAAACTGGAATCACTTCATCGCTTTTTTTTTTGTTTCTGCAGACTATATTTTACAGTTTCCATGCAATAAACTGTAGGTTGTGGTATATTATTTTAAAGATAATTTTATTAGCTTTCAAACTCTTTCGATATCACAGCGAAAAAAATGTTCATCATATGTCATGGAACGTGAAATCAAAAGACATCAATTTTTTCAAACTCCTGAATCCCTATAAAAACTGGGAATTAATGCAATTTTGTCATTAGTCCAATATATCACGTCACTCAAAATACTGGAATTACAAGAAAATGGAAACCACACCAATAGAAGCCGCTCAAATTGTCACCCTAATCCAGCAAGGGTTCTCTCAGTGTACTATCGCTCGACAGCTTCATCTGAGCCAGTCCTGTGTCTCCAAAGTATGCAAGAGGCTTAGAGAGACTGGAAATTTAGTCCGAAGACCAGGATCTGGATGACAGCGATGCACTTCGACGAGAGATGACCGATTTATTGTCAGCACTTCTCTCCGAAATCGACATCTAACCGGCGTTGACGTCCAGCGGGAGCTCGGAGAAGTTCGAGGGAGAACTGTCAGCGAGTGGACAGTGAGGCGTAGACTCAAAGAAGCTAACTTGACCCCAAAAAGGCCAGCAACGGGACCCAAATTGTCTACAGCCCACCGACAAGCCCGACTTCAGTTTGCTCGTGATCACTTAGATTGGGATATACAGCAATGGAGCCGAGTTGTGTTCGCGGACGAGACTAGGATGTGCCTGCATGGCAGCGACCATCGATGGAGAGTCTACAGGAGACCGGTAGAGCGATACGCACAATGCTGTATAGCGGAAACAGTGGTATATGGGGGTGGGTCTTGTATGATGTGGGCGGGGATTTCAATTGAAGCTAAAACGGAGCTGGTATTCGTACCCGGTGGAGGTCGGGGGGGAGGACTAACCGCAGAAAGGTATATCAACGACATTCTGTTGGGCCATGTACTCCCTTACGCCGGGTTTATTGGCGAAAATTTCCTGCTAATGCACGACAATGCCCGCTGCCACACCGCTCGTGCGACTAGACAGTACCTGGAAGAAGTCGGGATTCCCACAATAGACTGGCCAGCCGTCAGCCCTGACATGAACCCTATCGAACACCTGTGGGACGAGCTGAAAAGGCGGGTACGAGGAAGATCTCCAGCTCCGGCGTCAATAAAAGACCTAAAAACTGCTCTTATCGAAGAGTGGCAGGAAATTCCACAGGATTCCATCAGGAAACTCATTAGGTCAATGAAAAACCGTTTACAAGCAGTCATTAGGGCCAGGGGGGGCAATACAAAATATTAAGGCGAGGTGAGCCCAGCACTTTAGGTATTTTAGCCCCCCATGTTGAGCGCGCGACGTCTTCATTTACGCGTCTGGCAGGCCGGGCGCCACTAGAACTTGCATGACCGCGTACGATATCTTAGCGCCACAGTATAGAAAATCAAGGTACGTACGTATGTATACTATGAACTTACTCCAGGTAGGTAATATAAATAAAAATACGTTGGTTCCGTGTGGCACATACAACTTTTTATTCAACAATGAGAACATAGAGATAAAAAATACAACTTGTACAAGTAACAAACAATTATAGGTATTTATTGTTATAAACAACACTAAACAAATTAATTTTCCAACGCTTGCTGGTTTCGTCTGGCACATATAAATTTTCGATTCAACAACGAGAACATAGAGGTATAAAATTATATAATTATTTTATATATGGATCAGTTGGGCTACCTTTAGACTGTTTGCAACAGTCTGCAGTTACCTCAAATGTTTCAATTGTAAGTACTAGTTTTAGTTTGTTTCTATCCTTTGATTGTAGGGTAATGTCGGGTAATGCCAGTCAGTTGGCAATACCGGTCACCTACCTTTCTAACAAAATACTGCGTTTATTTAACTGCACTCTATGGGAACAGGTACTAAAGTTCATAAAATTGTAGCTGCCTAGGTTTGCATGGACCAATCTGGACACGAGGTTGGATTGGACTTTGAATTTGATCCATGTGTTTACTTGGATCTGGCTGCATAGGTATGTCATTATTTTCGTCATTGCATGGACCAAACTGGACACGAGGTTGGATTGGACTTCGAATTTGATCCATGTGTTTACTTGGACCTGGCTGCATAGGTATATCATTAATTTCGTCATTGCATGGACCAAACTGAACACGAGGTTGAATTGGACTTTGAATTTGATCCATGTGTTTACTCGGACCTGGCTGCATAGGTATTTCATTATTTTCGTCATTTTCTTGTAAAATTATGTCTCTTATTGGCATACCGCGAATTTGTCGCGGGTCTACAATTTCTGGCAAAAGGCATTTCGTGTAAAAAACAATAATATTTTTTTCTATTTCCACCTTCCAAAATTCGTCATCTCTAGAAATATATTCTATTATAAGCGGATGATTTTCACTGGACCAAATTCCAAAAATGCATTGGTTTCTCTCGGTTACATGAAGTTGACCCTGTACTTGGTAATACCAATTGCTCATTTTATTAATGATTCGCGTATTGTTTTTTTTTGTTATATTTATATGTTTGGATTTTGTTTTCCTTTATAGCAGCTTCTATTCCGGTCTTAAATGCCGTTATGGGACACTTAACTTCTATAATTTTATCATTATCAACTAAACCGTCGGGTGTAGCTCCAATAAATGGGTATTGTTTATCTATGAAAAGTCCACAGGGCTCGATGATAATGTTTTCTTGTCTCTCCATTTGTTGCAGCGCTTGCTTTTCATTTTCTACGCCATGAGCTACAGACATTACGTGGCCTATATTCGTTTTATATAGTTTTTTTTTTACAGTTGTTGCTGTGCTTTTGGACTGTCTCCTTTTACAGATTGCTCCAAAATTGTTATCAGGCTTTTTCTAAGTTCCATCCACTCACTGCAATCTCGTTGTAGAATAGTGCTCCTTTCAATGTTCTGTCTATCATTTGTTTAAATTTTGTAGGAAATCTTTCTTTGCCCTTTCCAATTGGACCTCACTCATATCTGGAGCCGAACTTGTAGGTCCATAGTTGTGCTGTACAGAAACTCCTTCAAACCTTCTTATCTTTTTTGTGGGGTGCTTTCTGTTCAATTTCCTCTTTAGCGACCTCCTTCTTTCTAATTCTTTCACTTTTCCTCTTGGACTTCTGCCCAAAATAGCTTTCTGGACAGATGATACCGCAGATTCCCGGTTAAATGAAACTACAGCAGCAGAACATCTTGCTTGATATCCTCGTCTTTGTGAAAAATTAACTCTTTTGCCACCAATGAATTTAGCAATGACGCTATTGAAACGTTCGACTGTATTCGTATCCACATCTTCTATGAGACTGCGAGCTTTACTTGCTACAGTAGAAATGATAGCATTTACCCGAAACAAGAAAGTAGAATTCTGTATTTCATGAATTTTACTATCATTAGGATTTTTTTCTTTTGAGCAGTTATAGTCATAACAAAGTGTATGATCCCCATATGAATGCGCCAGCGAATTGGTGATGTTTTTATGGAGCAAATTTATGGATACGTTTTTAGAAACGTCTGCGCTCTTGTGGAATTTAATTGACTCGACAATCACTTTTCGCATACTCATTACTTTTTCATTCGTTAGCGTTTTTCTGTGTTTTATTAGATATTTTGTCTCCTTTACTAATGCTCGTAATTTATTACAAAAATTGCGTAAGATATGGTTTCTACATTCAATTTTTTCAACAGTATGGTTAAGATGGTCATATGGTTTTGCTTCCAATACTTTATTATAGGTTGATGAGTCTCCATCTCCAATCATTCTGGCATAAATTATACCGTACATTTCAACTGATGACTTAAACCCTTCAGAAATAATGTCTGCTTCCATGCCACTAGAGGCTCCATTATAGTTTTTAAAACATATATGATCTTTGGGAGCTAGCTCTTGTTTCTTGGCTCGGGCACAAACAAGACAGTATTTGTTTTTTACTCCTATGTACATTACCTCTCCGAATCGTTTGCCTATGATTGCTGCTGTCCCTGACATAGCTCTATAGTTGTTGCCGTAAGATCTTGAACCCCAAGCACCATCAACATACACATCTACCAAAGCCATTCCTTGTTTTACTTGACCGTCAGCAATAGCCGCTTCTTTTTCACGGTTGGCAGCATCTTGCATAGAGTTGGCTGCAACTTTCTCCCAATTTTCATAAACAACGTCTTGTAAACATGAGTAATATTTTTGTGAAAAAACAGGCACATCCATAGCAGACAGTATTTCTTCGAATTGTGAAAATCCAATACCAGCAGCTATAATTCCTGTTGTTGCAGCAACATTTACATTGACGTGCTCTCTCTCTTCTGCACTGTGACATTTTTCTGAGTCAATTGTGATTACTTTTTGACATACATTGCATTCAAATTTATATTTTGATACCAACCCTGTCCGTTTTTCTCCTATTCAATTGAAATATCCCACTTTGCAATCAAATAAATCATTATGATGCGCTTTTTCTTGAAGTTGCGACATAAAGTAATTTATATCAACAATTCGCCGTCCACTTATAGATGTATATTCATTTTCTCTGCTGCTGTCTATGATCAGAGAAAAGTTATCCATTTCCTCCATTCTAAAACAAATAAAATGTTTTTACTATTGAAAAGTTAACATTACATACCTACTTAGTGCCTATGCAAACTGGGCGTTTTTCCACTGCAACAGTTCGGCGATTAGAAGCTGCGGCCGAAAATACTCGTACATTTTGTTCATCACACTTGACGTTCGAGTCGCGAGCCGGGTGCAGGCTTGCAGACTCGCTGTATACAAGAGCATTTATTCCTCACAGCCACAACAGTGTGACACAGAAGAAAAAACCATGTACGTTATGACGGCACGGGCGGGATTATAATATTCGCTTCCGTGTTACACTTGTGAGACTGTGAGGAAAAAAGTGCTTTTGTGGTGACTGGGAGGCTGCACCCGCAAAGTCGAATAGGGACTAATCGCGGCGACAAAATGGCCAGTTTGTGCGGGCACTAACAACAATGGGTACTAAAGATTACTACTTACTCATTCGTATCATTTTCAGCTGATTCATTACCATGTTCGTCAGCAAGTGGTAAATTGACATGGCTGAGAGTTGTTGAGCTGTAACAGTAAAATATTCGTCCCTTAGAATATACATATGTTTTCCCTAGGTCACCCGATCCCCCTACACGTTTCCGTAAAAAAAACATACCTCCTCCTCCTCCAGCATATCAAGGAGAACAATTATGTCAGTCAGTCAGCCAGTTAGTCAGTGATCAGTGGTAATCGAGCTATATATAATATTAGAATAGACTTAGAATTTACAAATTTTTTATGTTTCCTTAGTTCGTTATTTCATAATTATGTACGTCCCATGTCCCATCCCATTTGCCCCACCTACCCATTTTTTCTAATTACCCCGACAGACCCTAGGTATGTTGTATTTTTCTCTATGTTGTATCTCTCTTATTTTTCGTTTCTAGCATCATTTCTGGATGAGGACTTACTTGTGGCTGTGGAGGCCAGAAGGACCAGCAGCGTGTAGATTTTTTGTGTGTAGATGTTCTTTTTTTTTACGGCGCATATCAACTCTGGAAGGACGAATAAAAAATTAAAAAACTGTCTCATTACTAAACAGCGGTCAAATGAAAATGAATATGATTATAACACCACTTTTTACTGTAAAAAAAGCATACAGTAAACAACTAGCTAAAAAGTTAGGAAGGAAGGTAGGTAGGTAAGTACACTTACGCGTGGTTCTGCAGCATTTTCTTGTGAGCCTTGCTCTTCAATGTTTTATTTTTGTTTCATTATTATCCATTATAGAATACTTCAAAAATTGCACGTAATTATTTACACAACAAATATTTGAATGTAGAGAGCGTAAACGGCAAGGCGCGGCGCGGAGCGACGTGACCACTCTCTGTGACGCCTCGGCGAGTACTGAGCAAGACGGTGCGCAGACAGCCGAGCACGATTTTGTAGTTATTTTGGTGTTTTGAAAAATATTTGTATGACACATAAAAATATTTTCTAGTGAAGTACTGCGTAATAACGTTTGCAATGTTTTGGTATAAAATTTGTGTCATTTTATTCATTTTTCTATTCACAGTGATCATTTAAAGTTTCATTTAGAGGTAACTTTGTCATTTTTTTTGATCGGGTGAAATGTCACCAATCGTGTTTTTGTCTAGTGATGCATTAGAAAATATCCTCAACTATAATATGTTTGAATTTCAAAACTATAGGCCTTCTAGTTATTGAGATACGGAGAGTTAAAAAATCCCTAAATCCGGGTAACCCAGCCTTAAGCGGGGAAATAACAAAGATGTTAAATAAAAATTTGATATTTTCATATTACTTCTTATTAATTTAAACATCCACAACTTCACCCTATTGTAATAATTCACTAAATGAAGGTAGGAAACTTAATTAAATTTAAATATTTTTTATACCATTCGAAAGCTAACAAAATTTCTTTTCAAATGGTATACACCAATTTGCAGTTTATTCCATGGAAACTGTAAAATATGGTCTGCAGAAACCAGCGATGAAGTGATTCCAGTTTATAGCTCGCAAGTGTAGATTCAGAATAATTTCCTGTCAAAAACAATCGCCCACAAAGTTCGCCGCAACGCACTTTCGAGTTACAAAGACACTTATAAAAATAACAAATAGAAAGTAAATTATGTAAAATCTATGGCAGATTAGGTGTTAAACTGGAGAACCGTTGGAATGGTGTGGCAGACCGCAGACCGCGGAGATGTTGGCTGAGATTGGTCTGCATGACCAGCCATAGCGGCACGCAGCATCCCGGAAGAGGGAACGGATATTGAGCTCAGAATTAAAATGTTGGATGATTTTTCCCGCAACATTATAATAGCATAAACATTTATTTATTTCTTACAAAGTGATTATTATTGGTATCTACTAATAAATTTCTTCAATTTATTTTATTTTTGGATTACCTATAGTAAAAAATAGTTGTAGGTAGATTATACAAGAAATCTTCCCGCGGGAATCAAACTGTTAACTTTCTGTTTTTTACGCAGACCACTTCTCGCTGCGCTAAAGAGGCGACAAAGAATGTATAATGGGTAAATACAGAAAAAACTAAAATGTCTCTGATTAATTCTAGCATAATAATGTAATTTGATTGTTTCGAAAAAATAATTCAAACAATCCATTAATCTATTAATTTAACACAGATTTTAAGTTTTTCGGAATAAAAACGAATAAAAATGTTATGTGATCACCTCGGAATAATTTTAGATACAAAACGGAAAGAATTTTTTTAAATCGGTCCGTAATCGACGGAGAAAACGACGAACTTAAAAAAAAATATACACACAGCCGAACACAGAACCTCCTTCTT
Source organism: Eupithecia insigniata (assembly GCA_947859395.1). Classification (NCBI taxonomy): domain Eukaryota; kingdom Metazoa; phylum Arthropoda; class Insecta; order Lepidoptera; family Geometridae; genus Eupithecia; species Eupithecia insigniata. Next base: position 15,287,225 of record OX402004.1, on the reverse strand, counting down.
TTTTCCAAGTCAGATATATATTTGGTTTAATTTATTATTTCCTTCCTTGCACCCACCCGCAGCACCGCCGCGCGCCGCCGCCTCCGCGCCTTGCCGCCGTGGTGGTCGCGCGTAAGAATCAGCTCAGTCAGTAGATGTAGTAAGAGGTGGGTGACTATAGGAACCAACCGGAGGAAGGGCAGCAGCTTCCTTATACGTTTATATAATATTTTTTTAAACTTTTGTAACTGATTGTACAAAACAGCTTCAATATTTTGATGCTGTCCGAAATGTCAGTAAATAATTTATTAAAAATGTAAAGTGACATTTCGGACAGAGTGTCCGAAGATTTTGTGTCCCAAATGTCGGGAAGCCGTTTTAACACCTGTGCGATTAACAATCCGCCTGCAGACCGTGTTGATTATGAGTCATAATGGCTGGTTCTGTCATAATTTATGGCAGAAACAGCCCCCTAAACCGTCCTCCCCTAACAAGGGGATGTTTGGGGGAGGCCGGTTTAGCGCTGGACGTAGAAGCGCTGATTGGTACGCATTACTTGTTAAGCCTTGTTATACATAACTTATTTTACCGTAAAAAGCAATGATAGCACCAGAAAGTATAAGAACATGTTGTTAGATTGTTACTGAGTGAACAAAAAATCTCCTTGGTCGATCAATCTAAGTATTATCAGATTATCATTGTTATAAAACAACGAATTCCACACGCGATAACTAGGTGGAGCCACTATGTTACAAGATTTTCAGTTATCAATTCCTACTAATGTAACTTTTTTTCATAGTTTTTCGTATTTTACACAATAACATCATCAAAGTAAAGTGTTAATTATTTCAAGTAGTCAGTCAGATGAACTGTTACAGAAATGCTCGTAACATAATTTTGTAATATCTGTATCACATAACGTTCATTTCATCTTCTTATTTATTTATTTATATATAATCATAGTGTTCTCTCTCTTCGGTGTAGAGCTCCCTTTGCATAAGTTACCTCTTCAGGTCTAAGATCGACAAGAAATTAATCGACGAAGCTGCTAAATAATAACAAAGCCGATTATTTTTCAAAACACATAACCCTAAATGTTCTTATACCACTAAATCTAAACTTTTAAGATTTGCGGTTACATAAACTAGAACCGATAACATCGACACCAAAAACAAGTGATTTGAAGATCTCACACAGGTTTCAATCGAATTAATTTAACATTTAGATTAATATTCACATTAAATATCTTTGGATCTATAAGATTTCATAATTACACTTAGCCTTGTACATCTTTTAAACCAGTTTAGATTAAGACACGTTCTAAAAAGAATCAGATAATCTAAATTTTGTAGAAGGCCTACTTAGAAATCAATCTGAATGATACATACTTATTACAAAATTAAAACTACAAAGAATATAATAATCGTAGTTATTGCCAACGTAATACTGTTAAAGTTTTATTGAAAGTGAAAGCGAACCGGAAATAAAAGATGTGGCTCAGATATATCACATAAATTAGCTTATTCAACTGTCACTGGGTTTACTTAAATTTAGGCAAATAGAATCGTTATGTAATATCCTAACAGATTACTACGAACTTCCTACAAAGCTCACATAATTTTGGAAAATTTATGATGTGATTCATTTTTGTCAACTTTAATCCATAAAACAAAATTAAAAACAACTTCCGTTAAACTTTTCGTAAATAAAAACAATCACAAATAGATTTCGTAACGCTTTTCTTCAAACAGAATAGTCGGAATCGAAAAGGTTTTTCAATACGAATAATTATTCAAACACCTGAAGTTACTGTTAGTCAAAAGTTGTCTCCGTCTTGTCGTAATTCATATTTATCAATCGTCTGTAGGCTTTCCGTCGTCATATCTACCGAAATCTTTATCTAAAACCTGCAATCATGGTCCAGCCAGGCACCATTCATAAACTACAAATGTATTGAAATGTGTAATAACATAATTTCTACGAGTATAATGCTGCCCCACCGTTATCTGGTACGAAGTGAGCTTTATCTTGGCATCGAAGTGGCACATCCCTGGTTACTCCACTTTAAACTTGTAACTACTGGTTAGGCCGGGTCTCTTACGGACAAGAAATTGCAATTTTCTTTAACCCTTTGAACGCCACAGTCACATAATACATGAAAAGCACTTGCGGGTCCTCAGCGCCAACGACGTCGACATATAGTAGACAAAAAAACCCAGCCTACCAAAATACAGATATTGAAAAACTATTACTGGTACTTTAATTATACTTTTCTCAAATTAGAATATCTTTTGTTCACTTTGTGCTGTGGCGTAGAGGACGCGGACATGCGTTTTGGACGTAGCGGCCAAAAAAATGCGATAATGCAGGTAGAGCGACGACGAGACAAAAAGAGTAAGTAAACACGTACACTGCCAAGCTTCATCGACGGGACCCGATAGAGGCGGCGGCGCGTCACTTTGCAAGAAGTTAGAGTATATGACCGTGTGCGTCGGTGTTAGTCAAATTGTTGAAACCTTAAGGGCCTACAATACCTCGCCATTGTGTGAAAAGGATACCTAGGCATAGGATTTCGGATTCATAGGAAGCAACAGAGCAGAGCGGCAAAAGCGCTAAAATCATGTTTTTGTTTTATTTACGGTAAAAATAATAGTACTTTTGAAATCTTTAAATATTCAGTCATTTGGAAGATATGAACATCCGGCGAAGTTAAAAATACGTAATTTGAGGTAGTATACGCTCTTAACGTTGTTTTTCACTTCAACAAAGTCGATGAATTAATAATTTATTAACTCTTGACTGAATTAATCTTGCAGTATTGAATCCATCCAACAATTGGATGGATTTAATACCTGGTAGATTGTTCTCAGTGACGAGGCGGGCATTACCCCTGATGATATCACAATAATATTAAAAATAAGAAAGTATGCAATGGATGGATAGATGTAGGGGGAAGTCTCGTAACGCCGGACGGCACCCAGCTTCGGACAAGCGTACTATCTCGGAAAGTCACAACACGTTCGATTCAAAAACGATTGAAAGGGACGCGGGAGCGCATTTTGATACCAGGCCCCGAGACGCTGTGTGCTACTGACGCCCGAGGCCATGGTGAAAGAAGTTATTTACTACTTTTGACGGGAATACGCTGCGTCACATAAGATATAAGTAAGTTTTATTGCGATGTTTTAGTATTTGTGTTTATAGTTATTATATAGGTATACTACAAGTGATCCATAGATATTTGATATTTATAATAGTTTTTGTTGACTAACGAAGAGGTTTTGACCTAACACACGTAATTTTGGGGATTTTCTGTCCCCTGGCACCGGACACTAAGTCGTCCCTTAACGCCGGATAAAAATTAAGTTGCTTTTTCTCATAAGTACAATATTTATGCTTTTGATGATATATGTTTTACTTTGTTTTAGAGACTAGAAGAAAGAAGTGAAACCGTAATGAAAAAGAAAAAAATAAAGGAGTTTCCTTTATTTTGACCAACCAATAGTTCACCGGAAGCCAGACAAGGTTTTGTTTACTAAACTAAAAAATCACTTTGAGAGAAGCTTTGCTGAACAATGAGTGCTATAACTTACGGAAAAGCACTCTGCATGATAATTTTTTTTTTTACTGAACCATGGAAAGCATATATAGTGGACCCACATACTAAAATGTATAACTTAAGAACTACTTGCGTAGTGTGCTTACGAAAATCGGATACAATGCTCCAGCTGCCGAGTTTTTGCAGCTCCAGCAGCTGAGTGGACTCACAAATCTGTAGTATCTGTAGTCTGTGTATCCATGAATGTTAAGAGGCCTACGATGTATGATTTATGTTCGCAGTTAATTCCGTCCGGTACTAGGTGCCACTTGCAATGATACCATTTTTTCTGACCAAAGTTTGATTTAAGTTTCAATTAATGATTATGTAAACGTTGCATTTTTGTATATTTATTTTGATTTTAAATTTCATTGACGTACTTAATTAATAACTAAATATATTTTATGCGAATCTCCTTTTTTTTATGTGTCCGCCACCAGGGGACTTCCCTCTATGTGTGTAACTTCTTCACGAAAAGCTACAGAACGGATCGGACTGACACTATGCATAGGATGTACTTTAAGACCTGAAAAAAAAATTACCTTCTTATTATACGGAGAAATCGCTGCGAGCTGCGCGCAGAAGCTGGTGAATCAATAAGGTGGTTATCAATAGGGGTATTTTAATTCGTAGGAAAGGCGATATCGGAAACTTTTGACGAAAAATGCTATTTTAAAATATCGGATTCGAAAACCTTTCATATTCGAATATGTGAATTCGGATCCTTATTAGAACACTAGACTTGGCGCGACGAGCTCGGAGAGGTAACGTCACTGGCTGGACTGGCCAGCGGCGCGAGAATCTCGGAGTCGCTGGCTGGACTCTATCGGTGTTGCTTGCCAATCTCAATGTCAAAGTCGAGTATTGTGGTGTCCAGAGTTGTCGGAAACGCGGAATTGTTAATAAATATTTTTTTATTCTAATATTTTGCAAAGGATTTCTGCAAAGTAACGCCTGGATCTATTATTTATTTCTGGTATATGTATAACAGTCAGCTATCATGAGCAAGAGACCCGGTACCATGACATCGCTGAGGCTGCAGTAAATTACAAACAAGTCCGCAAGGAGGTTGATTCACTGATAACATAAAACTGAGCGATGTTATGCTCTCCTTTGAAAGTAAATGCAAAGACCTTGACTGCCTCACTTTTATTCAGCTCGGTATGTACCGTAGCTACGGGATTTATAGCCGGCGAACACGATCTGTAAAACGCGCTAGTGTTATAAAAATGTTGATCGGCTGTATTATGTTACTAACTTTTATCTGTACAATGAATTTTGAATGGCATCCAATCAAATGCAAGAATACGCCGCGTCCAAGAAAAGACCAGAAAAATAAGAAATAGGTAAATTCTGAAAATATACAAATAATAATAAGACAAAAAATTGTAAACCTCTCAAATCGCTCTCTTTTGGCTAAATTATGAGATGATGTCCTCCTAGCCGAATTTTCGGCAATCTCGGCCAGTCTTAACGTAGGCTAGCCAGGTGCGCAGGACATATCATAGTGCACTAGTGTGTGCGCAAACACAGGTGCACTCTCTATTCCCTCACTCTCATAAACCGATGAGACGGTAGCTTGCAGAAACAAAAACGGCATGAAAGTATCTAAATCAATTTGTAAGACGTATAATTAATTTAGGATGCTACGTTCTAAACGTAAAGTCAAAGTATTTAATAAAAAATATAATAGTATCCATGACTATTACCAAATATGACTTAACAAATAGAATAGAATCCACAATACAGGTGATTCTTAAGATAAGAACCAGAGCATGCAATCCGTGTTGGAGTCACTGGATCGAGAGAGACCAACACTTTCTACCGTTTACAAAGGTACTAGAGTTTTGGCTAATGTGCGCTACCGATAATTGGCAGAAAGTATGGTATTTCTATTGAATTATTAAATATGAAATGAAATAATAGTAAAAGAGATTCTGTAATTAATTAGAGATTAATTTCTTTGATATAACCATAGAATTCCTGACGAAGAAGAATGATTGTCTAAATCTCTATTGAAAAATGCTTAATGGTTTTATATGCAGTACCAACCTAAAATTAAAACCAGAATTATTTTGAAATATCAATTCAAAACCATAGTACAGGATGTAATAACATTTTTTCATTTTCTCCAGGTAGGTATAGTTCGCCTGACTGTACAAACGGTCAGGCGAGCAGTTTGATAAAATATAATCGAATACTCGCTAAATTCTATTTGGTATATTCGCTATTTTGTGCTCCTTTGAAAGATGGTCGCTAATTTTGACTAGTCCTACCAATTTTGTTTAGGCACTGTTGTGTGTTTGTCTAGTATGTATTATTAGTGTAAGGCTAACACTAATAATACTTACACTATTGAAACTTTGATAACCATATAAGTGCTAATACTGTTAGCACTTATAAGGTTATCAAAGTTTCAATTATATGTATCGTATATAATATATTCCACTCAACCCGTGGATGTCGTAAAAGCCGACTAAGGGAACCTACCAGAGGAAGGGCAGCAGCTTCCTTCTGAGTATTTTTAAACACCAACACTGCGATCACCAATCCGCCTGCCAAGCGTGGTGATTATGGCAAATCCCCCCCTACATGGGAGACCATCCACTCGATGGACCGACGACATCGTAGCGGTCGCAGGGAGTCGATGGATGGAGGCGGCTCAGGACCGCTATTTGTGGCGTCGTACGGGGGAGGCCTATGTCCAGCAGTGGACGTGTATGGGCTGATGATGATGATGATATAATATATTTGCGTCAAACATGGTATCAAACAAGGCAACGCCCAAATAAGAAGTAGCCATTTTAGCCCCCTTCTCACTCTATCTTGTTATGAATTTCTGATAATTAGTATTCAATTCCTCAATTAATGGGATGCAAGAAATGTAAAATGCAGAGATAGCTTCCTAGATGTTGTGCCGTTACATAAAAAACTCAAAGTTCACTAGCCAAAGCCATTAGCGTTAATGTGTTACATCAGTGATCAAGCATGAGGTAGCGAATTCAACATAGAAAACAGACAATTTAAAACTGCAATGAGAAAATAAAATAAACTGACGAAAATGGCTTAAAAATTTCAGGTGAAAAAGTTTGAACTCAAAGGATTCTTTGTATTTGTTACTAACAGGATTTCTAATATTTACTGTGTCAATAAATGGATCAGAAGATTTCCCACAAATTCCATTCGCTCCCCTTTTGAGCCCCTATAAGTCAGAGATCTAGCTTGTAGATAGAAAATCAGTATTTGTAGTACTAACTGAAGACATAGGTAAAAAGTTTTGAAACGATCGTGGTTATTTACAATTTTATGTTAATATTGGGATATTTACTATGATTTGAATTTTGAGTTCTCCTACATTTCGGCACAGTTTCATGAATGAATCATGGTAAATATCCCGTTATTAACTTTAGTGTTGAAGACGTAGAATTCCTAATTCAGAGGTTTAAAATATTCGTTTTCTGTTACACCGAGGTCCCAAAAATGTATATGATTTTGTTTATTTTTGTGATATAATTAGGGCTAGGGATCAATAAAACGAAAACATTTTCATCACCTGCTTCAATGTTTTAATAGTTTTCAAAACATAATATAACGTACTCTACATTTAGAAAAATCTGTCATAAAAACTTAATAGGTTATCGTATGAATACGCTTTTTGTGTGAATGCGCATAATTTCCCTGCGTGCACCGGCCACTACGGAAGATCAGTCAGTTGCGTTCCAATACACGCGGGCAGCGCTTGTGCTTGACGCGGCTTGACGATTGACGCTCGCCGGGAAACTTGATCAAACTACGCTTGTGACTATAGTGTTGTGAATTTTTTGGATACTTACATGGTTTTGGTGTTTATTTTTGGTAAGAAAAATTTTTTGTTGAGGTATTTTAAGGAAATTTAACAATTGATTTGGAACGGTACGTTTATGATTGATGCCTAAAAATTATAGGGAAAGTTTCAGTACCTTACCTATGATACGAGTTACTTACTAAATTAAACATAAAAAATACTATAATGAGCGTATCTAAAAACTTAGTAACCGTTTTAGTTACCAATCACCCTACTAAAATAATTGAAATTAGCATTTAATAGTTTTCATAATTAGGAACTTCGCACTAAGCAAGAGTCCAAAACAAATTAAAAGGAGCCCAATTATTGAAAAATTATAATAAATACCTATCTCATCCCAAAATGAGTTTTTGGAGCATAATTATGTAAATCTTATTCAACGTATTTCCTAATAAATATTTTTGCATAAATCGTATATGTATGTAAACATTCAATAACTGACTTTCTATTTCTGAATCCTGCATAAAATTTAATTTATGCACTTTTGTTGTAGATTTTTTTATAATTAAAACCCTCTTTTGGTCATCATCATCATCAGCCCATACACGTCCACTGCTGGACATAGGCTTTGGTCGTAGGGTAAAAATAAGGTTGCATTACCAAATAGGGTAATAAATTATAACTTTATATACATATGTACAGTTTATTTTAACTGAAGTTAAAGTGATTTAGTTATTAAAATATAAATAAAGCTGGACAATCCACACAGCATCATTTATCCCCTGCCTCAAACCTTAGACCTAAAATCACTAGTGTGAAAGCATTCAGTTAAATATATATATATATATACATATATATATATATATATATATATATATATCAGGAGCCTTGTTGGAAAATAGGTTAGAAACATTCAAACGCATTATTTTAACAATAAATATTTTCTGAATAATTTTGTGTGCTTTTTTTCTACAAGGACGTGAAATATACGTTTATTTCAACTACGAAGATGTTGAATATCTGAATTATTAAGACAAAAACTAATTAAATCGCACGTTTACTTACAATAATTATAACGTCAGATGGGTTTTATACACTTACAATTACTATTTATTTATTTATTATTATTTATATTTATTAATTACATAAGTTGTTACCAATCCGACTGCCAAGCATGATGATGTTGACAAGCCCCCTTGTTTCGGGGAATCATCTTTAACAGTGGACGTAGTATACTATATGAATGTGTGTTGACGGATGCGAGCGAAGCCGTAACAGACTGATAGTCAAACGTAAAGCGACAACAATAACTAAATTACTATCATTTCACATCAAAATAATCATATAATTTTGAACAAAATAGCAACAATCAGACAAATTGAGTCATTTGCATATTAACAAACCCGAGTTTTTGTTCCATCCTGATGCCAGAATAATGACTTCATCATTTCATCTCATGTTAATGCGTTTAGGATTGGAGAAGCAATCGAAATGTAGGTAAGTTAATATTGGGTAATATCATTAACATGTGAATTATGGGTTAATAACACGCTAAGAGAAAAAATACGAGTTTTGACGCAATTTTGCAGTTAATAGTGAAAGTGAAGAGAGTGGGAGTTACTGGAGTTACTGTGAAGAGAGTGGGAGTTACATGGGAGTTACTGAATTATTGATGATTAACATGAGTTTATTAAAAATTGATAGGTTTTCGTCTGGAAAAGGCAGTTCTGACTGCCTTTTCCGGCTTTGATAACCGGTTCTTATACCAAAGTGAAAAGAATTTGGTAAATGATCCTGAAGTTGTGAAAATCATTTCAGTCAAAGCGCTTACGACATAGCAGAAGGAATGCATTTGATGACAACCTTACAATACAACAAGACCACAATACTCTATTGTAGAGTTTAAATTGTCATTGTATGCATTATAAATATTGTTTTAGAATGCGATTTACATATGACTGCAACGAGCGACTGATCAGTTTTTGAGTAACGAGTCTGGCAGTTTTGTACACAGTTTTGTATGACAATAAGCCATAGGTCGTGCTGAGAGATAAAACAATATGTTTTGGACTGTATGTATAGGTGTTTATTACTTCATAAATCTGTCTGTCAGCTTCAAGCTCAATGCTCATGTTTTAATAGAAAATAGTAATTGTAACATTATTGCCACGCACCATGCCAGGAAATACCTGTCTACTCACAGCAAAGAACGTGCCCCGCACGTATCTCGTACAATTCTGGACTGTCTACTTCCCATAACAAGCGTAAACCAGGAACTAGATAATATAATATAGAGGCCAAAATAGCTAGACGTGGCGGTCGTGGCGTAAGAATAGACCCCTCTAACTCAGCCCATTGATGTAGTAAGAGTCGACTAAGAACCTGCCGGAGGAAGGGCAACAGCTTCCTTCTGTGGAGGTATACTTAACAACTACACTGCGACTTGGCAGGCGGGTTGGTGATCCATGCATCACCAACCCGCCTGCCAAGCATTGTGATTGTGATTATGCCAAAATCCCCGTTGTTTGTGGAAGGCACATTCAACAGTGGATGTATTGGTGCTGATCGGTAGAAAATTAGACAATATTCTGAAACTAACTAATTACCTCGTTAAGGTCACGAAAAGACGCAGTTAGTCAAGTAAAATAAAAAATAGTTTGTCACGTGAAATACAAAATACACATTTAAAAGCAAAGTATAAAAGGCGTAAAAGAATAAAAATATCCCTCAGCTTTTGAAATTTGTTTAATATGTATGTATATAAAAGTTACTAGGCATTTATAAACTTTGTTAGAAACTGCGTTAAAACACCGAGGATAATTAAAACATAAGTATGAGCTGATTACCAGATACATATAACTTTATATGTTGTACGCTGTTGATAGTATGAGTTAAAATATTAATATCAGTTCTTTGATTCACAATAATAATGGTATATCAGACATGTTCTGTGGTCAGCGAAAGCTATATTATTACAGAAAAGGGGCTGTAGTCTGACACATTTGAGTGAAACAGTAAAATTTTGTTTTAAGCCTATTGTTAATACAATCGTTCAGAGGTAAAGATGAATCCATGGTTTTATTACAGTTTGACTCCTGTCAAAAGCTTTAAAATCTTTTAATTAAACCCCATAGCTAGGCATATTTGTTATAAGATTTAAATATCTTTCACATCATTTTCCGTAATTTATCCAATTATCTGCACTAAAAAAAACAATCATGCGAAAAACCATAGTTAATTTTATGAACATGAGAAGTGTATCGGAGAAAACAATGAACAACAATACGCCGTTAATGAAATGTTAATTTGTCCACAAGAAGCCGCATCAACAGTCGAAGAGTGCAGACATTTATATCAATAGATAGCCGCTGAGAAAGTCATTACCAGTTGCAGTCACAGGTCTAGCACATTCCAGGCAGGCATTAGGGTTGTTGACCGACCGTCGGCTGATCAAGATCACTGATTGATACATACAGCTTCTCGCTGACTGAACAATTTTTAATTTGTAGCTTCAGTTTATATCGTAATATTTACTATGAATTATACTTCGGCATTAACGAAGGATTCTATAACTTATTGCAGCTATCTACGAATGCTTGCTTCTGTCACACATTTAAAGCTGACCTGAAAGAAATAAATTAATATTCTACCCTACGCCTGGCAGAATACAGCCACTAGCCCCTAACCTAACGTCTCTCTGACAGCCAGCTTCACTTGTCATTATTTATGTTTGTGTTGCCGAAGTCACACATATTTTCTTACAAAATTATGTGAAATCAAGTGTTAGATTCGTTTTTTTTTTGCAGAAATAACACAGGAAAACGAAATAGAAACAAGGATTATGTTAATTACCATGACCTAAAGTTATTAGAGTGGTATAGACGAATCGGTTACGATCTTTCTTCAACCGTGGAAAAAATACATTTTCGGATGGATACCTATACATCGGAAGGACAGGTAGGTGGTTCTAACAATCATACATGATAACTTGAATGCGAAAGAAAAGAACCCACTATGTATATAGTGGGTTCTTTTCGTGATAACTTATAACGAGTCTGAGAACTAATTTATCCTAATGAAGAACTACCCTCATTTTACCATGTGCAACTTTTGTTGAATACTGGTTGGCATCTGAGAACTAATTTATCCGAATGAAGAACTACCCTCATTTTTCCATGTGCAAATTTTGATCAATACTGGTTGACAAAGAGGTACGGAGTAGGCCTCAAGGCTTTATTAATTGATATCATCATCATCATTTTTACTTCCTATATTTTTTTTTAAATTTTGTTTATATTTTTTCTTACTATAATGTGTAACGCAAATCAACCAAAACATTCAAAAATACTCGTCCGAGATTATAATTGCCATTTACCTAAATGTTGGGTAGCTTGCTACAATAACCTATATGGGTAGCAAAAACCCCTTCTCCACTTTTATAGTGTAGAGATGAACCATGCACCCTTTATGGGGGGTTATGGTTACCACTGTGTTCCTGCACTTGTAATTGTGTCGAGGTGAACCATGCACCCTATAAGGGTAGCACTTATGGTTGTCACTGTATGTATCCCCCCAATCGTATATAGTGCCGAGATGAGCAAAGCACCCTATATGGGTAGCAATAATGGTTACTATTTTGTGTTATCAAATGGTTTTTTACTCCACTTGCAGTGTCGAGAAAAACCATCCATGCACCCTATATGGGTAGCAATAATTACCACTTACGGTAAACCTCCGCTTGTGAAGTGTCGAGATTAACCATGCACCCTATATGGGTAGCACTAATGGTTACCACTGTATCCCTCTACTCGTATAGTGCCGAGATGAACCAAGCACCCTATACGGGTAGTAATAATGGTTACTAGTGTTTACCACTACTTGTGAGGTGTTTAAGGCTACTAATTAATATATAATAATAAAAATAATACATATTGACTACCAAAGCACTCGGACTCGGCCTAAGATTGCGGAAATGAAAAACACGTTATAAATAACATAGCAAAGTATATAAATAAATTATATCTTGGTCCTACGGCTTGAGGGAAGACCCAACACGTTGAACAGTAAGTGGGTTAGAATCTCCAAGGAAAATTCCAATTATTCTTCAAACAAAATATCAGCCATCAAGGCTGAATGAAACTAAGAAATTAACATGGCGAAGTACTTAGCAAATTGTTATACTAAAACTAAACAGACTTCTTAAAAACACCCTTAGTCCATATTAAAATTTTTCAGGGTCCATGCACAACGTTATCACATTATATATATATATATATATATATATCATAAAATTTTAATCCGCCACTTTGGTGTTGTCGAGATGACTATGACAACCCTATAAGGGATCTATCTACCCTTGTGTAGCAAAATCAAAATGTCTTTATTGCCACAAAATGCAATAAAATTTCAGATTATTACATCGAGGTACTTACGTCGTGCATCTGCTTATTACTACGTCCTTCTCCGTTTTCATAGCGTTGAGAAAAAGTTGCATCTCTAAATGTATATTGTATTATTACCTACCTATACGAACATTAAGGTACTTCAGGTTTATAATGTTTGAAACCGTGCAACATACACTTATTGGTTTATTGAGTTGAGCTCATTTGTTTATGGAGTTGTGGTAACCTAAAACAATCGGTTATGTATTTCTTTTTATAGATATCTGTTCATAGCTTAATGAACTATTAGACAACGATAAAACATCTTAAGGTACACCAAAGAAAACAAAAATAGACGCATTAATGACAAAAAAAAAGCATAAACTATTATGCTCATACTTATTCGGGAAAGCTTCAAATTTGTTTTTAGTAACTCAATGCTGTGTTGGAAAGTAAGATCCCGTCCGTATATGTTACACATATGCGATAATGGTCTACGCTTTCATTGCCACCTGTTATAAATTCCGCAAATATACCTCAGGAAGATACTTTAAACGCCAGGGGAGCGTCAGGGCCGGCAGCCAGAATCAGGTCACACCGCCATACACCTCCACGGCAATAGCGCGACCAGTGCCGATATTGACACCGTGACTCGTAAAATCCTAGGGCAAGCCCCCCACCCAGCTCTTTGGCTACTTTATCGTACAAACAAATCAAAATTTTTACCTTCTTTAACCATAAGACAAACATAGGGTTTATTATGTTAAAGTATTTATAGTTGAAATTTATCGTTTAAACTGATCATTTTAAGATGGAGCCATAATCACCTAAGTACGCATATGAAGGCCACGTATGCCTTCTAAGGCTGCGTCGTTACCTTCATGTTGTATGGAACGTATGTATTTTGCTGAACCATACAATACCGTACAAAGTCTACGGGGCATGTAGACTGTTCTAGTTCAAAAAAAAAAAAACAGCATTAAAGAAAACCGCAAAGTCTATTCATTTCAAACAATTTTTTTTAATTTTTTATTTTATCTATGAAATTATTATCACCTAAGAAACTCATATGAATAAATTTTTGGAATATTTATATATTTACGAAGAATATTTGAGTTTCGTTCTTTCTTCGAGAATATATTTCGCATTTTGTACCTAAATAGTCAATTCCTATATTACATTGAAAATTATAGAGTGCTTATAGTCAAGAGTCTACCTAAATGGTCAATTTCTATATAATATTGAAAATTATACAGTGCCTATAGTCAAAAGTTGTACCTAAATGGTCAATTTATATACCTATAACAGTGAAAATTAAAGAGTGCCTATACTCAAGAATTGTACCTAAACGGTCAATTCCTATATTACATAGAAAATTCCATGATCCAAGAAGTATCTGATCTTCCGGGAGTGTCGCCAGGTGACGTCACTGTCCAGTTGCCACCACTTCCTCTTCACTTAGCCTGGAGACACTCACGTGACTATCGTGTCTTGGAAGAGCATACCTTGTTTTCTTATACCATGGAAAATTCTTTTGGAGATAGAGGGCCTATAATCAAGATTGTCGACTATTCATCTGGGGGAGACATGTTCTATCTAGACATGTATATCTCATCTAATAATTTAGATTACGGTTTGAAGCACGCTGTGGTTACGGATGGAAATGGAATGGATACGCTATTGGAAAGGAAGAATTTACCCGTCTTTTTTTTTATTCTCGTTTCGAATGGTGAATTAAATGAACGATCGTGTCGCTTCGAGCGCCGGAATAAAACCGATTTCGAGTTGGAACAGATTTAATGTACTTACCTAATCAGTATCTGTGCTTGTGTGCAGATTTTTATGGCCGATGGCTCACGATAATGATAATCACTGAATAAAATATACTTATTTCATCATTTGGTCTGTGTCGCGTGCGAAGAAACAGTCAATAGAAATTAAAAGACCTAAAATTTCATTACATTAAAATGCAATAACTCAACTTAACCAAGTGTTCTTCTACTACTACGATACAATTTATGAATATTATATCACATACATACGACTTAAGAATTTAGCAGTCCAGCATAACTATTAATGTTCTTTCTTTATGAAGCATTGATGCTTTTGGCTATATTCCCCCAGGCTATGATTCTCTGTTTGATGCACCCTGGATGATGCATTTCTTCAAACCTTTGTACTGCCGCCCTGCTCTTACAAAACGTTCATATATCGTTATACGTTCATATACATTCGTATTTGTTCGATATCAACTAACTCATTAACTATGATTGGGACTTGGAATTTATTTTTTGGGTCAACAGACGCCTAATAGGAACTCTATTCATAAATAATTTAATAATATCCCAAAAATTTACGACTCCGGCGAGACTTGAACCCGCCCAACTCTATTCATTTAAATCAGAGTTTTAATTGTATCCTTAACGTTACAAAAACTAGTTGCTATGGCTTCTTCTAAAATACTTCAATCAACAATCTTACTCAAAGCAACGTACAAATTGAGTAATGTTTATGGTACCAGAACTAGATAACATTCATTTGAATTTTAAACATATAATTTATTATATTTTTGACGACCTAGAACCGTCAGTTAATTCATGGGCTTGCCTATGTTGCATTTGCAATTAAAATTAACTTCGACAAAACAAAACAATCCGTAAGTGAAGTCGATGACTACCATTTCAGCGCAGCTTTCATCAGAGCAATAAAAAAGTTGGCCTTCGATTTTTTTGGGTACATACATAATACGCTTAAGGAATGTATTTCTTATTAGTTACCTATCGATAGCTATAATGTTAGAAAGCGTCTTTGGTTTTGGAACCAACAAAGAGATTTTGATATTTGTACTTTTATTATAAACATACTCTAAACATCTGCAATAAGTTATAGAATCCTTCGTTAACGCCGAAGTATAATTGAAAATTGAGCGAACTCACCTGTGAGGTTCGATTACAATTATACGAGGCGTTAACGAAGGATTCTATAATGTCCCACCCAACCCAATTGAGCCCCAAGCCAAAATTAAACAAATATCAAATTTGTATGGTTACTCTAAAATAATGACAAGTGAAGCTGGCTGTCAGAGAGACGTTAGGTTAGGGGCTAGTGGCTGTATTCTGCCAAGCGTAGGGTAGAATATTAATTTATTTCTTTCAGGTCAGCTTTAAATGTGTGACAGAAGCAAGCATTCGTAGATAGCTGCAATAAGTTATAGAATCCTTCGTTAACGCCTCGTATAATTGTAATCGAACCTCACAGGTGAGTTCGCTCAATTTTCAATTATTTGTATCACCATGGTCCATCCACGTAACATTCACGCGGAAATGGCACGCTTAAGTTTGTCATACTTATCATCACAAAGGACGTGATGACTCGGAGAAGTGGAAGGACTCATTATGAATGTGAGTGAGTGAGTGGGTGAACAACGATCATTGTTTGCTTGCACTATACATAGTTTTGTCCTTATCGAGGGACATCTTCAACAATAATGAATTCCTCAAGCTATGACAGTTTTGATACATTACTATAAAATCTCGGCAACTTTAAGATTAGATAGATTACATCATCATCAGACTTTCTCCATCGACAGCTGGGCTTGGCATAGGTCTACCTCATTTATGTCACTTGCCTTGGTTCGAGGACCGGGAATCAATCAAAAACCGTGGTATAATAATAATTAGCACTGACAAACCAAAAATTATAATTTGTTTTTTGACTGGCAGGACGGAGTTCTATTACTCCAGCTATAGATTACACTAGGAGTCCTATGAACGCGACGTGTTCATAGGACTATACAACAATTTAATATTTCATACATACAACAGTAGGTAGGTACGTAGTAGAAGATGCAAGGTGCCCGCGGGACGCATGCGCGGTAACGGACACCGTTAGCCGATCGCAGCCGATCGTTGCCGAGCGCGGGAAGAGATGAGCTTACGATTGATGGAGATCGATGGTGATTCTGATATTTTTGTCTAAAACAGAGCAAAGATGGTCAAATTTAGATTATCATAAGCATATTCAGATCCTAATAAGATTCGGATATAACCTTCAAAAAAACACTCTGAATCATTACGTATTATTATTGATAACGTGTAGTTTCCTATTAACTATTAGAAATTCCGCACAGTTAGAAAAAGTAGACCGGAGATAACTACCGGACTGTTTCATCATCTTTACATGCATTATAAGCAAATATTATTCAACATTTTATGATTTTAGTTTATAAATAAATAAATATTTATTTCAGACACAAGATACATTTTACGAGTACCTACAAAAGTATAAAAGTCAAATTAAAAATTACAATACTGAAATAATATATAAAACTTAAGTTACTAGGTTAATGTTATATGTATAACCTAGAGTCAGTAACTAATTCTGCATCATCATCATATCGGCCCATACACTTCCACTGCTAGACATAGGCCTCCCCCATGCGACGCCACAAATGGCAGTTCTGAACCTGCAATTCTGCAAGTGGGTATCTAATCAAAACATAAAACTGGAGTGAAAGAGAAGATAAGCACAAAACTTAACAAAAAATGTGATCCAGTTCATGGGATTTCCACTAGTGTTGCATACATATTATATAAGAGCGAAAATGTAAACACGGTCAAGTTTAACACATAATAAGAACATTAAAAAGATCTTAAATGCTTTTTAATATCTAGATTTCGAGGTGACGAGAAAATTATAACGCCTTAACTAGGTTTACGATGTTTTTTGTAAATAATGGGTTTTATTTTATTCATTTATTTGGATTACCTAATCCTAATAATATTATGGAGGCGAAAGTTTGTGATGACGTGTTTGTGCGTCGTACATTACTACGAATTTACTTTTTAATTCTGGAATAGGATACTATTATCTATGAAAAACACATCCAAAGCTGCGGGCACTATTTAGTTATATAGTTAGTAAATTATCTATTTCTTTAGTTAGTAAATTATCTATTTTTTAATCTATTCTTAGCTATTCAGATACTCTAAACCAGAGAAGGTTTGTTTTGTGTCTAAACATTTAAGATAATAAAATAAATCATAGTTATTCAAGGATCCTCAAAACTGTTCGTATCAAGGTCGGGGAGCGCGTTCATGTCTTTTGTATTGAAACTTGCTTTGAACTTAACAAAGATTTTGATTTACGTATAATTTCTTGAATAATGAACGAAAACAGAAAAACAAAACTACAAAATGAAAGAAAATATTTAAAATGCATTCAGTTTAGCGTTAACACCCTAATTTTTTTTTCAAAAATCTCTCAATTTCTGTACTACAAGCTACTTATAACTTTAAATCACTTTGATATTCAATTACATTAACTAAATGTTTCTATAACTCTTCCCAACAATTGCACAACTAACTGTTTCAGTTAAATTTGATCATTCAACATGATTCTGCATTTGTTCAATATTCATTGTCTAGTGAACATTGTTTTTCTTTTGTTTTACTTGGAGCTTCCAGCAATCATTCACGCTAGGCTTACAAAACAACGTCATCTACTCTTAGAGTTAAACTTTGAATGAATGCGACAGAAATTACACTTCACATAATGTTCTGTGACACTATCTTTTTTTAAACAAAGCAAAAAATATTAAATTCTTATAGCTGCTTCCCGCGCCCAAAAAAAAATCTATATATGTAATTTCCAGGTCTTAAACTACTACCCATACAAAAATTCAGCCCAATCAGTTCAGTAGTTTTAGCGTGAAAGAGGAACAAACAGCTATACATACATCGATCCATTCTCACAAACTTTGACATTTGTAATATTAGAAGGATGATAGCACAATTTGAATACAATGCTGCTTTTTGATAACATTTTTTGTTTATTTTGTAAAGACTCATTCATTGAATTACATATAAAGATGATCATTTCAAAAATGGACCTACTCGTAAAATAGTAGATTGTTACACAAGGGTAGTAAGGGAGCTATTACAGAACAAGATCCAATTTGGCGCCAGTGCGAGCGCAGCTCGCAAAGAGCCCTAAATTGGATTGAGTGCACCCGAGATATTTAGACGCCCGAGCGAAGCGAGGGCGAATATAGTTCGAGGGTACACTCAATCCAATTTTGCGCCCTTGCGAGCGCTCGTAAAGGGCGCTAAAGGATCGAGTGAACCCGAGAATATTATTCGAGGGTGTAATAGCTACTTGCAACCGAGGTAAGCATTCTACTTTACATCGGGCGGTCAAATAAAACATTTATATACTTAAGTATGACAAAATGTAATTTTTATTAGAAAAATTAATTGTTTATTAAAAGATTTTGTATTTTGTACAACATCTTCTGCTTCGAGATGACAGAAATCAGGCGTGCGGACCAGTTCCTGATGAAGTACTTGACATACTGAACTACCACTTTAAACTTGTTTATTACAGTTTTAACTTTTAACTTTAGTTTATTACAGTCCCACAAATCAAATGAAATGAAATGCCGCCATTTCCACAGTTTTTTTTTTTTTCAGTAATAAGTTTTCTTATCGTTTTATAAGAAAAGAGATTGTTTCACCAAGGAGTTTTGCATAGGTACCTTGAACTGTAAAGTCTTTACAATACAAGCGTCACGTAATGAGATTTGAAAATGGAATTCCTATAAAAATGTACTGTGTCGCGAATACCATCTTACACAGCCTATTTACTTAATTTGTAAAACCTTCTTGCCGAGCATTATGATGTATGGTAAATGTACTTTACAAAACAAATATGTAGTTTTCAGCCGTTATATTAAATCGGTTCATTATCATAAATGTTCTTGTTACAGGTACTAAAGATATGACAACAAACCTCAGAGCTGAGACAAAGTGACTAAAATGCAACCGACAAGTTATGTGCACGTGAGCTGATCAAATTATCATCAAAATGTGTTCAGCCAGGCTTGTGATTATTTTGTTTTTGACGACAGTGGTGAGGAGTAATTTGGGTAAGTCGCTAGTACCAAAATCCAATATAATATTATTTAATTTGTTTTTATTTTAATTAGCTTTGTGTGTAACAATATCATTCATCATCATCATCAGCCCGTATAAGTCCACTATTGAACAAAGGCCTCCCCAAACGACACCACAAATAGCGGTCCTGAGCCGCCTCCATCCGACAACAGTATAATTATGTATGTAATTATAATGCAATGTAATTATAAATGTTTTTAATCATTGGTTTGATCTGTCAGGAATCAGGAGTGCAAAGGTACATTCCAGATCACATCAAAGTGAAATCAAATGAAAATTAGTATTAGTGTTACGTATTCCGTAACGTTGCGTAAGCGTAATATTTATACCGTAACATTAGGGCAGAATAACTTAATTCAAATGAACAAACTACACTAATTTGCTTAAAATTGGATCATCATTCAAAGTGAAATGCTAACAATGAATGCAAATTAAATAATAACGATAACTTCTAAACAGTCGTAACTACGTAACATGTCGTATTTTGACCCTAAACAGGCGTTTTATTGCGGTTTTATTCGTGTAATTATCCGTATGATGGATAATATTTCGAGTAATTACGTCGGTTCAAGAGATCACCGTGGAATACCGCTTTCTTTACTTTCCCCGACGATTTGACTCAAAATATGATTGTTGATGATACCGTTTGAGGAACACTCGCTATCATACGACACACTTCTTTTATATTGTTATAATTTCGTGCTTGTTTGTTCGGTATTATACATAGATAAGGTAGTTATTCAGGGTAATTATATCCATGGAAGTGGCAGAAAAACATAATAAATTTCCGGAGCTTTAAAATTATATAACATAAGTTACAAACATCGAATATAATATGACGGTTATCTTCTATTTCATATCGCTAAGACATAACAATACTGAAAATACGATTTAAACATACGGTGATTTGAAAAAAAAAAAAAGACTTAATGTTTAAGTTTGAGTCAATCAATTTAACAGATCATAAATCTGTGAGAACATGAGAAAATGATTGCTAATAACAAAACTTAATACAGAAACTAATCCAAAAGGTGACTGTACCTTCTGTCATTTACTATTCTAAACTTTTAAAACATTTACTCGAGATGGTAGCTTACGATTTGTTCAGAAGATAAACGTCTTTTATTCCATAAAGTGAATGAGAAGATAATGTGAGACTATTATTGTGGAGAAACTTGACATACTTTGTATGAGATATCTTATTAAATAAAGTAATTTGATAAGCACTTGGGAGCTGGACGACAAGAGGATATAGTAAAGATTATTGTGATAGTTTACGTATAAAAGTATAATGGGAATATTTTTGGGCAATCTGATGAGTTATTCCTCGGATGCGTAGTAAGGAGATTTGATTATTTTGATCATGCTAGTAAAATACAATTTCCTTTGACATCATAATCGTCAATTCAGCGTGGGATCTCTCACTGCTCCGTATTAAGGCACTTTACAACCCCTCTATCCGGTTTAACTCCTATTCAAGACTCTTAGATAATATAAATTTTAAGATGCTAAAATATTATAAAATTTTCAAAGTAATCATTATAATTACGGGTAATGTTTCATTAGACCCTTTGAGTTGTGTGTGAAGTAACGTGACTGGAAACACCATAGGTAAACTATTCGTCGTCTTCCGCGTATCCGAAAAACTCAGTCGAACCAGAGCGTGGCATGCCTTCAATTTGACGACTCGTAAAATGCTGATCGTCATCAGAACTGGCTGCGAGCGGGTCAGCTGTAAGTGCGCACACGCAACTGATACGTACCTTGTTCTTTGTTGACTCTTTCCAGGGCACCTACCAGTAGACATTATTTTTTATAGAGAAGCATTTTCTATTAAAACAAGATAGGTACATCAAGTGCAAGTAAGCAGTTATAAAAATATTAGTTAGAAACTTCGTTGTCTATCTAATGAACGTTTAAAAACAGTAGGTACATACAATTCGGATGGATTGTTCTACAATCCGAAGTTTGTAGAGCAATCCAACCGAATTGTATGTACCTACTGTTTCTAACTTCGGAGACGGTCAATTTTTTGAATTGACATCAACATACTCAGTTAAGGGCACCATAGCCCATTGTTCAGTGATAGAAGTTAAAATTTCGATGAATGTAGCATTTTCATTTGAATATTATGTACATATGAGTGTAAAAGAACGTCGCAAAACACCTAAGGTACTGAAAAAGTAGGTACAACTTTATGAAGCTTACTAAACAAGCCGTATCTTATTGAAGGATTAGCATTGGTAAACCTTTTATGTGTCGTATGTAAATAAGAATAATGTTTGTATTCAGTAGAGATACGCAAACACATCTTCAAATAAGTACATTGCATTAACATAGCATCTGACTTCACTTGCGTTTTATTTGAATAAATCATGCAGCATGCGTATCGTATTATTAGGGTACCTAACCTATTAAAATCAATTTATAAGTTTAAAACTTTATATATTTTCTACCTATCAGCACTGTGCACCAATAAACAAGTTTACTTTCTCTCTTTCTTTCTTTCTATATTTTTTACACTACTACTTAAGTTTAACTACAGTTCTTTTAAACGCTAGTAATATCAACTAAGAAACAAATTCCCTACCAGTGTTTAATATTAAAACTGACTTATAGTAAAAAGTGTAGGTATTATTAACACGCGATTGATAAGCGATTATCACCTTTAACCATGCCAAATGATAGAATTTATGATAACGACACTTTCTTTAGCCGGAAAACTAAGCTGGTATTAATTGCGGAAAATAGCAACAATGTACGGAACACAGAAATGCATAAACTCTCTGACACTTGGTTTACGTTGTTATCTTTGCATTATTTTATTTCCTTTCTTATACGATCAATATGACCGACCGTGAAGGTCGCGGCGTACAAGAGTTAACACCTTCAACTCAGCCCGTGGATGTCGTACAAAGAGTCGAATAAGGGAACCTACCAGAGGAAGGGCAGCGGCTTCCTTCTGTATATTTTAATTCTGTGTAAACACCTCGACTCTATCGCCAATCCGCCTGGTAAACGTGATGATTATGGTAAAACCCTCGTTTCCGGACTATGAATTTGCAATGGAATATGCACTAATAAAAAACAAACACACAAACTCAACAACTTGTAGTGAAGTGAATGTGAGTGAAGTTTGTGTGTTTGTCTTTGGTGATTACTTTGCAGGTACCTTGTTGTTTTACATTATTTTTATCAAGGTTTCGTTCATAAATGTCTTTGTTGACATAAAATATCTTGGATTCTAGAATCGGGCATAGTAGAAAGTAAATTGTAGGTAGTGGATATGATATCACTGCCTAGAGAGGTAGATAAAGTTTGTACCAAAACTGTACATCTCACGTTAAATCTCTATTCAAATCCTATCCTTGACCCTATAAGGGTAAAGCCTAAACCACGGATTTTCCCTTTGTTCCCAAACACGGCAAAGTGAGGTGAAATCACTTAGACATGAGTCTGTCTCTAATCCGTAAGTTGATCGCAGAGACGTGACCACGACTCTTGACGGACGACCAATTTCGTGAGTGTTAAAGTTTCACGTATTTGTAATGTGAATTATGAACGCATCGTGAATTCATTCACAAAATTAAAAAAAAAATCTACTCTCAAGGCGTGTTTCAATCTGCATCGAATGGACTAATTTCATGAGTATATACTTTGAATTGGATCTAGCTCGAAGGTTTGCCGACTTCCAGCCGCCCGAACAAGCCGGGTTCCGAAAAGGCTTTAGTACCGTAGACCACATACATACGCTTCGGCAGATTATACAGAAAACAGAAGAGTATAACCGACCGTTATGTCTAGCGTTTGTGGACTACGAGAAAGCCTTTGATTCAGTCGAAATCTGGGCAGTCCTGCAGTCTCTCCAGCGGTGCCAAATCGACTACCGGTATATCCAAGTGTTGAAGTGTTTGTACAGCAGGGCCACTATGTCGATTCGTCTCCAGGACCAAAGCACAAATCCGATCCTACTGTAAAAGGGGGTGAGACAGGGAGACGTTATTTCTCCGAAACTGTTCACCTCTGCATTGGAGGATATTTTTAAGCTTGTGGACTGGGACGGATATGTCATCAATATCAACGGCGATTATATCACTCACCTTCGGTTTGCCTATAATATAGTCATTATAGCAGAATTGCTGGAAGACCTTAGCAGGATGCTCAGAGACCTCAACACCGTTTCCCGATAAGTGGGTCTTAAAATGAACATGGGTAAGACAAATATCATGTCTAATGCCCATGTCTCGCACCCTTACCGGTCTATGTGGGAAACGATGTTATCGAAGTTGTTGATCATTATGTCTACCTAGGCCAAATGGTCCAACTAGGTAAATTCAACTTCGATAAAGAGGTCAGCCGACGAATCCAACTCGGATGGGCAGCGTTCGGGAAAATTCGCAATATCTTCTCGTCACAGATACCGCAGAGCCTCAAGACGAAAGTCTTTAACCAATGTGTGTTACCAGTGATGACTTACGGATCCGAGACGTGGTCGCTCACTATAGGCCTTTTGCATAAGCTCAAAGTCACCCAGCGAGCTATGGAGAGAGCTATGCTCGGAGTTTCTCTACGCGATAGGCTGAAATGGCGATGGGCAGGCCATATAGCTCGTAGAACCGATAACCGTTGGGGTGTAAAGGTTCTCGAGTGGCGACCGCGATGTAATGCGAAACGGAGTGTGGGAAGACCACCCACTCGATGGACCGACGACATCGTAGCGGTCACAGGGAGTCGTTGGATGGAGGCGGCTCAGTTCCGCTATTCGTGGCGTCGTTTGGGGGAGGCCTATCTTCAGCAGAGGTTGATGATGATGATGATGATGATACTTTGGATTTTCTGACGAATTTATTGGCCCCTTCCCAAAATATCTACTAAACACTTTTTTTTATAAACCACACATTCTAAAAATCAAAAAGAAGTCACTTAATTTGTTAAGTGAAATCGTGCAACATCAGAAATGGAGTATGCATTCAGTGCAAGTTGGATGCTCTAAACACGCCACTAGGCTCACTATGTTTATGTGTACATTACACCCTCTCATTGTAGCTGACTAAACAAATATTTCTTTGAAAGTATTTGTATAAATAGTTCGGAACTTTCATCGCCTAATCCGTCGCTAACAGACAGTAAAAGCGTCCCAGAATTAGTATTATAATGAGAAAGAATGGAAGAATGCTTCCGAGATGACAATGCAATAAACAAACATTAATATCTGAACAACACACGAGTAGAGTACAATAGCAATAGGTTCAGCATTTCTTTGTGCAACCTTCACACTGTAAGAGGAATGAATGTTGAATTAATTTGCGGTTTTTTACAAAGCACTTCATGATAACATCAAAAATTCACCAAGACTACGAGACTGGAAATAAATAAAAAGAAAATTTAATGGACTTGTCAATCTTTGCTTTACTTTATTAATAATGAATTAAGTGCGAAATAAAAAAATCTATTACCAAAACTACTGAAACTACATAATGCATCTCCCAAAAAGCTAAAGAACATTAGTTCTGCATTCAAATATTTAACCATAGAACCAAATAATGTTTGTATAGCAAATCATTTATTGAATTCTAGAAGAAGTTTTACCAAGGGCCTACTGAGAGATTATATTATAAAGACCCTGCTAGAATTTATATATACATGGTTAGCGAGCTTCATGTGTAAATGTGCCTTATTGTTTGCACCAGTAAGTAAAACACCTCTCACGGTTCAGTGCGAGGTAATCCCGACTATCACTTCATACCTTATCTCCCTTCGAATAGAGTTACAACTCCCTCAGCGAAGATGTTGGTAAAATCTTAGCCCACTTTACTTTTTGTAAAGGCGATGACACGCTGTGTTTTTCTCGGCTAATTAATTTCCCGGGCAAGTGAAATCTATGGAACTTTTTTTATGTTTGCAAGAATTTTAACTCAGTTTGATGACCATGGCTGATTGTAAAATTGCAAAAAGGTTTATGGTTCGATGGTTGACAGAGAATACTTCTTAAAAGTTTTGCTTTACGGTAACCTTGTGAACGGCTATTGCAGCCACCTGAAGACAGGGCACTATGACCTCTCGTAATGGGAGGCTTATATCCATTTGTAGTTCTGATAATGATAAACCTTGGACAAATTGATTTTAAAAGCACTTTAGCAATGATAAAGGTCTGGTAATATAAATATTATTTAATTAGCCCCAAGTCATTAATTTTAGTTCGGTTAAAAAATAAACAAATTATCAATGCGATATGAATGTTGTAAACTATTTTCAAACTAGAATTTAATAGCCTCTGATAAATACTGCAATTTGAACGTGTGCAACCGACGTGAAGTGATCTACGCTCTACTAACATTTAGATTAGAACCAATTTTATTAAACTTGATGTTATTGGTACTTACTTACTATCATTTTGCCAAAAGGGTTTTCCTGTTACAAAAGACGATAATCAGTGGTTTCTGAGCTTCATACCTTTTGTGAGTTTGCCGACAAGGCTAAGATAAAAGTTAATTTTGTTTTTGATTGCGTCTTGCCTGGACAACGTGGAGGCTTATAGACATACCTATATTATAATCCTTCTTGTAAAAGTAAAAATAATTAAAAAATTGAAAAGCTTTGTCAGAGGCAACGAAACAGCTTTTGAATTTTTTTGTTGTTTTACCAATTTCAAAACACTTAAATCCAATAATTTACGTGTGTACTAAATTTCGCTTGCATCCAAAGAACAATAGATATCTACAATCAATCAAAATCATAAACCGAACCACCGCGCACCGTCTGCGATTGAATACAAAAACCTATATCAAAGATTACGTATCATGTATAATCTTCTTTCAAGGAACCACTGATATTATTATTATTTGTACCACGATACAAATAATAAGATACCTACAGAAAGCTATGGCCACGATAGGTATAAGAAATCTATATCTTATGTACATTACGTAATATAAAATCTTTCAAGAAACAATAGGTACCTACAGTAATAAAAATCATACAAACTCGGTCCGCGAGATTAAGCACCAGCTAACAGTAAGGTAGGTAAGGCATTGAGGCACGACCGACGGGAGACGTATGGTATGGACATGCTCATTTCCTCGCGTAGGTCGATGGCTCCGGCAAAAACACAGGAACACTCCCGGTGTGTAGACGTGGAGGTAGGGAGGGTAACAGCCGATTTTACAAGACTAGTCCTAAGACAACTAGCAACTATGACATTTGTCACTAGTCTTGGTAAAAATTGGAGAGTTGCTTTTTAGTAGTTTAAAGTAGATGCAAGAGTAACAGGGTAAAAATTGTATATTCTTCTAATCAGCACGGGAGCCATTTGCCCAACTGTGGGAGTCAGCTCCCACAGTTGGGCAAATGGCTCCCATTCCTCCTTCCTTAAATCGAATAGAATTTGTTTTGTTTAGAATTTAAGGAAACTTTATCAACCATATTGCTCTAATTTAGTAGCGGTTGTAAGCAAGCACAAACTGTCAGCAATAAGACATTATTAATTTGAATCAGAGGTAAATTATAGCATCTTCGTCCTCTTGCTATAGACGTAAGTTAGGTACCTACTACAATTATATGTTACTTTGAAAATTAATCATGCACTAACACTACACTGTAAACATAATGGATGTAAAACTCAGTCTGGCATTTATTTTCCGTGTTTCTGTTTTTGCAACGTAAAACTTGCTAAATAACAAGATTGCAAGTTTATGCACACAAAATTTCAAAATTACAAGACAAGACAGATTGCAAGATACATACTGTTAAACTTTAAACATAACGTAAACTTTTTGAGTAAGGATAGTAAGGGGATCTAAAACAAGACTGCACTTGAGTAACATCCCTACAGCAATGTGCCGCGCCGCGCCGTAAGTATGGGAACATTCGACACGATCATTGTTATCGCGAAAAAAATCGAAGATTCCATAAAACGCATCCGCATTCCGCTTATGGAAACAGAGAAATGGCCCCACTTCTCTGCTATTGTTGAACAAAACTAGGGAAGTATAATAATACGTACAAGTTACTACTGGAAGAACTACTGCTGTTCCTATATGAAGAAAAAGTTTGTATCGCTGTAGATAAATGGATAGTTACCTAATTTCAATGATGATTATAAAACGTTTTGTAGTTCCTTGAATATAAACATACACTGGATCACTAAATATCTATGAGAGGTACAATAGCAGTCAACTAAAGGTTAATGCCAAAAATTGGTGAATATTGCCATTTTTTCAAGATACATTTAAAGGTACACTGGCCTACACACGTCCACGGCTGGACATGTCCCCCTTCGGTGCTGCAAATAGAGGTCCTGAGCCACCTCCATCCGAACCATTAATAAACCATAGCTAGTATAAGCTCATTACAAACTCATAATAGTAAACACGAGACTACGTTGGATGTCTATAAAACACTATTCACAAGTTATATCAACCATTAATTTTTGAAATTAATGAATTAACAGTATAATACTGTTATTAATTCAAATACAGTTGCGTGTAACTACAATTCTGTAAGCTTTATATTATACCGCACTTGTTGAGCGAACCCTCTATCTATGGTTCCTTGCGTAGGTTATAAATAATATGTAAAAAGTACTTACTGCATAACTAAATAATGTAGGTAAATATATAATTACATTATACATACATCTACAGTACATGTCATACGGCTAACATAACTGACGGACTTGAAGTAATATCACAGAATCACTATTTAGTAAGAACGTGATGTACTTAGAAAGTTATTTTTACCAAGTAACTATTATTGATGAATAAATGTAGATTGAATATTGACCTTTTATACTGTCGTATACGTTTCAAACACTTATTAGTTTTTGAGAGATTGGCCTTATCCAGCAATATTTGTTATATGTACCTAAACTATGTACATATATCATACGAATATAATGTCAATTACCTAACATATTCGGAAGTAATAAATGTAAGGCGCTCGTTTTGTGGCGTATTTTTTATTATAATGACAATTCCTATTCCTGCAAAAGAAATAAATTTCTAGCTATTAGAAAATAAAGTATACGATAGGTAATGTAAGGGCTACTGGCAATTTAATAATTAACATTTCCTGATCCTACTCGAATTAATTCAGTGGGTGGGACCGCGCGGTGTGACCACTTTCGATTTTTTCTACGACTGGTTCTGTAATTACGAGAAATGAGCGCATCCGCTTTTTCAATAACCTCCACTGTTGCGTAATACTTTACTGGAAGATTCACTGATAATATATACATATGCTAGTCTAGCAACAATTGTATTTTCTTAATGTGTTCAATTGTGATTATGCTTGTTTCTTGCCCAATAAAATTATTTATTATTTATTTATATGCAATATGAAGGTATTTACAAAACTAAAAAAGGACTTTCAATTTTATTTTATTTACATTGATATTTTTTGTTCTTCGGGACGAACAGTAATCCCTTGGGAATAACATTTATATGGTATTCAAATTTACATATACCACCCACCCTGGCAACATTCTCTATACTAAACCATCATCAAAATCGGTTCACAATTGACAAATAAATCAGCAAACATGAAAAAAACATACAACCTCCCCCTATTTTCAAAGTCGGTTAAAACAGGTAATAATTAATCTAGCGGCGGCGGCGTGTCTCTAATCACCGATAATAGAGTCCCAAAAGGTTTTATCAAAATAGTTATTGGTAGTTTGTATAGTAAGAAAAATTCACGGTAGTAGCCAGGAGTCAGGGAGTTGGCGGTGAATCTTCGAAAGCATGTTGGTTATTTTTTGCTTGCTGTTTCACGACTATGAAGTTCCCTAATTATTGATAGGTGATTGATTGAAGACTTAATGATAGAATGAAGTATTTCATAGACACAGTTACTTTTGACAGATAGAGATGCGAATCCGTTGACTCCAAAACTATGAGGAGTAAAACAAAGATGTACAGAAGACGTAACAAAGATCCGTATTTTAAAGGGAATATCGATTTAGTGTGTTTGTAGTCTGTTTGAAGCTCCCATAGCTTTTGGTGTTATTTTCCTAGCCTAGTTTTAGTTTATTTTTATGTCTCCGCGGGTTTGACACATTGATGTCCCGTTTTGTTGGGGTTTGTCTAGCTCCTTCTTTTGCTCGTTTGTCTGCATTTATTTTGCCTGGACAGGATTGACTCTCTGTCCATTTTATGCTAACGTTGTTGATTGTTCTAGATGATTTTTCCATATAATATAAATAGAAATAGAATATAAATAGAACATAAATAGAAAAATATTGAAAAAATTTTAAAAAATTATCTCTCAATCTGTATTACTTTTTGTTGCGGAAAAACGAATGTAATGCCGCGGTAGAAGCAAAAAGCCAATAAAACAATAAAATAATACAATTTTTCTTCCAATTGTTATTCTGATTTCATAAATAAAGTCTTTTAGACGCCTGAGTAAGGTGTGCAAAATAACATTAAATATTGAACAAAAATAACAAAAATGATTACAGCTTCTTCGTAAACAAAATGAATAGTTATAAAATTCCACTTGCCGTATCAATGGTTCTACGTAGATACCAGATCTAGACCTGACACGGCTAACGGACGATATTATAGAAATCGAAACCTGCGTAGGTCAGGTAACTCTGTCACAGCTTAATGCAGAATCATTATAAGGTCAACTCCGCATTGCAAGGTGTTGATGGTAGGTCTGAGATCTGAGAGAAAATATTTTTTTTGCATGAAACTTATTCTGATTGAGTCTACCTGAAGAAGCTCCTCGTAAGGGGTGAAACGTTGGGGTACTAACAACATGAACAAGACTAGTGGTTAAATTAGGCCTCTTAAATTCATACTTTACCTATAATAAAGACATCGTGACTTTTCTATGGTAGAGTTTTGGAAAAAGATCGAATGATCACAGATTTTTGGTTTTTTATTTAAGTATTTTCATGTTGTACTAACTGCAGCCCGCGCCTTCGCCCGCGTTTTATCGGGATAAAAAATAGCCTATATGTTATTCCAAGTCCCAAACTATACCCATATCATATTTCAGCCTAATCGGTTCAGTAGTTTTTGCGTGAAAGAGTAACAAATATCCATACATCCAAACTTTGAAATTTATAATATTAGTAGTAACATTGAATTTGACACAAATGTTATAAGATCCTACTTATCTTATCAACTAACCCTGACTGTGTTTCCTAATTGTTATACCTACTATATACTATAATATTATAAATGTGTAGCAGCTAGTAATTGTTATAATTCGCGGACAACGGGGCTGATGATACTTAGAGTAAGACTACTTTAATATTGTTTACAGTAAGAAATGAGTATAAATTGGTTGTTTTACTGTATAAAAAAATAATGAGTAAGAAAAAAATTAAAAAGTAATGACGATAACAAGGTAAAGGTTTGCTTCTTGACTTTACGTTTCAAGGTCGAAGTGAAAAATATAATTTATTTCCTAGTTTTACTTCATTTTCATTTTGCAAGAAGTCCAAAAGGCCTGTTCTACCCTGTCTAAGATCTAAAAGAAATAAATCAATTTGAATTTTTGAATTTCGGTAGGGACTATACAAAATATGACTCAAATAAAAGTTTTTGTAAACTGGTTTGACAGTTTGGTTGTAATGATTAAATCTCGATTTAATCGTGATTAAGCCAGTATTTTATGCAGTCACAATATTTTCAAGGATGTCCGACCAGGAGGCGATTAGTTGTATTGCGTGTCAATTGATCATTATTTTAAATGTCACAGTCAACACTACTTTGACAAAAATTATACTCGTATACCAGCTAATCATAATTATAAAAAATTGAAACGAGTACTGATCAACAATTTGGTGAATTTTGATTGAACCATAATAACAGTAGAACGGCTGCACCGATTGTTTTCAAAACGATGTAACACGGTTAAAAAACTCTCAAAAACCCCTTTTAAAACAAAAATTTGAGTAAAATTTGCTTGGAATTCTTCTGGTTGGGAGCTATTTTAAAAAGCTTTTTTTTAGGGGTTTTAAAGTACATATTTAACGTGGTAAATTAAAATTAATCTACCATTTGATTTTATTGTCATAAAACAAAGAAACTTGAACTTCGACTCGATTCATTCGGATGCGCACGCGCACGCGCTTTCGACGCTTTCTTTGGAAATCGATATTATCTGTTGGATTCATTTACATTTATTTGAATAACACTTGCATCATTCAATTTAAATAATTTATAAATTATGTAATCTTTTGGAGGAAGGAAAGTGATTTTTTACGATTTAGTTTTCTTTTCTTGATAGCTTTTCCGCAACTTAATCCTAAAAAACGTTCGTGTACGTTCCTATTTCCTTTTTCAATTAATAACAAAATACATACCTATTATAGGAGCGTCGAGAATATTTACCCGCACCTGGTTACGAGCCTCCGGTTTCGTACGCGGCCGAAGGCATTTTAATGCACTAACCTACCTACTGTATGTTAAGTGGGCTCCTTGTCAAATTGTCCAATTTCGTCCTCACCCTTTTAAAGATTTTTCTAAAATATTTTGTGTGTTTATGTATAAATTTTGTATTGTATAAATGTATTATTACTCATATAAGATTCGCTTTAAATAAATATTTTAAGCTTTGCGGATAGAATTAGGCAATTTTTCACAGAGTCTCCATAAATAGGGGAAATATTATTTATGCCTTTTTACAAGCTTTTATTTCCATTGAGGTAGATAATAATAATTAGGTATGTCCAGGTTATAGCTATCCACGATAGGCAAATGGACGGTAGAATACAGTAAGTTAACTGTTCACCATCTGTCATCATCACATTAACTTGAAGGCCATTAACAGTAACATTACATATGGCGCAGGGAAGATTGCATGTTTCATTGAATATCAAAAAATTTGATAATTCGCTTATCGCTATGGTTCGGTAGTCTGAAACTTATACTAGAAGTCTTTTAAAATCGAATCGTCTACCGATCCGAACCAAGCACCGAGGGAGTCGAAGGGGTCGAATTGAATTGCTTTAATTTCTTCAAATCGGCGCGGGCAAGGTTTTATACATTCGTTTTACAAAACAAATAAGATTACTTTGGATCGTGCAGCTGAGAACACCGCGTTCAGTGAAACAGTTATTTTTATCTGATCTTAATCAATATGTATGTATGGTCTTGCCAGCGTTAAATTTTGTTAACGTTAAAAAAATAAGACTGTGTTTTAGCTGTTAATGGTTGCATTTCTAGTCATTAGAAACAGAGTTCTAAAGGTGCAATATTTGATGTCTGATGAATGCCGGTACATTGTAGAAAGCAGCCCTGCAGTAAGAAAGCTAAAATCTCCGTTAGATCGACCTAAATTATTGCTCTACCCTTCAGTTTAAATGATTATAGCGTTTTAGCTAGGGATGGGATATGTTTTCAATTGGTAACACTTCAAGTTAAAAACTATTTTTATCATTATAATACCGAAATAGGAATAGGAATTTTTAGATTTAGAAGTTTTACAAGATCCAACCCATAAACGGGGTTAAAAAATAGAACACAATACTGTTTGGCTGTAGGTTTACATAGATCACTGTGTACCAATTTATTAAACCATTTATTAACTTTTTATAATAGAATCTTACCGTAAGTAACCGTAACAAAATAATCCAAAACCTAAAGTAAACATCTCTTCTCCTCTCTACAGAGTACAAACACTTCGAGACGCTCTGATACCCCCTCACTATTCGCAACTAAAGATTCTAGGTAGGTCCTCTGTGATAAACTGTAGATTACTATTATAAGGTCTGTATGTATCTCTGTTGAATATAAATTGAAATAGTTTGTCTGTGTAGTTATACTGCAGACTGTAGGCACTCTCTATGAGCTGGTTATCGAGAGTTTTCGGTGAGAGTCAGATGTCAAAATAGATTGCAATATTTGTCTACTACCGTGTATCTTGTTATGGGACCTTACGAGTATGATAACAGCAACTTACAGTACCAACTACATTACTACTCGAATTTTTTATTGCATGCTCATAGCAGCATGCTTTAAAAATCCATTTAAATAGGATAATGGGGCAACCTTTTTCTTAACTTTTTCTGTAACTATAACAATCTGTCAGACTTAACTATCTCGAATTTCCTATTTCGAGAAAGAAAATGCAATCCTTCTAAGTCTAGTATTTTCAGCTAGCAACTAAAATCATTTTAATTTAGGTAAAAACTCACTTTACCAGTTTACCTACACACATCCGAACTGTAGTTTTATCTCTTTTAGTTTTATCTCCTTCGTAATGTTGATTGATTAGATGCATTGTTCAGTAGATACCATC
This sequence comes from Eupithecia insigniata, assembly GCA_947859395.1. NCBI lineage: Eukaryota > Metazoa > Arthropoda > Insecta > Lepidoptera > Geometridae > Eupithecia > Eupithecia insigniata. Next base: position 15,253,274 of record OX402004.1, on the reverse strand, counting down.
TTCTAATGGCACTGCTAAGGAACTTATGAAACTGTTGATCTCTTAATTGTTATTTTACGGCACATTTACTTTTGCTAGAACAAAGACAAAAAGGAACTTTGCTTAATCTTACAATCGCGATCACTCGCCAAACATCTTGATTATATTACTATTTTTTTTATATTATCTCTGTACGTCCATAAAACATTATGATTTTTCTTTTTAGTCGTGTAACTCCCATTTAATTATATTTTCCTGCCTCTGTCATCTAAGAACTTCTCTTATCTATAGCTAAGCTCTACATATTTGCATAATGGACTCCTTTTGAACCTACACACATACAAAGATTTCAAACACCTCCATTTCTTTATAACATATGGAATATTTTTTACCAATTAAACTCTCAAAATGTAGGTATATAAGAGAAATAGGTTACTATTTCTCTTTACAATAGAACTGTAAACATATGGATTCACGCAAATTATATAATATTCAAATGAGTAATATTTTTCTCAGCATCAATAGTTCCCATGGGCAAGTTTACTGTCACTAATAACAGACCGTTAGCTTAAACGGTGGTAAACAATACAGGATGTTCAGATCTTGTTATAGATGCAGCTTTGAGTGTTCCCATAGCGTGCGAGTGCAGTTAGTCAGACGATGTCTGCGGCGGCGTGGTGGTGCTTTAGAACGCCGAAATGTACTAGATATAATGTCCCCACACATTGTATCTAGTACATTTCGGCCGAAAATTAAACAAATGGCGCGATCTGTTGTCGTTTTTCTAAATCTAAATATAGATCATCAAAAGTATCTAGTTTTTAGATATAACCGTAAAAAAATCTTCCGTTACGCATGCTCAACTTAGTTTGGCAACCAGTTGTAAAATTTTCTTTTGAAATTGAACTCAGGAATCGCACTCGCCACCTGCTAATTCTCAACCGGATATTTGACACTAGTGGCATTTATAATATTTGATAATGTACAGGTTAAGATGCTATCTAGAGTTCATACGGTAAGTATTTTATCTATCATCAAACAAGTCTGCGTTATGAGAACCTCTCGCTCGAGGCCTTTATTAAACTTCAACCGACTCCAGACACTTACAATGCATTCTAGGACGGATCTAATCCCTATCTAAATCGTATCTAAATGCTCTCTCTATCCCCACTGGCACGGATAAGCGACAGGATACGTGAAATAACATTTGCATCAGTAATTATAACGATGTACTCATGAAACTATGCGCAAAAGGCGGTTACAAAATACGGTGCTTTAGGGTTTCACTACATTCTCCGTAGAATCGGCTAAATTTGGCCGAATGATTTATATCTACGAGATAGGAGTGTACAAAAACAGCGTTATTGCGCATATCTGTCCGTTATAATTTATGTCCTCGGCCAATCTCAACGAAATCTAGCCATGTGGGATGGCTAGACTCCGTCTAAACTGGCTGTCGTGGCTGAATTTTGGCTTCGAAGATAGCATAATAGGAATGGAACTAAATTCGACGTGATCGGTTTAAGCTGATTCTAAATAAATGTTATAAGTCTCAAAGAAACATGTAGGTAACTACCTACCATGATGTTCAAAAATAATATTATTCGCGCTGCGAGTAAAAACGCATGCAATACATTTCTAAATCATGACCTATTAGCTCATAATTTATTAGAAACCAAGATCTCCGATAATTCGAACCAATTTTGATAACGAGACAAAATTAGACTTAATCGCCGTGAAAGGAGGAATGAGCATAGACTTACATGTTACTTAAACTAAATGCTAACTACATATAATGTAACTAAACTATGTTACAGTCAGTGATGTAACTTACAAAGTGGCGAGTGGACAGGTGGACTAATAAAAGCGTAGAAATAAAATTAATTGGTTTATTGGTACAATATCGTAAATTTTAGTTTTACAAAGTTGTGGCCTTGGAATTTGTGGAGCTGAAGTCCGCATTCTAGAATACTAGATTAAATTAAATTTATAATGTCCGCGGTCAAGAGATTCATCTTCGGTCTTTGATTATTCAATTAAAAAGCTTTGAAGTGAAGATAAAATTAATAGCACCATACATCTCATTACATAACAAGTACTACAAACTTGTTAGCTTCACAACATTGTGGATGAGAAATCTCATCTTCAAAAGTAAAAATAAATTTAGTTCGGACATTCACATTATGGAAGACTTTTCGAAGGAAGTTCTAGAAAAAAGGAAATAATTAACACCCCAGATGCTACAAGAAAGACAGAGAGGCAAAATAGCTATCATTAAGAAGGACAAATTGATAGGTTATTTTAACCTAGCGAAGATACGAAGGCAAAGAGGAAGAGGGATTAAAATGAATCCCTAAACAACTCACCAGGTCAAATATTCAAAAGTGGACCAAAGAAGATTAAAGTAATCTAGATCATTTCATAATAAGGAACATATCAGCATCTCTATCAGAGACAAAAAACTAATAAGTAGGGCCAACCGGATAACAAAACAATGCAAAAACAAACTACAAAAAAACAAGAAGCACCCCAAACCAGCCGTTAACCGTAGGGAAAGAAGACCACAACCTTCCAACTTCAACATCAACAAAAACATCCAAGCAACATTAGAAAAACCAAACAAACCATCGTACTATATTGCGACGTACAACACTCTTACCCTAAGAATAGATTAAAGCCTAACAGAACTTAACTCAGCATTATAAAATGTACTATTATTGAGCTCAGCGAGGTGAGAACATAAGGAAAAAAGATGGAAGCTGGACGAGGCCTATGCCAAACTAGACAGATAACATGAGATAGAATTAGTTATATTTAAGTAAAATAATTGTTAGTTATCTGAATAAAGGCTAAAGGCTAATTATAAAGCTGTTTATTATTATAAAATTTGACTTGTCTGTTTATTTTGAAGCCTAAAGAAACAAAGTTTTGAAATCTAGTTATTTATGTAAATAATTTAATTGAGTTAGTACTGAAGTTATTGAATACTGTATGTGCTGTAAACATAAGGTCCAATGCTGAACGTGCCCCTCCCCCAATTGAGGGGGCGTTGACATTGATTGGTGATCGCAGTGTTGGTGTTGAAAATACACGGAAGAAAGCTGCTACCCTTCCTGTGGTAGGTTCCCTTAGTGGGTTACATCCACGGGTGAAGTTGGAGGGGGCTCATTAAACCTTTTAGGACTCTATTTGGTTTAGAAATAAAAGTTAATCCAAACTATTGTTGCTGTTACTCACGACTTCATCCATCTGTGTTTTCCCAGAATAATAATAATAGATTAGATTATATCCTCACCAAATATAACGATTCGTTTAATCGCGTTTCAGTAACAAACGAACTACTTTAGCATTTATATTATTAGTAGGTATAGTATAGATTTGACATTTCCAACAGAGAAGGTCAATTATTTGTAATCACGAAAAATTAATTGATCGTAAAAATTATGAATATAAATCTAGATACAAATTAAAAGATCGGCTCGATCCATTTCAGATCAGTTTCCCATCTCTTCCCACAATTTTGGTGCTGATCCGAGTGATCCATTGTGAAACCATGGTGATAGCGAGTACAGGGGTGAGGGTCTGGGTGGCGGCCAATCTGGGATCCTATTCTGTTATACCAATTGCTTCACATTTTAAACATTAGGGAATTGTAAAAAAGAAATTATCGGCAGAGAAAGACACGTTTCGGTATTCTACATTAGGTATATGACAGAACCGGCAGATTATTGATGAAAGGATGCACGTCATCAAGGTTAAAACCATTCCACTGTTCAATCGCTCCGTGCAAATAGCACCGCACGCACTATCGAGCTAGAGTTTATTTTAACTAACGTGAGGATTTTGCGTCGTTACCAGTGTCATATTAAGCGTTTGGTTAGCAGACTTGGGCCCCTGGTCACTTGCGGTGGTGTAATAGTAACCACGGGGCAATTATTTCTGAAATTGAGGTTGTGGAATTTGCTTCTAGTCATTTTTGTTTCCTCAATTTACTCAATATGAGTTAACTGTCTAAACAGATGGGTATGATGTACGTTTCTTAGTCCATTTTCATATCAATAATGCTCACGAATATAGGTAAGATAAACCTAAGGTTTTTGTAAAAAAATGGGTATAAAAAATGGCGCTCCAAGAATGCGTTTCTCCGGGCTCCAAGTTTTTACTACCCATATTATTTTAAAAATTATAAGTACCAAAACGCTTCCACAGCGCTCCAAAGTAAAAAAGATAAGGTAAATCATAACTTGTTTATGTTTTGTACAAGTAGAAATATTAAATAGTGTTTGAATACCGTAAGTTTTAGAAATTTTTGAAGTAAGTTTTTTTTTTGAAGTATCTAGTTAGCTACTTATACAAATATTTATTTTCAAAAGTCGGTTATAGGTAATGAAAATTTTGCTAATATTTTGACTATCTTGACTTGACTTTGGACGTACGCTTGCAATATCTATCAATTTTACTCATTCTATTCGAAAAACAAAATGTCGAATGGCCCTCGGTAGTGATCCATAGCCGTCTTGCATCTTCAGCTATAAGTAAGATTAGCCTCGCTCAAATCAATCTCTAATCTGCACTGTAATGAAGAAACTGATGGGCCCGTTTCACTTGGTCAATGGCTATGAAATGTCCCAAATTATGCAGTTTCGCTAAATAGTTTACCAAATAATTTGGCAAGATGCTTTATGTGAAACATTTTGCATAGATTTCATTACAAGTGAATTGATGAATTTCGCATCTAGGACTGTATAGCTAATTTCAATTTGCAAATTATTCAAAAGATAATAATTTATAGTATTACCTTATGAAGATTTAGGAGATGGCCTTGCTTTGCCACTATCCGAATCTACTTCTAATTTACTAGTATGGATGTCGAAATCGTTAGGTTAGTGACTTAGGGCTAGTTCACACGAGAGCTTTTTTAACGTCCGTTAAGTGAAGTGGCACGTATAGAAGGCGACCATTGTCCCGGAGAGTGAGAAAGTATTAAGGCGCTACCCCGACCCAATCAGAGCCGCCACCTATTATAACGTATTATTACGATATATAAAGAAATTTTCAAAAATCCCTCGGCCCGATTGTGATACCTGTATTAAACGTAGTAATACGATATAATTGGTGGTGGCGCTAGTTTGGGTCTGGGAACCGCCATAATATGATTAGATTTTCTTTCAAATAGATAGTAAATCGATTATAAGCTCAGAGTTGCTCAGCGGCTATGAAGAGAGCTATGTTTGGAGTTTCACTACGCAATAGAATTCGGAATACGGAAATCTGTAGGAGAATCAACGTCAACGACGACGTAGCTCTCAGAATTAGTAAGCTGAAGTTGCAGTAGGCAGGTCATATATGTACCTACTTAACTCGCAGAACTGATAACTGCTTGGGAAGGTTCTCCAGTGGCGACCACGATGCAACGCCAACCGGAGTGTTGGAAGCTGGACCATCCACGTGATGTACCAACGCCATCGTAGTGGTCGGATGGAGGCGACTCAGGACTGCTATTTGTATACTGACTATGATATATTTGACTATACTGAACAATTGTATATAATTTATAACGATATAAATGTATTTTCATTTGTATAAAGTTTAAAAATACACAGTAATATAAATTATATTTTAGGGAAATTGTTTTGGATATGTTTGCAACACTTTTCTAATCTTGTTATGTTTACATCTAGGTCTACAATCTGGTTCAGTACTGTAACTCAATTTATTGTATTGATTTTATTGTAAACTGCTTTGTAAACTTATTATAATAAAATAAGATAAAATTTGTAGTCTTCAAATGAAGATGATCTTCTTCTTCTCGTAATGATGATGATGATGATGACGCTCCTTTTATAACTCTTCTTCATATAATGTGACAAAACAAAACTAAACCTTATGTTGGACCGGTCATTGTGCCTATTATTAGGGAATACCTGTATGTAATATTTGGACTGCAGTGCAGGTAAAGGTTTTACTCCTTTCAGGATTATCAAGATATTTAATAAATTCCCAAAAAAGAATCGTTTTCCGTCTTGAAACACGCGACTCTCTTTCAGTAGGGATCACGAGGTCAAGTGAGGTAGGAGTCGAAAAACTCTGGGACTTTCGCCGGACTAAAGTGCAGTTATCTTTTTTTTAAAGAAATTGCCTCCATTACGCAATATAATAGCAAAAATCCTTTCAGGATTTTTTCACACACAAGGTGCTTCTAAGGTAGATACTCGTAAATAGATAATACGAATAAATATAAAGTGTCATAAAGCCACACCGTCAGCTCTGAATGTGAGACTTTTCGGAACAAAGCCAGTGGTTCTTGTCCTCGCATTGTTCAGATTAGGCCACTTAATACATAGATATATTGTTATATCTCTCAGTGAATTGTTTGAGATAATCGGAGATTGGTAGGTAATTACTACGAGCAGAGAGTTATTGTTCTTAATCAAATGATTCTGCATCTTGTGCCTTGGCTGTACTGAAGGAAACACTAGTATTGTAGTTTTGGACTCTATTATCATACGAGACATTTTTATAATGTAGGTACTTATTAAAATCAACTAAAGTCGAATACTCCAAAACAAGCATTTATTCGAAGTTTTTATTAGCTTGGGTTTATAAAAAATGGGTTGCAAAAAAAAACATTTGTATTACGCGCGGGACCCGTAGTACCCCTTAAAACCATTTTCTTGCTATTAATACAAACAGAGTCTTTTAAATATGTGTAGCACCATCTACGAAGAAAATCATCGTTTTAGAATCTTCGAAATTACTCGACGACAGTCAAAACTCAGTTTGAAATTGGAAGGTATTGAAATACTATTATCTTATCTGTGGCAATGCCCGCAAAGACAACTCAATTTGCAGTACGTGAAACCACGTTCTTTTTTTAAACGCTCAACCGTTTCACTCACTCTCCGGGACAATGGTTGTCGATACCATCTGGCGGACTTAGAGTGAAAACTTCTTGTCGTTTGACCTCTTATAAACGTTACTATGGCAAGAGGCTGTTATTTAACAAAATTATAAAATAAAATACTAACGAATTGTATTTTCATACAGTTTTTTCGCTCGCTCTGCACGCCAGACATTAATTTTCCTGTAATCCTTCCCGCATTTTAGTGTGATGATGTATTTGCCCCGGTGTGTATAAAAATGTTAAGATCGTTATAAAAGGAAAGGAGTAAAAAATCGTGAGAGAATAAATAATTCTATTACAAGATTCATGCTAAATGCCAGGTGTTGTTCGAAATTTAAAATAATCGCAATAACTCGGAAGCGTCAGAAAAAATAACAAGCGCAGGACCGAGGCAAATGACGTAAACCTCAACATATTAAAGACAGAGATATCTATGCCCAGCAGTGTGTCGATATGATGGCTGATGATGATGATGATGATACAAGTGATGGTGAGGACAGTGTAGTTCCTGATCTCCGTTCTAGAATGCGAGCCATTTTCTACTCGTACATACGAGTACCTGCGATGATCTTTAATGCTGTGAGAATTATGTTCATTGCTTTAATTTTAATGTATTGGTTTCAGGTTGCAACTTCTACCCCGCGGGAGAGTACCTGAAGTTCGTGCGGATCCCTGAGAACCTGAAGGTCGGAGATGAGGTGCTCAGGGTCGAAGTACATCCCAGGTAAGCTACCTTCTTACTACTCTCATAGAATATAATTTTTTCAAACATGCATGGAAATATTGTCATTATTGTCGAAAAAAGAACACGCGAAGTATCGAATTTACGGTTCAAGAAAATCAAATCCAATGCAGGAGCGTTATGCGACTTCTGTTGTCACCGCAAACTATTCAAGGCGCGTAAAGTTGCGGGTTTTATTCTAGCCAAGCCAATGATCTGCAAGTGTTTGTTGCAAGACTGGTTGTTTTAAGATGAGTATTTGGTGTTTCGACTTACCTTAATCTGCTTACTTGGATGCTAGAATGAATGTATGAATGAACGTCTTTATTGTACTTAAATTCACATTAATAAAATATTCTTATAACTAATAAAAAAAAAATCACTATAAAAGGCGACCTGCTGCGGCGGCTGTGAATGATTTCTTCCAGGCAACCAAGCGATCCAGAATAATATTTAAAAAAAGGGGGTGTTGTTGGACTAGATGATTTTAACTTCGTGAAATTATGACTAGCATTATTTTTTATATTTATAAACAACTTATTTTGTGTGTAAATTGGTATCTTTATGGAATGGAACTGGCCCAAAACTAGGTGTATCCTGCGTGCTTATCTAACCATGAACCAAACCTTCCCGTGACCTACAGTTATCATCATTATTACTCTGTCTTACAGCAATCATGAATTTGAATCGTAAAGTGAAAAGCAATCAATCAAACGGACAAACCTGTTTACGTACGATCTTTATTAGGAAAGTATCGAGAGAGTGTAATTATAGGCCTTTTAATTCATTTGGTTGGTACTATACTAACAGTCGTGCACTATGAATGTTTCAATTTGATTGGAGCTTTCATATTTTATTTTGGTGGCATTGGTAATATTATACCGAAGCCACCAAAATGAAATTGCAAATGAATGAATGAATGAGAATAATAATTATAAAATATTTATTTACCAATGAAAAGGTTAACAAGTTGGTATCTAAAACTATTGTACAGTTTAAGTAGGTATTCTAAAATTATGCAATACTTAAACTTAACCTTTCAAACAGAATGAAAATGTTTTATTTGTAACTCTATCAACAAAAACAATAAACAATGTTTAAAAATAAAAGACAAAACAGACAAATGTTTGCCGTGAGCCACAAATCGGTCTCTGCCTCAGCAAGAGTTTTGCTAAATACGGATACGAACTACTTGAGTAGGTACCTAGTTCGCATCCCTTCAGATCAAAATAATGATTGACAAATTTATTGAACGGGTGACGGAAATATAAGGTAGGTAATTACCAATGTTTTACGTTTGTATTGAAAAATATTACTAGTCCACCTGGATTAAGCTTACTGCCGCCGAATACTCAAATACAACTTAGTTAATAAACACGTCTCTAGTGACCATTTTTGACAGGTTTCAATGAAAATCTTTTCTAGTCACTAGAAGCGATAATATAGGACTAATATGTAAAGGTCGATCATATAGGGCGATAGATAATAAACATCATTATCCGAGGTCAGTATCCATAAGAAAACTAGATTACCTACTTCCATCATGCGTCTAAACAAAACCACTAAACGCTCTGATAATAATCAGGCGAACAGTCGTTGAAATAAACGTGAAAATCAACAAGGTAGCTAAAATATTCAATTTACAAAAGCAACTGGGGCATCCATTACCAATCAATCGGAAAACTACTAATGAATCGCTTTTCCGTTACAAAACAAACTAATTAATAAGAATCCAATATAAAATTGGATCATTTCCGAATTAAATAACCAGTTACATACATGATTCGCTTTCGTTGACCAAAATACATGGTCGGAGTGATTTCCTTGCCATGTTTAGAAATAAAACGAACCATGATTGAATACTAATTCAAGCTTTACCTTCTGTCTTTATAACAAATCAGGACTTAATGTCAAATGATTTCCACAGTTTCTGTCTTCTTTTGAGCCTGATTGAACCACTCGGGGCAAGATAGATAACATGTATGTAGTTAGATAACGGGGCTCCTACTGCAAATACCTCAGTTAGACCACCATGGCTTAATCCTTGGTCTTATTGAGTTACCCTAAACATAAAATATTTGGGTGCTGAATGGTTGGACGGAACCTGCACACCTTATATTCTCAGATAAGAGTTATCTAACATCGCCGCGCCGGTTCGGCTCGAACCCGCGATTTGCATCAGAAATTACTACTTTCCACTACTCTTATCGATTTGCCTATCTAAGTTGATTTAGTTTTTCATTGGATAGATAGTTACGTGTTTATTGAAGTTTGGTTAGTTAGGCTGTACGTTTGCTAGGTACTGCGTTATTTGTGACATGTCTTAGAATTATTGAGCTAGACATAACTTTGGTTGTTATTTAGTGATCTCCAATTCTGATTTTTCAATAGGTATGTATGTCGATCTACATTCTACATTATCTCAGAGGTTAGCATAACGCTATGTTTTAGGTACCTAAGTATATCTAATAATATCAGGCCAAAGAAGCCAGCCACGGCCAGAAACTAGTAAGAAAACAATTACGTTGATTTCTTTAGGCTCACAAAATAAGCTCATAAATAAATTAAAAAGCGCTTTGTTTTTCCTCACCAGTTAGTACTTACATAAAATAATTTAATAATATGTAATATAAAGTAGGTAGGTATCTATGAATAATTATATAGCTAACTATTTACATTAACGGAGCAGTTTTTGTCAGGTAAGGACCGCCTTCGACGATGAAAGCCTCCTCCGAGCTTTTCCACTATGTTACTAAATTTTAACTAGGTAAGTCTTATTTATCTTACCTTAGCCTTTACCCTTCCCTCCTTCCGGTCAAAGACTAAAAGAAGGAACTCGAAATCAATAAAATATTGGGCTTTTATTTATATTTTATTAATTAACGTAGGTACACATTAACGTACCGCTTGCAAAGTTTTCTCGGTTAACGAAGTATATTGCAGTTTAAACTAAACGGTGTCCTGATTCAAATCATTAGATAATGTTATGTTAAGTAATTTGACGGTGAAGGTGCATTGACACTTTGGTGTGAAGACACAGTGTTGCAGGTGGAGCGCGGCAGACAAGCAACTTAGACTAATAATTATTATTGCTGATCCGGTAAGCGTGGATTTATGACAGTTTTCGATAAAAAAATCACGTGTACCGCAAGTAAGCGTTTTATTGAAAAATGTGAAACGCCGCTCTTGTTTCCGTTTCCTACCGAAACCTCTTCGAAACGGAATGTTTGGCTCGCAAAGTTGACATGCATTATGGCTTGTTACTCTAGACGTAATATTAACTAAATCGGTGCTTAGGAATTACAAAAATGGCATTAACGAGATATTTGACATGATTTGTGTAGTTTTGTGTTTCCCAATATTTCGACCCAGTTGAAGGCACATAATCACGGGATAACTGAAGAAAAATTCATTTATCATGGTTTGTTTTTTAAAGTTTAACATTACAATAACAATAATCGATATCTTAGCAAACCATTACTCATCGTATGATGTAGGATTCAGAAAGTTGCTGACGATGTTAAAACCATATGAAAAGTCGTACAACACATCGTCAGTCTGCAAAGACCAAGCAAACAGCTTCGAATCCGCAGCAAAATGACTCTCATTTTCATTTGTCTCAGTAATGTGGGCTAACAGCTTTACATAACAGATGGCAGGTCGAGAGATGGACGATAACTGGTTCGATTTGAGATTTGTGTTGATTGTTATGTAATTTCATGAGCTAGTGCATATTTGTTACTTGTATTGTGGCCATTGTAGGTAAATGGATTTTTGTAGATAGATATACGATATAAGGTATCAAATATCTTCTTTTGACTTGAAAACGTTGACTTACATATGTTTATTAGAATTCCAAAGGCTTTTAAAAATAAGGTTTATTTTTTAAAGATAGAGCTTACCAGTGGTTGATGATTAAGTCCAGTTAGTTTCTGCCCGCGGCTTCGCACGCGTGGTATCTGTGGAAATGTTTAAATGAAAAACGCCACAATCAATAGATTCATTGAATATAAAAGCTAGATCTGGTGCAATAGTATTAATCAATGGTTTATTAATTCTAACGGAAATGCCCCAGAGATCTGCAGTTTACTTTATATTTAAAAGTTTAAAGGATTTTTTAACATCTTTTTGATTGACATGATGGAAGTTAAATTTATTTTCGCATATAGGTACATTTTCTTTAAGTAATGACTCAAAGATTACTAGAGAAGAGTTCAGACAATTTATAATAGAGATTGGAATGTCAGTAAAAAAGTTTTCAAATGCTTGGGCTACTTCAACGTCAATTTTGACTGAGCAATCTTTAAATTTTAGTTTTTAATGTAGGTACTGACCTACATTAAAAACAGTGAGACTGGAAGTCTCACTGTTTATTATTTTCCACGTTTATTTTATTACATTTTCACTGTTTCTAATTTTTGAGCTAATATAATTTGACTATTTGACAAATTTTTCTAAATATTTTTGAGTAATTTTAAAATTATCAGCTCAATCTGTCACAAATTCTAAGAATAATCTCAATAGGTCACGTATGCGCGCGCTACTCCAAAACTGGTTACGAAGATGATCTGGTTCCGTGTAGTAAAATCATGTTCCTTCATTTACATTTCATTGACAAACATGTAGCCTGACACCTTTATGTAGCAATTAGGAGCTTGTACTCACTGTTAATGGTTATTCAAAGCTAGAACGATCGTCATTTGTTTATTTCTGTCTTTTCTGTTCTATTCCTGCCACATTCCCGCGGGACGGGTGGCGATTCCAACAGATTTAAGATGCTCGGCAAGGCATACGTGGGGAATGGCCATATTCGGCGTTTCTCTGAAAATTAAAATAAAAGTTACTATTTATAGAAGTTGTAGTGAAGAGAAAATCAACACTTAATTTTTTATTTGAATTTATAGTTTAAAAGGGGTTTGAAGATTTTTGTAGAGGATTTATTTGGAGGAAAGTCGTTGAGAATTGAGCAATAGTTATTTATCCAAATATACCTACTTAATATACCACCACTTTCCGATGCTTGCTTAGAAATTATAATTATGTAGTAATGACACAATGTGGTTTAAATAAATATATCTATCTATCTATGTATATAACAACGATTGTGCGCCGAGATTTAGAAAAAATAAACAATGTGGTGGCTGATATCAGGGCCAACATTTTCAAACCTCATGACATGTCTATGAGCTTATTTAAGGTTAAAGAAAAAATTGATTTCCGAATTAGTAATTCTGATAGGAATTATAAGAAAATTATCTAGCAAAGAACCGAAGAGGTCGACAAAATTGCGAAATGATTAGCAAGCTGAAGTAGCAATGGGTCATCTCTCGAAAGACCGTATTGTAGGACGCCCTGTGGCCATGAGGATTGACCATCTGCGAAAGACTGTTGGATGATCAAGCTGCAGTTCGATGCTAGATGCGGCAAGCTGACAGGATGCTAAGGACCTCTTTATCCAACCTGGACTAGCATTAGGTTAGCGTTCGTAACCCTATTACAATTATTTCATAAGAGCCTTATCACACTGACGAACTGCGAGCAATTTCAATACGATGCGATTAGCCAGCGAGCAAGCCACGACGAGCGACGACGAGGCGACGACGCAGCGAGCACGCCACGATGACTGTACTAATTATGGCGTCGTCGCGTTGCGTCCTCGTCGCGGCGTACTTGCTCACCAGTGTATATGATAATAAGGCTGAAAATCAACATTAAATCGTTTTGAAATTAATTTCGAGCTACCGAACTTAAAATATAGATATACATATATACCTTTGTGACAACATCAATATTGTAATACCTACCTAGCCAGTCGTTTAGGACTGATTATTCCGTCTAGATCGCGGGAACGCAGATTTATTGGGACCGGATCAGCGGCTATCATTGACGTTTCAAGACTTGAGGTTAAAATTAAATCGAGTATCTCAAGGCCATGAGAATATTTTATTTGCGGTTTTTGGGCCTTTTCGAAAATTAATTAACATGTAAAGCGGCAGCGCGCATAAGCTTGGGGACGCTTCCGACTCGTATTTGTATATTATGGACTAGCCACTGCCCGCGTTTTATCGGGATAAAAAATAGCCTATGTTTATTCCACGTCCCAAACTATACCCATACCATATGTCAGCCTAATCGGTTTAGTATTTTTTGCGTGAAAGAGTAACAAATATCCATACATCCATCCTTACAAACCTTGAAATTTATAAATTTTATAATATTAGTAGAATTACTTGAGCTACCTGTAGATTCTTAGCAAAAGTCTGCATTTAGCAATTTTTTTTCAATTCTAAATACTTACTAGTTTTAATTTGTAATTTGAATGAAAGAATGAACACTTTACTGTACTAGAAATTAAAATGAATAAATCTTATTTATTCAAATAATAAACACACAGTACAAAAAGCGGCCTTATCGCTGAGAGCAATTTCTTCCAACTTTGATTGCATGTTTGATTTGTTATCATCATCATCAGCCCTACACGTCCACTGCTGAACATAGGCCTCCCCCAAACGACGCCACGAATAGCGGTCCTGAGCCGCCTGATTTGTTATGGCATTATTAAATTAAAAGCAACTCGAGATCAACAACTTTCGTTAGCCATTTATTTATAACCAACTTACTGAATTTATTTCTTAGCCGACTGTACTGTGTATATTTACTATGAGAATCAAGAGTGTTCATCGATCGCTTCATTTAAGCGTCTCGTCTGCCCCTCACCTTAATGCATAACCCTTGACACCGTCCATTACAGACGAGATGAATCATTGAGATTAATAAACAATAGTTTCTGTTTACATAAGTAATTGCACAGCCTTCAGGATTTCCGGATAAGTTCCGGACCGTGTGAACTAGCACTTAGTATTGTTTTGTAGGAGCTTATTGTAGAACGAACAAAGTGTATTCACATTTCAATCACACATACCTGGTATTTATGAAGAAGATAGTTTGGTGCAGTGGGTATGGTTTGCTACCGCAGTCGTCAGGCCGACGACGACGGCGTCTTTGTAGCGGTCGCTGAGATAGCTGAGACGATCTTGAGTTGATAGGTGGATGCAGAAACAATATGCTCGTCGCTTGGAAGGAGTCACATAAGGAGCCTATTTTCAGCCACTGGACGTGCCTATGTTGACGAAAAAGATCATAAAGGCAGATCAGTTTAGTCAGCTCTCGTAATACGGTATTTTTTTTAAACTTCCAGCTTGCTAACTTTTAGCTGTCCAAAGCTGGAAAGGTTATATCTAAGTCCGTTATCATTATATACTTACCAGTATAACATTTGACTTGTCTAAATGCTTATTTTGTAAGCCAAAGAAATTAAGTTATTGATATCTGAAACATAGACGTCAACTGGAGCTGGCTAACCGTGGCCAGAAACAGAATTAATAATCGTGCAAAACCTTTCGACTAGGTATTTGAATGATGGAACGACTTTTTCATCCCATCTATTCGAAAAAGACGACTTTGTTCGCCTTTATGTGCACCCAAAGGTGGTGTTTTCTTTAAGGAACTTTTAGCTGGCAGCAAAGAACTTTTATTCCTCTTTATAAATTCCTAATTCAAAAAGTGCGCGGAAAAGTGTATTGCCGCGCAGTTATTGAATTCGAAACGTCTTAGTTTTCAGCGCCAGCAAAATCGAACGCAAATATTGTTTGAAAAAATACTGGCTGGTAAGACGCGACGGACCATATTGCGCCGCCGCCGCCGCGCCGGCTGAATGAAAAAAAAAGAAATCAAATTAAAAACGCACGAACTTTCGTAAATTTTCACGGATTCGGTTTTGTTTTGAAAATTGAGTTCAAGTGACAGTAAAATAGAATTAACTCCTGAAAGTATTCGAACTGAGGCAAGAAATATGATAGATAATCTATTACCTGCAAAATCCCGGGAGAAATATATGAAAGCCTGTGGTAATTTTATTAGTTGATTCACTTCATTTATTTTAAATCTCATTAAAATACATTTTTTACTATAGAAAATACAATAGGTAACATGTAAAACTAATCTACAGTAAAAAATATATCAAAACGGTGGATCACCGGCCGCGAAGCTAGGCTCAAGCGGCCGGTGACTAGGGCTGCAGAGAGAGGAACTTCCTGACGATACGCGCCGAGTCCAGGAGTACCGCCTTTTGAATCTGACCCTTGATCCAACTTCCTAGCGAGAGTCTCATAAGATGTTGATCGAGGCTCTTCGCTATTACGCCATTAACTGAAACGACTATCGGAACGATGGTCGCTGAATCAACATCCCACATGCTGACAACTTCGTTAGCCAAGTCAAGATATTTACTGAGTTTATCTTTCTCAGCTTTAACGAGGTTAGCATCATGTGGTATGGTGACATCAGCGAGCACCGCCCTCCGTTCTAACCGATCTATCAGTACAATATCAGGCTTATTCGCGAGAATAGTCCTGTCTGTAATGATAGATCGGTCCCAATAGAGCGTGGCACGGCCGTTTTCGAGAAATGGCGCCGGTGTGTACTTATAATACGGAACTTCAGGACCGGTAAGGCCGTATCGGAGAGCAAGTTGCTGGTGTATAACTTTGGCTACTTGATTGTGTCTGTGCAAGTACTGAGAGTTAGCAAGGTGCGAACAACCCGAAAGTATATGACGGAGGGTCTCCCCAGGAAGATGACACGCTCGACAGATATCGATCGTGCCATCTTTCATAATATACTTCCGGTAGTTGTTCGTCTTTACCACCTCATCCATAATTGCACAGACAAAACCTTCGGTTTCCCCAAAGAGGTCACCGAAGCGTAGCCAATTTACTGAACTCGGGAGATCTACATAAGGTCCGGTGAGAACCTTGTAGAATCTCCCGTGTAGCTCTTTGCTCTCCCATATAGCCTTCCTATCCTGAATGCTCATCACCGTAGGTTTGCGCCAGTTCTCGTTAGCTAAGGAGAGAGGGGTAAGGTTCTTATCATTAGTTGATTTATTATTATGTACTATTTAATTTCATTTAGTTGTTATGTACTTACTATTTTATATTAAATAATAATATTAGAATAAAATATGAGGCATATTTTATTTTCTCATAGAGGGTGATGAAAAGTAGAGTGTATCACTCGGTCGCAAAATATATTTTTGGCTCGGGCGACATACTTTGAATCCCTCGCTACTTTCAGGATTCAATAGCGCCCTCGCCGTAAAAATATTATTTTGCTCCCTTATGATACAATCTACTATTGACCACTAAAGACAAACGATCGTCATCGTTCCGATTATCTCAAAATCAGTTTCTGAAGAAGGCCCCCTAGCACAGATTAGGTAACGTTACTTTGCCCCTAGGGACTTCAACCCTATGTATTGTAGTGAACGTTCACTGGTCTAGTCTACAAAAAGCTTTACTTTCGTTACGTTAGAGGTAACGGGATATTTAACATTATTTATGTTATTTTAAGTATTGAATATTGCGTCATAGTTGCGGCATGATCATGGAATAACCGAAGCAAGGCACTTAAATTCTCCAAGAACCGATGACTGCGAGAAAAACAAAAGAAGAGGGTAGATCAGTAAATCAGTCAATAAAATATCACTCACAATGTCTTCAGTTAGTGCTCATTTACACGAGCGGCAAAGTGCCAACGCAACGGCGGCGGCAGAGGTAACTGTAGCCGGCTATAGTTACCTCTGCCTTTGGCACTTTGCCGCTCGAGTATATGAGCACTTACTCGTAGGTACATATATCGTGATCATGGCGCATGCAACTGAAATTTTGGAAAACACTAATCGTGGTAGGTAAATATCGCGTTATTAATGAGTATATATACATATATTAATTGTAAGTTACTTTTCAAATCCTGGTTATTAACAATACCATGATTTGAAAAGTAACTTACAACATGGCAGCTGGTACACAAGTGACATAAAAGTGTAGGTATAGGTACGTGTAACTACTTATACCTACACATCATAAAACTTACTAAATTGCCCTCGTAAGTGTTTTACTGCTATATTACGTAAGTAATTTATTTCTATGTTCCTTTTGATAATTTCTTGTAATGTAGGTAATTACTGTACCTACGTGAGAGTTGTGGTTTGGTTACCCTTTGACCTGCATCTTTCAGAAGGTAGTAGTTAGGTACGTACCTACGTAGTACGTACCTTACCTATACACCAACCAGCAAGCAACAAAATTATTTGCACTTTCTTAGGTACTTTCTGACTTCTCCAAAAGTAACTTCGTCCCACTTTGAGATAAGAATATTTAAGGGTAGGTAATGTAGGTAGACGGATACTTGTTACGAGAGAAAATTATTATTTATTATGAAAATTGGATTTGACATAAGTAACTTATTTGTAAGCTTATTTGTGTAGTACGTACTGGAGCTAATTATCGAACACAGTCGATAACAATTCAGCCAATTATGTACATTAGATACTATTCGATGGTTTGAGGTTATAAAAAGTCCCAGCAACCAAATTACGGCTTCAGTAAAAATTTAACGCCATCTATTCGATCGCATCCCAAAGTTCAGTGTTGAGAAAGCGCCACGACTACTGCGCATGCCGATGCGAAGCTTTTCACACAGAAACCGCAGAAAGCTTACATAATGACGTAGTAGTTCAGACTGTACAGCAAAGATGGCTCTTTATACGAATGCCTACTACCCTATTATTACCGGTTATTTATTTAAATTTAATTTCCATCGCATTGCAACAATCGTGGCCACGGGATGACCGATGTACTTGAAATTACAGCGGAGATAATTTAGAATTGCAAAAGTTTAAGAAGTTCATTTATTTACAAGTTGTATTTCTTCTTTTCCAGAAAAAACCTAAACCTCCAGCCGGTGGACAAGGAGGCAGACGCCCACTTGTTCACGTACCGAGACCTGAACCGCACCCACGTGTCCGTGGTGCTGGCGCAGAGCGTCGACCACTTGGTGGACAGCGACTCGCCCCAGAACGTCGTCAAGTTCAGGCTGGGGTGCGACTTCGACGTCGGAGACGATCTCGTGAGTTAATCTGACCTCTGAGTGTGGAAGTCTATGTGCTGTGCTGTAAGAATGAGTTGCGCAGGGTTCGGATAGTATTGATTAATTTTTAGCATTGATCTCAAATTTAGTGCGAATCGGCTTACACTAGAGGCGGAAGAAATAAACACTATTTTGATTGAGTGATTGGATCAAATAATACAATACAATACAATACAAATACTCTTTATTGCACACCAAACTCTTTATTGCACACCACTTTTGGAGAAATATCGAGCAGACTGATACCCAGTGGTTCTCTAGCCACTGTGCCAGGCATGAAACGACCTTTATTTGTATGCGGTTTGGAACATTCATTTCAATATTGCAGTTAAAAGTAATTTATTGGGTCAATGTCGAGTTTCTTTGTTCATTGTTTTGAAATCGTGGATAATACTAGAACTTCCAAATGCCTTATAAAAGAACCAGGATAAAGCACCCTATATTTTCGTATAAACTCACGTAGTGATTTCCACCATTGAACACGGTCCAAAATAATGCTCCCACTGTTCAAAATGCAACCGCCATTTTGATATTTTATTCATAGATAAGTCTTCTCCGGTTTGTCTGTTTTGATGATGTCGTATTCAAGGAATTTATAAACTAACGTTAGTATACTATAAATTCCTTGGTGGTACTACACTAAGCGAAAAAATAAATACTCGTAGTTTTTTTCCATTTCAGAGGTCTTATTGTACCTACAGGGGGCCTACTCGGAAAAGGAAAATCGAAGTTTCTTTTTCGTGTTCGTGCAAAACTAACTCTTATGTCGATTGCATAAGATTAGCGTTTGCACGAAAAAGAATCAGAAACTTCGATTTCGTTTTTAAGAGTACGGGCCCTGGTTATCATTACAGTTGTATTTCGTTCATTCGTCCTTCTATATTTGAAAACATATGTAGTATACGTGTTAGGTATCGCCAATCTACCACTAAAGTTGAAAGCAGAATATCTGCAATAATTTTTATGTGCGGGTACTCCCCCGTCCGGCTGCTTGCATTGATTGTCATTCGCGTTTTAGTGCGTCGCCGATCGCCACGTTTATTCGTAAAAACTTCAAAATAAGTGCGTAGCAAGGCTAAAACGTCGTCGCAGTGATGAGAACGATGAGAACAGTGCCTATTTTACACCGGAAAATGAAAAAATGGGAGGAAATACTCGAAAAAAGACGTCACAGTATTTGTTCACAA
The DNA here is from genome assembly GCA_947859395.1 of Eupithecia insigniata. NCBI lineage: Eukaryota > Metazoa > Arthropoda > Insecta > Lepidoptera > Geometridae > Eupithecia > Eupithecia insigniata. The sequence goes on along the minus strand of OX402004.1, from coordinate 15,233,494 downwards.
AGTAGCAGCTCACCGGTGATTATTTCACCTCTCTGCCATCTGAACATGAAGGTAGGTGGTAGGACCTAAGTACACTTCCTCAGAACCTCTTTTCTACATTTCACAACAATGTTTAAGAAGCGTGATCATCGCAGAAGCGTCAGCATCTCTTGGAGATGTTTCCTTCATATAACTGAGTACATTTGAAAGGAATGGTACCTTCGTTATTCTTTTATGAGGAAATTAGATCATGGTACGTACATACACCTATCTAATAAAACAATACAATACAAAAATTATTTATGGTACACCAGAAAAACACCATTACATACAGAGAGATATTACATACCATTGTGTACAAGTACAATGGGCGGCTTTATCGCTTAGAAGTGATCTCTTCCAGGCAACCTAATGCAAAATTGCTCAGGAACCGTGATGTGGTCATCTTCAGATTATAATAGGTACATACACCTGCCTAGTACCAGAATGCTCAGGAACCGTGATGTGTTCATCTCAAGGGGATGTTTCCTTCACATTATAACGACTGTGTACATTTGAAAGGAATGTTACCTTCGTTTTTATGACAAAATTAGATTATGGTACATACATCCACCTGGTACGAAAATGCTTTGGAAGCGTGATGTGTTCATCTCAAGGGGATGTTTCCTTCACATGATTACGACTGTGTACATTTGAAAGGAATGTTACCTTCGTATTTTTTTATGACAAAATAAGATTATGGTTCATACACCTACCAAAATTCTTAAGGACCGTGATGTGTTCATCTCTCGGGGATGCTTCCTTCACATTTTGACGACTGTGGTGTACATTTGAAAGGAATGTTACCTTCGTTTTTATGACAAAATTAGGTAAGTCACTTTATATGAATAATTTATGTACATAGTTGTATGAACTTCTGCCTGAGAAATATTTGTACCTATGGGAAAATACATTACGAAACCTCGAAGGTTAACATAAAATTTTGGAAAAAATGTCGTGGCCATCTAATAGGGATTTTCTCTTCGTTGAAAAATATGTACTTACCTACTTACATTCCACTTAAACCTGATAAGGTTTATGCGTTGCACAATATCAAGGCCATCTGTTTAAGATGCTTTCTTTTGTGCTTTTATAATTATATACTAAGTATATGATTATTATGGTATACCTATTACAGTAAGCAGGTGCCCATATTGCAGAGAAGACTAAAATATTTTAAATCGTTTATTGAAACACCATAAAAGAATAAAAAGATGGATACCTATGTTAATCGAGCTGTGCGCTGGACACAAATTGCTAGTGTAAAAATAATGAAAACTACTGGACATACATATGTACATTGAGTTCCAAGAAACTGCACGCGCCGTAGCTAGGTATACCCTGGGTGGGATAAATGGAGCTTTATCCGATTCGCATTTCAAAAGGATGAGGCGTATTACTTGCTTAAGTGAAGTTATTATTAGATTGTTTACAATAGAACACAAGGATCAAGTGGCCGTCTAATGTGTTTCTCAACTTATAGAATCCATTATTATCCATTTATATAATGTTTAATAGTATATTTCCTATAGTAGCTGTAGATTAAGTACAATGTAACCTAAATTAGCATCGACATAGGGCTCAAAAAAAAGGACACCTGTATTGATGTTGTATCTAAATAAAATAAATAAATAAATAATGAGATTACAGAGACAAGCTAGCCAAGTCTTTAAACCAGAAGCCCGCGCTGGCACTGGCAGCCGCCCCGCGCTTGCAGCCGCCCCTGGCCTTGCGTCGCGTCGGTCGCTAGACCCACTAAGCTCCGCTGGACATCTGTCCAGTTTTTACGATGAATGGAAATTCATTACTAATGAAATGAATGATCCTCTGATATTATCGTGGTCAAGAGTTGGTCTTTACGAACACTGTTTCCAAAATTATGGACCAAATAGTCCAATAATTAACCAGATAAATTTAAAACTATGAACCCGTTGCTAGTCTTCTTGAGAGCGGAACCATTTCTCATTACGAACCCTTTCAGGAACAGTTATTCGTCATCCTTATTAGTTATTTTCTTACTAAGAAACAAAAAACCTTATGGTAAAACAGATTCCAACCAAAATTTTTAAAATCAGCGTTCCGAGAACAATATTAAAATAAATCAAAAATTGCTTCATGGTCTGACTGGGTTTAAAAAAATGCATAAAGTAATTATTTATTTTCTGGTTTCTATTTTCCAGATGTTAGAAAGTACTTACGTTTTAAGTGCTTGAATTTGTTGACAGAATTTTTAGTTCTACCTTTTTTCCAATCCAATACGATTGGATTAAATAATCTAAATGTATGGAGAGATTTAAATACCCTAGCTCTGTGTCACACAAACAGCTATGATAGTATTATGTCTTTAAAACTTAACGATTTTTTATTAGGAAGTTAACCTTGTTTGTGGAGAAGGCGACCCAATGATAACGCAGTCAACCTGATCAGGGAAGACACGTCTTGCCTGAAGTTTTTTTTTATGTCAGCAAAAAAAAGGTTAGGGGGTGGTATGTGGTCAGGCGACTGTTGGTGTTCAATAGAGTGGTCAATCTCAGAATCAGAAAAATACGTTACGTGGAACTTATAGCAATTTTATAAGACCTGCAGATCTTTGCCGAAAATCTAAAAGATTGACTAACTGATGTGACATCTTTATGGCAATAATGGTGTGAAAATATTCGTACTTATTTCTAGTTAGTCGTACTTAGTACTACTTCCGAAGATAACGAAATACCAAATTCACGGAGAGTTCATCAAGACACTAAATGGGTGTTTAAAAACATGCCTATGACAAACATTTTAAAGCTCCCTGCCGAACACTGCCTGAAATAGTATGAAGAAGTGTCTCATAGATTTTAGATCTAGGAGAATTCACTGTAAATGCCTGCATGGATTGAATATAAATTTTATATATCATTTCTATACATTTTGAAATTATAACGGACAGACTAACTTTGATAACATATTACGAACAAACCAATATTTATGGTTCTTATCTGGCCCATGCAACCCTGGTTTCCCCTATTTCACGACTTTTCTGTTTTGATACAATACAATTTAAGTCCCAACGAGCAATGACGAATTGTAGTCTGTTAGCAACAGTCACCCGGGGCACGGGATGCCCGGGGCTGACGTTCATTGTGGGCAAGGGGCAAGATAACAAGACAGCATTACTAAAAAGAAGCGTGCCACCGTCTCCGCTACATTGCTTCAATGTGTGAAAATTCAATTAAGCCGTATGATGTCGCTATTAGAGGATAAGTATTTTTTTTAATAACTTGGTTATTGATGTGTACTAATCGTCAACTCCTATGGTTATTTATTTCCTAACAGAACGGTTCTCTGTACAGTTCGTTCTGGTCACTCTTTGATCAAGGGTAGGTTCTGATGACCGTATTACTCGGCTATTCAAAGGCTTCTATAGACTTCGCTCAGTCCCAAAATATATATAACTCTATCTGGGATAAATAATTTAATTTAGAAATTTCGTCTGAAAGGTTCCCTAATGACAATTTAAAATTGAATATTTAATCATAACATTAGTAACCATACTAATGTCGGTAACTGCACCTTAGAGTACTTACAGACAATAAATAAAATAAAATTAGACAATGTATTTGCCTACGGCAAGCAAAATAAATTAAACAAACAAGATCTATTTAAAACCTCGCTTCCAGGACGAGCTCAAATATGGATCGGAGATATCCATAGTTATCCCATGTTATAAAAATCGCTTAGAAACCTGCCGTGAGCAGGCTCTTCAAGCCTAAATTGAAAGGACGATATCATAACTAAATAAATAGTAACAATGAAGCTAGTCTGTAACAACTTAAGAATTTCATAAATTGGATACAAAAATAACATTATACTCTCAGCTTATTTTATCAGACACGCCGCCACTTTGACCGCGAATAGCGCTGGTCAGCATTGACAGAATAACTTTGTAACACCACCGTGTAAAGCAATTTAAATGGTTTTTCCAGATTTCATCGTAGAGATTTGTCAATTCTAAAAATACTGACGTAAATGAAACATTAACTAAATTTCTTAGTTATTATTAAGAGGGAAATAACTATTTGTTTTGTTTGGTGATCAATATCATTCATCATGAGTTTTAATATTTCACAACTTTCAAAATCTACATATGTTTTCAAATATAGAAGGACGAATGAACGAAATACAATTAGAGATTAAACTAACCTTTGGTGTAGTTCTATCCAAATTGTATGAGTTCATTCGTCCGAATATATTAACTCCCTCCCAGCCCTAAAACCCCATGTTTATGTGAAATATTAAGATTTTAGAGGCTTTCAACTAAATGACAATCAATGCAAGCAGCCGGACGGAGGAGTACCCGCACATAAAAATTATTGCAGATATTCAGCTTTCAACTTTAGTGGTAGATTGGCGATACCTAACACGTATACTACATATGTTTTCAAATATATTCGGACGAATGAACTCATACAATTTGGATAGAACTACACCAAAGGTTAGTTTAATCTCTAATTTCGTAGTTCATAAAACACCTTTGACAACCGATATGGCACGGCGGCGGGCGAAGACTTTATTCGATTCCCGCCTTGCGACAAATGTTTGTACGATCTGCAAATATTTGTCCCGGGTGTTCTAGGTATTTTCCATGTATAATAAAAAATAACTATCAATGCTATGTATTATGTATTTACATATCAGTCATCTAGTACCCACAACACAAGCTCTGCTTAGCTCGGGGCTAGACGAGATGGTGTGTTGATTGTCCAACATTATTTATTTATTAATTTACCCTAGGTGTACATTTCCTGCATGTGCTCGAAGTGAAACCTGTCTTGTTATTCCAATGGTGACGAGTGTCGCTTTCAATACCATAAACATGAGGTCATCTCCAAGTTACAATCCAATAGGGAGTGCGGCTTTTCACTTGCACTTCGATATGGAAAGTAGACTGCATTGGTGTTTGCTGCTAAATAGTAATTTATCTAAGTCTTTACTTTTACTTTTACAAAGTTTCATAGTTTTACTTTCACAAAGTTCCATACCATCTAAAAGAAGATATACATCTGCTGTTATCTTGACAAAGAGTTAATGAAATGTTGAATATTTTCAGATATCAGCGTACTTATCAGTGACGGTGTATATTGAAGATGTCAACGACAACGTGCCAACTTTCATCGACACCCCCTACGAACTCACCGTCGATGAACTCACACCGACAGGTATAAACTTTTGTATTTTGATAATACGCAGCAAAACAAAACCGCTCGTCTCTTTTTCTGTTTTATAGGTTTAAGGTCATAACTGGTCAGGGCATTCCTCGAACTATGAAACTACCTACTCAGAAACTTAGGTTTAATCTAATCATTTGAAGATTAAGTTTCATGATTCATTAGGTAGGTACTTATTCTCCAGCCAAATCTATACTTATAATAAAAATGTAACAGGACCAAAAAAAAATTTTTTTTAGGGCACTCTATTATCGTTACTGATGCCAAAAATGGATTTTTTTTCCATCATGTCTGTCTGTCTGTCTGTATCTTGGCCGCGTATAGCTCAGAAACTACTGAATGTATTGAAATGAAACTTGGCAGGATTTGTGATCATACTATGATGAAGGACTTAGAATACTTTTTATCCCAGATTTTAATAGGGATCCCTTGGGAGAGGGGATGAAAAAAATTTTTTTGGCTGCGCATAGCGCCTGAACTACTAAATGTATTCAAATGAAACTTGGCAAGATTTGAGTTCATACTATGAGGAAGGACATAGAATACTTTTTATTCCGGATTTCAATAGAGGTCCCTCAGGAGAGGGGATGGAAGTAAAGTTTCTTGGCTGCGCATAGCGCCGAAAATGCTGAAGGTATTCAAATGAAACTTAGCATGATTTAAGTTCATAAATCATGCCAAGTTTCATTTGAATACATTCAGTAGTGTCAACGCTATGCGTAGCCACGAGATTTTACCCTACTGCGGGGGGCCACTACGGGGGGCTACTGGGGGTCTCACTGCGGGGCAATGTGGTGGGCCCACTGCGGGGGCAAACTGCCGGGGGCCCCCACTGCCGGTGCCCTCCACTGTGGGAACCTACTGAGTGGGTCCCATTTGAATACTACGAGGAAGGTCATGGAATACTTTTTATCCTGGAATTGGTTAGGGTTTCCTTGGGAGTCGGGATGGAAGTGACATTTCTCGGCCTAAAATAGCGCAAAAACTATTGAATGGATTCGAATAATACTTAGCATGATTTGAGTTCATACTCCGAGGAAGGACATAAAATACGAGTCCATACCCCAAAGCCAACAAAATGATTAGGTACAAAATTGTTATTAGTGCCGATAAACGACCTACTGGACAGCATCCGGTTGGTACAAAGCTCTCGCTACCAATGATGTTGCCGTCGTCCTGATAGATCAGCATTGTGACGGGCGGGACATTGTGCTGCGTACCCGGGATGACCGCTTGCAATGCATTAGCGAAACGCACCAGGCATTTGATGCTCATCAGTCTCTACTCGCTTATATACCTATTGTCGTGCGAAGACGGATACAACTTTGATCTTCGACATGTGAATCCGAAAACTGACGAGACTGGACACTAAAAAAGTTTTTGCATTGCGAAAACTTTTCATTCTACGCCTAGGTACATTTTACCAATAAGAGAAGATCGTATTGCTCACCTGCAAAGGTTTCGAGGTTTGTTCAACCGTTTTCTGGTGGAAACTTACGCCAAAATTAAAACGGAGCGTTTGGTATATATCAGAACATAACAAATGAGAAAAGACTGCGCGCTGAGAATTGTGTAGATCTGCGAGACGCCATGAATCTGAACTGGTGATTCTTCCTTCCAGTTTTAGAACTGGACAATAGATGTGTAGTGCCCTATTCTTCAGTAGGTACTATCAAAAGCTTTTGAAGCGCATAGTATACCTAGGTAAATGTGGAGCTGTGTTATGTCCAGTCAATAAAATCTAGGTATATGTAAATCTATACAGGCGTATACAAAGGCAAATGACCTTGGGCATTTGGCAGCCTAGCGGGGATACCACGCGCCATCTATGGAGCAAGCAAAACGCGCGGTGTCCTCCACTGCAGTTAGATGGCGCGCACTAGTGTAGTACACACGTACACACAGTACACAGAGTAATGATGATCAGAGATACCCCTTGAGAGAAACTGACCAAAGGAATAATAATTGTCTAAAAATATTATATGATGTATATGAATATAGGTAGGCTTAGGATTAAAACATTACTACACAAAATATCTTTTTAGTTAAACAAATATTATTAAATTTATTATTGTTGAAGTTTTTATTAATATTGATGAGAACACTCGGTATGATAATATAAATTCACTATCTTGTGTAAAAAATTATATTCGTCCTTGTTTTCAGTGCTAGGTAAGTGGTTGGTATGGTAACTAGTTATGATGTGGTAAGTTGATCTGGAAAGAAGTAATTTAACGGAACCCTTAATCTTCTTTTACTGAAAAATAAAGAAATTAATATATTTAATGGCCCGCAAGAAAAAATATTCTCTAAGTGAAAGGTAGTAGGTAGGCAATTGATACCATTTGATAGAATATCGTTGGTAAACTATGTAATAATAAGAAAAATACATAACATCCAAATATAGGAAAAAAGGTATATATGAAAAAAAGGTCAAAATTAGACCAAATTTCAGTTTTTTATTAAAAAGGGGGGTCAAAGGGCCAGGGGGGAAACATTTTGTTTTCGAAATTATTTTGATCCTCTACAAGACCCAACAAAATATTTTCTTTCAAGTCACTTCGCTTGGGAGATACAAAAAGAGGGGAGTTTTTTTTTGGGGAAAGTGGGGTGATTTTTTTCCAATTTGAGTAGAAACCCTCTATACGGTCCCGCAATCGATACTCCTCTATCACATCGGCATCTGGGAGCAATCTCAAAAGGAGGGATTTTTTGTTGGCAAGGAGGCAAAAATTTTATCGCATTCCAAATTACTTGTCCTCTTCTATAAAATTCCCATAAAAAAATAATAATATGGCTCTGCTTGGGAGCCGCATTAGAGGGGGGAAGAAGGGGGGAAAATCTCGAAAAATCGGAATTTTCCCTAGGTCCCATAAAATCCATTTATACATTTTCGCAAAAAAAAAAAAACTTACCTACCCCTCCACCATCAAATATCAAAGTGCTTTATTTCCTTTAGACCTTATAGGACACTTGGACTGTTGGACACGTCACAAAATTAAAATTACATAAGTAAAACAGGGAAATAAAGTGATCACTTTAAACGACTTTACGGTAAAGTAAAGAAGCGAACAAGAAACCTTTACCTTGTTAGGTTTTTAGATTTCGAGTTGGAGCAAAAGTCGTCCCATGCTTTTTTATCCTCAAGATAATCTGATATTTTGTAATAAGCCTTTTTACAAAGGATATGTTTGATAGTTTGTTTGAATTTATTTATTGATAATTTATGCAACTCAGTCACTCAGAGATTTGTTGTAGAAACGTATACTTTGTTTGCCCTTTAAAAGATACACTAATCTTGTGCAGCCTAGTTTTGGGCAAAGCGAGTTTATTCTTATTTCTAGTATTTACATTATGTATGTCGCAATTTTTAGGGAATCGATCGATATTTCTATGAGTGTACAATAAGTTTTCATAAATATATTGATATGGTACGGTCATTATATTTATTTCTTTGAATTTATTGCGCAGGGATTCTCTAGTTCCCCCACAGTAATATGCCATAAGACATAATACTATGGAAGCAGCTGAAATATACAAGTCTAGAAGTATCAACGTCTGTAAGATGACGGATTTTTTTGACTGCATATGCTGCAGAACTAAGTCTCTTCGATAGTTCATCTATGTGTGGGCCTCATTGAAGTTTACTGTCTAAAGTTATTCCTAAGAATACGGTACTGTCTACAATGTCTAAAGTTTCTCCTTTTACGTTTATATCAGCCTTTACTTGTTTTACATTTGGTAGAATAAATCTAATGCATTTAGTTTTGGTAAAAGATTATTGACATTAAACCAATGGACTATTTTTGATATTGCATTGTTTACACCGTCATAATTTGTGTTTTGTCTAATCATCTTGAAAATTAAGGAAGTATCATCAGCAAACGATACAATCTCGTGATTATTTTTAACGAGATGAGGCAGGTCGCTAATATAAACCAAAAATAGGAAAGGACCGAGGATAGATCCCTGCGGTACACCCATTGTAACTACAGATCCCGAAGACCGTTTCCCATTTACGTCAACTCTTTGTATCCTGTCACTCAAATAAGTAGTAAGAAGAGGTGTCAATTTTCCATAGTGATGTAGTTTCCTGATTAATGTTCCATGGTGTACACAATCGAATGCTTTTGACAAGTCGTAAAAAACACCTAAAGCATCTTGCGACTTCTCCCAAGCATCAAAAGTATGCGATACCAACTCTACACGGCATCAGTAGTTGACCTGCCGCAAGTAAACCCGAATTGCTTACGATGTATCAGGTCATTGCCATTGAAATGCCTAAGCGATTGATGTAAAATAAGTTTTTCAAAAACTTTGCTGAATGTAGGCAGTACTGATATCGGTCTAAAGTTAGTGGTAGTAAGGGTCAGACCTACTACCCGATTTAAATAGTGGGATTATCTTACTATGTTTCATCAAATCAGGAAAAACGCCACAATCAATAGATTCATTGAACATAAAAGCTAGATCTGGTGCAATACGTTCGTTATTTTATTACATTTTCACTGTTTTTAATTTTTGAGCTAATATAATGTGATTTTGCCATTTGACAAACTTTTCTAAATATTTTTGAGCGATTTTTTACTTTGTCTTTGAACTCCTGGCTAAAATTGTGTTGTTTTTCACTACACAGTTGATACAATTTTTGTCTACTCTTATATATATATATATATATCATCATCATCAGCCCGTCACTGCTGAACATAGGCCTCCACCAAATGACGTCACGAATAGCGGTCCGAGCCGCCTCCATCCAACGACTCCCTGCGACCGCTACGATATCGTCGGTCCATCGAGTGTGAGGTTTTCCCACGCTCCGTTTCGCATTGCATCGCGGTCGCCACTCGAGAACCTTTACTTCCCAACGGTTATCGGTTATATTATAATAATTATAACAATTACGTCAATAATTAGTAGGTACCTAACCCCCGAATACTCAAACGAATCTCAGATTTAAGCACGACTCAAGTGACGATTTTTTGACAGATTTTCATTGAAAACTGTCAAAATATTGCGACATAAGACGTGCTTACATCTGAGTTGCGTTTGAGTATTCGGCCGTAAGATACATAACTATTAGGTACTTAGGTAAAAGTTGCGCCACAGATTAGGTAATGTTACTTCGGTTGCGTGTGTAAAAAGTTGGTATTGAAACACGATGCTAATAAGTCTCTGTAACGGCACTACTCTATGCATCGATGCATCGATATTAGACTATGCCTGAGAACTTGACTAGGGGACTAAGCAATTATTATTTATTAGGGCCACCATACCAACCATACTACACGGGTACTACACGGACTGCTTGGAGCAGTCATTCATACACACATACACGGAACCACTCGAGCAGTTGAACGGCTTCGGAAGATCGTGCGGTCAAGCAGTCGCCAGGCATACACAGACTGCTCGAGCTGTTGAATGCTCTGGCGCAGTTACTTCCGCCCGCGCTCTTCATTCCACCTCCCGCGCCCTTCCCGCGCTAGCACGCTTCTCGAGCTGTTGTTATCAACTCCTCCAAGCAGTTATCAATGGCAGCTTCAAGCTGTCGACTATAACTGCGCGAGCAGTCCGTGTATGTTGATCAATGGCTAACTGCCCGAGTAGTTCGTGTTTGGCGGCCCTCGGATATAGGTAGCATGGTAGGTACAGGTGTTTCAGCCCTTGTTTATTTCCCATATTCTTATTGTTTCACTAAAACACAACTCTAGAAGAAATACTAAAGACAAAACACAACACAGAATTTTAGAAATTCAATTAGGTAGGTACTTCATTATTTTTGAAACTGCTTCAGATGATATTATGTAGGCATGATAATGCAAAAAGAAAAACGCGTGACGGCTGCGACAACAACGACGACGGCACGATTGTTTTGTTTGGTCTGGCAACCTCGCACTCGAGCCGGCACGTACAGCCGGCCACCGCTAGCAAGCTCGCAACGTCGCGTCTTCGCCTAGCGCGCGGCATGTCACCACGGGCGCGCGCCCCCGCTCGGTCACTACTAACATTGCCTAATCAAATTTTGCGAGCAATCGTTCGTGGGAGAGAGACGTTTTAGTAGGCGCAAATAGTTTTTTCGTTAAAACTTCTTATTTTGAGTTTATTTCAAAACAAATGGACCGGCAATTGAAGCATACGAGCTACATAAATAACTATACTGAGTTTGGTAGTAAACGAATTAGACACACCGCCAAAAAGTGTGCTCATTCACCTGAAGATATTGTTTCTCTAAACTTTTTCTGAGTGCTTACTATAACTACCGGCAAGCATTTGAAACCGGCACATAATACTTTAAGATATGTGTTACCGGATATATAAATTTCAAAGGTCCACGATCTATGTTTTCGTCAAATACATGTTCGAAAAAGACGTCGTTTTCGTCTTTTCCCCTTATAATTCGCCTTAATAAAAATAAGTAAGGTTTGTGAGGTGGTACGGGGTAATCTCTGAATCTACTTTGCCGATTTTGAAAATTCTTTTGCCTATTGAAAACCACGTTATTTGCGAGTGTTATAGGCTATATGTAGGTATATTAACAACTTAAAATGTTTACCGTCCAACGAAGTGGGCACGGGTCAGCTACTTTGGTATTAAATTTTACAAACCGCCCATAGGTACGTAACCTAAAATTCACTTTTTGCCGAGTGTATTTATACGCAACATACATTCTTTGCTAATTTTAGAACTTTACTTCAATAAATAATGCTACCGATTGTGTCCGAAACTCAAAGCTGTGATGTTTTAAGTTTTTTACATTGACTTCGACTGGAGTATATGTATGTACTTTTTATGCAAGTTAAGGTAAACCAAGCCCTCTGAACAGCAATGCCGCAAGTGGTCAAACTAAAAATTAACTCGTACATTTCCAGGCCTAACAATCTTCAAAAGCATTCACGCGTTCGACCGCGACAAGCCCAACACACCGAACTCGGACGTCCAGTACAGCATCACCTCGGGAGACCCTCGCGGTCACTTTGCGCTGGAGAGCTCGCACAAGCCAGCGCTCGTGCTGGTCAAGCCGTTGGATTACGATTCAGGGGATAAGGAGTTTCTACTCACTATTGCTGCTTCGGTAAGTAACTACGTTGTACCAGCCGCCGCCGCCGCCGGTTCATCTTGTCTCATCGAATAGATTCCTTGGACTCGGTCAATAATTTATTAGTTTTCGTGCTTCTCTCATCTATACACTCGATTTGAAATGTTTGTAAAAAAAAGTCACTTACTTGGCATCGGGTTTCAGATATAATTGTAAGCAATATTAATTTATTGAGGGAAGGATCTCAAAATCTACAAGTAATGTAAATTACGAATAAAAGACGCGGCAACAGAGTGAATTTCGGGTTAAGTACAGGCGTTTTTTATTTTTTCAATTATTTTACTTCCAATTTCACTGAATGGTTTAGATAGTTTTGTGTAAAAGGCGCGGGTAATAAGAATCATTAATTACATAGTCGTTCAAGGCGTTGGGCTCGAAAAGCTGAGCCAACAGCTAGAGGGAAATATCAGTAGTTTTAAAATTGTGGTCACTCTGGAGAGCCTTGTGGTCACTCTGGAGAGCCTTGTGGTCACTCTGGAGAGCTTTGTGGTTCCAACGACCATCGCTATCGTATTTACACGTCTGTTATTACACCGAGGTGCATATCATATCCTGTACCTAGTACATAGTTATCTGAACACCCGAATAACATATCCTGTACCTAGTACATAGTTATCTGAACACCCGAATAACTTTATATTTATTTGTTTATTATTATAAATATTTTCCATACCGTTAGTTAGTATAAAATTTTCAGTAGGTACACGCTGAGTGAGGTCATAGAGGCAGGCCCAGATTCTGATTCTGATTCTGATTCCAGGACCGAGGCTCCCCGCCGCGCAGCTCCAACGCGACCGTGCACGTCATCGTACAAGACAACGACGATCTGCCGCCCAAGTTCACGCACGACGTCTACCGCACGCAGATACCAGAGTTCTATCCCATTCTTGTAAGTGCACCAGAGTTCTTTCCTATCCATGTAAGTAACACGAGAGATTTATGACAGTCTAAGTTTTGTCTATCGCTATTTTATTGAATAGTGTGAGCGAAGCGAATAAAATTGTCAGTGGCAGCTTGGGTGATATGGTCGTATGGTGAAATAGTAACTTTGAGCGTAGGTAACAACGGTTGGACCCGTTGCATTGATCCAATTTACGAGAAATTTGATAGGTGTACGTACCTACAGATCAGACACGTGAAATTAACTGTTAACTTAATGAAATCAAATCCGTTGAGGGGTTTTTGTGATAAGGGGGTCCAAATGGTAAAAATTAGAGATGAGTCCGGTATTCAATAACTAACTCAGTACCTGTTAGCATGATCCTAAAATATCTAACGCTATTGTAAAATCAGCATACCGCTAGGGAATCACTGTGCAAAGCGAGCATCGCGCCTAACCGACCGTGAGCCATAACTACCCAACGCTTCAATACCTATACTTACCTAACTATCATCTACGCATAGGTACTAGCGAACCGTTCACCCGTAAAGTTATGTAGCTGCAACAAGTATTTGGTATTTCTAAACAAATCGGTTAGAAATATGTATATTGGGTAGAAATCAGGACAGGTATAGAGTATTGTAACGTTATTGGGTACCAGTCGGTACTAGCGGTATTGAAACAAAATACCCAACTAATAACCGGTAGCCAAAATATCCAATAACTCCCATCCTTAGTAAAAATAAGCAATTAAGTAAAAAGCTATAATAAGAAACAGGGACGAGTAAAATATTCACTCGTCCCTGATATGAAAAGTGTACCTACTTGAGTACTAACATTTTGAAATAGTTTTGTTTCTAGCGCTAGTTTATTAAATAATGACCAACCAGGCGCTACAAAATCTCATTTGCTACGATTATGATTCTATGAAATTGGAGGTGTTGCCAAAATGACTGTATCGACGATGCAATGAAGAGGATTGTATTTGTTCTTATATCGAGCTCTAAAAAAACTTAACTAACCGCTTTGACCGTTCTAGAAGGTGAAACAAAAAAAAAACAGACTACGAATTCCATTTTAAATTTTTATTGATTTTTCATTAATATACTTGCCGCACCATTACTACTATTCGGTTTCCGCTGGAGCAAAATAAAATATTATCCAGCCAATTTTCTTGAATGTAATTTTTTTGAATAAATATAAATAAAAAAGTTTGACACTAATTTAATTTTAATTAGTACAATAATTGCACGTAGGTAAGCAAAATGGTGTAAGAACATATGTTTGAGATTGCGATTGTGATGAGAGAGCGTTTATTAAGTTTTACAGACGCACCACTCTAGACGGTTGTGACGTTCCAAGCCCATGGCCTTCACTGAAAACCAGCGCTGGGTGAACACACAAGTGTTCGTCCAGCACAATGCTGATGGCCATGTTTGCCCTAACTCTGCTGCGCAATTAAAGTGTCTACTTAGGTTTAAATAGTCGTAAGTCATTGTATGTATTGTGTGGTAGTTTTAAGGCAAATAAATAAATTTCTTTCTTTCTTTCTTTCTTTCTGAGATGGTAAATCCGCTTAGCCTTACAGCTCTCGTTACGGTTTAATAACGCTCGGCGAAACTGGAGGGGCGGTCTGCCGTGGTTCTGCGCAGGCAGGTGTACATTCTCGCTCAGAACTGGTGGCTCCTTGTTTCTGGCTACTACGACAAATAAATGAGTGTGGGTATGAAGGTGTGGTTATTAATAAATATGACATAATACACGAAGTATGTAGTTTTAATTTTACTACGGTCGTTATTTGACATGTTTTAAATTACCAATAATTTCAATTGTCTCTCTTTTATATAATCGTTCACGTCATACACCATCTTTCTAGCTTGCCTAGATTTTTTTCGGCATTTTTTACATCAGAAACTCTAAAGTTATTATTATTGAATGTAAGAAAATTATATGCGCGACTGTATTCCGGGCGGTTAGGAATGTGTGCTCCAATCAAAACGCGAGGAGGCCAACTGAGCCAACTGAGCGGCCAATAGAACGCCAGCACAGAGCGCCTCCCCCGTCGCACCTCACTCCTCCCGCCAAACGGATCTAAAAATCAACTTCTGCGCATTCAAACTCAGCGCTATTAAACCATGATGCGACCTGTACATGACATATTACACTGACTCTACTTATTGTGCGGTACTTCGTACAAGGTTTTCCAAGAAAAGAAAACTCTTACTGAATGGTTCATTAAAGTTTTAGTACCTAATATTTATAGGAGCTTGCTGGAGATCTTACGGGTTCTTAACGAATTAAACACCGATCATTATTTTCGAACAAGCAACGCCTGCAAATAATCTACAAGATAATAATCCTATTGAATCCAAAGTATCGACAAACTTAGTGTAGGACGCCCTCCGACTAGGTGGGAAGACAACTAGTGAAAGACTGCGGGCTAATGTTTAATGGGGCAAGTTGAAGATAGGCTTTGGCGCTCAATATGGGACGCATATGTTCAGCAGTGGACTAATATACATTTTATGATGATCCATTATATTTATTTATGGAACGTGTTCCAGGGGAAGCACATCCACAGAGAGCTTCTCTTCCCGTCGCCCATCAAGGCCGTCGACCAGGACAGTGGCGTGCGTGCCATGCTGCGCTACGAGCTCATCTCCGGGAACGAACGAAAGCTGTTCGCACTGGACCCCTATAACGGGACGCTGTTTCTGGAGAAGGAGATCGATCTGGATGCTGAATCTGGCCTGTCAGGTATGTATATCACTAGATTTTTGACCACGCTACTTCTAGTTTTATTTATATTGGTTCTAAATTGGAACGATTGCTGTATTTTTCAGTCAACTTTGGTGGCCGAGATAAAGACACAAGGGTAAAATTGTGCGTTGCGTATAATCCAGTCTAGCACAGGACCGGCGCAAGTGACATGTGGGTCTACGCCCAGCAGTGAATACTAAACGGTTTCTAATGATACTTCTTCTTCTTCCTTTTCCAGCAAACACCTTTGTACTGCAAGTACAAGCGTCCCAAGTGGACAATCCCCTGAAGACGGCGCTGGCGCGGGTGGAGGTGGAAGTACTGGACCTGAACGATAACCTGCCGGAATTCGAAGTGGACTTCTACAACATCAGCATCGTGGAGAACTTGCCTAATGGTTAGCTGGTGTTTTATTTATTTTCATCCCGTCTATCTATTCCAAAAGAAAAGAGGCAAAGGGTTCCTCGATAAGTGCGAGCAAGGTACGTCATTACAGCTGACTTAATAACAGTGACAAAATGACTTGAATTTGGAACATTATTTAATAATAAAGATTGAACGCAATAAAAAAAAACGCGTGTACATTGGCTATCTAGATTTAAAAAAAGAATACTCGGGAACTTTTTATTCGTTTTGTTATTTATTACTTTTTATCAAAATATTACAGAAAACTTTAATTTGAATAACATACATATCTTCTAGCAGCGCAAATGAAATGTTAACACCAGGAAAATATAAAACTAAACAAGGACACCGTGATAATCAAATTATGTAATTCCAAAAAAATCGAGAGAACAGTATCTTAAAGCCTATGAAAATTTTATACCATGGAAAATGAAAAGGAATCAATCTTCTTAAAGCATTTCTTATTTATTTTTCTCGTAATTTGTTTTTTTTCACAGAGCAGGATGAAAAGCAGCCACACGGAATCAAAATTATTTAACCTCGAGTGACGTACCTGATTTGAATCCCTCGCTACGCTTAGGATTCTACTCTAGAATCCCACGCAACGCTCGGGATTCTACTATACCCAAAAATCCTTCGCTTCGCTCTGGATTAAAAAAAATACTCTCGCCCTAAATATATACATTATTTAATTCCCTTGTGACACAATCTACTAATATGATCGTCTTAGCACGTCTCTTGCAAATTAAGCACATTTACCAGCACGTCTGGTACAAATATGTATTTGTAGAAATGTTATTTGTCCACCGACGTACATTATGGTTCAGTAAAGTATTCATTTTTTCCAAGAATAAGTTTCCTGAGCATGCATGGGAATCAGCGGACAGGAAAAAACATGGTTAGGTAATTAGGTTTTCCCAACAAATCACGGTTCGTTTTATGAGCGGCCTAGCCATTATTAAACGGGCCGATTCAATGATTCGGCGAGGACAGGCGGAAGGCTTTTTCTTCCTTTGAAGAGTAGGTAAATGGAACTCTGGTATAATGTTATACTTAATAGGAAGCATGACAAATATACACCAAAATTTTAAATGTCAGCTTTGTTGATTACACCCCAAAATAAGTCTCATACTTTTCTAAGCTCATAATTAAGTATCATCATTATCATACCATACCACTGCTGGACATAGGCCTCCCCCATACGACGCCACAAATAGCAGTCCTGAGCCGCCTCCATCCATCGACTCCCTGCGACCGCTACAATGTCGTCGGTCCATGTAGGGGGTAATTAAGTATAGAAATGTCTCACGTAGTTAGGTATAAAATTAGGTAAATAATAAAATAAGTGTCAATCTATGTTAATTAAGGAATTAGTTTACATTTACAAGTTAATTGAATGTTGTCCACGAGAGCTACTGCCGACAAACTGTTGCACAGTTTGGCAGGAAAGATTTACTGCAATGTACTTTTAAGTTGTAAAATAAACAATTACAAATTACAAGTAATTTTAAAAGATTTTTGCTCCAGGTTTCAGTGTCCTCCAAGTGATGGCATCGGACAAGGACCAGGAAGACAACGGCGAGTTCACGTTCCAGCTCCACGACCCCGAGGGGGCCTTCTCCATCGATCCCCGCACCGGCTGGCTCACCGTGCGGAATCAGGTAACAATCCCATAATATGCTAATAAATGCTTTGCATCTTTTTGGCTTATACTTACTCAAAACATTATCAAGGTACAATTTTGTACACAAAAATCAATAATTTTCTATTTGGCATCTACTTTGATATATTTTTGTCTGTCGAATAATCTGTTGGAAAGAGTTCAAATCGCTAAGTAGAGTCAATTCTATGAAAAATAGAAAACAAGTAAGTAATTTTTAGGTTAAGTATAGGTAGAATTTTTACAAACATTGTATCTTGAGTTTGGCCCGAGTACTGCTGTGGCTCAGCAACACAAAGTTTGGCTTGGCCTCCAATAAGAGGAGTCTCCATTTAGTTTTAATGCTCATTCAACATGACTATTGAGTTCAAATTCTTATGACAGCAATGCTCCTTCTGTATTGACAAGTCATTACGAACTATGGTAGTGAACACAACAGGTGAACGTACCGTAAGATGTTATATCTTGATATGATGTTCAAGTCTAATTATTTTTAAAATAACATTCTATATTTTATTATATTAGTAGGATTTTTTGAGTTCTCCTATTCGGTATTAAGAAAGAATACAACTAAAAAGGTATGAGGTGGACCGAACAGATATTAGATCTCCCGTAGGTGTCCCTCTGCTCGAATGCTCCAGAATGACCACCGACAGGGAGAGATGGCGATATATCGTGAGGTGAGCGGTATCAGCCCATGCCACAAAATCCTCTTCACGACGACCACGACCGTTCTTCCAAGAACGGTACGAATGAGAAGATATTCCTAATGAAATAATATTATTTCTAGTTGTCTTCTTCTCATTCGTTACCGATGAAACTTAACGTGTTTTTTTATTTCTTTCCCAGACAATTTTAGATAGAGAAGCTCATTCATATCTACGCATGAAAGTTTATGCTCGAGAAAAGAACCCGAGCGTCGTCGGCACATTCTACGAAAAACAACGAATGCCTAAATGGAAACGAACACCTACTACCCCCAGATCATTACTGAAAGACAAAACGACGTACATATTTCCTGATAAGCTGGGACCAAGGAGCGAGAACATCGAGTACTTCGAGGATCAGCTCATGTCGTTTGTGAATGTTGAAGTAACTCTGCTCGATGCAAACGATAACAATCCAACTTTTGTACCAAGCAACTTATACGAGTTTATAGTAAAGTCGAATGCTAAAGTAGGCGCTTACATCGGTAAACTGAAAGCAGTTGACCCGGATCTAGGAAGGAACGGAATGGTCTTCTACGATTTGCAGAGAACTAGGAACCTGACTATTACCTCGCCGTTTCTAGTAGATGCTAAGACTGGTGTTGTTACCGTGGCTGAGTCTCCTATAGCTGAAGGAAGGCATGCACTATTTGTGGAAGCTTCAGACCAACCGACTAATCCCAGCGAACGGAGGTATTCATTGGCAGTCGTTACTATTGATGTTATTAGAACAAATAAAGGTAACAATCATAACCATACAACTTTTTTTCTTGCAATAAGTCTAAATTAACTTGTAAATAACTCGTTTATTTTCAGGAAAGATTGAAAAACCGGATTTCCTTGGGTCACCATACGAATTCTGGGTTGGATCGAATGTCGACATTGGTACCAGTGTTGGTCAGATAAGAGTTAATGATGTGCTGAATAAGGATGAAGTTACTTACGATCTCTTACATGGATATGAAGAAGGAGGTACAATAACATTTAATTACAATCGAAAATTAATAAATAATAGTTTTATTGGAATATATTTACATAAACTATAGATTTATTTATTTTATGCACATGTAAATACAGCTTGGGGCTTAATGTTAATCTAATGTCTAATGTTAACATTAGCTTAGGTCAATAGTTGATCAATGTACCCGGTATGATAGAGTACTACAAAAGAGTTTAGAATAAACTAGGTTCTGCCTACGACTTCACACGCGTATTTTCGTTATAATATGTAGCTATTATCTAAGTTAGGCTATTTTCTATATGTATGCCAAAAATCTTGATCTGTTCAATACTTTGAGTAACAAAATAAAATAAGCATTATATTACCTAGTTTCAGATTTATATGATAGTATATATTGAATGTATAATGATGAATTCTAATGAAGGATGACAAAAATTTTGTTTAAATTAAAATAGGTTATAGTTATTTCAAGGTAAGTAATTTAATTAATATTCCTTGTGTTACTTTACAGTGCCTTTTGCAGTAGAAGAAAGATCTGGCGTGATTACAGTTATAGAAGAACTATCAAAATTTAACAGACCGTTTTATGACTTCGAAGCAGTTGCGTTACAGGAGAATGCAAACATTACAATATTAACTAACGCTACCGTACATGTTGTAGATGTAAATGATGAAAGAGGGGTATTGTTGAGGTAAATAATTTTGGTTTACAATAATCGTAACATAATATTGTTGATGTGGGAGTTAAAAATCCTAAATTTGCTTATATTTCAGAGGAGCCCACGCACCGCTTGTGTTCCACGTCAAAGAAAATGTAGCTGGAGCTGCAATTGGACAAATTGTTAGAGTCAATATAAGCAACTATGCAAATAACACCGGTAACATTCAGTTTTTGATCGCTAATCAACAAGATGTTACCGATGATATAGCGATTGGTAAGTTTGAAAATGTGTTTAATAATCAAATCGATATTTAAAACATTAGATAAACTTCTGTAATTTTTTAGGGCAAGATGGAACAATCTACGCGCAGAAGCCACTTGATAGAGAAAGAAGGGATACTTACAGAATGACAGTAATAGCAGAGTACAACAAAGGACTGATATCTGGAGCAGGCATCTACCAAGTGACCATTTACGTAGACGATGAAAACGATAACCCACCAATATTTGAATACCCAACATACGAAGGCTTTATTACAGAAAACTCCAAAAAGGGTACAGAAGTAAAAATGACAACGAAAATAAAAGCAAAAGATACAGATATCGGACAGAACGCTGTATTTATGTACACTTTCTTTGGAGAAGGGAGAGAGATGTTTATAATAGATGACGATACTGGTGCGGTGACTTTTATTGGAAATAAACTGGATAGAGAAGAAAAAAGCGTGTATGTTCTAAAAGTAGTAGCAAGAGACAGGGGAGGCTTGAGTTCTGATGCAAAGTTGACTATAATGGTTGGGGATGAAAACGATAGTATCCCTAAATTCAATCAAATTGTTATGCCAATTGGAGAAAGTATAGAATTAATAGAATTTGATGAAAAATCTCCCCTAAAAATATATCAAGAAAAAAAGAATAACTTAAGTTCGGGCATAATTAATATTTCAGCAAAACCAAAAAATAGTTTTGCTTTGAAAGTCGAAGAACTTGGACCACTATTTGAGGTTCCAGAAAATATTGCAATTGGTTCAGCAGTCCTCAAATTGCAAGCTGTAGATAAAGATAGTAGTGTAAATGGTCAAATTAAATACGAATTCATTTCGGAAATTTTTATTCCGCCTTTTACTTCATTGACAAACACCTTACAGCCAAAGAGATATTTTGTGATAAATGAGCGGCATGGCCATATCATTGTGGCACGAACTTTGCCACCAGAATCAGAGTTTAGGTTGAATGTTTCGGCCATTGATGGCGGAGAATTGAGTGATAATATTTCAATCAGAATATTTGTCAAAGATATCAACGATCACTTCCCTATGTTCAAGAAGTCTTGGTACAATTTTAACGTTGAAGAAGCGCAATATACAAGAAGAGTCCTAGGTAAAGTTGATGCTACTGATGCAGATTTTGGTCAGAATGCAAATATTACCTACCATATTGAAGAAACTAGAAAAAACTGGCCTTTTGAAGTATCGCCACATACTGGAGTATTTAGCGTAAATGGAGAACTAGATAGAGAAAAAGAAGATAAATACATAGTGACGGTAGTTGCAAGAGATAATGGATATGATAAGAAACTGTCATCTTCTGTTAGCGTTGAGGTTCAAGTTTTAGATATAAATGATAATGCACCTAAATTCTTTGCGTACGATGAATTACTTGAATGGAAACATCCAGAAGCGGATGAGCTTTTTAATCACAACTTTGAATCAGTAATGGAGCTACCAGTATATAGAGCTACGTTAGAAGAAAATGCACCCATTGGAACTGTTGTCGCTAAAGTTTACGCTAATGATTCGGACTTTATTGGAAACGGAAATGGCCTAATTCTCTATAGCTTACCTCAAAAGAAAAACCAAGTGAACTTATTTGCAATTGACTCCAAAGAAGGTATTATTACAACAACAGCAAAGTTAGACTATGAAAATCAATCAGTTCACAACATAACTGTTGTAGCTTCTGACTTAGGCTCACCAAGTATGAGCTCAACAGCAATTGTAGTGCTGACAGTAAACGACGTGCCAGATGAAGCAGAAATGTCTGAGAAGCCAGTATTCATTTCTCGATACTACGAACTAGAAATAGAAGAAAATGTACATACTCCAGTTGAACTAGTCACTCTCAATCTGACTGAATATTACGAGAATTTTAAAATGAGATACTACATTCTGAATGATAACGATACCGACGTGAAACGAACTTTTGTTATAGACCCTAGAAACGGAACTTTATACCTGGTAAGGAGTCCAGATCGAGAAATTAAAGACATTTATGAAATTATAGTAAGAACTGAAAGACAGAAAATTAGTAGAGAACTACCACACATGATTTACCCGGTAGCGGATGACGTTTTAGACGGAATGACCAAGTACGACGTAAAGGTAATCGTACGGATAAACGATGTAAACGATAATGCTCCAAAGTTTACAAATGGAGGCAGACCACTTGTTACAGCAATACCTACAACTGCTCCATTCGGATATCAAGTTATTCAATTAAAGGTATATGCACAATTCTAAACCCCTACAGATAATAAGAGGTATGATTGTCGGGTATTTCAATGTAATTACTAAATTGTTTTTAGGCGAAGGATGCAGACACTGGAATAAATTCTGACATTCGCTATCAAATCCTAAATGAACACGCGCCAAGGTTTTCAGTAGACTCAGTTACTGGAACTGTGCGGGTTGTTGCTTCTCTCACAAGAGATGCTGGTAGAGTTTTCGGGTTCGACGTAAAAGCTACTGATAAGAAAGGAGCTGATGATGGAAAATCAGCTATCGCGAATGTTTTTGTAAGTCCCAACAGTCTTGAAAATTTATAAAGCATATTAAGCAAATTGAATACCAATTTACAAAAAATTGTTTTAGGTCTATGTTCTCGATGAGAACAAACAACTCGTATTGGTGATGGGAGCAAAACCCATGGAAATCGAGAAAGAGTTGGAAAATGTTACGAGATCTCTTTCTACCCTTACCGGTTTTGACATCAGAGTGAGGAGATTAGAAGCTAACACGAAAGCTTACATGGATAGACATGCGTAAGAGTTTTATTCCTTGACTTATAATTTCCTTTTATTAGTTTTGATTGTGTTGATTTTTGCCTTGGTTTCAGAACTGATGTTTACATTTATGGAGTGGATCCTTTATCAAACGCTATAATTGATATGGATGTATTACATAGGTATGTTTCTTTCGATAATCATTTAGCGATACAAAACCATTATTGAGCGCTTCTTCTTGCCATTTTACCAAATATCAGTTTTAAACAGTGTATTTATTCTATTATGATTTTAGATCTCTCATGAAGCGAGACTTAGAACTTAGACACAACATAGCAGGGTTCAAAGTCCTTGAAGTGGGTGAAACCACCATGGTTCAAGCCAGAAGTGGCAGACTGCTCAGTACGATCGAGATCAGCGTTGTTGCACTAGGGTGTATCGTGTTTATCGGAGCATGCACTACTGCTATCTGTATACTCTGCGTCAAGAAGAGTAGAAGGTGAGAAAATGACAATTAAACTTCGGTTTTTATCTTCTTAATCATGGCCGTATTTGCTACGATCAATATAGACAATGTTTTTATCCAAATAAAACAAAATTCTCTAACTTGACCAGTTAGTTGTCAACCCGTTACTTCAGATAGACTTATACATTTCTATTTTTTTTTTGTAAAATTCTTACAAAACTTATATTTTCCATAAAAATGTTCTGTCGATTCCATTTTCAGGCCACGCCGTCAAGATAAAAATATTCACTACTTCGCGTGAATACCTTTTGCACCTTTTGACTTGCTCATTAAGATAATTAAGAGACTATATTTTTAGAAACCTAATTAAAGTTACTCGTTATTAAATAGTCCTATTATTTTATCCTCATAGTTACTTGTGTAATAAAGTTCTTAGTAGTAGGTAGTATGGTCTTAATATATTATTATGTATGTATATCTGTACTAGAATTTACCTAGCTTTCATATAAATATCTGCAACTATGTCTGTGAAGCTTTATTTGGTTTTCATTTCAGTAGACCAGTTTTTATCCTATTTTTAATATAATCATACTTATTCATTTATATTCTGATTTTTAAAACTTTTGACTGATTGAATATCTGAAATCAGAGTAAAGTTTATTATTGTCTCAAAATGAATGAAAACCAAATAAACGTCGGGGCTTCAGAACATTGTATAAACGTACACGCAAATAACCTCAACCTCCCACTGACCTTCTTCCTTCTTGCTTTAACAGAAAACGACACAGACCATATTCGCAGCAACGTCTTAACGCTTTCTCAACCGAGCACCTAACAAAATATGGTGGTCTTTTTCCCTCTGGGGGGAATCAATGCCAGGAGTTGAACCAGTCGTACAGCGAAGCTGATTCCTATATTGACGTCATCAACCATGGAAATAAGAAGATGTGTCCTCATGGGAATACAGTAGAGGAGTTTGGAAAAGCACATCAGAAATGTGTGAAAAATACCTTTGGAGAGGCTGAAAGTATTGGACAGAAACATGAGAGGATGTGTATCAAATTCAATCAGAGACCTCTCCAGAAAAGGTATGCAACCACCATTGTTTAAAATAAATTATTATAATGTTGAATGCTTTTGGAGGTAACTATTCCTCTATTCCTAGCAAACCTGTACCCGTTTCTTTCCAAACTTGGCTCACGTTCTTCCGCGCGTCTCGATTTCTACTAGTTATCTTTTAGCCTGTATGTTGCTTGATATTTCTTTCGTTAATTTGTTTCTTAGTAAAGTTTTCTTTTACGCTGGGTAAGCTAGCTAATAGTTCTTATATCATCATCATCATCAGCCCATACACGTCCACTGCTAGACATAGAGATGAGTCCGGTATTGAATAACTAACTCAGTACCTGTTAGCATGGTCCTAAAATATCTAACGCTATTGTAAAATCCGCATACCGCTAGGGAATAACTATGCAAAGCGAGCATCGTGCCTAACCGACCGTGAGCCATAACTACCCAACGCTTCAATACCTATACTTACCTAACTATCATCTACGCATAGGTACTAGCAGATCGTTCACCCGTAAAGTTATGTAGCTGCAACAAGTATTTGGTATTTCTAACCAAATCGGTTAGAAATATATTGGGTAGAAATCAGTACAGGTATACAGTATTGTAACGTTATTGGGTACCAGTTGCTACTAGCGGTATTAAAAAAAATACCCAACTAATAACCGGTAGCCAAAATATCCAATAACTCCCATCCTTAGCTGGACATAGGCCTCCCCCGTACGACGCCACAAATAGTTCTTATATAGGTTAATTAAAATAAACGACAGTGATTGAATCAGTTCCCTAAGTAGAGCGAAATGTATCAATTCCAGATGTTTGTTTATCCGATGCCCTAAATCCTGAGACCTCTAATAATTAAGTTCCGAAGCTGAGCTGTCTTTCAAAAATTTGTTATTGAGCAAGCAATTATAGCAATTATATAGCAAGTAATCGTTGAAATTACAAGATACTTTCCAAACTTTATATTTCACTTAAAATAATGGTACCACCCCATGTACATACCTACAATGAGTAAGTAGACATACAACAAAAATAAAAGAATCGGAAAAAACCAGCGAGAAACCGTCCCATTTTTATTTTTGGAGTCATTTAATTATAGGATTTAGATTTTTTTTATACAAACTAAAATAATCTAAATAAATTTATTGGCCGGCTAACAAACATAACTAAATAATGTTACCTATTGTTGTTATTACCTTTGAATTATGATCTTGCAATATTTTGTTATTTACTATAGCGGAATGCATTAACAAGCTTTTTTTGTTTTCTTTACTCAACTTTATCCACAAATTATTCACATTGCAACTTGAAAAATGCTCCTTTACGACCCAATAAATCTCACTAAATCTCACCTCCCAAGCTGTAAAGTCACCCATTTTGCTACCCATCCCGACACTATCACAAATACCACAACCATGACCTTATAACATCATTACATTATCACTTCTAACATCACTTCTCACGCATAGAGCTATGGACAGACTGATAGCAACAACACTGCCCATGTTTAGGAAGGGGCAGGACACATCCATCACGTCCGTGAACTCCAGCGGACAGGATTCTGGGATCGCAGACGCGGTGCGCTGTCCGTGCGGTCAGTCCAGTGTCCACACCTCGGAGGAGAGCAGCGGGTGAGCGAGCATGCAAACTATTTAAAATTAATTCACTTAGTCAAAGAAAAGAAATGCGTGGAACGAGGTTAGTGGCATGAAAAGAGATTGGAAGTATTTATAAAGCGAGGGTGAAGTCAGGTTGTTAATCATGAAAGTAGAATAATAATTACCTCCACATTATTTCATCTCCCGCAGCAATGGAAAATTTAAATTTCTGATCTATTAAGTAAATCGACGTAACCAACATAAGTTATCCCAATTTTAGCATTTTAGAATACTGTAAACTTAGTACCACTGTACACAATAAGACTAAGGTAAAAGTTATCGAGAACCATTAATGTCTTTTAGAGTGACAGTAGTATCCAAACAATACGATAAGTACGAGTCATTTTCCTATTGTATAGGTGCGCTCGTATGTGTCAATGAGGATACAATAACTACCTGTAAGTGTGAAAGCACTGAACTTATTAATTATGGTTGTCAACTCACAAATAGGTTCGTTGTTGCTTTCAAATTCAAGAAAATAGTTGAGTAAATAAATAAATAATAAAAAAATATAATAATATTCATACAGCATTATCTAGCCCCAAGCTAAGCAGAGCTTGTATTATGGGTACTAGATAACAGATATACGTAATATAATAGACTACTCTACACTCTATGTCTGATACTATCCCTCTGATGTGACTATAGTATGTTTTACTTCTATAATTAAAATGTTAGGTATAGACTTGGTAAGCTCATAGGCGCTAAATACATATATAGGAAGGAAACGAAAAGGATGAAAGTATTCGTAATATAATGCACACAGCCCATAGTAAGCACTCTCTGTGATGTATCATATACAGGTCTAACCAAGGAGGTAGTTGGTAAGATTTAAACCGTGCGGTAGCCCCGAGAATAATTTTATAAAAATCTTAAATTAAAATGAGAAACATATTGTAGGTAAATATAAAGTACTGGGTTATGTCTAGCTGTACCCACTAATTTTATAGGGTTTAAGTGATTATTTTAACTAAATTTATATATTTCCCAGCTGCAGCTACGAAGATTCCCTGAAGTCCAACCACAACCCCGAGTTGCGGAAGTCCTATAGACAGAATGAGCCCTGCTTCCGCCGCGCTTCCTTCACCCACCAGCCTCTCGACAACCGCCAGTTCGTCCGACGACAATCCTTCTCCGAGAATGTACACAGACAGTACCCCATAGAACGAACAAACCGACTTACCAGACAGATATCCACACCAAACGTGTCAAACATAACCCAATCGTACTTCATGAACAATAAAAGAAAAGACAAAAGAAAAGAAGTAATCAACGAGCCGGTAGTAGACTATGATAATAGTGAAGGTGAAGATGTATTTGATACTAGGTTAGAGAGGAGGGCCAGTGGGAAACATAAAAGAGGGAGGTTTTTGGATATAGGACAGACTGCCGTGTTTATGGCTACTCCGGCAGCTGTGGATATGATGAGGAGGCAAGGCAGTGATAGATTGATGTTTGCTAGGCCATTATAATCTTAAAATAAATTTACTTAAGGAAAAGAATGATCGGAAGTGACAAAACAGTTATGAAATATGTTTATAGAGTTTATTTATACGGTTATGAACTAAAAATTTTACTTGCTCGAAGAAAAATGGCTTTTAAATATTGAAAGGTTATTAACTAGAAATATTTTTGTAAGTACCAAATAAAATACTCACTTTTAAGTAACTTAACTTATAGGGAGTAGGAGTTCTGAAAAGCCTCACTAGAAATTGAATTGCGACATTATAATTAAATTTAACTATATTCCCATTTAGAATTCAAGATATTTTATGTCGACAAAGACATTTATGAATGAAAACTTACAAAAAACAACAAGGTAACAGCAAAGTTATTACTAAAAACTAAAACACAAACATCAAAAACGCATAATCTTACATCATGTGTAGCAAAAAATGCTAAAATTTCAATTTTAAACGAATCAGTGTTCAATTAAAAGATGCATGAACGCTTCAAAAACAATATTTTTTTCGAGCTTCTCGGCTTAGCTTCAATAATACCAATGTCGTTGAATATTTTTCAACAATATTCCTTGGGTTTTATAACATTTGTATACAATAGAAAAAATACAGATTTTTGGATCGGAGTATAGTTAAATTTATTTGAGTAATATTAGTTCTGTAAATTTTTTCGTTCTGGAAATTGTGTATTTTAGTTCTGGAAATTAAATTTCGACATTTTAATTAAATTTAACTACATTCCCATTTAGAATTCAAGATATTTTATGTCGACAAAGACATTTATGAATGAAAACTTACAAAAAACAACAAGGTAACAGCAAAGTTATTACTAAAAACTAAAACACAAACATTAACAACGCATAATCTTACATCATGTGTAGCAAAAAATGCTAAAATTTCAATTCTAAAACGAATCAGAGTTCAATTAAATGATGCATAAACGCTTCAAAAACAATATTTTTTTCGAGCTTCTCGGCTTAGCTTCAATAATACCAATGTTGTTGAATATTTTTCAACAATATTCCTTGGGTTTTGTAACATTTGTATACAATAAAAAAATAAAGATTTTTGGATCGGAGTATAGTTAAATTTATTTGAGTAATATTAGTTCTGTAAATTTTTTAGTTCTGGAAATTGTGTATTTTAGTTCTGGAAATTAAATTTCGACATTTTAATTAAATTTAACTACATTCCCATTTAGAATTCAAGATATTTTATGTCGACAAAGACATTTATGAATGAAAACTTACAAAAAACAACAAGGTAACAGCAAAGTTATTACTAAAAACTAAAACACAAACATTAACAACGCATAATCTTACATCATGTGTAGCAAAAAATGCTAAAATTTCAATTCTAAAACGAATCAGAGTTCAATTAAATGATGCATAAACGCTTCAAAAACAATATTTTTTTCGAGCTTCTCGGCTTAGCTTCAATAATACCAATGTTGTTGAATATTTTTCAACAATATTCCTTGGGTTTTGTAACATTTGTATACAATAAAAAAATAAAGATTTTTGGATCGGAGTATAGTTAAATTTATTTGAGTAATATTAGTTCTGTAAATTTTTTAGTTCTGGAAATTGTGTATTTTAGTTCTGGAAATTAAATTTCGACATTTTAATTAAAATTAACTACATTCCCATTTAGAATTCAAGATATTTTATGTCGACAAAGACATTTATGAATGAAAACTTACAAAAAACAACAAGGTAACAGCAAAGTTATTACTAAAAACTAAAACACAAACATTAACAACGCATAATCTTACATCATGTGTAGCAAAAAATGCTAAAATTTCAATTCTATAACGAATCAGAGTTCAATTAAATGATGCATGAACGCTTCAAAAACAATATTTTTTTCGAGCTTCTCGGCTTAGCTTCAATAATACCAATGTCGTTGCATATTTTTCAACAATATTCCTTGGGTTTTGTCACCTTAGTATACAAAAAAAAATACAGATTTTTGGATCAGAGTATAGTTAAATTTATTTGAGTAATATTAGTTCTGTAAATTTTTAACGTTATTTTATATTATTGTATAAAGATTTTATATTATTGTATAAAGTTAGTGTTATGTTGGACTAAGCCTTGTAAATCTTAATTTATATAAAAGTATGTGTTTTTCAGCTTTATTTGGCTACGTCCAAAGAAATCTATTAAAATAAGTGCCATTAGGTTAACGCCTTTCACGAAGGCTTTTACCAGTAGTTTCGTATTTAACCACCTTTATGATTTGTACTTTTGTAAATACTGTATAAAAATAAATTGGTTTGTGTACTTTGATAGTTTTTTTATATTTTGGTTATAGTTTCCTAATAAGCAGTTTTTTACGGCTAATACATCGGTATTTCTTGTATAAACGTATTTATAACCATAATATAGAAAAGCCATAAATCGAAAAGGCTTTTACATTTTGGGCATCTTTGAATTTTCATCTAAAGTTAAGCTTATTCTTTCTTTTTGTACTTTTTCACCAGCTACAGCGTCTGCTATTTCATTCAAAGATTTATCTTTTGTTTCTGGTAAAAAGTGATACAGTATAACAATAACAAACGATGATGATAGACCAAAAAACAGGAAAGCGAAATATAATCCTAAGGATTTGATAAAAGTTGGAGTTAAATGTGTAATCATTGAAAAAACTATCCTATCTGACAAAGCTACTATCGAAATAGCTAAACTTCTACACTTCAGCGGTAAAAGTTCAGCGCTCATAGACGTACATAAAATCATTGGGCCTATTCCTAAACCTAATGAGTAGACAGAGAGTAAAGTCATAGAAACGTACTTGTTTTCCGGTAATGTAGTCAAACTAACTAAATAAATATATAGCGCCAAAGCATAAAGAGCTGCTATACCTACATAAGACGATCGTAGAAAAAGAGTTCTTCTCTTTACAAATTTTGATATTATAGTTCCTGTGTACATCCCCAAAACAGTAACTCCATCCAGTATGAGCATGCCATTATACGCAATTGACTCGCTAGAAGTCATTTTCTTGATAATATCGATTGAATAAAACCCGACAGCAATTTTACCACTCAAAGAGTACATGCACATACAGCACATGGAGAGTAAGGTGGCCTTGTAAAAATCCTTTTCCAAAAAAATTCTCAATGTTACTCGCTCCTTTACTCTTGATTCTGACGCTTTATTTTGGCTCAGCAGTCTGTGAAGATCTTCTTCAAAATTTTTGTTACTTCCGTTCAACCAGCGATGTGTTTTGATACACTCTTGAAGTCTCCCTTTGTTTGCGAGCCAGAGTGGGGACTCCGGCCAAAAGAAAACAAGTAACAGAGGGTAAATTGATAGAATCACTTTCATCAATCCTATGGTCTTCCAGTGGAAGAACATTCCAATCGCATTGGACATCCAAATTCCCCATGTGAAGGAAGCAGACTTGAATGTTAAGAAGAAACCTCTGTACTTAGGCGACGTGTACTCTGTCATGACCATGGCAGATACCGTGGTGATTGCTGCGCCTAACATGCCTTCCATTGCGTGGCTTATAAGCAGCTGCGTGTAACTCGTGCTTGTGTAGAAAGTAATGACCGCAAGCACTACGCAAATAAACACAAAAATAAAAAGTCTCTTTCTTCCGAAGAAAGCAGCTGCTACTGGTAAGATGATGACCCAGGGTATACCGCTGTAGCCGTAGATAGCGACTAAAAAGTAAGAAACAGGACGTTAGAGATGGATAGAACAGAAACCAATAATGGAAAAAATATAAAAGGCCTATACACATTTACATTACCAAGGATATCAGACGTCACATTACTGATGTGACCCAACAGTTAAAAGTCCGCCACATCAGATGACGGGTCACCTAGAAGTGACTGATATTTAAACGTGAAGTTTGAACCCATAACATAAGCTCTGCTTAATTTGGGAACAGATGACGATATCCAGAGACACTTTGTTTAGTGAGTAATGTTTATTTATTATTGTTATTATTTCCATGATCACGGCCCATATAGTGACCCGGTCCTTTGGGAGGCATGCATGGGGAAACCAAAAGCACAAGGCCCTTTATGAGAGTTAATCTAAAGGCGAGGGCTACTAGCGGGCCTCATCCTTGGTTGTACAATACATATAATACACCCGAAGATGATATCCGCCCGGTATAGCGACTATTGCATAGAAAATTGGTTATTGTGATGTGTGGATAGACTAGGTAATCGGAATATGGGAGGACTGTGGACGCCTGCCTCATACATACCTACTTGCAAAACTGTTAAAAGTGACTTGCCGTTTGCTGGATGGGTTCCTCAAAATATCGGCGTATATGCCGGAAAGGAACAACATCCAGGATATGCAATCCGTCCGGGCTAGGACTTTTTCAGCTTTGAGTCTAGAGGATTGTATTACTTACATACTCATATAACGGAAAGATGATGATAGCGTCCATCTACCGTGTAAATCCAATACACAATACTTGAAGTTACAGTGTTTTGCCAGGGCTCAATCGTTTTTTTAATCTGTTTTATACAACTGTAATTTTTTTTCTTGTTTCTATTACCTACACTGATATAATACGATTTTCGAACTATCCGTCAAATCTGCAGAACCGTAACAGCTTGTTCAGACACGGCGGGAACCGCGCGGTTTCAAAATCGCGTGGGAACCGCGCGAGTCTTATTTATACTAGTATTTTTGTAATCGTTCAGACGTAACCGCGCGGTTAGTCAAGCCGGGATATAAACCGCGCGATTTGAATTCGCGCGATTACCACGTGTCGAAACGGGCCCTAAGATCACTGAGCATAATATAAATCCTCCATCTACGCCTAAGATCAAGCAGCCTCTTTGGCAGAACCGATGATATTATTTTGAAGTTTATGACACTTCACACTGACACTGACAGAGTCCTAGCGAAAGAAAAGCAAGCGGCATCATTAAAAAAGAAGTTGAATTGTTTACTATTCGGAGTGGAATAACTTGGCGGTAAATTGGAATAGAAGTAATAACAAACAGCTGATTGATTTCGGCAATTTTTTCATACTCTAGAACACGTAAAGTAGGGGTCTGGGTTTGCTAAAGTTAGCGAGCTGCTAACTAGCCGCAAACGTTAGCAAACTATTATGAATAATGTTTTTTTGTTAACAATGCACTAGTGAGCATTTAGTGGTTCGCGATGTAAGCAATCATTGGCTTATCTTAGCGAAGAGTTTAAGTAAGTCAATACTAAACCTACGATAGTGATTTATTATGCATAAGGCCGACAGTGTCCAAGTATCCAAAATAGGGAGACCCGCGAACCGCGATGCAAGTGGCAGCGCGTGAGTCTGGCGGGGAGGTCAGCTAATAAAAGTAATGCAACCGATCGGCACTGGGATTGTTTTTAGAAACAACACTGAATATCCATGCGCGAACGAACCATACGACAAGTACGAAGTTTATGTCAGATCCAAATTTTGTTTCGCATTAGCTAATTTATCCAGAGAAAAACTCGATTAAATAATTAAGTATAGAACTTGGGAGAAAATATAAATTACATCGAATTGCTACCAATCGATCCCGCTTCTCTTCAAGAATTATCCCATCATCTCACAAACCCACCCTTCATGGAGAGCCTATCACCAGAGTTGAATCATTTTTCTACGGGCACTAATCTGGCCGTTACACAAGAAACTTTAATCCCACTCAATTTCAAACTGGGAATGATGCTAGTCACGACCTCATCACAATCCCATGCGCTTCCATAGAACACCAATCACTATGAAACACCAATACAACCCCATAATAATTTGTAATTTCTTTTCATTCTGCCCCATATTTATAGAATTTTAGGACTTAATAAATAAATAATGCTAGACAATTCAAACAACATTATACTATGCATTTATTTATCTCTCCTAATAGGTTCTTATTTAACTAAGAGGGTAACACTAACTAAGTACAAATCAATAAGTAATCTTCGGGGCATAGGTCTGGTTAGGTCTCATCAGGTCAAATATCTGCAGAGCGTACAAATATTTGTTACGAGGCGAGAATCGAACTCATAACTTCCTTCATCGCATGCGGACCTTCCCCGCCTCGCCACAGAGGTCGTCAAAGCTGAATTATTAATATGAAATGCAGTATATCGCCTAATTAGCTAATAAATAGATAACTCTAATATGAAAAGACAAAATACTGTAATGACACGTACAGTGTTTTGCCATTTTGTGTGTATTATCCAACATTATTTATTTATTTATAACAATATCACCAGTGATAAAGGACTGGGGGGCAATTCTGCGTATTACGTGATAAATATCGAGTACCGCCAAAAACTGCATTCTTGTGCAACTTAGCGTGCAACTCATCAAAGAAAGACCCTCGATAAGAATCAGAATCAATAACTTTATTTCTTTAGGCTTACAAAATAAGCACTCAGACAAGTCAAATTTTATACTATAAACATAGTTATTATTATCAAATAAGAAATAAGGTGTTATTGATATTCTCTTCACTTCAATTTTTTGTCCACTAGTGGAAGAAGTGAAAAAGAAACCACTAGCACATCATAATATCACTTATATGCAGTGTTGCCAACTCGGATTTTGAAAAAGGCGTAGACCACATTAGAAAAAGGCGTAGATTTAGTAAAAATTTCGGATGAAAAGTTCGTAGACCTACGTACTTTTTTTGAGTAAAATGAAGAGAGTAGGGTAGCTAAAACTTAATAAAACGAGTGTTTTGTTATACAATTTATTCAATTTCAGCCTCAGGCACATGAAACATACATATATTTTGAAATCAAACAAAACAACAGAAATTTGTTTATTTATTTTTTGATATTTTGTATGGGCTATTATCAAAAATCTGTAACACGAAAAGCAACATTATTTTGTGTGGTGATTTCAACATCGATATCTTAAAGAGTAATCGAATTTCTTTGGAATTCAAAAATTTACTACTTTGTTATAACCTTAAGTTAGTAATAAGTCAGCCAACTCGTTTATCTAGTCAAAGCTGCATTGATAACTTTGCTATTGATTCTAAAACAAAATGTAAAAGCCAGGTACTAGACATCGGGCTATGAGACCATACAGCTCAACTATTAACGTATCCGGTCAGTAGAGTTTCCAAAATAAACAGCTGGAGCGTATCTAGGAGAGATTACAGTTGTGATAACATGTCAAAATTCAAATCATGTATGGAAAGTCTTTCATTCTCCGAACTCTACCAAACGAAAACCGCAAACAAAGCATTTAATATGTTTTTGGAAACTTTTGGTCTATTTTACGACTTATGCTTTCCTAAAATAAAAATTAAATTTTCAGTTAAAAGAAAACCAAAATGGATCTCTAAAGGGATAAAACTCTGCAGTAAAAAACAAATGGAGCTTCTGTGGGCGTATCGACGACGATCTAGTATTTCAAATACACTAAACTTAAAAAAATACTCCACCAGACTAAAAAAAAATATTTAATTAACACAATTGTCACAAAATAATCATAATATCAAAAATTCTATAAATAAATCAAAAACTGTCTGGCAAATTATCAATAAGACTAAACAAAACATACCTCATGAAAATATAACTGACATAACATTTGACAATATTAATTATACGAAACCACTAGACATAGCAACTATATTTAATAATTACTTCATTGATCAAATAAAACCAAGTAAAAATAAATCGTTATATCATAATAAAATAATAAATTCAACAGCCAACTCAATCTTTATACCCCCTACTATCCCCCAAGAAATTGACAAGATAATCAAATCGCTAAAAAATAAAAAAAGCACTGGCTACGATGACTTTTCTATTGCAGTAATAAAACTAGTCAGTAACTATATATCTCCCCACCTAAGCTACATTATTAATCTTGGGTTATCTGATGGCGTTTTCCCAGAGCGCCTCAAACCTGTTATAGTCAAACCCATTTATAAGAAGAAGGGAGAAAAAAATGGCATAGCTAACTATCGCCCGATAGCGCTTTCATCTGCTTTCTCCAAAATATATGAAAAAGTAATATTTAATGCACTAAATTCATTCTTGGAGAAACATGATGTACTATCAAATGAACAGAACGGATTTAGAAGAGGAAAGTCGATAAATTTATATATTTTTAAATTTTTAACTGAAATAATAAGAGGAGTAGATGAACGGACGCCTATATGTGTCATATATATGGACATGACAAAGGCGTTCGATTATGTAGATCACGGAATACTCCTGGAGAAACTCTTTCGATACGGAATAAGAGGGAATGCACATAACCTTCTACGATCATACCTCGAAAATAGAACGCAATACACAGAAGTAACAAGAATATGTACGAAAACTAAGGAAGAAATTAGGTATAGGTCTAATGGAAGAACAATCAAGTTTGGTGTTCCGCAGGGTAGTGTATTGGGACCATTACTATTCTTAATCTACATCAACGATCTACCCCAAATCACCAAACATCCTATGGTCCTATTCGCTGATGACAGTACTGCCATAATAAAATTTAAATCCTTTGATACATATGAAACTGAAATTAATGACACTTTACGTAATATAATAGACTGGCTTGATAATAATAATTTAAATGTAAACCTGACTAAAACAAAAACTATGCATTTTTCTCAACGTATGCCTATACCCCAAATAAAAACGATATACAAAAACCAAATAATAGACAATACGACATGTACAAAATTTCTAGGTCTTGTAATTGACAGACAACTAAACTGGAACATACAAGCTGAAGAGGTATGTAAGGCACTTAGTAAATTTGCATATATGCTTTACAAACTCAGGAAAGTAGTTGGTCTAGATGCACTGAAAACTGTTTATCACAGCTATGTCGCTTCTAAATTGCGTTACGGCATTATATTTTTTGGAAACTGTACTGAAAGGGAAACAATCTTTAAGGCACAGAAGCGGTGCATAAGAGCAATGTATGGCCTGAAAACCACCGATAGCTGTAGACCCTATTTTATATCTTCAAATATATTAACAGTTCCGGCACTCTACATCTATGAAATGGCTGTTTTTGTTAAAAACAACAATAATCTGTTTGAAAAGCCAATCAATACACACAGTAGACGCGACCAGACCCGCCTGTGTCCTACTAGGGGTAAAACCGCATTACTAAAAAAAAGTTTTTGGGGCATGGCGCCAAAAATTTATAATAAACTGCCCAAAACCATAAAGTTGCTACCACTAACATTATTTAAGAACAAACTTTATAAAGTACTGACATCAAAATGTTATTATAACATAAATTACTTTTTATTAGATAAGAACATAAATATTGATGAATGAGTAAATTGAATGTACTAATTAATTATTATTTTACTAATTTAATTATGAATATATTGTTATTTAATATTCTCAGTGCATAAATATGTAACTTAATTTGTTCTTAACTAGACTCTTGTACTGACTATATTTGCATGCTCTATATTTAGGCAAAACATGTATGGTGCTTACTATTTACTACTCTTCCATCTTTGTGACCCATGTTTACAAATAAAGACTTTGAAGTTTGAAACAGTACTCTGTGAAAACAACTTCGAATTTGTTTTTGAAATTAATTTGAATCGAAATATTACTTCAACTTCTTGTTTAATGGCTTATAGGTTATGTTTCTGACAATGACACTAGTGACAGTTTCTGCAAAGCGAACATTCCGTTTTACAAAGTCACACCTTTATTGCTGTGACTGTTTTAAATTAAACTTTCTTTTTTAATACCTTGTTTCACGAATGAAATGGAAATTGAAATTATGCCCATTCTGCCTCAAAAGTAATATTCGTTTGCAAATTTGTACAATTTGATAAAAAAATACGTAGGTTCTGGGACTGAAGTTCGTAGGTATTCAGGAAAGGCCTAAAGTTAGTAGATCTACGTAAAAAGACGTAGATGTGGGAACGCTGCTTATGTGTCTAATAAATGTTTATTTTGCCCATCTAAATCTAAATTTAATGCAATTTAGATACATGTCAATATTTCTTTAAAGCTAAACAGAACATTGGATTTCTTACATACTACTGACAGTGCGGAACGGAGCGATATCTGGCCAAGCATTAACATCATTGATGTAATCATCTATGGAGTAAAAGGCTTTCCTGATAAGATTTTGTTTAATGTACTGTTTAAGTTAACGAATAGGGAGTTCAGTTGCTTCAGATGGAAGCTTATTATAGAAGCGCACGCAGTTGCCCATAAATGATTTCCCTACCTTTCGTAATCTATATGCTGGGATGTGTAATTTGTTCTTGTTTCTTGAATTTCTATTGTACTTCACTGTTTCAAAAAGCCATCTCTTTTTTTGTGCGTAT
This sequence comes from Eupithecia insigniata, assembly GCA_947859395.1. Classification (NCBI taxonomy): domain Eukaryota; kingdom Metazoa; phylum Arthropoda; class Insecta; order Lepidoptera; family Geometridae; genus Eupithecia; species Eupithecia insigniata. The sequence continues at coordinate 15,195,210 of OX402004.1, read as the reverse complement.
ACATAAGATTTTCATAGATGTATTGCAATATTACTGTCAAAATATTTATTTCTTTAAATAATTCCCTCAAAGAGTCGCGTGGCTTTAATTTGTAAATTGCGCGTACCGTTCTTTTTTGGAGAACAAAGATAGTCTGGATGTCAGCTGCCTGTCCCCAAAGCAAAATACCATAAGACATAATACTATGAAAGTAACTGAAATAAACTAACCTAGCTGTATCTTCATCGGTAATATATCTAATTGTTCGAACTGCATAGGCTGCTGAACTAAGTCTGCCTGCGAGAGCATCAATTTGCGGTTTCCATTGAAGAGTGGAATCAATATGTAACCCTAAGAAAATAGTAGAGTCCACAAAGTCAACAATCCCATTCTTTAGCATTATCTTCGTTGGAAATTCTCTTACATTAGGTAACATGAATTTAATGCATTTGGTTTTTTTAGCATTGAGTAAGAGGTTATTAGCGGTGAACCAATCTAGTGCGCGTGAAAGCGCATCATTTACATAAATATCGAATTGCAGATTTTTGAGAATACGCTTGTTTGCTACGAAGCAGTCACTCGATATTTTGACATTTCTTGTCATATTTATCGAGTAGATTTAGATTACCAGAATTACCCTCCGGCAAACCACTTTTTTGGTATTTTGTTTAGTTTTTTAAAAACCTATCGTATTATAGTCATATGACCACGTAGATAATTGTAATTCCTTGAATATGATACCATAACACACACGATATACTGTGAAATGAAATAACAATTGACTAAAAACCACATAAAGTTTATTTGCGCGTTTACTAAGACCCCAATTTTTCTACTTACAGTGTATTGGATTTACACAGCAGCCATGGTTTCGATATTTTCACATTCAGCTCTTACCACATTCATCCAGTCAGCTTCAGTGTGTTTGACCGGTATGGACCAGATGCCTCGCCAAAAAATATTCCTCGTGCAAACGCTAGGTAATCTTATACCATACCTAAGAGCATACCTAAGAGTTGGTTTTGCACGAAAACGAAAAAGAAACTTCGATTTACCTTTTCCGATAGGCCCCTAGGTTTATCCCAGTCGCAGTAAACTTTACTTTGGTCACTTTGAAATATGCGATTCTGCCAAATTCTGTCGTGTTGACGCTTCTTATGTTTTTTTTATTATTAACCTTAGTCATCCCACTGCTGGACAAAGGCCTCCTCCCTCCAGACATCACGATGTAGCCAGCTCCGTCCAGTGGGCCCAAATTTGTTTAATTCATCCCACCATCTTTGTCTAGGTCTACCGCGTCGCCTTCTAAATATTTACCTACATCTTTACAAAAAATGTATGCTACTAACTCAGTAAAGCAGCCATAGAGTCGGTAATGACCTCCGTAGAGTTAGCTTCTCGCCTGATCTGAGGTATGTACACGGTTGGAGCACCGATGCACATTCCGTACAGAAAGAATGATACCCATAGAACACTGCATATCACCAGCTGAAACAAATTGTGCTATTTCAAAAATCTTTAATGATACAATAAAGAACTATGAAGGTGACTTCCACAAACATAGTCTTGTCCGTAGTCGCAGTAACAAATAAAATGAAGCACTCGATAGTTAGTCTAACCTCTGTACGTACGCTACACATTAACACATTTACATCAATAGGCAGTCCATCGTCCGCCATTACGGCTTTAGACACCAACAGATTTACACCATTGTACAAAATGAAAAATGCCTTTATGTGTCGTTAAATGTTGCCGAAATCACAGTCGTTTCGTCAACAAGAAACACGAGATCACATTTCACAGGTCAATTTCCTATTATTATCAACAGAAAAATCACAATAAAATTACAAATCTCGCGCGTGCTGCCAACATGTAGACATATAAATTTCCCGGTAAGTTGGGAAAAAAATTGAATCCTCTTATTTAAATAATAATAAATAAAATGTTTTATTCAGTAATAAAGATACACAGTCTTAATTATAATAGAATACACCTTTTAAGTATTGTGGAAATACTTGTATTAGGTGGCTTCGCTCTTCCACGTTTTGAATTATGTATTAGTTTTTTTATACAGCATTTAATTAAACATTCCAAAACAATAATAATGGTATAAAGTAAAATAAAGTAGTTGTACAAAGTAGTTGAGGGTAGGACACAATAATATGACGTCTCTAACAATAAGTTGTAAGTTTTAGTGTATGGTCCAAGGCAAGAAAATTTGGCGAATTGAATTTGAAGTTGGTGACATTGTATAAATAGTAAAAATAGTAAAATTTATTATTATGTTGTAGTATATTTTAATTATCATGAAGTGTATATATCTTAAATAATCTGAATATAATATAAGTATGAATTAAATTAAGATAAAAATAAATTCCTACATTAATAATATTATTTATGGACCCCAATTACTGCTCTTACCATGAGGTGTGTGTGTGTGCGTGCGTGTGTGTGCGTGGTTGTGTGTGTGTGTGTGTGTGGAGCTCCTGAGGACACCGGTCTCATAAGAGTCCGGGCAACAGGAGCTACCGGTGTTTGTGTGGGTGTGTGTTTTGTGTGTATGTGCTTTTGCTCTCCTGAGACACCAGTCTCTTAAGAGTCTGGGCAACAGGAGATCATTTGTTGTATAATGTGAGTGTGTGTGGTATGCGTGAATTAGATTTGCCATACAATGTTATGTCAATGTTTCCAGAAGGGCTTCAGTCTAATCGTAGCTTAATTGTTGTAGTGAAGTGGATAGGGATGTTTTACATTTGTAGCTGTTTAGGGGGTACATGCATATTATTTTATTTATTTTGTTATACAAGTATATGGATTGGCTTGTGTACTGACTATTTGGGAACGCTGAGTTAAAGTGGGGTATATTCGTTATGATTTTATGTCTACGTTTTGTTAGTTTGGTGGGATCGAATTCCAGGGTTCTATGTCGTTTTAATATAATAAACAGCACGTATAATTTTCCAACTGTTAGAACTTCTAAATTCAAGTAAAACACATCGGTAGGATACCTATAAGGTCTGAAGAACATTAATTTAAGTAAAGACCGTTGAGTACGTTCGAGATCCAAAAATTTCATGTTTGTCGCCCCTCCCCAAATCGGTATACAGTATGTTAATACTGATTGGGCAAGTGTAACATAGATTTGTTTTAAGAGTCTAGATGATATGTGCTACGTGTCTTAAGTTTTTAAAAATATATTTCAGTTTTCCTATTCTATTCATAAGGAAATCCAGGTGGGCATGCCATGATAAATGTTGATCTATTATTAGCCCCAGATATTTTGTAGATTCTACTTTATCTAAGTTTGGTCAATTACAGAATTGGCTACTATTGCAGTCATGTATTTTTATATTGAAGTTAGATTCAGGTTGGCAGCTATTGTACATTGTAAAACATATATAGTTAGTTTTTGATACGTTAAGTGTAAGAAGATTCGTTTTTAACCATTTTGATACTTTTTGTAAGCCTTTTTCTGCGCTTTTCTTAACATCATCATCGGTGGTGCAATTCGAGGCACGGCCGGTGCATGTCGGTGCGCGACGGTGCACGGCGGTGCAAGTTGGTGCACTGTGATGCACATCTACACACAATGATGCACGGCGGTACTCGGCAGTGCATGGCAGTGCACGGTGGTGCACGTTAGTACACGGTGGTGCACGTTAGTACACGGTGGTGCACGTCGGTGCACGGTGTTGCACGTCGGTACACGGTGGTACTCAAGAGAGCACGGCGGTGCACCGTGGTGCACGTCGGTGCATGGTGTTACTCTGCAGAGCATGGTGGTGTACGGCCAGTGTACAGCACGGGCACAGCACGGGCGGTGCACAACTGACTACTGCACGGTTCGCGAAGCTTGCGATTCACCATCGTGCACCACCATGCATCGCCATACTGCCGGACACCGCCGTGCCCCGTCGTGCACCAACGTGTACCGACGTGCACCACCGTGCACCGGCCGTGCCCCAAATTGCACCACCATGCACTGACATGCATCACCGTGCATCATTGTGAACCGCCGTGCACCGTCGTGATACTAGCTGGTGCCTGCGACTTCATCTGCTTAGGATTAGTACTTCGAGTAGCTTATTTTCTTCCGCGGGCGTAGCCGCGGTGTGGTCAGCTAGACCAATAACTTAGGAACACTGTCATGTATGTGAACTATGTAGCTCATACAACTACATACATACGCCATCACGACTGTGTCGGGTCGTGTAAAACGGATGCTGCAAACTCATTGGGATGCTGCATATTTTTTACGGGATCCGATATACTGTATTCTGTGTATCTTAACTAATCATTAATTTATTATTTCAAATTGTATTCATAAATAATTTTTAGGACAAGGATCTTAAAAACATGAAAATAATCGGTATTTTTTTCTTCTATTGCCAACTCTCTAAAACACTCACATTAAGTGGCAGCCCGCAATTACTGTGCATCACTTCTGATTCGATAGAATTCCGTCCGAAAATTTTACTCGTCGATGGTCTTGTCTTTGTCGAGCGTTGGTTGAGTGACATCAAAATATTCGGAGCAATGGAACAGGTATGAATATGAAAATAATACGGTAATTATCTCTGGTGAGACATTTGTTACGATCTAATACAATTCAAGGACATTCTACGTTTAAAATAATTATAAATATTATATAAGTTTTCAGTTTAGGTTTAGATGAGACAAAATGTTTTTACATAGATGTGTTTATTCAAGGACCGACCTCGTAGATACTTAATAATGTTACTTAATTACGTAAGTAACTGGACTTAAAAAATATGCCTCAGTCTGTTCAGTACAACAACGTGCTTAGATAGTACCAACTAACAAAGTAAGTTGATAGGTCATTATGGTAGCATAAGTCACGACTGAAATAATATATACAGTAGATGAGTGCCCTCGTCTAGGTATAGTTGATCAAAATACTCACTGAGTATTTTGCACAAACCGATATAGGACACTTTTATTTGCAGCAATAACAATAATTACTAAGCCCACGGCAGATAAAGAATCTATGAGGCGGTTTGATAATCCCTATAGATCTTAGAGGTAGGTAAGCAAGCAGGTACCTACAATTGTATATTGCGTAAAAAATTACCCATCTAACCATTGATCATTGATCTAAATAAAATGCGGAAGATGGGGCAGGTTCTCTCAGCATCGCTATCTCAAAAAATGGCCCGTGTTTTATTACAAGTAAACGCAACCACACGCTATTTCTAATCTTGTGAAATAATGATCAACAAAGATGGTAAGGCGTACCTAGACCGAAGTAGGACCGAGACAACAAAACACTACGTGTGCATTGCAACTCGCAACAAGACGTGTATTGCTATCTATCTTATAATATTCAGACAAACTTTTCACATAGGAAACACCATAAGGGATTGAAAAAAGACTAAAATTACCCTTTCGTGCTTTAATGAACGAACACGAGGACATTGCTGTATTCTTTTAGTCAATAAATCACACTAAATTACGTGGTAGCAAGAACGCGTAACACGAACGCCGCGCCGCCGGTCTGAGTATGACTGAGGTGGGTGGACCTAGTTGGACTTAGTTTGAGCCTTCCACTTTCGAGAAGCCCGTACCCCATCTACCCTTTTTAGGTAGATCGAAGTAATTTTTTTTAACAATAAAATGTAATAAAACCTTCGTTATCATAAACTTTTAAAACCATTTACCTATACCAAGTAATTGCCTGTATTGGTAAAAAGTTGTAGGAACATTTGTCATTTAAATAATTAAAAACTAACCAAGATAACCAACAGAATAAAGCAGATACAATAGGGTTTTAATGTATGTATAGTTAGGAAACATCACAAATCACAACCGAGGCACTCCAAGTGTATATAAAGCGCTCGCCGCCGAGCGTACGCCACCCTTTCTCTCCTCCGTAGACCGAGACACGTTCTCGGTGACCTCGTTGACCCAATCACCGCCGCTAACCCGGAGGTGACGGCAACCGATTCGCTTCCCCACACTACACAACCGACCAAAAACCGAAGAATTCCCCGCTTCCGCCCTTAGGTGCATTCGTGCACCTAGGCGAAACCTCCATTACCCTCTTGTAGCATCTGGCGACAAGAGGGTAATGGAGCCCAAGCCGAGGCTCGCATCTAAGTGGTGGCCCTTGTGCGTGTCACTCCAACCTAACTTTACCGGCGAGACGCCCTCTGCGCCCGCCAAAAGCCCGATAGCGCTGTCATGGTCATCTGCGGGCAACAGCATTATAAACCTTTCAAAAAAAAAATTTTATCGTTTCGACAAGTAGAGTACGCGCAAATCTTTATGAGCTCTGTAAAATTGGCTTCAACGGCTGCGCACTGAACCGTAAATAAGGCGTTGAGGGGAAAAAGCGGGGTGAGGGGGGGGGGGGATCTAACTGTCAAACCAGGGTTGCAAGCAAGAATTTTGGCGTATTTTGATAGCACATTTTGTTATGCATTACTTTATTTTTCAATTCAACATTTATAGAATATGTAAAAACATCTTATACTCAATGACGCATTATTTGAAACCTACAATGTTAGAAGAAATTATACTTTTTCTCTTACGGAATTAATCCAAGTTTGAAAATAAAATAATTACTATGTAGCAAATTTATTAGATTATAAATAAATTTGCTACATAGTAATTATTTTAGTTGGCAATACTGTCGAATGAATGCTTTTGAGTACAATGACGCAGTAAAGTCTTTGACGGTTGTTCGGTGTTCGTTTCGTTGACTTGATAGTTTATTCTTGCGATTTTGTGGAGTATTCCCTGATATTAGCTGTTTCTCTTAAAAGTTAAGTATGCCTCGCGGGCGGAATAACTTACTGCGTCGTCAAAGATGGAAAATGATGTTCGATGTCATAAGTTTTATGAGAAAAGAAGCTGATAAATTCAACCTCAAAATGGTACTTCAGTGGACTGCAGCTGCAACAGGTGTGTCTATTAGCACCATAAAAAGTATTTGTAGCCGAAGCCCGGGTGGGTCGCTTGTTGGTAAATATCACTTTTCTATTTGATTGCACTTGCGCAGTATTGCTTCCGTGCCTATGTTCAGAGAGCTCATTAAGTTTTGCGATCACTCTACCTAAGTGTTGTTTAATTACTCACTTGGCTTGCGTACTTTGCCATATGCAGACGTTATTTTGTGGTGTATCCACCTAGTTCTTCGTTGTTCATGTAAATTGTTAATAAACCGTATAAGCTGCTTTGTAATTCGTGATCTATTATTAAAATCCGGAAGCAAAAAAAAAAAAAATTTGCTTCTCACCATGTCCATAGCGAGATAATTTTTATGTGAATAAAGTGCAAATTTACGGTTTTTGGATTTTTCTCTTTAATTGTGCTATAAGACTGCTTCTTGCCAAATTGGATGATTTTAGGTCAATAGGAAGTTTGTCAATAGGGCCGTGGGGTCGCGGCGTACGAATATCGACCCCTCCAACTCAACCCGTGGATGTCGTAAAAGCCGACTAAGGGAACCTACCAGAGGAAGGGCAGCAGCTTCCTTCTGAGTATTTTTAAACACCAACACTGCGATCACCAATCCGCCTGCCAAGCGTGGTGATTATGGCAAATCCCCCCCTACATGGGAGACCATCCACTCGATGGACCGACGACATCGTAGCGGTCGCAGGGAGTCGATGGATGGAGGCGGCTCAGGACCGCTATTTGTGGCGTCGTACGGGGGAGGCCTATGTCCAGCAGTGGACGTGTATGGGCTGATGATGATGATGATGATGATGATGAGGAAGTTTGTTTGCATTTGGTTCCCATGCAAAATTTTAAAAATATTTGCCATACTCAGCTATAACTTTTGATTGCGTTGACTTAGAAGTTAGATTTCTATCATGGCTCCAAGAGGTTACGGACCTGAGTAAGGTGATGTTAATTTCAACTCGATAGCTATACGCATTTCTGAGAAAAGAGGGTTGACAGACGGACAACCAAGTGATCCTACAAGGGTTCCGTTTTTCCTTTTTAGGTACGGAACCCTAAAAATCTATAAAAAGAAACTAGTGAACGGTGAACATAGTATGGGTAATACACTTACGAAGACATCTGAACTTAACAGACAACTGTAATATTTAATTTATCAGGAGCCATGGTACTGGACCTGCCAAGTTAAATAGACAGCCGCCGCCGCGCCATCGGAAACTCATTTCTCGAACCATCTTGAGACACTACTCAACTATCATATTTACCTGTCTAAAGAAATATTTCCACGAACCACTATCTTCTTTTGAACTGATATTACACTCCACATTTTCATAGGTATACGTTTCCATATTTCATTAACTAGTTATCTCTTGAACGAGCTATATTGAAATGAAGCTATTCCGTTTAAAATAACAATTAACTTACAAATAATGGAATTGCCACGGCTAATTCGGTAATTTAAAGGTGGAATGAATACTAAATTAATAAATAAGTTTATTTTTAAGTTAGGTTGGTGTTCCGTGTAGGTTGAAAGTTGTTTTGGTATTAAACCTAAAATTAATTCACAGGTAAGGTAAGGTAGTTTAATGCTCCGGGAGGGATTCGTGCCCAATTGCCTAAACTTGAAATTGCTTGGACCAATCAATGATTAATAGCGATTTTAAAAAGGTAGGTTGTTGGCAGTGGGGACTTATCTCAACTGAGGCTCTAATAATTAATACTCCTGGAACAGATTTTTGTCGAGGGTCTGCCCTAATCACTTCACACAAATACCTATTGAAAAATCGAAAGTTTAGATGAATGGATGTTAGTGATCTCATCACGCCAAAACGATTGCATAGATCTAATAAAAATTTTAGGCTTGTTTCTTCCAGCAGAAGCTAGGAATCCTAAACAAGGCTAAACGATACTTCACACCGGGACAGCTTCTACACCTTTATCAAGCATAGGTCCGGTCTGGTCTCGAGTTTTGCTACCATGTTTGGGATGGCTCGCCCAAATACCAGCTTGACAGACTCATTGACGAGCAGTACCTTGCTGAGACTAAGGTCCAAAATCTTGAATACCGCTGCAAGGTTGCTTGTCTCTCAATCTTTTATTGGATACATTTCCGAGAATGCTCCCAGGATGTTCAAGACCTGATCTCAGCATCTCCCTTCCACTACAAGACAAGCAGACAGACGGCACAATATCATCCACTCGCACTAAGCAGTTTTCCTCTATTTCAATATTCACACCGCTAAGGAATGGAACTCGCTGCCTGCTTTTGTTTGTCCGGTCATATACAAATAGGGTCTCTTCATGACAAGAGTAAAAATTTCTTCTAAACCTTCATGAAACACCGTTGGCCACATCGTCACTTTCCATCAGGTGAAATTGTGGACTAAAATGTGGACAAATGAAGGTCTATCGACAGTAAAAGAGGGCTTCTTTCTATCTCGTAAAAATGCGTTAAATAGTTTTAAATGAATATTATGAATGATTTACACCTTAATATATAATCTTAATTTAACAAAATTATGATCTTAATACGAATGAAGCACCTAGTTATAATTTATTTTCATGAGGTACCTACCTTATCATTGTGACTTGTAAAGCGTGGACGATGCTAAAATTATCGTTAATCATTAGCGGGTCATATTAAGGACTTGTACCTGATGATAATGATGATACAGCACTAATAGCCTAATTTGTATAATTACTGAGCCTTCGCTGAAAAGAAAACAAAGGTTCAAGGTGATTGATGACTTCACTAATTTATTTAGAGTTCAATGTCTTATCTATTCGTTGCCGGAAAAAAACCAACGTTCCCAGTGATACAATTGGAAACTATTTTATTTATTTTACGCTTCTTCGGAATTCAATTTATTCCCTCCTAGCTGCGCCCCGCGGCTTCACCCGCCTATCGAGTTTTGAGCAAAGCAAACCAAGTAATAAAATCTTCAATAATAAAATTATACGACCCTGTTTAACTCACTTAAACGGTGATTTTTAAAAAAATATATATACTTGGTTAATTATTTACCTACTTTGTGGTTTATTTATACCAAGTTTAGAATGAATCGAACCAAGGAATAATATTTTTCCGTACTTCGTCGTCAAAAAGGTCGTCAAAAATAAAGAGAAGCCTTAATCACTGATCAGAGAGAATTTGTAACCAGAGAGAACCATTCACCAAGTGAAATCCGCTAAAAAGCTATTTTTAAATTTTTTTACACATCCGATGTAAAATAATTTTTTTTTACGTTTTTGAGTTTCAACACATTTTATATACCACCCAATAGAACCGCTGAAATGCCGATTCTCGTTTAGGTGTATGTTTGAATGATGTCACGACAGTCACGAGGTTTTATGTATATTTTGCTCATTAAATAATGAGTGTTAGAAGACATCGTCTTTTTTCTGACTCATAGACAACCCACAGCCCAAACGACTGATCGTAAAGACTATTTATTAACTTGCAGGGTGTGTAGAAATCCAAGAATGAAAGTGATCACTAATTGTAATTTTGGCTATTTAGTACGTTCAAATTAGTGATTCAAATAAAATAAAAAATGCTCTGTATTTCAGCATCCGTTAGCGATAGAACTAGGGTCATAAAGATTTGACATTTATTGTGTCTCAAAAGTATGAGAATATGACATCAAATCACACGCGGACGAAGTAGCGGGTAACAGCTAGATATATGTATTAGATAGATAGAAAAAAGATAAAAAATTCTTTATTGCCACTTATTGGTAAGAAACAGATATACAAAAAAAAAACAGTTAAAACTAAGTTACAAGTGCCGGTCTTATCGCTCGAGAGCAATCTCTACCAAACAACCGTATTAGGCGAAGCGATCCTGTTAAAAAAACTGTAATGGAGAGTTTATTAAAATTGAACTATTTACATCAAATACCTAATTTTCGGCTCGAGAAGAGGCGGTGATGATCCATTACAGAGCTCTATGCCTCAATGTTTGGTACCTACATACTCAATGACAATAAAACTAAGATATCCTCAAGCGGAGGGTCAACAAACCTGATCTAACTCATAAACATAAATATTACTCATCAATAAAAACGGGTAAACATCATTAAAAACTGGATCTACAACGTACTCAAAGTTTGACATTTCCTGTATTACAAAGGCGAACTTTTTTATAAACTATCCCAATCTGACCTGACGGAAAGTGACGATGGGGCTGGCAATGTATCACGAAAATCTAGAAGACATTATATTCACTCTTGTTTTGAAGAGAGGAAAAATAACAGGAAGCGCACTACAAACTTTACCGCTGAGATTGATGAAAGTATAGTAAAACTGATTAGTGCGAGTGGAAGGTACTTTATCTACAAGGCGAGAAGAAACTAAGGTAAATTTCACAAATCGGACTGGTTACATCGAAAGCTGCACAAAAATACCTAGATCTATCTACAGCGTTGTCCACAGCACAGCTGGACATAATGCCTCCCTGGATAAAGACCTACTTAAATGGCATTATTTACGGAACTAGTTCATGGAAATAAAACACCCAAACACACTTATAAACTTTCCGAGAAACTTTTGTAGAGTAATAAAAGGTATCTCGGTCATAGAATAACTAATTATGTATAGTACTCCTCGATGGAGTTGCTACAGAATACTCCTTTAATTTTTTCTTGCAGTTTGTATTTTGAGCTCAGTTCTATCGAGTCTACTATAGTTGACTCTATGAGCAGGTATTCACAGATGAGCTTCTGCACAACTACACATTTCAACAATTGAGATACCTAATAGGTACCTAGGTAGTTAGGTACACATATCTGTGTTCTGGCGTGCTCTATCACTACAAGCGAGGGTGTCGGCTAAGTCGGATAGGAGGCATCTAGCTATTAAATCGCTCTGTTTCACAAATTGCTCAATAGTGTGGGCGAGGAATATTTTTATGTGACATACATAGATCCTACATTTAGAATAGAAGAAATATAATAACGCGTGAGCGACTCTAATACGGTAAAGACGTCTCCTATTCCGAAATATAGGCAACGTTATTGGTGTAATAGAGCCGGGGGAGAAAACTATACTGAGGTTAAAATGAGGCGATGGATATATCCAGATAAAAGGATTTGCTTTTTATCAAGGCATCAGCATTACTAGAACCATTGTCATTACCAAAAGTATCACGTAACAAATGTATAATATACAATATATATCCAATAACATAAAGCACATTTTCAATAGCATTTCAAGTAGCAGATATGTTGTTGGCAGAGCTTGGCTTTAAAAAAAATTAAAGTATTTAATAAAAAAAAATAGTCTTTATTCCCTAAAACAAGAATATAAATGAGTACTTGAACATTTTAAACTTATTGGCTTTTTGTAAAATTATGAGTGATTTATAAATGAAATTTAATAATAAATAAATAAAAATAAAAAGAGCTTTATTATCCAATACACTGTAGTTACAAATAATAAAAGAAATTGAATTTAAAAGGTAATAATTATAGGGTTAGTAGATAAATAACTTATATTCTAGTTGTTAGTGTATGGACCGCCAGTGGCGGCGAAAACCTCCTCCAAGCGTTTCCAATCTTTTCTGTTTCTAGCTGTTCTAGACCAGAGGTTTCCTGCAGTTTTTGCCAGGTCATCGCTCCAACGGGTTAGGGGCCTGCCTCTCTTCCTTTTTGAGTCGTGGATGTACTAATTCGTGGTGATTTGAAACCACCTGTTCGCGTTTAGCCACTGGAGATGACCAGCACAGTTCCACTTAAGGCTAAGTATCCTTTTGAAATTTAATAAGTAGTTAAATAATGATCAAGTCAAAATTTGTAAGGATGGATGGATGTATGGATGTTACTCTTTCACGCATAAGCTACTGAACCGATTAGGCTGAAATTTGGTATGGGTATAGTTTGGGACCTGGATTAACATAGACTAGTTTTTATCCCGATAAAATGCGAGCGACACGCCTTCGCTAGCCCTGGCTAAGCCCTGGCAGCAGCTATGAGAGTCATAAAGTAGAAATAGTAAGTATTCATTTTTTGTAGGGGTTATCTTTTACTGGATAAAGGCCTCCATCATCTCATGCCAGGGCTTTCCGCAGGATTTTGTAAAACTTTTCTATGTTCCTTGACCTTTTGTGTAGGTAGGCGCGTAAGCTTGTCCATTAATATGTACAAACCCGCACAATAATTTATGAGGTGACTTGTCATGAACTTTAATTACAAACGTGATCTATCTGAATGTGATTTCCAAGTGTTTCTTGTTTTTATAACTTACTCCATTTTCCCCCTTTGTTCCCGGTTGCTAATGAGGATGTAAGTACCCAGTTTTCTTAGATTTGAGATGAATGGTTTAGGTAATTTTCTCCCGCGGCGACCACCCGGCATTAGAGAACTAAAAATACGTATTTGCATAAAATGCTGAGAGCATTAGTTTAATAGCCAAAAGTGTGAAAGGAAAAGTCCATCCATCAAACCTATGAGCAGCCTGCGGGTTGTCGCCCTTCCACTTCTATTTGCAGATTAGCATCAGGGCTGAATTGAGGGAAAACTGCAAGTAGATATCGTAGAATACAATCTGACTGAACTGGCCATGTATATCTAAATTATCGAATGCTTGATAGCTTCTGGGCGACTATAAAAACCCCATGGGTCTCATAGGGAAATATTAGTACTTCGTAAGTTTCGACCGTAGCCTGCTAAATATAACGACATGAGACAAGAGGTCGCAGAGAGGATGCTGCGTTCTCCACTGTCTGGGGACATTTTCTTTCTGCTCATATAGCTTACCCCCTATTCCTCCCTTCCTTTCTATCCATAATGTGCTGCGCACTGCTCTGGACATAGACCGTTTGCCACAGTCCGGCGCAAGTCCGTGCCACGCCAGTCTTACCGGATTACTTACCCCCAACTTTCTCTCCTCAGTCTGTCCCTACCCTGGGCAAGTGTAAAGCCGTCCATTAACCTCAGTGTAAACTTCAGCCTCATTGTGGATTCCGATTTATGTGAATCGCTCCACTCGGCGGCTAATTGCTGGGAACTTTCTTGGAGCAATTATTGAAAAGACTTTGGCTTTGCCTTTAAATAGCGATTAGGCTATTGTTTGTAAGCAATTTAGTTTGTAATTTGCAGTCTAACGTTTAGTAGGAACTGCGAGAAAAATCATCGAAATAATCTGTTTATTCATATTTTGTCATGGATCCTCATATCAAATCTTAACCAAATTTAAAAGGTTCCAGCAATCCCAAAATAGTATTTACTTTAGAAAGCAGCAAATGTTTAAAAAACCGCCTTGTATGTTTTAAATAAAGGAACGCCAATGTAGGTAAGTAGGTACATAAAACAAAGCAAAATAAAAAAATGAATGTTGGCTAATCGAAGATGTTTATAATAACCATTTGAATTCATAACACCGTTTCCGGCTTGACTTAGTTGGCACCAGACCGTACTACTACCCCCTCCAGATCCTCCTGGCCGAGTTACTCATAGAGCTGGAACCCACTTCCGTAGACCCAGTGACCAGTTATTGACATGCGTGAGGACATTCAGTGGACAAAAATAAGCAGACATGCTAGCGGTTTTTCTGAAATATTAGGGTAATGGCCATTGACTTGAGTATAAAAAATAGTTTCTGGCGGTAGAGCTATTGCAATGAATATTTTAAACGCCTGGTATTTTTTTTTACTGTTTTATGATAAAGCCCTTTCACGTAAATAGTTACGTAAATTTATTCGTATACATTTTTGCTCGATTGCTTGCTAAAAAAGGAGTTTGTTAATCGACTAATGCGCTCACATCGTAGAGACATACTGTCAAGAGTCTCATTTTACATAAATTGTATTTGTAAATAATTTATAAAAAAGCACTATTTTAGAAAATAATGTCAATAATGCCTGAAATGGGAGTACTCAAAACAATTTTAGTGATAAAAAAAATTTTCTAGATGTAATTTAAGCAATCACGATTATATGTAGAAGCAAAAAAAGTCATTGCCATTGACAGAGCAGAAACTTTACTATTAATTATATTATTTAATGATTATTTTGGTACTTATTCATTATTGATCAAATTAATAATCATTACACTTTACATTACTAAAACATACAAACTTTAAGAAAACACATGCCCTACGTCTAGCCCAGTTATGAATTTTATAAAATAAAGGAAAAACAACACCTAAAAGTCCGCTTGTGAATAGGGACACGTCATCCACCTCTCACAAAATGTGACAGATAGAAAGTCCCAGAAAATCATGTGCTTACATTCCGAGAATTTTGTAAAAAAATTACATTTTCGGGGAATTCCTACCTTTGAACATCGCTCGCGATGGTTGTACCAACTCGCACCGTGGAGTGACAGGGAGAGACTTACTAGAAAAGCTGAGCTCCCCGGCAAAAAAAGGAGCAAAGGGATAAGACAGCGTTTGTGATGACAGCTCCCATCCCAGCTTTGTCCGACAATTCCAACAATTATCGTTATACTTCAGCCAATTTAAGCAAAATCTCGACAAATTATATGCTAGAACCTTTCTCATGAATCACTCTACCGATTGGTGAAAACCGCATTAAAATACGATCATTCGTTTTTGAGTTTATCGCGGACAGACAGACAGGCAGACGCGGTAGGAAAACTTTGTTTTATAATTATATAGTGATTATTATTTCCTTTTGATTTTGTCCATTTTGATGGGCAAGAATGAATTTCCGACACGCTTTATTACTTCATTTATAATCCACGCGCTGTCCACCATTAATACACCTGTAGAGATAGGATAATTTACAAACACGAGACTTTTGTAGAGATGAGTCCGGTATTCAATAACTAACTCAGTAACTGTTAGCATTGTCCTAAAATATCTAACGATATTGTAAGGTCTGCATACCGCTAGGGAATACCTGTGCAAAGCGAGCATCGCGCGTAATCGACCATGAGCCATAATTACCCAACGCTTCAATACCTAAATATCATCTATGCATACTAGCGTACCGTTCACCCTTAAAGTTATGTAGCTGCAAAACATAGGTATTTCTAACCGATTTGGTTAGAAATACCAAATACTTGATGCAGCTACATAACTTTACGGGTGAACGCCATATCTACCTAACGCTTCAATACTATAACTACCCAACGCTTTAATATCTAACTATCATCTACGCATACTAGCGTACCGTTCACCCGTAAGGTTATGTAGCTGCAACAAGTATTTGGTATTTCTAACCAAATTGGTTAGAAATACCAAATACTTGTTGGCATCCCTGTTTAACACTAGAATTTTATTGCAAGTAAACGAGATAGGTAGCTAATTTAAATATCCAATACTTGTGGCCATCCCTCTCTAACACCAATATTCTGATCCGAGTAAAAGAGATAGTTACCAGGTTGTCTGGCAGAGATCGCTCTTGAGCGATAAGACCGCCCATTGTCACTTGCATTGTTTTGTCTCATTTGTAAACTGAAAACTTTCTAGTTTTAAGTGGGCAATAAAGTATTTTCTATCTATCTATAGTTAGGCTATTTTCCATCGAGCGTAGTAACATTACCTTAATCTGTGCCACTGCGTTCAACCGTTCAACGATTTTTAGTACGAGATTTTTTCACTGGTAGCGCGGAAATAGTTTCCTACCATCTTTTTATTTAAATTGGCAGTGAATACCTTCCTACCAGGTACAGGTGAAGCTAGCGTTGCCTCTGATTTTTGTTATTATTTTTATTACGTCTTACAATATTATCAAATATTCTCTTGCAATTTGAATTGCTCTTGTAATTCTCGAATTTCGCGCACCAAGTGCTGCCATCTAGGTCAAATCAACATTATCGCAAGAAAATAATAACAAGGGAATTAAAATACCTACCTACCTACCTAATAACACTTAAAGCATGATAAACTTTTTGAACTTTCGCGATGCGAACATAGGGGACAATTTTACAAAAGGTACGCGATAAAATAACCTATAAATAATCTTTAACTGTATAAATAACATTGTTATCTATTTCTGTCAAGCGCCACCTAGTGCGCAATCAGACCTAGATTCTCAGCACTATCTATTGATATTATGGGTGATCGTTACGGGTTGGCGCGAGATTCAAATTATTTTGTGATTGTGGGGCTGTAGTATAACAGTATTGGGTACCACTTGGTGCTAGCGGTATTGGAACATAATACCCAACTAATCATCGATGGCCAATAACTCCCATCCGTAGACTTTTGCCCGTAGAAATGGTCCTATATGCTTATGTGTAGGAAGCGAGCACCATGTGAAAAACAAACAAATTAGTAGTGGAGGGTTGTAGAAAGTTAACACCACAAATAAAACAATGTAAATGGAACCTACTGAGAAGGATCAAGGGAATCCTGCGTGGGCGAGACACGAATCTATGTAAAACAATAAAATTATTTAGTAGCAAGGTCTAAGCAATTGTTCTTTTCAAACTCCGTGTTGCGTTGTGGCTTAGTGAACGATTAGCCCCAGGCAGGAGAAAGCGGGTTTATTTCCCGCCTAGGTGAAAATTCTGGCCCTATTCTTGGCAACTATTCAAATAAACAATACCGTCCTACATGAATGCCTACATCCCACCTTAAAAGGTTAATCCCACTTTAAAAGTTGCTATGTGAAAGGCCATGAAACTGTTTTTTTTTTTCTGATTCGTCCCACTGTCAGCTGTAGGAAGAACTAGCCTCTCAGAAATCCCTCCACATGGTGCAGTCACGAACGAAAAAAAAACTTACATCAAAATAATTAAATTAATTCAAATGCAAACAAAAAAAAAAACAAATCAAGGCTTTGTTTTTTTGTCTTTTTGTGAAAAAGGGTCGGTCCTAATTGCATCAACATAAAAACAGACCTGAGGCACATGAGTAAAGAAACGGAACATATATTAATCTTCTATGGAGAAAAAATATTTACCTATTCTGGTAGGTTTGGCATGGGAGCATAGAAGCCTCCCTAAAGGGCAAAACGTTTAGGGAGGCTTTCATGCTTGTGATGGCTGGGGTAGCTGAGGTAGTTAGCAGGATCAATATGCTGACGTAGCCCTCAACAAATCTAAAGCCTTCTGCTTCCACACATCACAAAAAGCTAAGGATGGGAGTTATTGGATATTTTGGCTACCGGTTATTAGTTGGGTATTTTGTTTCAATACCGCTAGTACCAACTGGTACCCAATAACGTTACAATACTCTATACCTGTTCTGATTTCTACCCAATATATTTCTAACCGATTTGGTTAGAAATACCATCTAACCGATTTGGTTACAAATACCATCTAACCGATTTGGTTAGAAATACCAAATACTTGTTGCAGCTACATAACTTTACGGGTGAACGGTCCGCTAGTACCTATGCGTAGATGATAGTTAGGTAAGTATAGGTATTGAAGCGTTGGGTAGTTATGGCTCACGGTCGGTTAGGCGCGATGCTCGCTTTGCACAGTTATTCCCTAGCGGTATGCGGATATTACAATAGCGTTAGATATTTTAGGACCATGCTAACAGGTACTGAGTTAGTTATTGAATACCGGACTCATCTCTACAAAAAGCTCCTCCAGATGGTTATCTAGCAGATAGGTGATCGAAGAATTTGGACATTCTGTCATGTGTGCAGCCATGACCCGGAAGGGATTTAACATAGTGGTGAGTGAACATCGCTGTCGAGTCAATGACGAAATACCTCCTGGGACTCGTCCTCGACAGGCGGTGGAATTAACGCTCTTACTTTCAGCGACTACTGCCGAAGCCGATGGACTCAGTGGCAGCAGGCAGTGGAGCTCCAGTATGGGGCCCTGGACAAAATATCGCCCTTTTGCGAAAACCACAAAGAACGATGGCAATCAAGGTGATCAGAAGATATCGCACGATCTCCTTCGAGACGGCATCTGTCACTTTAACCTATAAAATATGTACCTAGGTATCATTACTAACTAGTGAACACCTGAGACATTGTTTCCAATTACCCGAGAAAATTCAAAGTTCATGTTTTGCATTACCTTATACCCCATAGCTTTGTTTATCAATCATCGACTCGACCATTTCTCTTCAACATCGGTTTAACAGGATAATAAAAGAAAAACATCTAAACGATAGTAATAAACCTATTCCTTATACCTATTTAATCTCCGAAGAAATTTTATGACCGAATAACAGTAAAACAAAGTAACACGGGACAGAAAAGAATAATAGTCAGATTAAAATACTGAACAGCAATGTTTCCTATATATTTTCCTAAGTATTTTCTGCTCTGTGACGTAGTAGGTCAGGAATCCGATGTCAATAACTTTATTAATTTAGGCTTACAAAATAAAATGCCAAAAAATATTATACATATTTATCGAGGGTTGAATTAAGAATATATTTTGTGCTGAAATAACAATTTTATATTCGTGGTGGGAAACTGTGGGTCCAAATAACAATACACCAAAATGTCTGTTTTCTTTCTATGTACAATGCCTTATGCTTAATTTTTCCTATAGTAATTATAACTATGGTCCTATTTTAATTTAGAAAATAACGATATCAAGTGTTACTTACAATACCTTCGGTGGAAATAAATTAAATGAAACAAAAATATACTACAAAATATTAGCAATCAAACAGAAAAAAGGTTTGATTTTCCCTTCACTTAAATTTTTATCTAATAATGCACAAGTCCACTAGGTTGCAAAGTTGTTTCTATTTTCATATTAATCTTAAGATAACGTTTTTAACTGAACTTAAATTTTTGGTATTCCCACTTTGGATGAAAATTAATCAGTGTTTCTTTAGAATAAAGAACTAAATACATATGTATGAAACTACTGGGGTTTCAAGCTCTTGTTTATTTTTAGATTGTTCTCATCTTTTAGAGGACATTCGACTTTCAACTATGTAATAAATGTACCAGAATACCTCCCCAGCTAAGGGTGAGATGCGACACTGATAAATGTGTAGCCAGGGAACTCAAAGCCCCCTTATTCATGATCACCTAAGGGTGAGAATTGAAAATACGTGTTCTTTAAAAATGCCAATTCAATTTTATCTTAAATGCGTCACTTTTGCTTTTAGCATTGATGCATTTACTTATTTTGGGAGACGTAATCGCTAGAGACTTCTAAAACAAAATGCATGAAACTACCTCCTACGCGACGTCGTAAACGGTTCAGTAGAAAAAATACTTTTTTCTTTATTCGAATAAAACAAGTTTGCAAATAAAAATATTGTGTAGGTTCATATTCTCTAAATCCAGGATTCCGCTAATATTGCTGACAGCGGTAATCCACCTGAACCACTACTAATTCTAAATTAACTCTGTTAAAACAGTATCTACATAGTCTACACCAGGGGGGTGAGTCTTTTTGACGTTAGAAACGAGACGTGATAGTGACATCTTTTTCCATACAATCTGGTACAGCGCCTTTATCTTATGGAACTACGCAAATCCCACATAAAATTGAGAGGACGCAAATAGACTCGCCGCCCTAGATACGAGTACATTACCTACCTGTGTCAATGTACAGACTTTTGATAAAATAAAGATAGCATTCCGCTCTTTACAATACAATTTTTTGGCGGAGATGCTGCATTTCCCGCAGCGCCGCCGGAGCTACACTTCAAAAATATTGAGATGCATCAGAAATCCCTTGGCACACTTGCTTGTATCATCGAAGAGAAGGTCTGTACTAAACTTGAGCCAAATCAGAACTAAAAGATATTCAGAAATGAAAAAACAAAAATTAAAATTCTATATCTCAAAAATATATTGAAATGCGCCAAAAATCCCTTGGCACACTTACTTGTATCGTTAAAGAGTAGGTCTGTACCAAATTTGAACAAAATCGGAGGTAACAGCTATTCGGAAGTATAGCTGATTTTATTTTATAAGTACCAACATAGAAAAACCCAGAATCCCGGGCATAAATATTATCTGTAGATCGTACAAACATTTGTCTCGAGGCGGGAGTCAAACACGCAACCTCCTGCGTCACAGGCGATACTTCGCCCGCTGCGCCACTTAGCTATTGGTGTCGATTCACACGTAACCAAAACTAAACTCCACTCATTTCACGGTACTAAAAATTCTACCGTCCCTTTCATAACGGTCGAAAATAAAAGCATGGCATCAGTTTTAATGCGGTCAAATTTTAGTTTAGTTTAAATATTTTTGTTTTGGCAACATCTGAATGGACACCCGTGTCTTAACATCTGCAAACAAACTTTCCTCCCGACACAACAAAAACAAATCATAGGGCATATGAGTGTCCGGAACATTCCAGGAAATCAAATTTTTCGCGATTCCGGTGTGGCGACAAAAACTCCGAATTTCAACTTTGTTTTGATTACGCACGGGGTCAACGAACTTTAGAGCTTGACTTTAGAGCCATCTTCGTCAGCTTTTAGGGATTTAGAGGTTTAGAGGGTATTCTATTCCAGTTTATTCTATCATGGACATAAAAATTGGATTTTACTAAAGGTTAATTTTTTTTTGCCTACATTACTTTCTATTTCGTGAGAAATCGCTTTGAGCGATAAGGCCAATTCCATTATCGTCTATAAAATAAATTAAATAAATAATGCTGGATAATTCACACAGCATTATCTAGCCCCAAGCTAAGCAGAGCTTGTGTTATGAGTTCCAAATAACTGATATACTTAATATAATACACTACATAGATATATATTTTTTTTATTATAAATAGAAAACACCCTGAACATATACATATTTGCAGATCGTACAAACATTTGGCGGGAATCGAGCCCGCAACCTCCTGCGTCGCAGGCGGACCTACGCCTACCGCGCCACAGAAGTCGTCAAATTAAACTAAGTAAGGAATAAACTGTATTCTCAGATTCGGAATTTATATAGCACATACAAAATAAAAAAGTCAATTTCAGGTAAGTTTAAAAAAAATATATCTACTTTGTAACTTCATCATATTCATTGAATAAATGCTTAACATTTATGTTTAAAGGAGTGCTTCCCCGTTCAACTGACAATCTTTCTACCCAATATAATTTTACCCCGTTCAACTCAAAACTTTAAAATTAGAAATATAAAATTATCTAGGGACAACTTTTATCTGTGAATTATGCGTAAAAATCTAGGGCTTGGATCGTACCAGCTGGCTAGGGAAAGTTTAATTTAAAATAGCAGTTAAATATTTTAAAAAAACTCACTTGATTGACATGCCACCTACTCGTTTGATGTCTAAGCGACTGGGCCCGCTCGCCGCCCACCCACAGCTCAGATTAACGTACTCTATGTGATTGATTAATCTTCCACCAGGTTGAAATTATGCTAATCCCTAGGAAAGCACAGCTATAATATTATTTATGGTTAAACTACCTGACTAGACAGTAGGTACATATTTTTAAACAACTCTAATATTACAAATTTGTAAGTTTTGATGTTTTTTACCACTTTACGTCAAAACTTTTAAACGGACCGGGGAATGAAATTGGACATAATATAATCTACTAGTGCAAACCAGAGAACTATAAGATAAAAGGTGGAGGAAGAGGATTTCGTTTTTCGATTAAACCACCAGTTCGCACAATCACCCAAACAAAAAAAAAACCTTAACTTTTCTCAAAAGTTCCAAAAGACAAGTCAAAGAACCTTTATCAAGTCATCCAAGCATGCCCCCGATAAGACACCCTTAAAGTATTTCCCCAGAAACGTCATAAACCCAAAAAATGCCCATAAATTAACGGCCAGGCGTTTCGCCCCATTATATTTACCACCCGCTTCTTTATAGGCCCTATTTACGTTCAACTTAATGCCTCGCAGTCAAAACCACTCAACACAACTGACTTCCGGAAACGACCACAGTTTGAATCTTACTACGTTGGGATACGAATTATAAATTCGACGTTTTTGTATTCCTGACCTGGGTTGCATAGAGTTCTAGAATATTCGTATACGTAAGTACCTTCTCAAGTTTCAAGCTATTTATTGCAACCATATTGTACAAAAAGATACTATAATTATTATAATATTCTGTATTCTATAATATCTACTTTATAAATAGAGTCTTTTCTGGGATTAGGAGTGAGTTTTGTTTTTCAATGAAGTTTTTGGTTTATATTTAGGTGTCAGTAGAAACTTTTAGTAGTTCCTGTACGCACTCGTGGGATTTATTTTATGATGATGCTAATAATATACCGCTTAAATCTGAAATTATTTAATTTCTGAAATAGTTATAGTAAATGAATAATCCCGACGAAAGTTCGAAAAAAAATGTTTGCACGCGTGCAAGCAAGCACACGATGTAAACAATTTCCAATATTCATCCCTTTTGTTAGGTCGTCTGTCGTTTGAACAGTTAATAGTATCTCTATTAATTATTTTGATTTTTGATTTGCATGATTCTTTTGCAGTTGTAGATATAGAGGATAATTTCCCATATTTTTTTTATTCACGAGTGTTTAGTATTTATTCCTCAAAACTTAAAAAATACACAGTATTAAACTATACGATTCGTTATTTTAAAAGAAGTCGTTTTTTTTAAACAATTTAATTATTTGATTTGGACTCGGTCTAGGAAAATCAAGGGTTTAAAATGCAAATTAAAAGTGCTATAAACGCAGCTTTATCCGATAAACAATGCTCTTGAGGATCCTCCAGCGTTCAAAGACACGGGGTGGAATATTAATGTAGGCCTTAATTACGAAGACACGGGGCTAGGGGTAACGACTCGCGGGTCAAAGGTTGGCGGGTGTTTTTGATAACTTCTCATTCTGCTGTCAATCTCAATTTTAAACAACTATTCGTAATCAATTTTCAGCGGAGAAGTAAGGTAGGTATGTATCTTGATAATGACAGTTATTAATGTCCACTGCTGAACTTGCTTACCCCAAACAAGGGGTGTGTTGTCAGATGACTGCGCTTGGTAAGCATAACAGATAGACATAAAAGAAAGAGATAGATATAAAAGAAAAAGAACATAGAAAAGAAAACACAAACAGCAGGCGATCCTCCCGCGAGGTGTTAATAATACAGAGAAGAAAGTTGCTCTTCCTCTGGTGGGTTCCTTAAGTCGCCTATTATGACATCCATGGGGTGAGTTAGAGGGTCGATTCTTATATATAATATGTATGTATTACAAAGAACAACATGTTATTGTTTCAATTACATGATGGTAGAGTCATCGAACATTGGTATGCTTCGGCTTGTACCAAGCTGTCAAAATAACACTTTATGCGTCGTCGTTTCTGTATCGTGTAAGATTTGGTCCAAAACGTAACTGTATCATCTCTATAAATGGCATTTATTTCCATTTTATTCCTAGAAAGACAGGACTTGAATGTTTTCCTTTTATAGGGCACAAAATTGTTGAAATAATTAATTACCTAAGGACCGCATTAAAACCTAAATAAAAAATTGACATTTATCAAAATTAATTTTCTCGCTTTAAAAATTTCGTAAATTCTCCAATTTCAGTCTTGATATCTAATAGAAATGAAACACCGACGTTTTCTTTTATGTCAGAAATTGGAGTAAAGTGAGAGACGTAGGATTTTCATTTTAATCAATATCAATACTCGTATGTATGTATTAGTACATACATATATGTATTAGAAAAGGAACAATTTTTATACGTATGGGAACCCCTTTATGTATTGAATTTTATTTATTATTTTCAATATTGACAATATTACTATCAATATTGTTAATACTTTATTATTTATGTATGTATTTATGTATTCTTAAGTATCTAATAGCGTAAGTAGTATATTTTGTTAGGCCTAATATGTTTTTATGTTAATGGTAAACACACGAATTAATGTTTAGTACAACAAAAATACTCTGTTTTTGTATGAAGCCCCATATTTTTTTTTTAATTTGGTAATATAGTAAACCTCCAACCACACTCTGTAAAAATTGCTACAACTGTCGACCTACTACAGTTCATGGGATACAGTCCGCTGAGTGGCATACGGACGGAATGACGGAAAACTTCTTAATAGGGTTCCGTAGGCACTGTGAGTACGGAACCATGAAAATTAACATATACGTATAAATACTACGCAACAATAAAACTACTACGTCTACAGGTACTACAGGTCACATTTTTCAGCTATTTACTTTTCTGTAGTTTATTTTATACCACCCAGGTGGAAAACTGGCATGCAGCCACGGAGAGCGGTTACTGAATCCTATGAGTTTCCCATCTATTACCGAGGATATTAAAAGTTGACTGACCTTTGGGCATCAATCAAATCACTTCACTGAAGTTCTAAAGATTAAAATATGGCCATTTATCTAATTCTTCTGGTTATAATTAAATGGGTGAAAGGATTCCGGTGAAGGCTTGGGATCTGACCTCACGGAAAAAGAAAATGTTGGTTACTAAAATTGTATAAGATATAAAATTAGAAACAGCAAAAGGTGATAAGAACGAAGTAAAATTTACATGCTAGATACAGTTAGCCTTGAATTTTATATCCAATGTAAACTAATAAAACGGAAAAAATAAAAAGATGGGTCTAATATATGTCGTCCGTACCAGATATTAAGGTTTATTTTTAAAATACTCGTAAATACACGTGTGATTTATAAATAAATAAAAATTGTTTATTTCAAGTACATGACTCATAAAATTACATTTAAATACACAATAAATTAATACAATGAAAAAATAATGAAATGAAAAGTAAAACTAAGTCAAACAGAAAATTAATCAATAAAATATAGTACACGGATAGACATATAAATATACAAAGGAGGGACCATCAGTGACCGGGGCAACGCCCCTTAAAAAGGGTTGCGTGCAGGCTTATCCAGTGCCCCATAAACGAAGAGTCCCATCTATCCGCCAATGTGCTTAGAATGGTGTTGGAGCTGCCACGCAGGCGTTTCAAGAGCGACGCACAACGTTTTCTTATGATGGCGTGAAAGCCATCAGTGTTCGCCTCACTGAACATACCTGATGCACTGCAGAAACGTGGCATTCCAGGCCCATCAACACTCTAAACCCATTGTTATATTGCACGCGCAGCGCGTTGTACGCCTTCTGCGTATAGTTTACCCACAGGCTGCCAGTGTAAAGTGACTGACAGTAGGCTTTGAAGAGCGTCACCTTCACCTCCCTGGAACTACGGGCAAACCTGCGAGCCACCATGTTACATCGGACGGCCAACGCCCTGCGCTCTTTCTCTATATCTTCATTATCCTCTAGGTGCTAGTCAACCCAGTGGCCCAGATATTTAAATTTTGACACGCGCTTAAGAGGAACTCCGTCTAGAGCGATAGGTGGTACATTCATATAGGTCTTGGAGCCTGCTCTAAACACCATAAACTCACTTTTTTTCGCATTATATCTGAGCCCATGGACTTTTGCATAGGACTCACATATCCGCAGCAGCTTGCGTAGTGCTCCGATCGAAGGGCTCAGCAACACCATATCGTCGGCGTAGCTAATGTTATTGATACCGACCCCATCTGTGTGACAACCGACTTTGGTGCTACTGAGCTCCTCAATCAAGCTGTTCATGTACAGGTTAAAGAGACTGGGAGAAGAGACCCCCCCCCCCCCCCCTGCCGCACACCGCATTCCAACCTGTACATGTCGGAGTATGAGGCCGCCCACTTAACAATATTTGTTTGGTGCCTATACCAATAACGAAATAGTGACGCTAACTCACCTGGGAAGGCTACACGTTGTTTTTTAGGCGTACACTGGTGTTCCTCTGGCCGTGTAATACTGAACAGTTTGCTTGAGAGACAGGATAGCACTTTCTGTTGATAAACCTGATCGAAACCCAAACTGAGCATCGTTCAGTTTAATGTGCCCCCGTAGGTGTCGGTCAAGCAAACTATCCAGCACCTTAGCCACAATAGTAGCCAGTGAAATAGGCCTATAGTTGGACAGGTCCGAAGCATCGCCCGTCTTGTTTTTCACAATAGGCACCACCGTCGTATGCATCAGATTATCAGGTAGGTATGAATGACTCAGACATAAATTAAACAGTACTGATAGCACCCTAGGTAGATGAGCACCTGCGCACTGCAGGTGTTCGATGCTGAGATAGTCGTAACCCGGAGATTTACCACGTACCATGTTTTTTATTACACTTTGAACGTCATTTGCAGAGAATCTTAGTATCCGGTTATCAGTACGACATTCACCATCGAACACCGCAGCCGTCGACGGTCCGAGGGGCGAGTCAACTCTAAAATGCGCCTGAAAGGCCCTAGCTATGCCAGCGGGATCATGCACCCCAGCGACACTCACGGGAAGACTAGGCCGCGGACTAAGTCTGTTTGTCGTTTTCCAAAAGAGTTTAAAGTCCTTGCTGCAATGGTGTTGCGAAATAATGTCCATTTTCAGTTGCTGCTGGTTGGCTATAAAGAAGAAATATTTCTTAGCGATGATTTTTGGCCAGATGGGATAGCTTTTCGTCGCTTCCACATTCTTGGCTATAAGCACTATGATCAAGTCAACAGCGTAAATCAATTAGAATATTAATGGATAACACAATAAACACAGTCAATTTCCTAAGTTTTAATTGTAAAAATGTGAAAAGGTCTGTCGAATGTGTGAGGAGATTATGTCGCACTAACGACGTGATCGCGTTACAAGAGACGTGGTTATTACCTCATGACATTTCATACTTGGGAAGCATAAATGAAAACTTTGCGTTCACTGCTACATCTGCAGTGGATACAACGGCCGGCGTGCTGCGCGGGAGGCCCTATGGTGGTGTGGCGCTCTTGTGGCGAAAAACTCTCTTCACCTGTGTGTCAGTGATACTGTGTAGTAGTGTCCGGCTTACCGCAATTAAAATAACGCTCCACGATCGGTCATTGCTAGTTTTCTCTATTTATATGCCTACTGATTCAATTGAAAATTTAACAGAGTTTACACAGTGCCTTAGTGAAATTAGTGCTATAGTGGAGAATCAAAATGTGGACTCCGTGTATATGCTAGGTGACTATAACGCACATCCACCGCTTTTATGGTTATAACGACCGGTTTTCGAGTCAAATGAATTCATTTTTTATGATCAATAAGACGTGCACAGCAAATGTTCTGATGGGTTTAGGCACCTATTAATAGTTTGTAACATACAAAATATTATATTTATGAGTATTCCAAAAGTCTGAAAACATATTATTCACGGTAGTTTACTAAAGAGCTCGTGTTGAAAATAATACTTAAATAGTTTTTTAATATTTTTAAATAAAAACCTGTTTTATCAACTGTATTGATATTATAAAGACACATAGAAGTTATATTTGACTATTCAGATAAACTTTTGAAAAAAAAAAGTCATAGACATATTTTAATAACAGGTGATTTCAGTATAAACAAAAACACTAATAATTATTATAAATTAACCCATCTTATGCTAGAATATACCTTCATCAAATTGTAAATAGTCCCACAAGAGCGACGGATAAAAGCTCTACTTGTATTGATCTCTGTCTCGGGTCTCTCAGACCACCACAGCTTAGTATACAAATTTAAAATTGATAACTTGTCAAAAATGAAAAATATTTTAACAATAAAAAGAAACTTAACGCGCGAAATATAGAATCATTTAAACTGTCACTTTAAATGAAAACTATAATTCGTTCCACAATAAAATCACTGAAATATTAAACTCATGCATACCACATAAACAAATAAAACATAAAATTGTACAGAAAACCCATACATGGCTAACCCATATATGGAAAGGTATAAAACAAGCTTGCAAACATGCTTGTAACCAAACCTAGTAAATCAGAACAACAACAACTTAACAATCACTTAACCAAAAAAACTCACAAAATTTTTGAACATATAAAACTCAAAACTATAAAATAATAAAATAGATGAACCAAATAGTTGTAAATCAGTATAATAATTACTTCATATCCATTGAAAATACTAGCCCTCCAGGCCAACATCAAAACTTTGTACCGAATAGCCATCTCGTCTTTAATTCTACTATAAATACAATATACTTAATGTATTTACAGCCAGTCAACGAAAAAGAGGTGTCCGAAATGATTGCCAATATGAGTAACAAATACAGTTGTGGTGTATACGATATTCCATCGATTCTAATAAAATCTTGTAATGAAATCTTAACACCTAGGTACTTATTATATTTTGGATATTAGATAAGTCTGTGCAATAACCGATAGAAATCAATTTAGCTTTGGTTGTTTGTTATACATAAGTGATTAGATGTAGTACTGAACAATGTGCAATATTTATAAAACTAAGCTTTATATACTTATTATTAGATATGCCTTGTAACTTGGCGTTATTAATAAAAAACTATGAACTACTGAACGGATTTGAAAAATTCTTGGGATGGAAGCTACACTATCCCCGGACGACATAGGCTATATTATATTTCAAAAAAAATAGGGACCTTGATTTTTTTGTTAAATACCCGTGCTAAGCCGGAGCACCCCGCTAGTCAGCTATAAATCAAGGCATCTAGTTTCCCTGTATCGGATCTTACCATGTACCACCACGCATTACCAAGCGATCGTGGATACATTTATGTACATACCTACGTATGTACATAAATGAGTGTATAGGGAAAAGTCTCGAAGCTCATCAAGTGTTTCAATCCTTTGCAGCAATTACGTATTCGGAAAAAGGCAGTTATTAGCTGCTACATTTTTTCCTTCGTCAATGAAAGGATTTCCTTCAAGAACGCATTCTAAACACCTAGCTAAGTTATTTACAACCAGTACCTAATAAAAAGCTTATTTGAAATCAATATATTCAATAACTTAATGTTTGGTATTTAGATGACGGAACGATAGAGGGAGACGTGGACACAGTTTTTAATGACCTAAAAATCATCACAGATGAATTTCGGCAAATAGGTTTAGAACTAAATTTTTCAAAGTGCGAGCTTTTTATTCTTGACTCTTGTGTAGACAAAAACAATATCATAATAAAATTCAATAGTTTGGCTCCCAACATTACAGTTGTAGATAAATGTTCACTTCGCCTCCTTGGTTCACCAATTTTTGATGATTCTTTTCAGTCATTTGTAGATGAGAAAATTCAAAATTTCAACAAAACCTCGAACAGAGTTCTCAAAATTAATAGCCATATGGCTTTTACAATTATTCGGTTTTGCTTGTTTGTACCTAAATTTACGTATTCTTTGAGATGTTGTCAACTGTGGAAACACAGCGAGCTCTTGGAAGGCTTAGACAACATAATAAAGAATACTTTATCATCGGTTTTGAATATCTGTTTCGATGACAAGGCATGGTCGCAGGCCTCCCTGCCTGTCAAATTGGGAGGCTTAGGTATCCGCAAAATTTCAAGTGTAGCCCTGCCAGCGTTCTTGTCTTCCGTCTACAGCACTAGTTCTTTAGTGGAAAAAATTTTAAATCCGTCTTTGGTCTCACCTGGAAATTCATTCGAAATTTCGTTCTTAGACGAGGCTCGAATGGCTTGGCATAGTGCTTGCCCTGATGCTGCTCCCCCAAAATCTCTTTTGTCCCAACGGCAATGGGACGGGCCTCTGTGTGAGTTGACACGGAATTGTTTGTTACAAACGTGCTCCAGCTCTGCAGATCGTGCCCGTCTCCTGGCCGTTTCTAAATGGGAGTCAGGACATTGGTTGCAAGCACTTCCTTCATATAATACTGGCACTCTATTGGATCCCGTAACTTTCCGTATAGCAACATGTCTTCGGTTGGGTGCAAGGTGTTGCGCGCCTCATCAATGCCAGTGCGGTACTGTTGTCGAACAGCTTGGTCATCACGGATTATCGTGTACTAGGGCTGCCGGTCGGATATCTCGCCATGCCAGCCTTAACGACATCATCCGGCAGGCCTTTGTCACCGCTAACGTACCAGCTATTCTCGAACCGAATGGTCTGTTGCGTGACGATGGTAAGAGGCCCGACGGCATGACTTTAGTCCCTTGGGAGCTGGGCAGGCCTATTGTGTGGGACGCTACATGTGTCGACACACTTGCGCCTTCCCATCTTTCAAGGACATCCGTGAGGGCTGGTTCGGCGGCAGATTTGGCCGAGGATCTCAAGAGGCGCAAATATGCAGGTCTCGACACAGCCTACGCATTTGCTCCCCTTGGAGTCGAGACCCTAGGTCCGTGGGGTACCGAGGCTCTCCGGGTTTTCAAAAAATTATCTGAGCGCCTGGTCGAAGCGACGCGTGACCCGAGAGCTGGTGAGTATCTGGCGCAGCGCATTAGCATTGCCATACAGCGGGGCAATGCAGCCAGCGTCTTGGGGACGCTTCCGACTGGTATTGATATGGACCAGTTGAGCTATCTGTGGATTGTTTGCAACAGTCTGCAGTTAGCTCAATTGTTTCAATTGTAAATACTAGTTTAATTTCTTTATATTATTTGATTGTTATTTTCTTTGTCAATAAAGAATATATATTCAAACGCCAGATATAATAAATTATGAAAATGTTCAATTTAATTAAAGAACATAATATATGTAAATTTTACAAAATACTTAATAACTTTCTTAATATAGTTAACTCTTGTCTTTTCTCAACAATTTCCTATCCTCGCCGTGATTTGGCCGTTTGATACCATTCATAATGTCTGCTATTTCTTGCAACGTTTTATCCTTAGTTTCCGGTAAATATTTAAACAATAACGAAATAGCAATGGAACTAGAAATAGCGAAACACAAAAACGTTCCATGAGAACTGAATGCTATAAATAAGTACGGTGCGATTTTTAATGTCATCCCTATAACTAACTTTCCAGATAATGCAATTATAAAAATAGCTAAATTTCTCGATCGCATTGGTATTAGCTCAGCAAACACAGAATTGGACATTATCAACGGTCCACAACTCATAGCAATCGAAAATAACATAAGTAAACTTATAGTCATGTACTTATTTTCTACAATTACAGCTAATTTTATCAAATACAAATACAGTGACAAAGAATATAACACTAACACTCCAAATACCGCTGACGTAAAGAATAGAGTCCGTCGTTTGAGCACTCTGGCACAAGCACAGCCAATGTACATACTCACTATTGTGACTCCGTCTAGTATCAGCATCGCATTGTAAGCAGTAGATTCACTTTTTGTGATACCTTTCACGATATCAATAGCGTAAACCGTAAAAACAAGCTTACCACATAAAATATTCATCAACCCAGTTAAATTAGATATCAGCACTGGTTTATAGAAACCTTGATGTTTCAATGTCCTATACAGCTCTTTAGCAGACTTACTAAACGATTGCTTTTCGTCAAAACTTTTTGCATATTCTTGCTGAGTTTGTACTAGAATTTCCAGTTCTTTCTCTGATTCTTCATCACATCCCTTCAGCCATCGATGGCTGGCTGCGCATTCCTCATAGCGCCCTCTGCTCGCCAGCCAGTAAGGGGACTCGGGCCAAAGAAACGCTGTTGTCAACGAGTATAGTGCACTCGCGATTCCAATCAATCCTATATTTTTCCAGTGGGAGAATGTCCCGAGAGCATTAGACACCCAAATTCCCCAGAAGAAAGTGGCTGACTTTATAGTTAAGAACAAACCTCGGTTTTTTGGAGAAGTGTACTCTGCCAACACTGTGACCGATACGACAATCTGGGCGGCGGCGAGAAGGCCTTGCATAATCTCACTGAGTAGGATCTGAAGAACGCTGTTGCTGAAGTAAAATACGAAGAATGCTATAAAGCTATCTGCGATGGTGATAATAAAACTCATCTTCCTTCCAATAAGTCTGCTCAAGATACTCAGCAACAGCACACAGGGCAATCCACTGAAACTGACGACGGATGCTGGAAAAAATTAAATGGATAATGAATGACGTAGCAAAGCGAACTTCATGTGATTCTATAACACAGGCTAATACCATATAGCTACACATACTGAGCCATGATGCCATTTCATCGCCGATAGCAGCAGTTGAATTGTTCTCCTTCCTGATTTGTGGGATGAAGACAGTCGGAGCCCCCATACACAGGCCGTACACGAAGTAGGAAGCCCACACCCCACTACACACTAGGAGCTGTAACAAGAAATTAATGATTTTATTGATTGTAATGTCGTCCCAGTCGCAAGCAGCTCACTGGGTTAGCATTTTAAATCAGAGGACATTCACGTTTAAATTTTTTAAAAGAATAAGAATCATTTATTTGCTTAGAACATGAGTATTAACATGGTGTGAGCATGCAACTATGTATGTTAAAATATTAATTAATTATGACCTACATGTTTTGCCAATATATATTATATTTTTATTTTTCTTAAGTTTTGTTATTTTTCTATGCTTTACCCTGCACGGATATACCGATTATAATATAATAAACGCTCTTCTAGACAAGATTACATGAATGTATAATTACACGATTTAGACGAGTCAGGAGATATAACGTAAAATAACGAATAATGCTGACGTTGAATCGAATCCTACTTAATATGTATTATAAATGTCAAAGTTTGTATGGATGGATGTATGGATATTTGTTACTCTTTCACGCAAAAACTACTGAACCGATTAGGCTGAAATTTGGTATGGGTATAGTTTGGGACCTGGAATAACATAATAGGCTATTTTTTATCCCGATAAAACACGGGGAGCAGCTAGCAAATCTATAAGTATTAATTGTCTATGAAGTTTTTTTAATCCTTCATAATGTTTATAGAACAAGACGAAAATATACGACTGCAATAAAATAATTTTGGATATTTTTTAACAAACCTTCCGCATATGTGCTAATAAATAGTATAAACCGTAAATAGCTTGTAGTTGTTTATGTGTTTTATATAATATTGTATTTCTACTATAAAACATTTTGATTAAATTAACGACTCATTTCGGTAAAGTATCAAGTTTTTCTTGTATCGTAAGTCCAGAAAAATATTAAAATTGGTAGCGAGCAAAGTATGATAGTATTATAAGCCGGTACCCCACTCTATTTCAATTATCTTTATTTTAATATTCACTTTATAGTTTTGTTTCTGATAATTTATACTGTTAAATTGAATTGTTGTGTCTATATCTTACCTATATACCGGCGAATTTGGTGACGTCGTTCTTATTTTTCAAAATTATAATAATGTAAATCCTTCTATTGGCTGTTAGTGACATGTATAAGATAAGTTTATGTATATAATAAGAGCTGTGGATTTTGTTAATAAATATATAAATAAATTTAGTATTCGTTCATTGGATGGGCTCTTTAGGAAACTAAACTTGAAAATGGCTCCGGTCTGAATGATCAGTGAGTGGGTGTCTGTGTGCGCTCGGCTGCCCGCCAGCCACACTGATTCCACGTAAATAATATTTCGTAGATATATAAACCAATGATTATGTGTATTTTAAAGGGAGTGGGAGATCAGTCTTTAGTTATTCATTGCGTTTCGGAAATCACTACATAGTATAAAAAGCAAAGTCGCTGTCCGTCTGTCTGTCCCTATGTATGTTTAGATCTTTAAAACTACGCAACGGATTTTGATGCGGTTTTTTTAAATAGAGTGATTTAAGATTAAGGTGGTGTGTATAATTTAGTATCACCGCGGTCGCTGGGTCGCTAGTACAGTTTGACTTGTCTAACTGCTTTATTTTGTAAGCCTAAAGAAATAAAGTTATTGAAATCTGAATCTGAAATCTTCACTTTTATAATAATTAAGACGACCGATGTGGCGCGGCAGGCGAGGGTCCGCCTGCGACGCAGCAAGTTGCGGGTTCGATTCCCGCCTTGGGAGTAACAAATGCTTGTACGATCTTCAAATAGTTGTTTCAGGTAATATGAATTTTGTGACGTGTCCAAGAGTCATGTAAGGCCTAAAGGAAATAAAGCACTTTGATAATAGGTCCGACCTATTAAATTGCCGTTCTGCAGGACTGGCCATTTATTATCAAAATAATTTTAGTTTGGCTAAGAATTACAATTTTAAATTAATTTTATTTAAATACAAGCAATTCTTTTTTCAAAATTAGTCATTTGATTATTGATTAGCGGTATGTTTTCATCGCATGTGAATCTTTTTCGTCATCATGGATACGTAGTAAAAAGTTCGAGTAACTATGGAATATGAATACCTACAGTCGTCGTGGCAGCGACGAGGTACAAGGAGCACGCAACATCAACAGCGTTTACGGAGCGAATACTACGAGAACAAACGAACGAACCACCTGTTATTGCCTGCAACCTGTACATGCAAAATGAACTCCGTGGTCGTCCGTAAACTGCGCTTTAAGACTTTTATGAAAGCTGATGATACTCAGTCTACGGCTGAATTAGCACTAGCTTTCACAATCAAAACAATATTGATATTGGTCCATTTGCGTCAAATTGGCTAGAAAAACCTTGGCAAATGGGTGACCCACGAAAACAATGATCGCCAGCGTGAAGTACGCGTCGAGACATGCCTTGCGCTGACTGTTGAGCAGTCTCAACAGTCACACAAACGAAGGAATTTTGAAATGCATGTTACCTGCGACAAACAATAGATTCTATGTGACAATTGCAAACGCTCAGCAAATTGGCTGCATCCTGGTTCAGCACGTAAGCAATGCCCTAAACGAAAACTTACCTACCCCTAGAAAAGTGATGGTCATTGTTTGGTGGTCTAGCGCTCCGGTGTGATACAACACAGCTTCATACCAAACGGGATGAGCATTACCACAGATGTGTACTCTGAACAGCTGAACTCAAATATGGAGAAGCTCGCAAGTCTCCAAACTGCTTTGGTCAATCGCTCGTCCCGTCAAAGATCATCAATTGCATGTGCCATTTCTTAATATAAATAAAAAATGCGCAAAAAAAAAAAACGACAATTACATTGGGAAAGACTAATATTTTATATTTATTGTTGTGTGGATTGTCAAAGTATAAAATTAATATTTCAAATAATTTTTCAATTTATTCTTAAAGAATACATTTTAATAATCATATACACATAGTTTATGTACATACCTGTCTCAGAAATGGTATCCATTTACTTTGAATAGTTTTTTCAGCATCTGTAACTTTTTTGTAAGCACAAGAATCCATTGTAATTTTCTATATATACTTATTTGTTATATAATCTACATATATTATATTATTTAATCTTCCGTAAATTTGAATCACTAGCCATTAATGTTGCACGTCTAGTTTGCAATGTATCAGAGAATAAAATAACGCCTTAAGAAAAAATGTGTGATATCACGTAAAGTAGTAATGATAACACTTAAACATGTTAAAATTGGAATCTATGGCTGTGTGAATTATAATACTAGTTTTATTTTATTCGCCTGGGTTCAACATAGACGAGTTAAGCAGATACCATCAACACAAGTCAAGAGTGACTCAACGACATTACGCCCCTTTCAAATTAGTGAGATATCACTTAATGTATCAAATGGATTAAGTAGGTACCTAATAAATATCCTAACTTTATTATAAATGCGATAGTGTGTTTGTTAGTTTGTCCTTCCTTCACGCTCTTAACTAAGCAATTAATCCTTTGAATTTTTGGCATAGAGTTAGTTGAAAAGATGGAGAGTAACATAGGCTACTTTTTGTCCTGGTAAAACAGGTCCCATGTGATGGAAATAACATTTAAAGGTTTCCATACAAACAAAGCAAGTGAAGCCGCGGGCAGAAACTAGATACGATATAAAATGTATTTTAGGCAACTTAATAAATATCAAACCGAGTTCTTAGATAAAGCGATATTGTATTGTAGGGTAAACCCAGGATAGAAGCCGCAGTGGGCAGTGGCGCTCGTTTTCGAAAAACATAACGTCCTAAAATCGCAACATAAAACTTATAGGTGAATTGAGGAGCGTATGCACCTCACACCTTTTCCCCTGCAGATTGTCCTGTAGATCAGATGCGTCTCGCTCCTACGTGCGATTATCTCCGCGGCGAACGCAATAAAAGCGTAAAATTTTTGTACATGACTATTTACTGTTCCTTAACTTTTAATATTGTATCAATTTCCTTTCTTTTTTTATAAATTCGATAAACTGGTTTATTAATTTACACCCAGGTGTCAAAAACCACTCTTAAAAATATAGTTTATTTATAAAAAAGGGCATCTATACATATCAAAAAGGATAGACGCCTCAATTTTCCGGGGACACAGGACATATATATCCCAGAACGGGGCCTTTAGGGGCATTTATCTCCCATATATGCCATGTCAGCGTATTTTTTTTTTGTGTTCTTGTTTCCATCTTGACCTAAATTAAGTAGTATATCATTATTTTATAAGGATGGGAGTTATTGGATACTTTGGTTACCGGTTATTAGTGAATATTTTGTTTCAATACCGCTAGTACCAACTGGTACCCAATAACGTTACAATACTCTATACCTGTCCTGATTTCTACCCAATACATTTCTAACCGATTTGGTTAGAAATACCAAATACTTGTTGCAGCTACATAACTTTACGGGTGAACGGTCCGCTAGTACCTATGCGTAGATGATAGTTAGGTAAGTATAGGTATTGAAGCGTTGAGTAGTAATGGGTCACGGTCAGTTAGGCGCGATACTCGCTTTGCACAGTTATTCCATAGCGGTATGCGGATTTTACAATAGCGTTAGATATTTTAGGACCATGCTAACAGGTACTGAGTTAGTTATTGAATACCGGACTCATGTCTATTATTTTAAGAATATTGATTTGTTTAATATTTTATATAATAATGAATTTTTTATCATGACATTGAATGTTAAAACTCAGATGTTGATTTTTTTATTAGACAAATGCATCTTTTTATATTTACTTACTTTATTTTATTCAATAGGGCATCTAACCTTCTTAGCATTTTCATGACGGCGCACATCTCAAATAATCAATTTGGATTTAGGAAAAACACCTCAACAGTGAATGATAAGATATTATAGACTGACATATAGTAAGATAGACTATTTTGTTTGTCTTTTTATCTTTTAGGTGTCTGAGTTTTTTAAATATGGGGATAAGTTTCCAGGTTCTGGATTTAAGGTTTTGAATTTGCTGTTTCCAATTAAGGTTTTTGTCTATTATTATTCCTAAATACAGTAAAGAATTATAAAAAAGATATTACTGTTTGAAAAAGAGAAAGTTTTGATACCTAGCACTATTACTATAATATTATTCTATCCTATGTGGATTATAATGTTAAATATCTACAGTTATATACTATAGAATATCTAAAGTTATGACGTTATTTGTGTATAGTGGTACATGAACATACAAAATACAACTATATTAAAGTAAATATATTTTATATTATAAGTTTAATTTTAGATCTTTTATCTAGATTTTATACTGTACTATGTGAAATAGCACACTACCTACACTTAAACTAGTATACCTTTAGTGATTTGTCTGTATTGTCATCTTGTTTTACAACTTGGTAAATCGAAGCAATAACGAGTGAGCTGCAGAATGGGCATTCTAAAATGAGTCTTAATGCAAGGGACGAGAATCGCTACCACGCCGTAACACAGTGCTACACTAGCGCGGGTGGTAAAGACTCACAAGTTAGAGTCTTTACCATGCTTAAAAAACTAACCTACCGCAAATTTGCGTTTACAAAATCTTTGGAATGTTTATAGTTTATACATTCTTGTAAGTTTTTGTTTTATAATGTTATAAGTACCATATTATAGTTTTAAGTATACATGGTTTTTATAAGATGTGCATAATAAATATTTCTATTTCTATCTATCCATTTTGGTAGGCATCTATCCCCCAAAGAAAGGGTCTGCAAAAACTCAGGAATTGAGTTTTTCAACAATCAGTAATAGTTCGTAAGTCGATAAAACTAATGTGAGATAAAAGACTATCTATATTCATAGAAATTATTCGAAACAAATTAATACTTTTGAAATTACAAGGCTCTTTAAAAAATTGGAGCATCTATCCTAGGTTTACCCTATTTATTCATTAAACATGTATTTATATTCTTTCATGCCTACCTAATCCAATAGAGTACCTAGTCATTATGAATGTAAGCGGGTTATCTACGACACTAGGTTCATATCATAGTCCCGCTTACATTAACTGAAACAATACCTTATCTCTAAATGTTACTACTCCGTTGACGAATTTATAAATTATAAATCTAATCTATAAATGTTTAACTGCCTGAGTAAAAATTCACATAGTACCTACCCAGTTATTATAACAATTGTTTTGATTCTTGTAACAGTCATTGTCTATATTTTTCAGAGTTCTTTGTTTTTAGAAATAAATAGATTAAATACCTATTACATTATGTATATGCAATTAATAAATACATTCATAATGAATTCGCCAAACTACGAAAGTTTTTAGAGTACATAGTCTTAAATTTATTTAGTACTAGATTTTTCCTGCGGTTTCACCCTCATTAAATTCGAATCTTATATTTCTAGGGGGATAAAAAGGTATCTTTTCCCTTTAATTGATAATTTACCAGGCCAAAAAGTCGTGTCTTATGTGTCTCTCCATCCTTTCAACTAACTCTATGCCAAAAATCAAATCGATTGGTTGCTTAGTTAGGGCGTGAAGGAAGCACAAACAAACAAACACACTTTCGTATTTATAATATTAGTTAGGATTAATAATTCATTTCTTCATAATATTAGAGTAAAATGATTACAATTACAAAGTCAAAGTGTGATTATAACATAAAAATTCGCGAAACCTAAATAATCAAACTGCAATAAAAAGAAACATATGTATAATATCGTAAATCCTATAAAATTCTTTATAAAACATTTCACCCGCTATTCAGATAATATAAATAATAAAACGCTTTGGACTTCGCCCATGGATCAGCAAAAAGATCGACTCTCTCGGATGCCGCGTGTCAGAGTTGCGTTATTCAGCAGGTTGGCATTCGTCTTGGTAGAAACAATAGGATGGGTCATCTCCGTCGGTGCACAAGCTCCTTCGGCACTTTCAGCCGCAACTCCTCCAAGATGCTTGGATTGGCTACCATCCCCCTCGACACCTTGATTAAAATATAGAGCGAGCGCTGCATCCCTCTTTCCAGCATCTTCTATCCAACTATGATTGGATACTTATAATAAATAAAAACGTCAAGTGCGAGTTGGACTCGCGCGCGAGGGTTCCGTAATTATAACACTAAGACTTGTTTCTTGTCAAATTTCATGATTCTAGGTCAAAGGGATATACTCGTATATAGGTTTTGTTCGCTTGCAAACAAACATTTTTTGTGAATAAAATATTTCGCTCTGTTATAAAGCCCCGCAACGCCGTTCAGTAGGTTAGAATGCGTAGCTCTACGATGTCTGTGGTTAGAATATAATCAAAGTCATTATTTGCAGTGTTTCCAGCAATAAGTATACTTTAATTGATTATGCATCGATGGAACAAAAAGTTTGGTTAGTAGAACTGCTTTTTTAGAATTATTTTCTACGCCATGCTTTAGAATGCTACTTTAAGTATTTTCAGGAGGAGCTTCGGAAGCAGACTTTGTAACCACTTCTTTAACCAAGTTGAATCACACTTGTCTATGTATAAATACGCAAGTGGATGTTTGTTACATGTTTACGACAAAATTACTAAACTAATTGGGCTGATATTTTGGATAAATGTATTTATTTGGGTAATGTTCAGGTCTAGAACATGTTAGGTACATTTTGTCCCAGAAAAGGCGTGTGAATCCGCGGTCAGAAGCCAGAGTATTTATGACAAGGAAAGATAGGTTGTTA
Organism: Eupithecia insigniata; assembly: GCA_947859395.1. Classification (NCBI taxonomy): domain Eukaryota; kingdom Metazoa; phylum Arthropoda; class Insecta; order Lepidoptera; family Geometridae; genus Eupithecia; species Eupithecia insigniata. The sequence continues at coordinate 15,154,750 of OX402004.1, read as the reverse complement.
TTATCTATACTTATAATAAAACTGCAACAGGTCCAATTCTGTACATTGAAGATATTTTGATTTTTTTTTTTTGGAGGGCACTCTTTAGTCGATACTGATGCCAAAAATGTAATATTTTTCCATCATGTCTGTCTGTCTGTATCTTGGCCGCGCATAGCTCCGAAACTACTGAACGTATTGAAATGAAACTTGGCAAGATTTGAGTTCATAGTACGAGGAAGGACAGAATACTTTTTATCCCAGATTTCAATAGGGTTCCCTTGGGAGAGGGGATGAAAGTAAAATTTTTTGGCTGCACGTAGCGCCGAAACTACTAAATATATTCAAATGAAACTGGGCAAGATTTGAGTTCATAGTATGAAAAAGGACATAGGATACTTTTTATCCCGGATTTTAATAGGGTTCCCTTGGAAGAGGGGATGAAAATAAAATTTTTTGGCTGCGCGTAGCGCCGAAATTACTGAATTTATTCAAATGAAATTTGGCAGGCTTTGAGTTCATGCTAGGAGGAAAGACATAGGATACTTTTTATCCCAGATATTAATAGGGTTCGTTTGGGAGAAGGGATGAAAGTAAAATTTGTTGGCTGCGCATAGCACCGAAACTACTGAATGTATTCAAATGAAACCTGGCAGGATTTGAGTTCATACTATGATGAAAGACATGGATTCTAATACTTTTTATCCCAGATTTCAATAGGGTTCCCTTGGGAGAGGGGATGAAAGTAAAATTTCTTGGCTACGCATAGCCCCAAAACTACTAAAGGTATTCAAATAAAATTTTGCATGATTTAAGTTCATATTACAAGAAAAGGGCATAAAATACTTTTTATCCCGGAATTCAGAAGGGTTCCCTTATGAGAGAGGATGGAAGTGCGCGCGGGGCAAGGGCGGTAGAGAACGATAGCCCCCCTCTGTGGGGGGCACTGGCAGTGGGGCCCCAGGCAGCGGGGGCCCCAGAAGTGGGGACTCTAGCAGTGGGGCCCCCTCACGCAACCGGACCCTCCCAGTAGCCCCCCACAGGGGGGCCCCCACATTGCCCCGCAGTGGGACCTCAGTAGCACCTACAGTGGGGGGCACCGGCAGTGGGGCCCCAGAAGTAGGGGCCGCCGGCAGATGGCCTCCCGAAGTGGGCACCCCACATTGCCCCGCAGTAGTACCCCCTCATTAGCCCCCCACAGTGGGGGCACCAGCAGTGGGGCTCTCGGCCGGGAGCCCCCCACATTTCCTCGCAGTGGGACCCCCGGTAACCCCCGCAGTGGGACCCACTCAGTAGGCCCCCACAGTGGAGGGCACCGGCAGTGGGGGCCCCCCACATTGCCCCGCAGTGGGACCCCAGTACCCCCGTAGTGGCCCCTCGCAGTAGGGTAAAATTTCTTGGCTGCACATAGCGCTGAAACTAATGAATGTATTCAAATGAAACTTGGCATGATTTAAGTTCATACTACGAGGAAGGTCATGTAATACTTTAATCCTGGAATTCGTTAAGGTTCCCTTGGGAGTGGGGATGGAAGTGACATTTCTCGGCCGGAGTATTTGGCATACATCAGAACAGAACAAATGAGAGAAGACTGCGCGCTGAGAATTATGTAGATCTGCGAGACGCCATGAATCAAGATAGAAATTGTGAAGATTTAGGACGACTGGTGATTCTTCCTTCCAGTTTTAGAACTGGACAATAGATATGTAGTGCCCTATTCTCGTAGGTACTATCAGAAGCTTTTGAAACGCATAGTATACCTAGGTAAAAAAAAAAAAACCTAGGTGTGTGACGTCCAGTCAATAAAATCTAGGTATATGTAAATCTATACTATACTACATTAATAAAAATAAGTAAGGTTTGTGAGGTTGTAGGGAGTAATCTCTGAATCTACTGAGCCAATTTTGAAAATTCTTTCACCTATTGAAAACTACGTTATTTGCGAGAGTTATAGACTATATATATTAACAACTAAAAATGTTTACCGCTCAACGAAGTGGGCACGGGTCAGCTAGTTATTTAAATAAAATCTTTACTTACCTATATACATGCAAGAATGTTATGTATGTAGATCATTTATATAACAGGATGCATTGTAACTTTATTTGCAACACTTATTGTATGTATTTTGTGAGCTTGGTCTTTTACAATGAAGTTAGATGATTATATGCCATGTACGGGCACATATAACTGTTTGTTCTAAATATTATAATATACATACCTACCTAAATGTGTTTAGAAAGTTAGCATTTATCAAACCTTCTTGTGATACAGTACAGGAAAAGGTTACAGACATTCCATACTCACTTTGCTTGAATAAGGCCAAAAGTAACAATGATTTTCATTCTAAAGGACATCTATTAAAAGTTGATTGACCTCCAGGCATGAATGGAGTAGGATGAGCCCCCGTCCGGGTAAGACAGGACAGTCCTAGGTTGTAAGTGCCGGATTAAAATACGACCAGTGATCTATCCTTTCTGTGTACAATTAACTGGGTGAAAAGATTTGTTTAGCGTGGGTTGGCTGGGGTTTAAGATTTGACCTTACAGTGAGGTTATTTAGTTCAAGAATCGAAACGTGGGAAGTGAAAGGATCGTCAGAATAAGAATTGAAAAATAATTTTTTTATCTTCTTGTTCACTTTTATTAATACATTCACAAGCTGACCCGCCCGCGGCTTTACCCGCGTGGACTAAGAAGATTATTCCACCATGCATTGATTTGAAACATACAGTAGTTATAAAATACATAAAAAAATACTTAAATAACACTGAAACCATAGATTACCATTATTAGTACCATTTAGGTGCCATAAATCAGTTATAAGAATTAACCTGTCTAAAGTCCCAATCCGTTTAAATCTGTATAGATATACAGATTTACTATTAGTGTAATGTAGTCGTTTGTTATTCCTTAAATAAATAAATATATAGACTCGTACAGCCAGGGTTCTGTTTTATTATAAGACCTTCCTTCTTGCCAAATTTCATGACTCTAGGTCAACGGGAAGTACCCTATAGGTTTTGTGTGCATGTAGATCACTTAGAAATTAAAAAAATGGGCCTAAATCGCTGTTACTTTTGATGACGTGGACTTAGAAATTTGGTTTATTACATAACGGCTCTAAAAGGTTAATAAAACCTCCAACGAATTTCACTCTGTATGTAACATATAGGTATTATGTGTAGATCCTAAGTCTATGGATGAAGTCTATGGAGCGAAAACGCTGTCTATCTATGGACAGCGTTTTCGATGAAAGCGGATTGAGTTTTTCCGACACGTCCAATATTATTAGTTATATTTGAACCAATATACACAATACCTTGACAAATTATATACCTTTCTCATGAATCACTCTATCGATTGGTTAAAACTGCATGAAAATCTGTATAATAATTTTTGAGTTTATTGCGTACAGACAGACAGACGCGGCGGAGGACTTTGTTTTATAATATGTAGAGAAGTTTTATTAAATGGCATATTCCAATAATCCCCAAAAGCTTTGAGGAAACTTTATAGAATTTAATTAATAAAACAATAATTAAATCGGTTGAACTTTAGATTATCTATGGAAATACATAATTGATTTCATAAAAATTATCAAAAATAACGGGTTATGTATATCTATAGGTATGCATTATAATTTATTTCCAGTTTTTCAATATTTCGGCTCAGTTGCATGCGCGATGAGCAAGGAATAACTGAATTCACTGCCATGTAGAACTATAAATACCTCATAGATGATTTCATGGTGACAACATATATCACAAACAATGTTAGTAGTGCACAAACAATATATTTTTTCTTGTTTGTACATCCTCGCGGCGGTGGTTCTTTATATTTCACCATTTCTCTGGCAGATATCATCCATTACTTTTATTGTTGTAGTTATTGAGCCACCATCGGGAAGAGGGGGAGTGGGGCTTTGCGATCTCTGTGTTCATTGAAAAGTTTTGATTTATTTCTGCATATTGTAATTGTCAAAATGATTGTGGTGCTCTCGTATATTCATAAATGTTTCTTTACAAAGAAAATTTTGTTAAATTAAAGAATATAATCAAATTAAACTAGTATTTACAATTTAAACAGTTAAGCTAACTGCAGACTGTTGCCAGCAATCTAGCTAGAGGTAGCTCAACTGATCCTGACTGATATCAATACCAGTGTACAATGTATTAAATGTTGAATTAATGTTTCTTAGTGTAAATTAAAAGTTCGATTTTTCTCCTCTCCTGTTTCTTACTTCGAATTGGAAAAAAATATACGTGTAAGTTTTTAAAAATCAAGTTGTTTGTCTTCGAGCTTAATTATTTTTATAGTATTGGGAAAACTACCGGTTTTACTTTACAACTTCTTCCCTCTCCTCCCCTCATAGCTTTTACGAATGGGGAAGAATTATTGCATGTGGGCATGGTGGGTGGGGAGCACGGGCGAGCAAGCTGCCACAAGGTAGACCGATGACGACGGCCTGATGACGGTCACGGGAAACAGCTGGATGATGGGCACTGGACCGTTCACGACTGGAACTTATGACTCTATAAGTAAATAATGCTGGACGATCCACGATTCATTTATTTATTTTATTAATAGACGAATAGATCTCATGTTGGAAGATTAGTGCATTTTAGGTCACGTTCCTAGCGGCATGCCCTATGAGGTGATACTCTGTTATAGGCGATAGTTATACCACTTATCAGGTTGGCCATCTGCTTGTTCCATCAATCAGTAGTATTACAAATATATTTTTGCATAGAAAACACCCGGATCAAATATCTGTAGCCCGCTGCACCTTCAAAAGGATTGCATGACTTTACAAGTAGGGCATCGTGTCAGAATTCGTGTGCACTGTGTGATATCTGGCAGCGACGGCGGAAGCGCCGCCATATCCGTAAGGTGGGTATGTAGGCCGAAGCGAGTTAAACCAACCGCACGGCAACCGATTTTATAATGGAATTAAAAAACGACATGTTTAAAAAAAGTTTTTTTTACCAATGATAATTTTTAACGCATGTACATATACATATATGCTTAGATCTCAATTCAATGAATGAATGATGAGTAAGAAATGAAAATGAATTAGAGAAACAATGATGAGTACTAGATGACAGATACATCAGCCATCTATGTATGTAGTACTCATCATAAAACTCAAAACTCAAAGTGCTTTATTTCCTTTAGAGCTTACGTGCTGTAAGGACACAAAATTAAAATTATATAAGTAAAACTGGGAAATAAAGTGATCACTTAGATTTTTTGTTCACTTCAATCTTTTTAAGGTAAAGTAAAGAAGCGAACAAGAAACCTTTATCTTGTTAGTTTCCGAGTTGGAGCAAAGCTCGTCCTATGCTTTTTTATCCTCTAGATAATCTGATATTTTGTAGTAAGCTTTTTAACAAAGGATATGTTTGACAATTTGTTTGAATTTATTTATTGACAAAATGTTTGCAACTCGCTTGGAGTTTTGTTGTAGAAGCGTATACACTTTAACTTCACTGAGTTATTCTTGGAAATTGTTCTAATCGAGATCGAAGTTCTAAGCAATTTTAATTAAAATATTATTATTATTTAATAAATAAATAACGCTAGGCAATGTGGTCTCGATTATTTTTACAAAATTCCATCCCTTTCGTTCCCATCTCAATCGTAAGCAACATCAACAGACGATAAAATCAAAGAGTACGATTTCCTTACTGCGCCAAAGAAGTCGAATGGCTAAGGATATTTGAATTATTTGTTATAATTCAAATATCCTTAGCCATTCGTCTCAGAGGCGATAAATGCATTATTAACCGGCAGGTAGTGGCGAGGACCAAGGTCGGGGTCAGTGGGCGTCGGAAACAGGTCACCGGGACCTGCATGTACCAGGGATGCCACTACATCAATACTACTACATTGAATTACTTAAGAGCGATGATGAAGTTTACTGAACCAACGAAATATGGAGTACAAGTAAACAGAACCCATAGTTCGGTTTGATGATGGTCACGAGACTTCTCAATTTTGTATGGGATTTGCGTAGTTCCGTATCAGCACGGTACACTTAGGGTTAATGTCAAACGAATCATTCATCAATCAGTTCAACATTACAGACCATAAAACAACTGTTAGCTAATAAAAACAAACAGTTCCACTTTCCAATCAAAGTCTTCTAAAACTATATTATGCGTTTGCTGTACAAACAGCACTTGTGAGTTGATCTTGAACTAAACTAAGCCCCGAGATTGGTTTCTCGATAGTATCGAGGGAGATGTCATCGAGACGTTCCATTTTTCTAAGGAATTTGCGTAGTTCCATGCCCGCACGCTAGTTCCGTGTCCGCACCCTAGTTCCATGCTCGCACGCTAGTTCCATGTCCACACGCTAGTTCCATGTCCACACGCTAGAAGTGCTGAACCAAATCCCATAAAAATTTTAACGTCTCGTCTCGATACATCGAGAAACAAGACAAATGAAATGAAATGAAAATTATTTATTTCTCATAAACCACAATAAATATAAAAAGCCAGAAATTTAAAATTAAACGACAAGGCATCATCTAGCAAATCATAGATAATATACTCTTCTCTTTTCTCAGCATAAAGCAGAATTATGCTGAGAGAGGACCTTTTAGGCTCCAAGACACACTCTTACTGTAAAATACTTTCAACTTTAAACAAATGAATTTGTGTCCAAGCCTGTTTCTTTTCTGTTATCTTAAATAAGAATGACTATTATGTTGACTTAAATCAGAATGAGAAAAGAAAACCTTAGGTTATATATAGCAAGTGTGTGTAATATGTATATACATATTATACACACTTGCTATGATCCAAATAAATTATTTCTTTCTTAGTTCACAAAATCACCAGTCTACCAGCCCCGCATTAAGGAAATGATAGAATCGGCCCTACGATCTGGCTCAAGAGAGCGGTCTGTCTGATATTTTGCATCCATCGCTCCATAACTCACCTGCCTGCTTGCTAGTCGGCAAGGCTTTGCTATGGGCTTTTTTGTGGCGCATGTTGCCAAAAGTATTAATACTTTAAATTACACGGACGTGGGAACCATCCACTTGATGGACCGACGACATTGTAGCGGTCTCAAGCACTCTATGGATGGAGGCGGCTCAGGACCGCTATTTTTGGCGTCATACGAGGGAGGCCTGTGTCCAGCAGTGGACATGTGTGGGCTGATATGATGATGAAACTTCACGCTACCATGTCGTTGAGGCATAATAGAGTGTCAAAATACAAAAAACTGTAAAAATCACCCAAACATCATGTCGGTTACATTATGAATTTTGTATGATTTAGATTTAAGAGCTGTGGATTATAAATATGTAAATAAACATTTGTCCCTCGGTAGAAATCAAACTATCTTCGGTGTTCCAAGCAAGCCTTTACGGAATGCGCCACATACATTAGGTGGCCGTCAAAAACGTTAAATGTACATATAACTAGCAACCCGCCCCGGCTTCGCACGGGTGCAATGCTGATACTAAACTATACATATAAACCTTCCTCTTGAATCACTCTATCTATTAAAAAAACCGCATCAAAATCCGTTGTGTAGTTCTAAGCATACATAAGGACAGACAGACAGACAACGGTAAGCGACAATTGTTTTATACAGTGATTGTACAAAACAATTGATATGTAGTGATTTTCTCTTATTCATTCATCTCAGTCGAGGCGGTCGGTGACGATCTGTTGTCGAGTTGATAATGTTTGCGACAACAGTAAGAATCTTGAAGTCAAACATGACAAAAAGAGGTTTACTGAAATTACCCTGCTTTTCAAACACAAAGATTTGAGAACAGATGTCTCTATAACGGTGCCAAATGCCAATGTACTCGAGGTGTCTCCCCCTGACAAAGTTCGAGATAATGCGTAAACAGTAACACTGGCGGGGTCGTCGACCGATAAGATAAACAAAAGGGAAACTTTGAAAATTGTCTTTTGGAAGTCGGATTTCTATTATACTTTCTTATTATTAAGTTTCTTTATTCTGTACCTATGCTTCAGAAACAAATATAGATTTCATATCGTTATTGGAGATGAAGGAAAGTTGTCTGACAATGTCAGCATCTAACTTTAGTTTCCTGAAAATTACTTAAATATTCTCATTCATTTCTTTTCACGACTTTGTCTACGGTACCTATTAAGAAACTGGATATCTCATGCGGTAGTAATGGCTACTCATTGCTTGAAACAAATATTGTATGCCACATAATTACCTGATTAATGAAAATTAGAAATGGACACACCATTTCGGTTAACGATCGTCCACAGTTGATGAGTCATGGGAAGCAAATACAAATGTGTCATCATATTGAAAAGAATGTGATGATACGCCCAATATAAAGACGACCTATAAGACGAAGATGTACATCCTGGGTTGTAGGCTTCAAACTCCTGACAATCACGTAGAAAACTCAAAACACAGAGCCAACACTGCTCCACAGCTTTTAGAAAGTTCTAAAATTCCAATATTTTCCTGTAAAACAAAATGATTAAATATTATGCGATGAAGTTTAACCCAGTTTCTTGAGTTCAAGGGTGCAGGCCGCATCGAATACTGCATACTTTATCATTTTGACTGATGGCCCAACAATAATAGAGGGTATTAGTTTTTTGGAGGCCTTGAAGGTTGATCACGAGAGAGACTAGAGGTGATACTAGAAAAAAAAACTTTATTAGCAAAAACCAGTTTTTACGATGTACATAACATAATCATTAACTATGTCATTTCTGACGAGAATAGAAGCTCCACCTCTGCTTGAAACTAAATCGAAACTTTTAATGAACGTTGACGTTTAATAGATTTATATTGTATAATACTTTTACTTTAACGAATTCTTAAATTCCGTTCTTTCAGCTCTCTTAACGATTTGGCTCCAAACCTGCATGTCTATAGAGGATACCACAATCCCAGTTCACAATTCGGCAGCATGGAGCCCTGAACCCGCTCAGATGACATCGATCGCGGCGTGCAGCGACCTTGAACTACTCGGAACTGGGTTAAGCTCACTGCGATGTTTTGACGGCCTTTCTGATGAACTGGACCTGGAGGATTCAGATGAACTGTATGTATGATTGTGCTGGGATGGTTCGAAGGGCACAAGAAAGGAGCTATGGGATACTAAAAAAGCCAGCAAGTTCTGAACTCCTCTGTTTGTAGTTTTATTCAAATTAAAGGAGCAGGTCCGTCTGATGTTACGCAATTTAAACCATTACCTTTAAGAAAACATTGCCTCATAGACACATAACACATCATATAGACTATTCCTAAATATTGTGCGCTCTAGGATGCATCCCCCGCACCCATCACCCTGAGTTGATGCCGTTAAACCACATAAGCCTGTAGGTAATTTTATTAAGAAATTCTTGGAAGTAGATAGCACATGGAGCCCTATTTCTCTGCCGATGAGCTACGAAACATGCCTGAAATCGTAGAAAAGTCTCCTCTATGAAATTATTTTGAAAAAGGCTGGTTTGATGTTGTGCCTACGTAATGGCTTTCAGAAAAGTGAAATGACTTCAGCATCAGAACATTACACAGTAAACAATGTTATGTAAAGTGAGCAACTTTGTTCAAATAATATAATTATTATAGTTATTCTGTGATAATAAAGAAATTAGGAAGACCTCTACGATCATAAGATAATTAATGATTTTAGGTTTTTTTAATAACTTAGTTCCCGATTTCTCCAAGGCTAGTCTCCTCAGTTACATTATATTTAATCAACCTATCTGGAAATTAAGGTTCTAGTTAGGAAATAGACTTGAAATTCAAATGGTACGTCGAAACTGGCCGGGAGAGCGACTGCGACCCGATCCTGACCTAAAATCGTCAGTTCAAGGTCACGATCTGAATGCAAACCACCCTTGCAGCTCTGTTGCGCCCCTAAATCTATCACTATAAGGTCTGTTTTAACTCTATTTGTATTGATATTGATTTTAAAGTATTTTTTTGGACCAGCTGTTACAAATGCCTTTATGACAAATAAACGATTTAATTTGAACTTGGAGCTGCTTCGACGGAGAATTGAAACATGAAGCTGCAATATAATTGTGTCTGGCTTCATTTAATGTTTGCTGTGTCTAGTTTATTAAAGGTTATCTCTCATTGGGAACAGGTTTCCATTTTACTGCTTTTGGTTTGTTTGATTATTTGCTTTAGTGGCAGATTATGTGAAGGACAACCTCTGTGGTAAAGGAGGTTGTTCAATTCCCGATTTTCGACAAATATGTGTATAATCTGCAGATATTTGCTCTGGATGTTTTCTAATTATGATAAAAAAAACTCCATGTTATTATATAAAAAAAATGTGTGTACGTTTTATCAGTTATGTAATACCCATAATCCCAGGCTCTGCTTATCTTGGGGCTGGATGTGTGAATTGGCCAACAGTATTTATTTATTTATTTATTATTTATAGATTAGCTCTAAATGTCATCACCATCAAACAAATAACTCAAGTGCTCAATGCTCATTTACTTGTTTTTTTGCATATCTACCTACAGATTGTATTGTGCTTCAGACGCCATGTTTTAAAAAGTTTTTGTTGCTTTATTTCAATCATTATTTTAGTAACTTCCTAAGGTTTTAAACTCGTTCAAAAACATCTCTCATTGATTTAGTCCATATAGATCTGTAGTCATATGGATTCATTCAGATTTTAACATTAGATTCAAGAATTGAGAAACCTACAGTTCAAACTGAAACTACTTCACCATCTTTTTTTAAAGCCATCTTTATGTAGTTGTAGATTGTTATCACGATTTTGTATATTGCATTTGGAAAGCAAACGGTTAAACATTTTCTAAGTAGGTATTAATGTTATCTCTCGCTTGTTCAGATAGCCGTTTAGAGATAGTAAATCTGCTTTGTTTTTACTATCTCGGAATGCTAAAACAAATCTCTTTAACTAGGGAATCAAATTGCCGATTTACAGCTGTAAACCTTTTGAAACTATCATGGTTATTTACAACACTAAAGTTACTAACGGGATATTTACCATGATTTGAGTTTTGAGTTCTCCAATATTTCAGCACAGTTTCATGCGCCATGATCACGGAACAACGGAAGTCACTGCGAGTTAGTTTTTATTGGCAGATATATCGATCTACCCTCTTTCTTTGTTAGGCAGTGTATTTACAGCTGATCTATTTATTAGTTTACCATTTTAAAAATCTAAGTTCTTGTTTTTTTTTCCATGTCATATCTGTTTTATGCTTTAGGCGCAAAAAGTACCATGTCTATGGTTTTATGACTTTGAATTATAATTTAAGCACCATCATCATCATCAGCCCGTATACGTTCACTGCTGAACAAACCCTGAACATTAACGTATATATACGACGCCACGACTATCGGTCCTGAGCTGCTTCCATCCAACGACTCCCCGCGACCGCTATAATGTCGTCGGTCCATCGAGTGGGAGGTCTTCCCACACTCCGTTTCGCACTGCATCGCGGTCGCCACTCAGACCTTTACCCTCACCTCACCATCAACCCCCAGCGGTTGTCGGTTCTACGAGCTGTACGGCCTGTCCATCGCCACTTCAGCCTGCTAATTCTGAGAGCTATATCGGTAACTTTGGTTCTTCTACAGATTTCCATATTCTATCGTGTAGATTTAACCATTTATGTAAACTATGTATATAGTATGTGTAAATTGACGTATCCAAGTGTGCCCTGTGCTCCCAGGGCGAATAAATCAGTATGAGTATTAATTGTTTAACACTGATATTTACAAGTTTTTGGATACCTACCCTCTCATCTAAGAAGTTGTCTCCGTTTCCTTCTTTAGTTTTGTCTTGGACACCATTCTGTTATGTCTTTAGCCCATTTTTCTTTATTTATGTATCGTTAAATCGGCGAGTTTGTCTCAATTAGCCGGCCAATAAGACCTTGCGTTGTCTGAGGCCACAATGTGTTCCCTGCTTTTAATCGAAGCGCGAGAGGAACACCGACATGTGGCCGCGCATCAATCGGTTTCAGTCTTCTAAGACTATTGCTGAATAGGACGCGATAGAGCGATCTGATATGGTATTTGGTAACTAGCTAGCTGGACACTGTAGAAGCAATAGAAGGTTATTTTGATTTTGACGGGATTATCAATAGCAGATAGGTGATGTGTTGTCACAAGAAACTAGTAAGGCTAGTTTTGTTTTAGAAAATGAATACGCGTGCTAAGCCGTTGGCACAAGCTAATTCATTATAATAATTATAACGTTATGGCCGGCCAGTAGGTATTGCCAGAATTCTTGCTAACGCGTATAAAATGTTTTGTCCTGTAAATAGTTTATGAATTATAGTTATTCGAGGGAAACTCTGTGTAGTTGTAGAACAAAACCCTTGGTGTTTTTGGATTCATATAACCTCATTAAACTTAGAACTGTTCCAGCAGTAAGTATAATATTTCATCAGTGTTAAATTTAAGCAGAGTTAGGTCAGGTACAGGGATCGATATCTAGTTATCCTCGGCAAACAAGTGGGCCGCCGGCAGACCTTGCACCACTGACCCAATAAGAGTTCACGACCGAAGGATGCACATTAATGCACATGGTTACCGCTCTTCTATTTACCAGCTTTAGGCTTTACAGTATTCCTATGCCGTGGTCGACCTGAAAATATCTGCTAACCACTATTGGTTAGCACATATTTTCAGAACGATGTTGTCGTAGTTATGCGATCATTAATATGACAATAGTATCGTCGAGGAACGTTACGTAGAATCCTGAGGTGAAAGAAACTCTAGTCTAGATAGTACGTGCGGTGCTATTAGTACGGAGATATTGATAGAATGGTTTCAACTTTGACACTTTTGACGAGCATCCCTCTATCTTGGAATGCCACGTGTCATTCTGTGACGATACCAATGTCTTATGACAAAATTAAAGCGATTTATTTTGCAGAAAGGGAGAATACCTCTGTTTTTTTAACACAGAGTTATGATGACGTATGAGGCACGTCAGGTAGTCCTCTGACAGGTAGTGTGCTATGATGCTACACTGTTCAGCAGTGGAGCATTATGTACTAATGATGATGATGATGATGCTGAGGTATGTAAAGTGAAATCTTAGCATAATTGGTTCCAGCTCGCTAATTTGTCTTTATTATGTATTATTTATCACCATCCCGTGCAACCCGTAGAATTGCCACCTGAGAATATTCTTTCTCAATTGGTACAAAATAGTTCTATGACTAAGTATTACTACTTCGGAACGTATTTTCACGCATTCGGATCGGATGCAGTGCGAAAACGCTCTAAGGCTTTTCTAAGAGCAAACGATACCTCCTGCTTTATGAAAATATAAGGCAAACTGAATGACATGCAGGACATGCCTCTTTTGCGTCGCAATTTGGTAAGATCATTTCAGCAGCAAATGAAAGACTATTCTATTGCTGCTTTTACTCGAGCTAAGAGTTAGTTGCAAACAACAAGACGACTGCGTGAACTATCACCTATATTGTTTTTCTTTTAAACCATCCCTGTATTAGAAGTTGTTATTTAGAACAAACAAAACAAAGAAAAATATTAAAATCTGTCAAGCTGTTCTAGAGTTAATTCAATTTCAATTTATTTATTTCAATTCAATAGGCATACATTTATGCACTTAGAATAGTTAAATAACAATAGTTAATAAATAAAATTAATACTCCTTCTATTAAATAATAATGTTTCCAAGCATCTTTATCTGAAAGGAAGTATTTTATACAATAATATCCTTTTCTTTTACCGTATTTTTAATTAGTTATTTTCTCTGGCAAAGTACTCGTATTATTTAATCAAACACAAATCGCCACAAACGATTTGTTAAGCTGTCCGAATGTTTCGAGATCGTAAAGTATGCTTTCTTGTATGAATGATGTTTAAATATGTACATATATGTATAAAAAAAAAGAGATGTCATTGTTATGATACCTATATTATCTTTAAATACTAATCTGAGGCTGTCTCTTGGTCCAAGTCTATAGACGGCTCTTACTGCTCGCTTTTCTCAAATAAATATTTTATTCGGGTCTAGAATACAATAGAATAGAAAAATAATTTATTGCCTCATATAATAAATACCAATTATAGTTCGACTTATAAAAAAAAAGGCAAATGAAGTAAATTCAGCTTTTGCTACATGCAATAAATAAATATGCATGTAGCGCTGTTTTACAATTTACTCCTCTCGTCACCGAGAGGTTTAGGTTAAAGCGGGACACAGTAGAACAGATAATAAAATTAAGATTCAAAAAAAGGAAACAATCCGACCAGTAATCAAGTTAACTATGAGCATATTTTGCATTTACGAACAAGTACACAGTGTTACACAATAAAAAAAATATAGATACACATTTAGGTGCTAAAGTTACATATACATAAAATTAACAAACCTTTATACTAACTAGATTGATGGCACCTCCATTCCACCATCAACCTGTTGTTCGTTAGTATTTTGCGATGTTTGGTAGGTATGTTTTGCGTACATGTGCAGGTGTGCATGTTAGCAATGATTCTCCCGAGGCACCAGACTCATAAGAGTCTGGGCAACGGAATTATGTAACTATGTCTACGGAATTACGAGTTTGAGCGAGACTAACGAATAGCAATTAATTTTTATACAGTAGCTGGGTAGGGTGTAGGATGTGTGTGGTGGCTAGTAGTCAGCCCACCACACACACCCACGTATAATTCAAAGCAGATCCGTTTCTAAGCTTAATTCAAAATAAGGTATCTCTTATGAACGATTAGAATGAACGATTATATTGAATGGAGACCTGCTAATATCATTCCCTTTCCACCAATTTTAAGATTTAAGACTTTATGAACATTGTTCGTGATAATGAGTAGAACCTGCAGTTCACGTAGTGTCGGTGAATGACCAATAACCCTGTTTATACAGATTTAAAAATCAACAACAAAAAAGAAATTTTTTACATTTATTGTGTCTTTTGTAGAAAAACGTTAGACAATTCTATTCAGTTCGATGCCCTGCTGTCTGAAGTCCATCCTGCGATTGAAGACTGATTGATGCGCTTCCGTCACTGTCGCTCCAGCCAGACGAATGGACACCATCTGAATTTAGCTTTGGTTGAAGAAAACCTATTTACTTAGCATTTATAGCATCGTGCGTTTTGGTATGATTTCCTTGCTGAACAATTTTGATTAAACTAAGATCAAAATTGGTCAGCAAGGAAATCATACCAAAAGGCACGATGCTATAAATGCTTAACTACTTTTTCTTATTTATTTTTTAAATGTAACCGTCTCATTTTTAACATCCGTAAAGTCGTACCTACATGTCCATCCCCAGCTCTATAAGGCGGCGGCGCGGCAGCGGCGCGGCGAGGGGGCGGCACGGCCGCGCTTCTTCGTGTCGCACCGCCGCCGTAGCTGGGCAGTGAATGCATTAAGTAGAGGTTAAGCAGGGTAGATTTTGCTTTTATGGCTGTGTAAAATAATTAAGGGGTTCCTACGTCAATACTATCTATGACGTCAGGCACGGTCAGTATTTGAATGGGTGACAGCGTAATGTTACCTTATTTCTTTTTTCTTATAAAAAAACATTTTTAGGATTCGTTTTATGAAATAGTTTTGTACGATGTTACGGAACCTTCCGTGTGCGCGTCAATCTGCACTTGGTCGGTTTTATTGAATAACACGTTTCGACCGCGAGCGGAACGGACACGTTCAGAACTCCGTCTAACTTGCACGAGGAAACTGCATACTTGTATATCCACCTACGAACAGTCGAGTCTATTGACTTTTGACTATTACCTACCTACCGCGGTGGAAACGCGAATTAACATAAATAAACTATAGGTAGTCTAAAATAGTATATGAAATTAAGAAAACCTATATATTCATATTTCATTTATTTTGGTTACATGTCATTTATATAGCTCAGATCTAGGTAACTATATAGTTTATATATATTATGTCATTTAAATAGCTTAGATCTAGGTAACTATATAAATCTATTGTGATTTAAGCAATGCACCCTGTACGGGCACTGTAAAATATTTATTGTCTTATTAAACGATTAAAATTAAAATAGTCAATTAACATAATAAAAAAAAACTATATTTAAGCAATGAAATACAATTTAAAAATGATACTGTCAACAAATTATAATTTTTATTTATATATAAAAATAATCATGTCAGTTTGTCAGAAACAAATTGGTCAACGGAATACATTTTTCTAATAAAAATAATTTAAGTTTTTTTAGAAAACAGCATTTCTTTTTCCTCTTTTGTTATGCATTCTGATAATTTATTTTATATATATATATATATATATATCTATGGTTTGGACATTTACTAGCTAAATGTTTATTATAAACGGGTATGGCAGTTTTATTTTCACTTCACGTATTATAATCTTTGTTCTGAGAGATTTTTATATTTTGTGACAAATAATGAGTGAAGCCATATGTATCTGTAGATGGTGGGCAATGTCAGGATTTTATTTTTAATGAAGTGCGGTCTACAGCTGTAATATAAGTGCACTACAAAATTAGCGATTAATATTTTGTTCCATGTTTCTCTATTGTCTCTACTTAGTTTAATTTATTTCTAATAATCTTTTCTTGTTTTATCTTTTAGTATACCCAATTTGTTTACTTTACAAAGGTCAGGGTGGGATATTCAAATGATTGAAAAAACCTTGCCTAAATAAATGGTCTAAAATATACCTGAACCTATTATCAAAAATTTAAGCACCACCGGTGCCCAGATAGAATCCTGACAGCATTACTACATTGAATAGCTTTGCCATGTTTTTACGGAATTGCGCAAAAGGTCATTTTTTGGCCAAAATAAAAGCCAGCAAACCGATCACCAATGGACTCTTATGAGAAATTTGAATAGATTTTTATATATTTTCTATGCCGCAAGACCCCATGGAGCAAGGGTTTCTAGCCCAAATGGCTCAAATAAGAAACCTCGGTCAAGATTTGGGTTTTCGCCACTTGAGGGACTCTGCTGATGACTCCGGAACCAGTCTTTACGTAATTTTAATTTTAATTTATTTGGGAAACAAAAAGCTTATACTACTTAAATAACAAGGAATTAAAATAGGAACAAATAAAGCTACAATAGTTTCCGCTTATAGTGCGCAAATAATAACTAAATACATGAACAAATATGTATATTAAATACCGTGCCTAAATTAAAAATATCTAAAACTAAAGAAGTAATAATATTATAATTTATACGGTTTATGTCTAGTTCTACCTACCGAGGCTTGGCCTGACTATCTTTCGTCCGAACTTGCCTGGATAAATAAATAAATAAATAATGTTGGACAATTCACACAGCATACATTGCTGCAATATTACCGGGCGTTTGCTTTGCTAAAATATGTAGTTACCTTCGGTATATTTGGCCGGATGGTGTGTTTAGAATTAGCCTGTTATAAGGTAAAAATAAAAACAAGGGTTATTTTTATATTTATTTTATTTCTCACATAAGTCTGTGACCGGGATATCTGAATTTACAAAATTATTGTGATATCATTGTCGACATGTCGATTTCAAGCGATTAAATAATTTTGTGTATGTTTGTTTAAAAGCGGCAATTGTAAAAACAACTATTGTTACTCTATTTCACACAAATTGCTTATTACTAGGCATTTACAGTTATAAAACCGTGAACGACATTATCATTCAAAAAACTATAATATTTCATCAATTTGGAACTCTATGAGGAACAACGATAAATTATATAATATGAGAAAAATGCTTTACAAAAAAACGGAAAATTGCTTTTTGTTTTGATTTAATCGTCTAATCGCTAATTCTACAATTAAATACAACAAAACACAACCAGCTTTCTTTACAGTTACAAATATCTACAAGTAATAAGAAACTGATTCCACTAGATTGTGGTCTATGGATGTTAGACCAGTCACAAGTGTATGTATATAGAAAAACAGTTTAAGTTTTCTAATGAAAGCATTCAACTAAAGTTTGCAAAACCTTTAAAAAGTTATCACATACATTAAATTAATCAGATTACCAAACAAAACATATTATATTAATTTTAATTTTTTATCAATTCATATTATATATTAAAAAGATATATAAAATTTATTTTTAAAAGTTAATTATCATCGTGGATTTAAATTATTATTGAATTTCACGTAAATGAGATGTTTATCGATTGAAAAACTTCAAAAGGAGGTATTTATTCTGATATGTTGAACAATTGAAGGGTTACAATGAAATCGAATTATAAGTACAATTTGTTATATATATAAAAATTGCTTCATATAAATTGTGATAGTTCCTTTAGGATTTATAGTATTAAAAATGTTATTAAATATTATATTTAACTATTTTGACTATGACAATATCATTCCCAAAAAATTTAGCTATACTTAGAATAATTAAAATACAAACAATAAGTAAAAAAAATATTAAGCATACTTGTTTCACTGAAAGCTTTTCAGGTAAAAGTACAAAAATAAGGATCAAACCTTTTTAAATCCAGCGTTGTCATAGTCAAACTAACAGATACTAAAAGCTTACTAGTTATCTTATAATCATGTAACATTTCTTGTAACATCAAACTACGTAAACAATATTATATATTACTATTATGTGTATAGATAATTCATACAAATCACCTACAATTTTTTTCTATTCTACAAGCCTTTGATATTGTAGGAGTGTAAAATATTTAGGTATTTATGTAACAATATCAAGAAACAACTTTATATAACTTTCACATTAAACAGTTTCTAACGTAAGTTAATATAAGTTAGTTATGTTATTATTACATTACAATGTTGATAAATGTTAAAAGGTCATAGTTATATATAGAAATTTATATGAATGTCTAAATTCAGGTCTCACCATACATACAATTAAATGTTACCTTAAATTCTTAAATCTAACACCAAACACAGCAAAATAAAATATAGCTTTTTATACAGTTAGGTATGCTGATTCTTCAAAATAAAGTTTATTTAGTAATTTTTTTATATTGTCTACAAACTAGAAACACAATTTTATCTAATAAACTTAAAATGACTGGCTCTACGCCATTAATATTTTGTATATACAATTATTTACAAAACATACATACGTTACACTATCGTTATATTTTAATAATTTTGTGTGAAAATGTCCAGCATTTTTCGTTACATTAAAATGTTTTTTTGTAATCTCTGAGTACATTATTTTGTTAACGCAGATTAATAACATTATGTGTAATCTAATTTGTAAGATCTATGCTACTTTGAGATTAGTGATAAGTAATAAAGCATCCTCCTGTACAAAATTCTGCTACGACCACTCCTAACGTACGGCTCGGAATGCTGGGTGCTAAGCAAGAAAACTTAAAACAGCATACTCGTGTATATAAAAATATTAAGACGAATCATCGGCCCTGTACTGGATACTGACTGCTGGCGAATAAAATACAAGAAATGAGCTTTACAACATGTACCAAGAGCCAAATGTCGTAAAGTTAATAAGTAGGTCGTCTTCGATGGACAGGTAGAACGAATGAAAGACTACAGAGCACCAAAACTTCTTCTGCGTGGCAAATCTGATGGCCGATGACCCCTGGAAAACCTAAACTCAGATAGTTCTATGGAATTCAATAAGACCTAATATGTATATAGTCTATTTGAGTGACCAGCTGGTAAGAAAAATCTAATGGAGAAATTTACTTGACCAGACCAAAGCCCATCCGCGGCTGTAGCGTCAGGATACAATTTTTTTTAATTGGGTGCAACTATCTGCTCTAACGACACAACACTAAAGCTACTCCAGCAGGTGGCGTTGTTATGCAACACTAACTCAATGAGAGTTTGTAATTCGTATTTAAATATAATTTCTAAAAAATACAATACAAAAAAAATACCGAGCAAAGCTAGGTCATCCAGGTATTGATATTTAAATGAGAGCGAAACTAATTTGGACCACCAAATCGAGTCATCTTCAAGCAATTTTTTATGCATTATAGACACCTTTATTCGAAAATCTGTCACACTGCAAACATCTTAAATGTATTCAACATTATAAATAATCAAACATATTTTTGAAATCAATCGTTTACTCAAAATTAGTCAGAAAGTACGAAAAAATATCAAAAAATGGTGCCAACACCAAGCACACGCACACAGCTACATGACAGCTTCGTATTAGATGGTTAGACGCGCTTTCTCACTCATAGCGTGCCCCATTTCATTCTACGTGAAACAAAAACAAATCCGCAGGGGAAACTCCGTTTTTGTTTGGGAGAGGTTCGTAGGCTTCTTAAATGACAACAACAAGATGAGTTGTTTGTCAAGCTAACATTACGAGTCTAATGTTTATTTTATTATTATATTGTAAAAACATGCTCCGCATGCGTAATCTACACATTCACCATATTGCCTTTTCATTTCCTACATTTAATGATAGCAAAGAAAATAATTATACAAAAACAATTGTCCAATAGCGAATAAAGACAAAGTGATATGAGCTAAAGGTGCCGTTCAGTTATAAAAATAGACGAATTTGAAATCCATTTTTCTATCACAAAAATGATCCTTTACAAGGAGAATCAGCATTTTTGTCAGTCTTGCAAAGCTTCAATTTCGTCAATGATATCGACAGAAATGTCACAATATTAATTCATCTTAAAAGCAAATGAGAACAGCTATAATTTTCATTATATCTATCGTTATTTTATACTGGATTTGTTTATAAAAATATGATTTATAATATTTTGTAAGTATGACATGTAGTAACATTATAGTATCTACGAACTTACTGATTCGAATTACTTAAAAATTAAATTAAAATATTTATGTTAACATAAATACACAGTAACAATGGTTAACTCATGTTAATAAAGTTATGTGGTATTCGTTTTTCGTCAATTAAAAATAAGTTCCTATACATCACATAAATTAGTTCAGTATAAGTAATTGTAAGAAAATAAATAAGGTTTTATTTTTAATTTTACTTATATACCACTAAATTATTTTTGCTGTATAGATATACTAAGCCATTTGTGCGAATTAACTACTAGACAGTTATTGCAATTGTCACTCGTTTATACAAACAAATAATTAAATATTTATTCACGAAACATGCTCATAATAATTTGAGTATGATTTATTTATAATGGTTTAACTACTCGTACTATTTTATAATATTAAATCATTTATATTTGCGAAAATATTATTAAGAAACTTAAAAATATTTTCTTTCTCACCTATTTACTTAATACAAGAGCTTTGATCTTGTTTAAAATAACATTTATATTATCTACTTCTAAGTTTTTTGTGCTTTACAGCGGCATAAATATTTACTTGTTCTTATAACTTGTAAATATTATCTGGATCATTAAAAATAAGATCTAGTTTCTTATGCGACATATTATTTGTAATGATCCCATTAATTAATATTAAATTTACTTATTACCACATTGTACGTTTTACTATTTATCGACTAGAATAATTCGCATAAGTGTATGTACTCGTATTCAATAAAGACATAAGGACACAAACATAAATTTCTGTACAATTTTTTTGTAAAATGACAGCAATATAAAAAGTTTGTGATTTGTTTTCCTTTAATTTTAGTTGTTGACGACCTCTGTGGCGCGCGTTCGATTCCCGTCTACAAATGTTTGTACGATCTGCAGATATTGTGAATAGTTTTCTGGATGTTTTCTAAGTATCATAATAATAAAAAAACTATCTATGTAGTGTATTATATTAAGTGTATCAGTTATCTAGGTACCCATAACACACTCTGCTTAGCTTGGAGCTAGATAATGCTGTGTGAATTGTCCAGCATTATTTAAAATTTATTTAATTTTAGTTACATTTTCTAAAATAATTAAAAAAAAACAATAATTTCAAAATACGTGACTGAGAAACATCAATCATGAATTGTATGTGTATTATATTTGAAATTGCACATGAACGTATTCTATATTCATTTAATTATTTTATTTTAGAAGCTATACGGTATCAAAGTAGTTTGTACTGTTTAAGTGTCTGTAAATCTGTTTTTTTTTATTTTACTTTTATGTAAAAACACCAATAAAATCATCTACGATAAAGTACTAAATTTAAAAAGAGATATCGAAACATTCAAAATGTAACGTATTCGCAAAAATCAAAAACTAAATAAATTAAATGTTCTTATAACCAATATCACAAAATATATCGACATATTTAAAAAGAAATCATAGAAAACTCTTGTGCTCTAGTATGCGTTGCCCACCATCCGCTCAAACATCAGTGTAAAAACAAAATCTTTACAACACTTTACCCAACTTACGTATTAAAGTTACATAGTCTATAGTAAAAACGTACATTGATAATGTTCACAGAGTATCTAAAGTTTCAAAAACTCACACAAGACAACACCAAACGGGAAACGAAAAACAAATAGAAGTCGTATGCCTCGATATGCTGAGTCGCGTCGGGTCTACTTTGCAGCGGGAAGGCCCGATGCTTCGCCTTCCATGGCTCGAGAGGTACATCCGGTGGGCTCCTCGCCACTGCCTACACTCCGGTGTGGTTGAAGATGAACGACACAGCGTTTTTGTCGATGGGCGGGGAACGGCGCGTGATTGACGGATGGTTGTTGTTGTTGTAATGCCAAGACTTTCTCGTCGATGTGCTTGACGACTGCAGCGCAATGGTCTCGTAGTAGCGCAACCTGCCGCAGCACTTTCTGCTTTTGATGATGGCCACGAACCCCTTTCTATACTTCTTGTTGAAGAATGCGTATAGTACCGGGTTGATGCAGGAGTTGGATGCGCCAAGCCACTGTGCAAGCGGCGTTACATACGGGAACATTTCTTCCTCCCACTTCTTGACCGGCCCTCCCAGTTTTAGCCTCGCAAAGATCGAGTACAGAGGCAACCAGGATACGACGAAGAGTATTACGACGGCGACGAGCATTTTGACGACTTTAACTTTGGACTTCTGTTGCATGCGTTCCATTTGGGCGTCTTGAGTATCGGTGGGGATGGAGCGACGTGAAACCTTGATCCAGATGAGGATGTAGCACATAGAGATGAGAAACATGGGTAGGATGTAGCAGAAGATGAGATTACCGATGACGAAGTAAAGGACTTCGCTGAGGGGGTTGGGCCAGATATCTAGACAGAGGCGGATATGAGGGCTGTCCTCAAAGACTACGACGAGGTCGAAGAAGAAGACCCAGGGCGTTGTTACGACAATGGCGAATATCCAGATGAGGAAAATCATAAGGCGGGCGCGGCGTTTTGTGATCTGACACTTCAGTGGCCACCAGATGGCGAGAAATCTGTAACAAAACAAATTATAGTTACAGAGATGCGTTTCAATAACAGTTCGTCATCTTGTTGGCCAAGTCAACACTTTGTATTGGTTTATTCGCCAGTCTACTGGTAGCGCATAACAAGTCAAGGCACACCATTTTGGCATATTTTTTCGGTTAGCATTATTAATATGGAGATAGCGGTACAAAATTATTATGAAAAAAAAGTCAGCAGAATATAAAAGTGAACTTTCCTGAAATTGTTCTAAGTGCTCAATATTTCTGATGACGTCTTAGGCTAAGGCCAAACCGCAGGTGACACGCTTAGCGGCAAGCAAGAGGTTAGCTGATCGCTTCGATGACACATCCTAGTGAACCAACACAAGACACGTTAATTGCGCGGCCACACCACCGCTTGCTGATAACGTGTCTCATGTTGGAGCACTAGAATGAGTCGTCGAAGCAATCAGCTAACCTCTTGCCACCAAGTGTGCCACCTGCGGTCTGGTCTTTTTCAAGAATCAAAACGTAGATGCCAGCCAAGGGGAATAAGTTATCCAGTCTGCTGAGCTAATGTCTGCGAGATAAAAACGACGCTTGATGAGCCCAGACATTGTTTACAACCATTCCCTGTTTAAGATGTTCCTTCGTTAATAGCCTAGCGTCTAAATTGGTTCAGTCAGATCCAGATTTTTACTAATGAATGCTACTTAATACTTATTTACAATCAAATATTGTTTATCAGCTTCTTTTGAATTTTATTAACGTTGACTTTAACTTGTATTTTTGTTGGATAAATAAAAGGTGTCTATGTTATTTTATTTTCGGAAAACAGGCAGCTCGATATCACTCGTCGGTCAAGCATAATGTACAAGAATTTTATTATTAGGAGTAAATACGTTTCGATATGTATTTGTATTCATTTATTTCCACCGTAGGTACACATGTTACACTTGATGTCGTTAATTCTATCTTATAATATTCAGTTCAGTCAACGCAAACTCGCTACTGACGATTTTAATTCTATGAGGCCGAGTAACGGACGCATGATCGTCTGCACGTGATTGAAATAACCTATTTTTATCAGTGACTATATTTTTAATCTGATGTACAAAGAAAAACAGACAAACATGACACTTCATGCTTGAAATTTACCAAATAACAAATTGTTGGCTTTAAGAAGTCAAAAATCAAAGAAGAATAATGTTTCAAAATAAAATAAATAATAATTAAATTAAAGGGTATGTCAAAGTGCTGCTCTACAGGGACCTTGTCAAACTAAACTAAACATAATGTATAGTAATTTTACATAATCAAAGAAAATAATAAAGTGTCAAAATATAAAGTGTCAGTAAAAATCAAATCTAAAATTAATTTAGTTTCATAATTATGTCAATACTAAAATAAATCTCTGATCTGTATAAACAACCATAACTGTTGGCCTGATGGTAGACTTCGGACAAAAGTAATAATTATATCAAATAAAACAAGTGTATGGCACGGCACATAATTCACAAAAAGAGCTCTTTGGAATTAATATCATTCGCAAGTTTTTATTTTATTTATTACAAACATATTAATATACATTAAATAAAGTTATGTACCATAGCCTTGTACCATAGCATTGCCTTGCCTAAAGGTTTGTAGTAAGTAGCTAACAGGGTTAAATTAGTGGGTAAACCAATCACAAATATGAATGAATGAAGAAAATAATATTATATGTATAGCAACATAAATCAGAAGTTACAATGTACTGATGAATAATTATTAATATTTTTGTGAACTCGGAACACTTCCAGGCTATAAATTATCCAAATTAAACCATGGCATAATAATGTGATCAAAATAAACTTTTAACAACACAATGTACAGCCTTTAAATCTAAACAATTCAAACCTTAATAACCTATTAAAATAAATCTCATAATATGACGGGTTATCTCACTTCCTAAATTGTTATATAAAAATGATGCAAAAAAATATTTAGGTTAACTCAATATCATTACAAGATCTGGCTCGAACGAGTATCTCTATACGCCCTTGATGTGTCAATCCGTTAGTACATTGATAAGTGGTCATTACGAAGCAATAACTTAATAATTTGGACGAGTCGTTAGCTGATTGGCCTGTGATTTTGGTTCTGAACTATCGTTTATTTGATTTCTTACAAATTTTTCCCTAAAGTGGGTTATCGGCATCTATATAAAACGAAAATGATTTAGTGTTACGTTGTTTATTATTTAATTTAACCTTTGTCTAAGTTTTAGTTTACTGCCACAGTTATGGACGTGATATTGAGTTTTAGGGCTGCATTCTATCTAGCAGTATAGTTTTGTATAGATTTTGCATCCTTGACGGTCCAAACAAGTCAATTTGCAAAAGCTATGTTTTGATTTTTTTTAGAAATATTATTTTAGGATCCGATTTTGCGATGCAATCAGTACAAAATTAAATGAAAACAAAAGAAAAAGAATAGAAAGTATTTGTGATCAGAAGGAAGTCTCAGATTTCATTTATTCATAACTTTCAGGGTTATAGGTACGTTGATTTCAAAATTAGTCTTATAGTAACTACTACCAAAACCTACCTACCTTTTTATCCATGTCCTCAGTTTTTGGAGGTCAAACCTCGAATATGCCAAGATCTGGGTAGGTCCCTATTTCACCAGCGTACAAAAAATACGAGAGAGTTGATAGTCTCATCTGCATTTCAATTCAGTGGCATTTATGACGTTAATTCGGGTTTTCTGCCCTTTTGAAGAAATATCGCGGAATTATTTTAAGAATTGTTTCGCCAACACATCAAGACAGTGATATGTGAGGACACCAGCACCTTGGGGACTCTTCATTAATTATACAATTACATGCAGTAGGTACAATGCTTTTGTTCATAGTTTTACTTTTATAAAGGCCTAGTTAATTCCTAGGCAAGTACGCAAATAATCCGAAGGACCATGATAATGCGAAATTGCAAAAACATTATGGATGGGAAAACTCTGCACATTTGGTCGGTACTAAACTATTTAATTTAATTACTCTACAATGAAAGCTGGAGGAAGCCCGTAACTAAGAGCATCGACAGTATAGGGCAACTTTTGGATCCCGAGTTTGCATCCTTTAGAAACGGATAAACTCAATTTTATCCTTCCTTATATAAGGGTTCCATAAAAGATGACATACAACAGCACTATAGATATTATCAAGGAGTCACAATATCACAAAACCTATTCCCTTAATGGTCAGCCATGTTCAGGTTTCCCGGAAATGTTATTTGTTCAAATAAATCAGCATGGTCATGTCGGAGACGAAAATATTTCTTACTGTAATTCGTTTAACCCTCGTTTGGTCCGCAATTTCTCACTAGTCTAGTGAGTCACTGGCTCAGTACATGACGTAGTGCAAGAGAGGTCTTAAAAGGGAAAAAAGCCCTGCTGTATGCAGGGCTTTTTTCCCTTTTAAGACCTCGAAAACACCCATGAGGCCTTTTTTTCTTTTAACTGGTTGTGCATAACTTTAGTTACCCGGAATGCACAGACTCTTTCGCTCGGAAAATTTCGTCACAAAAATTTGTTTACTTGAGAACAAAAAATATTCTTATAAAATAGTATAATGTACATTAATTGTACAATTCATCATCTTACCTATCATATAAAATGTTTATGGTACATCCTATCCTATTAATATTATAAATGTCAAAGTTTGTGAGGATGGATGTATATATTATTTGGATGCTCTTTCACGCGAAAACTACTGAATCAATAAGGCTGAAATTTGATATGGGTAGGTATAGTTTGGGACCTGGAATAATATAGGCTTTTTTTATCCCGTATTTTTTTAAATGCGTGTGAGGGCGCGGCCAGCAGCCAGTATTCTTTTAAAATTGTTTAATTGTATTGTATTTATTTTCAGATATTAAAATCAAATGATGGGTATATTACCAGCAAGAGAAAATCCTTGAAACTATCGTATGATGTACATTAATTGTACATTTCATCATTTTACCTATCTTATAAAATGTTTATTGTACATATTATATAATAGAAGGTTGGACATATCAATATTAATATATAAGTACGTATATACGTACATATGACTATGTATATACGTACTTACGACCCTACTCTATCAAACTTAGAAATGAAATAAAAATTTATTCAATTCTGATGTAGGTACTCGAGAGAAGTTTCTTAGGTACTGATAAATTTTTTGAAGGCTTACGTACGCTGGAAGAAATGGTGACTATGATGCCAAAATACGCAGCATACATCTGTAATATTTCGGTTTATTTTTCCTTGTCATTAACCCCAATGTTAACTTTGATGAGGGACACAATAACAAAAAAATCAAATTATAGTGGTACGTTTAACCGTTGTTGCTTGGCCCGAGCTTAGTCTACTTTTACAAGCTTTTTTTTTTGTTAGTATGTACATATCTAGCAGGTATGTGTGGGACAAATCTTGCGACCGAATTTTAGACCAGTTATTCTGAACTGATAGATCTGATAGGCATACTTAAGTATGTTTTAGCTTGTTTAAAAAAATATAATATTATTTAAATATCAATTTTATTAAACAAATCTTTCAGTCACTTCTTTCACTGAAACAATTAGCAAAAAAAGTTTGAGGGTTTATCCCAAAGGGTTTTTTCCCTTCGAAGCTCGAAAATAATTAAAATTACTTACCTACTTCCTTTCATATCCAAGCAATAAACGAAATTAAGAAATACGAGAGCACTATGATTATTGCGCGCGTTTACGCTCCGTACGATTACTTTTATGGACATTATCGATCACGTATCTCGATCAGGCACTTTTAATAATCATGTTTTACCCATAATGTACAAAAACAGTTTATATCCTGATATAAATTAAAAATAATTACAGGTTTGTCATAATTTAGTGCCATTCGGAGCCGAAATTACGTTTTTAGCGCCATATTATCTGTCAGCTACTTTCCAACTGTCTGTGGCATTGAAATCGAATTGGGGCGGTTTCATCAAAATTATGACATTGGCAACGATACAAATAGAACTGCGAATTCAACTGGCTTATTTATTACATTGATTGAAAGTTCAAATTCGCTTATTTTCATATTATTTACTACCGTTTGTTAGTATCAGCTTGCCAATAACATTATTGAGCATATTATTAAAGGGACCAGATTTTCGCTAAATGGTCACTTCATGATGACTTGAATGATAACTATTTATTTTTATTGCCAAAAATAATTGCAGAAGCAAGGTATTTTACAGAGAAAATTAAGTCATTCAAAATAACATTTTGTTTATTGACATTTATGATGAAAGAGGTAATAATACAGCTGTAGGATTTTATGACTATTACAAAAAGGGTTAATTTTGATTGTTATTATATTGTGAATACATACTTTAAGAATACATACTTTAAGATCAACATTTCAAGATTTTATAAGTACCGTAGGTAATATCAAAATTTAACTAAATCAAGGATTTTAACTGATGAGGAAATAAGTTTAAACCTAAATTGTGTCACGATTGGTAGACCTTTATATTTTTATGTGTTTTTGGTTTTAAACAATAGTCAAAATTGATAGTAATATTCAAATTGTTAAGTTGGCATTACAATTGCAATGCTTATTTCTCAAACAAATTGAGAACAAGCAAATATTAACGATGAATTAAAAATAAATAATTACTTCAGATTCCAATATTATGTGTTACCTCTCAACACTCTTTAGCTCACTGAAGTGAAAAACGCTGCACATCAAAAACAATTTACGCATTAATTCTCCATTACCCCATTATGACCACACATCACGTCATAAGCCACTCAACATCACTTAACATTTCGGATGGTGACCATTTATCACTTATTTTCAATTTCTGAAGCGATACAAATCTTTGGTGCTTTTAATTATACAGGGGCATAAGTGTCGGTTCAATTATACTGTCATAATCTTTTTGATAATCGAATTAAATCTGTAAGCCCTGTCGAAAATGTTTAATCGACAAAAGAGTGTTTATTGATATCATAGTATGTACATTTAAGTAATTAAGCAACGAGTTGATATCTGTAACATGAGATCTTTAGTTGTGCGCTGCGGTAGGTAACGTTTCTCTTCAGCTTTGATTGTCAGTTAATTCGTTTTATTTTCTTCCAGATATATTAATTAAAATACTAAAATTAAAAAAAAAATTGCAGAATTTGCTATCAGAAGCATTTTATGCTGAATGTTTAAATGGTTTCATGGTAATGGAGGGTCTAATATCTAACTCAATCCGTCGATGTCATAAAAGCCGATAAGGATATCAGAGCAAGGGCAGCTCATTACTTATGTATGTTTCTTATGTATTCTTATGTAACTCCTTCACAGCGATTCCACCATAAGTAACCTCAATTACTTATGGTGGAATCGCTGTGATCGTGAAAATCCTCATTGTTTTGGGGAGGCTACTAGTTCAGCAGTGGAAATTATTTGTGCGTCTATCGTGATAGAGTACATAAAAGACGGTCTATTTGGGTGATTTGGGTCTAGTCTAGTTATGCCCAGCTTCACTATGACACCGAATCCTACCGATTTATCTTTGGTAATACTGTGTATTTTTCTTTGACTTTTCTTCAACTGGATAAGGAGTGTACAAATTGACAATCCGATGTATGAAATCTCAAAATTATTTTTTTAACGGTCACGTGTACGAAATGTAGACAACCCCCTAAATACCCGGGTTGTCTCCATTCCGTAAACTTGATCCTTAAAAAAAGAAATTTGATATTTCGTACATTGATTATTTTCAGTATGTTCCTCCTTCTTTAAGGTTGAAATTTGCACTGAAAAATATACAGTTCTTAGCGAAAGTGTTGCGCGACAATTTTAATTTGGAGGCCAAAAATAGCTGAAAATTGTCCCATGAAGAGAAGAAAACTCAAGTCCGTAGCAATAGATGAAAAAATTTAAAGGAGCGTAGAAGCTTTAAAAAAATCAGTCGTCAGTGTTGGGCAATGTTTAGAAAATGTAGTGCTAAAGTTAAGTGGTCCAAAAGAAGATACTTTATTTAAAAATAACTACGTATTCGTAAAACATAGGAGAATTAGGAAGTAATTGTTTACCTTATTTATTGTTGATGTTATAAAGGTTGATTATAAATGTTAGTTATAAGTACTAGTAGAACACTAATTTTCTATAAGTATGAGTAAATATCGGATGTCAGTGTTGGACGATTCTTTATATTCTAGTGCAATAATTAAGATTACCAAAAGAAGCTCCGTCTGCTGGTGGTAATGGTTGTCAAAAAGCAGAATAAACATCAACAATAAAATTATAGGGTATTATTTCTGGGATAAAATCGAAAGTTAAACAGTGGGTACCAACGAATGTGCGAAAAACAATTTATCGATATCATAAATAACGAAAAATTGAGCAACACTCAGCTGACTGACGTTTTGTACGAGTGTAATCATTGGATTCAGTTCCAAAGATGTATTGATGTGAGACCATCTGTAAGTGGAAATATACAAATGAGATTGACGACCTCAACGGCGTAGTGGAGTGTAAGGCGCAGAGGTTTAATTCCAATGGTTTTGCTTTGAGTTTTTTATTGCAATTTTTATGATTCCTATTCCTAGATGCATACAGAATGCGTGGGTGGATAAATATGTAGGTTGCATTATTAAATTTGGTAGCGGTCGCAGGGAATCGTTGGACCGTTATTCGTGGCGTCGTCGTTTGGGGGAGACCTATGTTCAGCAGTGGACGTATACAGGCTGATGATGATTATTATTAACTTAACGAGACGATTTTCTTTTACTCTTTTTAGCCCTGCATACCTTGGTATCTCAGCGACCCAAAAGCCAACCTAAGGTTTTTCCTGACACCTATCAATTCTAGAAAATCAATATTGATTTAGAATCAGAATCAGAATCAATAACTTTATTTCTTTAGGCTTACAAAATAAGCACTTAGACAAGTCAAATTTTATACTATAAACATAGTTATTAATATCAAATAAGAAATAAGGTGTTATTGATATTCTCTTCACTTCAATTTTTTGTCCACTAGTGGTAGAATTTTATCTTTGGTACTCTACTTACATCGATTAATACCTAGTTACCAATTATCGTAAACATGATCTTCGTGTTGCAAGCGCGCTTGGTCAACATCATTGTCGGCGCCGACCAATAAGATCTGATATCAATTTGGCGAGAGCTTTGATAACATCTATAGTATGCGTCTTTGGCAACTTTTTATCAACGATTTTTTAGATCGGCAATATTATCATCATTATTACCGTCGTAAGTTAGTATCCGTCGATTAAATCTGATCTGCCATTTGCATAATCATCACTTTTGTCATAGTAAGTTAGTGTCCATTAGAGATATATATTTAGATTTCCAGCACTTTTTAATAAGTGCTTAAGGTATGATTATAAAAAAAAACGAAATCGAAACTCTTCGCAGGTCTAGAAAGGACTTTAGATCTATATTTGAGTTTAAGATTTAGTAGATTACGTTTTGTAGCTTTGAGCAAACATTACTCGTAGTACCTGGAAGACCGAGCTTTGCTCGGTATATTTTTTTTTGGTATATTGTGTTTTTAGAAATTATATTTAAATACGAATTACATACTGAAGAAATGATGAAATAAAGTTGTTTATAAGCGTTTTTTTTCCCAAGATCGTTTAGGCATTTGTAAGTGAACCCGTGTGTTAAAAAAAACACTAATAATATAAATAAACAATTATTTTTCTTAGTCTAACCACAAACCAAACACTCATTGGCTTAGTGTTGCTTAACAACGCCACCTGCTTGAGTAGCTTTAGAGTTGTTGTGTCGTTCAAGCAGAAAAATTATATTATTATTGTCCAATAGATGTCAGGATGAGTCATATTTTTCAGTTTCTGTCACGGCTGGTTATCTACGAACAAAAATAATGGACTTTATGTCTATGACCTTGTCTCTATCTTAGCCTTAGCTGACAACTTTCCTCCCCCATTGTGACGTCATATCCGAGTATAATGCAGTAAATTAAAAGAGGCTTTGCAGCGACGAAATCTTGTCTATGGGAGTGCCCTATCGATAAAGTTAATTATTAAAAACACGAATAAAACGACATTTTTTAAAAATGAATCCTAGCTAGATCGATTTATCTTCCCCGAAACCGCCTGTATACTGAATTTCATGAATATAGTTGGAGCCGTTTCAGAGATTCAGATTATATATATATATATAGACAAGAATTGCTCGTTTAAAGGTATAAATAACAAAATATTCCGACAAATACAGAAGGGATATTTTATTGAAGTACGATATAAAGCTTATGGCATTACATAGAGTCAATCCTAACTATTATTATACTCGTAAATGCGAAAGTGTGTTTGTTTGTTTGTACTTCCTTCACGCCCTAACCAAGCAGTCAATAGACTTGATTTTTGGCATAGAGTTGAAAGGATGGAGAGTAACATAGGCTAACGTTAACGCGGGTGAAACCACGGGAAACAGCTAGTATTATATAAATCTTTATCTGCTAAGTACCTACATGTAACGACAAAATATAACTCACAAGATCTTTCAACTAAAGGAATCCCATAGGAAGAAGTCTTCAACCCTAAAAAAGACCTGTTATAGATTGAAATAAGTAAATAACTGTTGGTATTACCTACCTACGTTAAATAATTATTAAAACAATCCTATCAAAATCTTAGGCCACTAAAAATGCTACAAAAGTTTCCAATGCTCGAAACCGATTGATACATTAATTATCAAATTAAGATTGTTATCGTACACATTAGCTCTGACATGACATGCTTGATGTCACCCGCCCTTGCGCAACCCCAAGCGCCTATGCAAAAGTAAGTACCTATAAGAAATTGGCAATATCTGGGGCGATCATTATTTCATATAAAAACTTACCTCGAGACCCTCAAACCATCAGTCGGGAGAGAGCAGTACTACATTTACAATGCAAAAAACTGTAAGTGCATAAATCAGAAAATTTAATCTGTGATTATGGTCTCCGTGAGTAATTTATCGTACTTTATACTTTATGTACCTATGTACTTATTTGGCAACAGTCCATCAAGTTATGGTATTTTAAATCTTATTATTTTGTAGTTTATTTTGTATTATGAAAAGCTTGGACTGTCTCTTTGGTCTAGATTTTACAAAACTGTTTTCTAATTTAATAGCTTGTAATACTGACACTTTGATGAGATAAATCATTTTATATTTTTTGTACGAAGCAAAAATTATGATGATTTTCCGAGAAAGCGAAATGAGCTTGGTCATTTTTATTAGAACACGCTTTTTTATGTAGATTTACGTTCGTTCTAATCTGTTTTCAGGTCATCATCAGTGCCATCTTGGCTTACGCAACTGCGGCTGTCTACATCGAAGACTACCCCAAATCCAACTTCCAAAGCAAAGTGGACCATGACACCTACATCCACACTCCAGTATACCCAGTCCATGGTGTCTCCAAGTCTACTCTAACCAAGAGCAGTCAGGTGGTGAACCATGGAGGGACCACATTCGTCCACGCTCCAGTCTACCACGAAGTTCCAGTAGTTCACGAGCTGTCTTCTGCCAAGTCCACCGTGACCAAGACAAGCCAAGTCGTCAACCACGGCGGAACTACCGTGCTACACGCTCCGGTCTACCACGAGGTCCCAGTAGTTCACGAACTTTCTTCAGCCAAGTCTACCGCCACTAAATCCAGCCAGGTGGTGAATCATGGCGGCACTGCTGTATTACACGCTCCAGTCATGACTCTTAGCCACATTCCCGTGGTATCTTCAGCTAAGTCTACGCTCACCAAGAGTAGGCAGGTGGTGAACCATGGAGGATCTGCTATTGTACACACACCAGTGTACAATTACGTCAGCCATGTCGCTGAGGTGTACCCTGTCCATTCTGCCGTGGCATATACCCCTCAGCTCCACTCCTCCTTCGTATACGCTCCTCAAGTGTACTCTGCAGTGAAGAGTGGAGACTCCGCAGTGTCTCACCACAGCTCGACAGTGCATGAGACGGAGCCGGTTGTCAATCATTACCCGCTGTACTCTTTCCATTGATTTGTCGTTGATTGTGTGTTTATGTTTGATTGAATATAATTTATTTGTTAAAACTTGGAACTGTTTTTCTTGTGTACGTTACATTACCATTACAGACTATTTTTAGACTGCGTTAAAATGGTTCCTGTTTTAATTTACGATACAAAAGTAATTAATTTATATAAAGCTTCCCGTAGAATATTTTTTTACGTAAGATCAAAGCCAGCTTTTTATACAAGGAATAAAAAATACAGGTAAAATCTGGGAAGGGCATTCCGTGATGTTTTCAGTATTTGGAGCAGGTATATGAATTACCTACCTACTGAATTAATTTGAAATCTGAAAAAGTAGGTCTGTCTGTAGCCTTATCAAATAATGTTAGATCATTACATTAACGATCTGTTACCTGCAGACAATTATAATTGTCCAGAAATCGCTTTTAGGATACTTTTACCACATTACTGACCAATTTCTCGGTTTCCTTAGTTCGCTGCTCACCAGATAATGTAATTATTTTATTCAACCAAAACAGAGTTAAAATGCTTTTCTTAAAGATTTTTACAACTTGTACAGACCCAAACCTCGCCAAGACTCGACTAACCTCGCCCAAAATGCCGAGGTGGTGCATGCTTCTGAATCTGGTACCAGTTAAACACATTCACTGCCCAGGCTTGCCCTTGCGTGGCGACCCGCAGAGGCATGCCGCCGTAGCCGGCGCCGCCTGCCCGCTAGCGACGACGACGGACGAGGCACTAGAAGTAAACTTTATTTTACTACTAGGTATTCTTGACTATAACGATATAATAAAACCATCCGGTATAACTGAGTACAGAAAGAATTCGCAACTGGGCAATTTTTGGGACATAAAGCCATAACAAATGCCATTCTGTGTACCTACCTACTTATGGGTAATTGTGATTAGGACCAGCATCTCACATGTCACGTAGGTATTTTGGCACCTAGTACTTGAGCAGATCCTAGGACGTTTACAATATCTACATTTTTCAAAATGGTTGGTTGACTTTAAACGAACTTAGATAATTTAAAAAATTGCAGTATCCCAAATATAATTTAGGTACCTAATTAGTTTGATATTTCTATTATTCATTATCTTCTTGGGTCATTATGACCCGGTATTTATTAATATGTATGTACATACATATTATGTGATAATAACATACTATTCTTGATTCTAAACACCAAGATACATACATACATAGTATGTTATGTTAGCACAGACAGTTAAACTGTAATAAAAATGTATAAAAATTAAGTGAAACAGATAACTATAACAGAAAACTGCTAGGTAATAGCAAAGTATCCACTTAAAGCGAAAACAAAGTTGGAGCACTTTTCAGTTTTCTCTTTGAAAAATTCGGGTTCGAAAAGGTGTCGATTTATTAATCACCTGATGTTTTTATAGGTAGATTATTTCACACTTTACAAAACAGTTAACAAACAATTTGGTACAAAAAATGTGACAATTGGCGGTCTTATCGCTCACAAGCGATCTCTACTAGACAACCGCGGATGGATAGGATCGTTGGATTGAACATCGGGATCTGTGTATATTGTTTTGTTATTAGCTAATACAAATCACAAAATTCTAATCATATTATATCAAATCTAATATACGTGACAGGTCTAGTAGAAGACATTACCACTATCGTCATTTCAGCAGCAGTGGTCGTCCACTGCTGTACAAAAACCTTCTGAGATCGAAAAACAGTTAAAAGTAGAACGGTTACAGTTATCTAGTACTATGTATAAACTATAATTAACTTCACCACGGGGGTCTATTTGAACCGCAATAAACACAGAACACTTATAAGTTGAGTTTTGCGAAATCCGTCCATTATAGTGAACCTAACCTTGGGACTGATGATCAGATAATTATTTTGAAACATTCATAATTGTATGATTGTTTTGTCGGACCATTAGATAGAAAGGTAGGTACTGAACAGACAAAGGTATCGTTAGGAAATGTTTATATCGTAACATAAACAAGACTAATTGTAAGTTTTAGAGTAACTATCTAGTTACTCTAGGACCTAGAGTAACTAGATAGTTACTCTAGGTAACGCTAGATATGTACCTAGAGTCTAGGTACATATCTAGCTACTATAATATTTCAAGGTTCGCACGTGCAAAATATATGAAAACAATGACAAGAGGGAGGAAAAAGCGAAAACAAATATTGGCAGCTTTCGAAAGATTACTAATTACCCGCTCGAAGTTGAGCGCATCACTTTTGTTAGCTGCCATTATGTTTATACTCACGCTCCTTTCACAACTATACCGTTAAAACTTTTAAATGGACCTCACTTTTCTATCACAACAATTTATAAATTATATTAGGGTCGTTTTGTCAAATTTCCACACTATTCGCCACATCCATAACACGCTGCGCCGTCTATTCTAACGTCAAGTACATCTCAAGAGCTGTAACAAAAGACGTAGGTAGTGATTGCGTGTGATAAGTACCAACCAGTGCGTTTACAACAATATCCTCTTGCACATCGGTGCATGAACTTGACATTCAGCACAATGGTCGTTATGCAAGCCTGCGCGTGCGCCGCCGCGCGCCGGGGCTGGCTAAGCGTTAATTTATCAAGCTTTGATCGCGACCTAGTGGGGATGGTTATATTTTTTACTTTGTTAAGTATAACTTTAAAACTTAGTTTTTTTAGTAACAACAGGTGCTTTGGCAGCACGTAGGTAGGTACTTTTTTGGTAGATACATATAAAGTGCTCTGAATCTAAACGAATTGTCATCCAGTCATCCATCCGCAATGTACTTATAAAAATTGCAATCGTAATAAAAAACATAACAGCGTTTGATCTATTTCGCTATAATACGGAATAGACTCGACCCATGGCGCTGGGACACCTGTTAATTTATATAGTTGACCACCTTCACGTTTGAAAGCATCTCGAGGACCTCAAGAGGTAAAGGCTTATTCAATCCTCGAGACCAAATGTTGGGCAATCATCGATTTCGATGACGGATCACCCTATAGCATTGTTTCTTCTGATTTATCTGCGAATTCTCGTACCAATATTTCTTAATGAAGCCCTTTTGAGAGGCTGTTGAGCCATATCGGTCTGTGTCGTTAATTTATTGCAATCCGCAACTTTTTGATGCATATTTTATTTATTGATTAAGAGCTTCAAACTGCAAACTGATTGAAAAAATTCCGTTGATCTGACGAAGGTGATCTTGACCACAGCTATCGTTATGCTAATAGGAGAGATTTATTTTGTAAAATCACACCCTCTGCAGAACAGATCAACCACCGCAATCCCAACCCGCATGCCCAGCCATAGATAAGAGGTAATAAAACTTACTTATCAGGGAAGACTACGAGTATGTCCAGCGGTGGACTGGCCAC
Source organism: Eupithecia insigniata (assembly GCA_947859395.1). Classification (NCBI taxonomy): domain Eukaryota; kingdom Metazoa; phylum Arthropoda; class Insecta; order Lepidoptera; family Geometridae; genus Eupithecia; species Eupithecia insigniata. Next base: position 15,117,121 of record OX402004.1, on the reverse strand, counting down.
TGCTGGACATAATCAAGCTATGTATGTGTGACTCCTCTACGACACAACACAACTAACCCAAACAAAAACGGTTTGAGCCATCAATGCACGGGCTTCTAAGTTAACCTTTACTGGCTGCATTTTAATTAAAAAAACAGTGAACTGTAGCTGTTTTCACATTCGTAATATCTGAGCCTAGGGTTCGGAGCGTGAACCTTCCTATGGGTAACTTGAGCAGTTGTTATGTAAGTGAACTTGACTTCAACCTCAATAACTTGTATGCGTACGTACATACCTACTTGTACCCAGTAGGTACTTACTACTTGTTTGTCAGTATTTATTCATCGATTGCAAGAGCTGAGAAGTGAAAGCTTGGGTGGATGCGGTAGTTTAGGCTTGCGGTGTGCACAGTTGATTTAACAATTTTTGCTGTTACTTATGACTAGAGTTTAGTATTCCATTAACAGCACACAACATACTAAGATAATGTACAGGTATAAATCAAAACATTACTCAGCTAGCCAGCTTTTAATTTGCTTTACGTTTGTGAAACTTATTTTTTCTCCACGGTTAGGTAAGATATGTAATTATTTTATATACATAGGTACCCGAATTAATCAAATCTCAATGTAGGGGACATTTTTTTAGTTTTATCATTATCATCATCCGCAGCTGAATTTTTCAATGGGCGTTTATGTGGCTCGAACTTGAGATAGCTAACTCACCCACCAGTTAACTGGTAGTTTAAGGAGTCTCCTTCGCGATTCAAGCGTGACGCATGATACCTCCTCCACCAAAGCTCGACTTCTCACATCGCATAATTTATACAAAATTCAAGTACGCATTGGTTCATTGTCGAATTTCGGCAGCCGGTATAAATAGCCGAGTATGGAGCTGCATTCGTTAGATACCTCGCTCCCACAGCCACGAACATACAAACAAACCAACAAAAATAAACATGCAGAAATTCGTAAGATTATTATGTTTTTGTGTGAAATTTTATTGTAATTACGTTTTCAATGAGATGTGTAGTAATTTGATCTTCTTATCGTGTTATATGCCTGAATAATCAAGCGGCTAACAATTTTCAGTACATTAGAGCCACTGTGCTGAAAACATAATTTTATGCTGAATTGAGTTAACTATTTCGGGATATCTAATAAAAAAATCTAGCTATCGCTATCGAGACTTCGTACAGAGTGCATAAAGTGGCGGATAGCGGAAATCTGTCTAAAAGCCACTCTTAACTATGCTTTCGCTCCCCAGTGTGTAAGCGATGTATGTCTTGTTGTTTTACATCTTTGTGTAAAGAAGCTTCACTTGACATTGCATACAAAGAAGCGATAGTCACAATTGCTTCAACAAATCTCTTAGCCGCAGAAGACTAATGCCTAGTTTATATATCAAATTACATCATCTTTCTTTCAAATCGCCTCCAACGCTTTCCTTCTGTTTATCCTAGATTAAAAATAATTACATTATCTAATCACATGATCTTCCTCCAGATCGCCTTCGCCGCTTTCCTGGCCTGCGCCGCCGCCGCCCCGGGCGTGCTACTGCACCAGACCCCGGTAGTGCACGCCGTGCACACGCCCGTAGTGCACGCAGCGGTACTCGGATCCAAGACCACCATCACTAAGAGCAGCCAGGTATGTTTTATAACATATCTCTAACATTTCAACGAGTATTTCCTCTCATCGGCACGACGTGTTCGTCCACAATCGAATATGCCTTCCCACAACCTTGTTTTGGCATAGAAGCATATTCTATCGAATATCCATAGTCACCACGGTTGGAACCCACCTGCGATGATGCGTTACCTACTACAGTATCATCTTAATTTATTGTTCTTTTCCTAGGTGGTAAACCACGGTTCCCCAGTTGTCCACGCTGTCCACGCCGCCCCAGTGATCCACGCAGTCCACACGCCTGTTGTCCACTCCGTGCCCATAGTCCACTCCGCGCCCATCGTCCACACTGCCCCGGTGGTTCACGCTGCCCCCTTGGTGATCAAGTCCGTGCCCGTGGTCCATGCGGTCCATAGCCCGCTGGTGATCAAGACCGCGCCGTCCGCCATTGCTCACAGCAGCTCAGTCGTCCACCACACCCCCGTCGTCAAGGCTCTGCCAGTTATCGCTGTCCACCATTGATTTCGTATGTTTGTGTTTTAATAAATTATTATGAGTACCTGATGATTGTGTATCAATTTGACAGAGGCTGAATACTAGATAATACTGTCACCTGTAGTTGGGTTCGCGACATTGACAAAGTCGCAAGGGCATTGCTTCGGTACTTGGATGCGAGAAGCACAGGCTATCAACAGTGAAAGAAGACCTATTGATAACTGTATTGATACAAATCAAGCAGTGGATGGTGCCGGTCGACTACAATGATCACGATTAATTGTCAAACTATTTAACAGTTTCCCTAAAGGTCCAAACAAATGCAAACGCTCTGATTGCCTAACATTGGAAAATAAATAATCGAAAGAAATTTTAAATATTGTAACAATATTTGCCATATTGATTCAAGAACAAATAAGTCCATAGTTTATTAACTAGTATTTCCTTCGTTCAAGTGATTATCAATGCGAAGAATGTATATTAATAAGGCTAGCCAATACTATCTAAAATTATCGCGACCTTATAACAAACGATTGAGTGCAACTTGAATTTAGAGCGGAAATGTTAGATTCGCAGAAATTAAAAATAGAGTAATTATAATTCAAATAGAGTAATGGGAATTCGTCCTAAGGAAAATAATCTTGGAAAATTTATATTTAAGACTCCGGTGAAATAATCAAGCAACTGATCCAAGGATTCTCATTAGCACCCAAATACTGGCTCTTTAAATCAAAGCTTGAAGACACCGGTTGACTTGTAAGGACGCCATATTGGGGCTGGCTTAGTATGGAGATGGCGCATACCAAGAATAAGTAATTTGTATGTAATGAATTGATAGAGTAGCATTTGATTGATTAAATTTTTATTTTATTTTATAAAAGTTTCTCCAGACTATCAAATTACACTAACATTTTAAATACGACAGGATCAATGGATGGATTGATGGATGTTTGTTACTTCGTCACGCTAAAACTACTAACAAATTGGGTTGAAATTTAGGATATTTAGGTATTTCTAGACCGAAAATAAAACATTGACTATTTTTAATTACAAAAGTTTGAATGGGATTGAAATAAACTTTAACACGTTCTTTACCACCACGATTTTCACTATGTCTTGTCGGACATTTCCATAGAAATAAGGCGGCAAAAACGTGGACGCAAATTACAATTAATTATATTTTAAAATTATTAATTTCTGATTAGATTAACTTCCGGGACGTTAAAATTTATCACCTTCAGTTGAATCTAAGAGGTTATTCATTTATATCCGGATAATGGCAGCCAATGCCAAACGACTCTTTTCCCCAAACTCCCTTTTGAACTCTTAATTACGCGTATCTTAGAATAGATACTAGAAAACATAAAATTTTGAATTATAACGCTGACTCTGAGTTGAAACTACTCTACTTACGTAAAATACTACGAGTTTGCGGTTGGAGTCGCGAATTTCAAATACTTCTCCCGTGTGACTCTACAACTTAGAACCGTAGCGTATGTTTAAGGTAAAGCGGGTAAAAACAGACCCTTTAGATATAGAATTGAAAATTTAATTATTGCATCATTAATACAAAAAAAAACAATTAAACAAGAAATTAATAATAATAAAGTGTTAATAAAGTGTGGCACAATAGTTCTCTACTTTTTCCTGAAGTAATAAATTTTTGGTTCATAGAAGAAATTTTTTGTATGAACTTTAGGAGTTCAAATTAATCACCACGAAGGAGAAACTAGGTAGGCGAACAAATGCTCTATATGAGAATAATAATAAGAAATTTATGTGGCAAGCTGAAGCAAGGGCGCTATCATGGTACTCATTAGTGGATGCCTATGTCCAACAGTGGATTCAAATACCCTGATGATGATGATCATGAAATAAGGAATTATTAGCAATATTTATGGAATATTAAAATTAATATTTATTTTAGATTTATTAAGACTTAACCTAACCACAAGACAAACTTTTGCAACAGCATTTTTTTGATAGGTAATCAGAAATGTAATCATTAAACATGATATACATGATAATACGGTATATTTAATGATATTTTCTACAGACGGCCAGTTTAGTAACACTAACCATACCGTGCCAGTAGCACACTAAGTATGGAATCTAGTCGTATTAGAAGCATTCTTGCCCATGTTTGCACTCCGCGGAAAATAGACGAAAATTGGCGGCGCGGCTATATAATCTAGGAGGCAGGTCGAATGTGTCAGTCTCAATCAATCGAGCAAGGATTTATCTGCGAAAATGAAGTGCTTAGTAAGTTTACCTACTTTACCTTATTTAGAATCACTACAATGGCGCTTGGAACCTTACCTACTTCAAATGGTTCTATGATCAAAGATTTGGAAATCTTTTATTCAATATATTGAGAAATTTATTATGAATCGAATACCTAGAAATATATTTTACGTACGGTTTCCATATACATTCAAAAAATATCTTCATTTTAATTATACCATTGAAATAAAATATTGTATATCTTAGAAATGATTTCTGTATATGCATTCGGAATGTTCTAAGAAATTTTGTTCAAAGCCGAAGTTATAGAAGCTCTGTTCAATGAAGTAAATATTCAATATCAATTGAAACACAATTCCAGATGAATATAAAATTTATTTTGAGAATGTTTATCTGACTGAATTGAAAATTTTTTGTTCCTCGTCTTTGAACTCGGATTGATTACAATATCAATTATTTATTAATTTCATCTCAAATAGATACTGAAAAAATCATCAATTAAAAATATACTATGCAGTCAGTTTGACATTACATTGTATATACCAACGATATTATGACAACCGCTACTTTTTAAACTTTGAATTTAGTTTTAATGGACTAGAAAACGACATTACGAAAATAAGAGACTAATAAAATTAAATACAGCCACTCAATTGGTGAGCTCTCAATAGGCAAGTAGTAGAATCGGACTTATAAATATCAATTATTCTTCTCAATCAAATATATATTCCATTCGCTATATTTTTGGGAGAAAAAATATGTTATTGCATTTGCGGTCTGTCGAAAATGCAAACCAATGTCAACGATAAAATTAATCATAATAATACGAAGTAACATTGTCAAATCGAGTAAAAAACTCGCAACTCATTTGTTTATGTTATTAATCCACACTGCCAAAAAACCAGAAAAATATGTATGTATGTATGACAAAAAAATAAAATAAAGCTTTTTTCTTTTTTAGCTAACATTCCTAGCACTGCTAGTGGTGGTCCACTCCGCCCCAGCACCCAAGCCCATCGTGGTGTACCCTCCAGTGTTGCCGCCTGTCTACCACGCTCCCCTGGTGCACCACGCTCCGCTGTCCGTCTCGCACGTCAATACCCTGCTGCATCACCCTCCGGTCTACCATGCACCTTTGGTTGCGCATTCGCCGTTCATATACTAATGGTGAAAGTGGTTGGGTTCAGAGGCAAATGAAAACAAATCGTTGATGTATGACTTCACTAACGTGTTCTTGCGTGGATACCGCGACGTAGTAAACATAATGTAAGATACCCTGTGGCCAGGTGGGATAACGATATCCGAAAAACTGCTAGCAGCACAGGAATAGCACCCTGTCCTGCTAGCAGTCTATCGCAGATTTGGGGAGCCCTATATCTAGCAATGGATTAGCATAATTAAGCTGATGCTAATACACTCCAGCTAAAAAAGTTCGCATCTGGATACCCTCAAAGATCGCCACATTGACAGGTTCTATGCTGCAGAATACCGCTGGATACGACAGCGGTATTCTGCGACCTTCACCTGGTCATAAGGCGGAAAAATGTATGAGTGATTTGTTTGTCTTTGAACTAGTTTACCGAAGTGAAATAAGATGAGTTTGTACAACAAGGGCAGTTTCTATTTTATATAAATAAATCGTCAGAATTGCAATAAAGTGTATTTTATTTTCTCTCCTTTGAAGTAAATACCTTTCTGTAGGTCGAGTAAATGATACATGCATCGCCCATGGCTTATTGTGGCCTCGATGCTACCTTATTAATAATATGACATTGACTTTATCGGCTATGAATACCCATTGGAAATAGTGCGGGGAAAAACCAGACTGAATTATTTAGCATAGTTCTCATAACCAGTCTCGGTCTTGGTCCCATCTTATGCTACAGTGAGTATACTAATGGTAGTGCAGCAGCCAATCAATTTAAAACAGTAATGAAAGCCCCATTACAAAAAAAAAACACTATGGTCATTATGATAGGAACATTACTTAAACAGCATATACAAAATATAACGTATAAAAAACATTTATTGATGTGGTACTTATAAAAGTAATGAAAATAGCGTATTGTTTAACAGTCGATAGTTAGCTCAATTATTGATTATTTATTAATAAAAAAAATATGTTCCGTTAAAAAAAATATCAGAATCTGATAAAGAAACCCCCTGCGCAAAAGATTCACGTAGAAGATAAGCGTCAAAACTACACGACCGATCCCTAAAAATATTTCACTGGTAGGCTACATATTCAACCAGTACTATAAGCTAATTTATATCCGAATGGTTAAAGGCATTATCAGAAGCACTCCCAACAATAATAATACTGCAAGCTTCCCATCACTATAATCGCGAGCTTTGAACTATTTTTGTGTAGCCTCGTCGAACCTAATAGGCCATTAATCGTGGAGCAACGGCTGTGCACTGTGTCTGATGAGTCGGTTTGCTTCTATAATTATTATTTCATTTTTTTTCCTCAATTTCTTATCAATCACATTGATCATCAGTTCGGATTTTCAATTATGATAACTCACAAATCACCTTAACTTTGCCCCGCGGTATAGGGAACAAGTTAGTCATGGAAATCTTTCACAAGTTAAAGATATGAGCTTCTCAGCCAATTAACTCTACGTTAAGTAGTATAAATAGCTATAACTAGCTGCTGCCCGCGCCGTCGCCCGCGTTTTATCGGGATAAAAATAGCCTTTATATTATTCCAGATCCCAAACTATACCCCAAACCAAATTTCAACCCAATCAGTTCAGTAGCTTTTGCGTGAAAGAGGAACAAACATACATACATCCATCAATCCATTCTCACAAACTTTGATATGTATAATATTTGTAGGATTTAACTGTAATTTTCGGACTACTAATTACAAATACAAATACTTGTAATTTTTGGAGTAATTATTTTTTATGTTATGTTTAGGTAAAATAACACACATATTCAGACAATTATTAAAATAACAGTATAAAAAGTCCCTTTAACCAAAACCCTTCTCACATTTACCTGTTTTTACGTAATTAGGTCACAATTTAGCAAACTTTCACCCTGAAATGATAAATTAGGTGGAAGAGGCTCAGTAGGTCAGTAAAGGATTATCATAAACGGGCCTCGTTTAGTAACAGTGTCAAGGCATGGGACATTCTGACGGTGACATGTTTCACGTGAGTACAGTCGACGCTAGAAATTACTATAATGTATTATGTACAGTTTGTATAACAAGCTATTAACGTCGTAAAAATTGCACTTTACAGGTCCTCTATAAATATGGTCTAGATTAATGCGGTGCGGTAATGGTACCTTAGTCCGTAATTTTGATATAAAAATAGAGACTAAAAAGAACTTATATACATTGAGAGCCTCGTGTACCTGTTATTTTCCTCGAAATCTGAAGCTTCAAAACACATCTCAACATTTCCTCAATATATACTATTATCTAACTTTGAAGCACTTCTTGTTGCTGGCGACTGTACCATTATATGTAAAGGCTCGGAACCAGTCAGACTTGAGATTTATCCGTTCGTATAATAATACTAGAAGCAAGTACATTATAGGCAAGATTATCAATCCATAACATTGATTTCGAACATGAATCTTGCACTCTATTTCAGATAAATATTATAAAACAAAGCTCTCCGCCGCGTCTGTCTGTCTGTCTGTTCACGATAAACTCAAAAACTACTTAACAGATTTGCATGCGGATTCATCAATCGATAGAGTGATTCGTGAGAAAGGTTTAGGTATATAATTTATCAAGGTTTTGTGTAAATTTGTTAAAATATAATGATAATTGTTGGAAGTGTCGGAAAAAGTCAAGCTGTTTTCATCGAAAACGCTCTCCATAGACAGCGTTTTTGCTCCATATCCATGCTTCATCCATAGACGTAGTAGTATCTACATATAATACCTCTATGTTACATACAGAGTGAAATTTGTCGAAGGTTTTATTTACCTTTGTAACTGATCTATGCTACCTAAACGATAATTGCTAGAAGTGTCGGAAAAAGTCAAGTTGCCTTGGAGCTTGCATCGAAAACGCTGCCTAATCCCTTAAATGCTTAATCCCTTGAGATTAGTAGTGAGTGAGATATGCTTAATGCCTTGAGATAGTTATAACAAAACAATGCATGGTGGGATATTATTCTTGGTCCAGGTGAGTGCAGCCGCGGGCGGTCAGCTAGTTGAACTGACAAGTTGAATCTTTATCTGAATAAAGATTCAATTTGTCAGTGGATTTTTTCGGAAAAAGAAAGTGCTCTTGAACTTTGATTAACGCGTAGATTTAAAAACTTTTCGAACACGACAATCGAATTATTTTTCACTAAAATAAATCACTAAGGGACATAATATATTTGTAGAGAATGCACATGATTCATCTAAAATAACATCCATAAAAAAATTGCTACTGATCCCTACATGTTTTTTTTTATTTAATCAATCAGTTCTTCATTGGCGGCATTATTGCTGAAATAAGGAAATTCTTGAGCGGGCGGTAATTATTTAATTATTATTAATGTTGTAACCTCTATTGTTATCTTAACTCTATGGTGAAAAAAACAGCTTATAAGGTACACTCGGCTCTCAATGTGTCACTTACCAACACACCCCGAGACAACATGACACGGACTTTAATTCTGGTGAGTAAAATTAATAATTTATAGAATTTTCAAGAATTTTCATGATTTTTAATTATAAAAAAAATAGTAATCCTGGTGTCATTACAAGACGAAAAACTAAAGTAGTTCAAAGGACATGTAGCTATACATACAAATATTACCGTTATTTGTTGTAGCGTGCCTCAAACGCATTTTTTCATCGGCTGTTTTGTTTCCTTTTGTATTTTTCCACGATCGGTTTAATATAATCTACATTTTAACTGGACATCGAAGAACTGGTAATGCTCCATCAGAAATGTATCCTTCTTATGTGCATTTCAGTCATAGCTTTTGTAGAACTAGCAAGAAAGTAACAACTGCCAATTAATAATAATTAAAGGCTTGAATGATTAAAAAATTGTAGCTTAATGATCCTGTTTAAACACGCTCGTGTTTATTCGCCACTTTTGAAGTGGCGATGGACTTGAAATAAATTACCTTCATGGAATTCTTGGACCTTCGCTGGCAATAACTTACATACCTGTAAGCAGTGGATGCTAAATCAGGTTAATTCTGTAATTTACTTTCGCTAGTAAACCATCAGTGAATTTTATATGAAAATTCTTTGAACATTAATGTCCATGTTTTGTTATTGTCTGAATGGGCTACAGAAGCACATTTTATGAGACAGTACAGATTCCAATGGAACGCAAGTCAACAATTTATTTCGAAAGCTGTAAACATCTAATTTTCACCCAATGATATTCTACATAAAGTAAAAACTTATTGTTTTGCCCTCACCTCTGCCGCTGCCATTCGAAACGCGTCTTCAGGGTTTAGGTAAGTATTAAGAAAAATCATGATTTTTCAAAAGTGTATCTTATTCGGAATTTAATCCGAATAAGATAAAACTAACTAGCGCCTTAAGTAAAATTACCTTCAGAAACTTTCATAAAGCACTTTTAAGTTCTCACCCAGAAAACTGGAACAATAGCTTGCCAGAAGTGTTAAAAGTGGTACCTAGGTACACGTCCGCGTCGTTGCAAATGAAAGGAAGCCATTAGCAGTAGATTAGGTCTGGTACAGTCAGAAATAGAGATCATTAAGATTTTTAATATGTAAAGAGATTTTTTGATAGATTTACTAGACTTATGACCTAGAATTTAAGATAAACCTATTATGGAGAGATTTCACTTTACGAGAGCGTTTTATCGTCCGTGAATCAAAAATGTAACCACCCCAGTGTTGTTGAGGGTTCCAAAATTTCCAAATTCTAATGTAAACTGAAGCTAGGAAATTAGTTTAAGAGGCTTTGATTTCTAGAACCTATTAGTCAGCTTGATTCTAAGCCGACTGTCCCTACATGTACATATGTAGGTATAGGAGTAGGTAGGTACCATAGAAAAAGTGGGTCGAAAGGATGTGAATCAGTTTAATGTCCATGTCTAGGTCATGCGAGATATTAAGAGCAAGGAATTGTAATAAACTTGATTATAAAAATGTAGGTACTTAAATGAGTATAGAAAATGAAGATCGGTAGATTTAGACTTTTGCAAAGTATTTAAACTTCATTTTAGTAAACAAAGCAGACAAAAAAAATCGTGTGTCGGAAAATAATGAAACCACCATAACCCTTTTATTAGGTGATGAAATTGTTTTGCTAACAAAATAAGCAATTTAATATTTTTGTAAAGATGTTCACCAGATTCATATAAAGTCAAAGCAATGAAATACACAAAGTTCTATCCAAGAACACCACCCATGCAATTTTTATAAGTTGGCAGAGTCACATAAAGAATATCTGAACCAAGTCTTCCAATATTAGATTTAAACGATAACTTATTCAGTAATTTATTGGCCTACGAATGTGTAATACCGTTGACTGGCGAACGACTCACTTTTAGCCATCTTGCTATTTTCTATTTGAATGACGAAAATCTTATGAGAATCAAAACGTCAGCGACAGCAAACTTTTATTAATATTTTTGTAACAAGCCCGAAGAAATAATTTGAGCGTGATGCTGACCCGACAGACGTTGTCCTGTCATCCAATACAAACTTACAAATTTCAAAGAGTTATAGCTGGGACTACGGTCACATTAAATAAGTTTATAATAAAGGTAGTCGTTAAGTTTTCTTAAATTTAAATAGTTTTAGTTCAATTTTCTTTTTTTTTTAAATTTAAGAACATTCTACGAAGAAAATGAAACAAAAACATTTTAAAAAAAGATGAATTAAAGCGGTAAACCCGTTCTCAAGTTATTGCGGGACCAGGAGAAAATATAGGGGTTAGTTTTTTTAATATAGATTATTTAATCCCAATCCAATGACTGCAATAAGTTCAGCATTGCTTTGCTGCCATCCCAGCACCAATCATATTTTAGATAGATAGATAGAATCATTTTAGTTATTTAGGGCCCTATGACCCTGACGATTTGCAAGCGAGACTATTAGTGCTCAGTCAGCTCGCCGCGAGTTCGCAGCGAAGACCGTGCGGCAAACACGCTGCGAAGACGCCCCGCGCCGCAGCCGCGGGTACATAGCATGCTCGTCGCGATTAGGAAGGAAGCATGGAAAGAGGTTTATCGTTGCGCGCCCGTTGTGTCTTCGCGGCGAATTCGGTGCGTTTTGTGATAGCGCTCTTACCGTGTAAGCAGCGCGTGTACTGTACAGTACACGTCTCGTCACGGTTTAATAGCGCTCGACGAAAGTGGAGGGGGATGGCTGCACAGGTGCAAAGCGGTGTAAAAATCTAAAAATCGACTTCTACGCATCAAGGTTATCGCAAGGTCAGCGCTATTAAGCCTCGACGCGAATTGGCTGGCTGTCACACGGATGAATTCACAAGACACACTTCAAGTCATTAAAATAAACTGAATTACCGCTCCAAAAATCCATCTACCGAGAATTTAGTTTAAAGTTTGCTTGTTGGAGTAAACCAAGCTTTGATAAAAGTTTCTGAGATGAGCCTCCCATAATATCCGGAGCGGGATAGGACTTACGAACAAATTATACATTTCAAGACTTTACAACTTTTTTTCTGTAAGTGACATAATAGAAGAAGTTTTCAGAAATTTGTAGTAACTTATCATTGGAGTTTAACGAAACAAATAAATCGGCTATGGGCCCAATTCTGCTACCTGATCGCTTCACTGTGTCAATGGTATCGTATCAGAATCGTCATGTAGAGTGCTAAAACAAAAAAAAAAACAACAGTACGTGCGTCCGGTGCTATTCGCTCAGAGAGTTTGATGGAATGGTTTCAAGCATGTTTTGTGTGAATAATGATTACTGAATGAATGACTGAACTACGACATATTAACGCGCGTCTCTCCATCTGTAGCTTCTTCCATCTCAAGTAGAATAAGAAAACGTGTCTATGGTGGCGATACCATTGTAACAGTAGCAAAAGTTTAGTAGAATAGGGCTCCAGGAGTGATAAAGTATCAGACAGACGCGACGTAACTTTTAGTAATAGCTGGCATACCCGTCCACTGCTGGACATAGGCCTCCCCCATACAACGCCACAAATAGCGGTCCTGAGCTGTAGGTTGCGTAAGTATAGAAATATAAAAAATTAAACCTGAACTTTCTTGATTGTGAACTTTTAAATATAAGATGAAGCACAAAATATCGCGTAAACCAACAAAGGCATTCTATAAATGAGGTAGAACTGACATGTTCAGCGTGCATCAAGGAACGAAATCCTTGAGAGTTCGCCTTGATGCGGGCGGGACGATGAACTGGATTCCGAAAATCCACTTTCGCATTCGGAGGGAATTTTTTATGAATGGGAAAAAAATGTGGGAAAATTCTGCTGAACTTTAGAGCGATGTTTTGTTGTTACATAAAATTTTAAAAAGCTTTTTATTGTGTAAATCTTAATACGTCTACGTCCAAACGTATGAAAATACTCGAAAATTGCTTTCTGGTAGATAAAATTATCAACCTTTTATTATTTTGAGGTTTCAAATAAAACAGCAGGATCGAAAGCAAAATCAAAAGGAATATGATACATTCTAGAACGGAGATCGAATCGCCACTGTGTAGCTTTGAGTTTTCCTCAGAAATAAACCGGTTAAACTAACCACGGTTAGTTTTCGATGTTTTATCTGGAATTTTGTGAAAAGTTGTTCATGTTTAAAAATGCGTCACTTAAATTTTTGTAACCGTGGAAAAGAAACGAAGGCCCTGTTCTAAGTACCTAACTTATTTTTTTGTTGCAGATTCTAGCGGCTATAGCCCTAGCATACTGCTCCCCGATACCAGGTCTGCATATCCACGCAGGAGGTTACGGCTACCACACCGCCCCGTACCAAGACCTGCACTACTCTTCGTATGTGCATCCCGCGCCGCTAGTGCATCACATCCACTCTGAACCCCTGGTACACAGCTACCACTCACCTGTGCTGCACACTGTGCAGTCAGTGCACAGTGTACATCCTCATCCCGTTGTGACTAGTTATAAAGTGAAGCAGCATTATCATCTTTTCGGGAAATAAATGTTTTTAGGAGATTTTTGTTGTTTTTATTTGCTAGTCACCGTACCGCATAATTAGCTGAGACGGATTCGGAACTTTTGATTCGAGACCTGTGTAACAAGGAGGCTGAAAAGTTAGGAGCGCTACGTAGAATTTCACAGAATAGCCTAACAGGAATTAAGCCTGAGGGTAGAAGACACAATGATCTACGTGTGAAACACCCACCAGCAAAACAAGAACTTTAATCCAACAGCTGAATGAACAACTCAGTATCAGGTTCACGAACAATCAATTCACCAACTTCAGAGTCTATCCACTCCCTCACAGTTTTAAAGTTTCCGTAATTTGTCTATAGTGAGAGATAATAGGGTTGATGATCCCAATTCAAACTCTAATTAGAGAACATTTAGTTTTAATGGCCGTGATTGAAAATCCGGATGTTATTAGACAGATAATTATTAATGTGATAGGTCAATGTTGACTACAAAGTATCATGCCACGACCATGACATAACCGTAACTATACCTATTAGCACGTGTACAAAATAATAGGGAGATATTTATTTATAAAAGACTTCAAGAATCTAGGGTTCCATCCAATGTTCCAATACACGCGATTTGTGATCATCACAGTGAATGTATAAAGGAATGCATCCCATTAACTGATTTTACATTATTTATATTATAAAGTAGTACCCAGACAAAACAAGCAGATGCCTCACCTCATGATAAGTGGCATAACAATATTCAATAGCAATACCTCGCAGTCGCAGGGCATTACGAGACGAGCGGTGTGGGTCTGGAGCCGGGTGGCTCCAATCCAATGAGCCTCATGTGGTAGTCATTTTACTAGCAACTAACCTCAAAATATGCGATTAGCAAATAACGAATTTTTGACAGATTTTCATGGAAAACTGACGATAAATCGCGACTTGAGAGATTGCGTTTGAGTATTCGGGGACACCTTTCAAACCAGAAACATGTTAAAAGAAAACTTGATGGTATTTTTTTTGTCATTGGAGCAGTATATAAAACACAATAAAAATAAACCACGGCTTGATATCGCAATGCAATGACTCTCGAGTAGGTTCCTACGACCCTTAGTATCTGCTTCAGACAAAGGCATCCTAACGAGCTGATAAGTTACCTATCCCTAGATGCTTGATTTAATTGAGCCTTGTAGAGTTGTAGCTGACGATTCTGGAGATAAAATGACATTGTTTAGGAACAGAAATCACGAGTGCTTGGTAAATTTGAATAGGTTCCGATTTGGCTTTGAGGTTAAGTTGAACGAACTTTCGTGTTTTGCAACCTGTTTGCCGTCGTACATGGATTTATGGAAATTCAATGAAAAGGGAGCAAAGCCCACGCACCTGTAACTTAATAAGGATCTGTTGTCTATTTTTACGTGGTAACAAAGTAAAATAACGATAGAATATACGAACGAGATAACGAAAGATAACGATTTGAAGGCATACGTCATGTTATTTTCTGGTGTATAAATAAATTTGATTTTAAAAAATGTTGGCCTTGGAAGAAACCTTATTTCTGTATTAATTCGACAACTATCACGAGGTACATACAGTTTGTTTGTAATCCTCAAAGAATGAATAATGCCATAGTTTTACTTAGATTTCTTCATGACTGAGTTATTCGAGAAGAAAATACTAATTTTACTTAGCTAGATATCTGTGTAACATTTCAGCCAACGAGAAGATTTTATATGTACTTTTTTTAATATATGTACATATGTATGTATTTTACGTTTAATTTTATGTAAGAGTTAACTCTTGGCAAGTTATCACTTAATCGTGGGAGTTTCGTTGCCAATTTATACATATCATTTGCTAGTCCAGGTTTTATTGAAGGTTCTGTAGTTCTTTCTCCTAATTACCTAACTTAGTTTTAAATTGTAGTGTTTACCTTAGAACCATGTCAATAAATCTTCTAAGAGACCGAGAGACGCGATGTATAAATAATATGCTGTAGTATTTTCTTTGTTTACATTCGAGTTTTAAGTTGTAATTTTTTATTGGTTGATTTTGACAGTTCGTTTTAATGATTCTAATCACACTGTTGACTTAAAACAGTGTGAATATCTCTATTCCTGGAGTCTCCGGCAGGGTGAAACACATTCTTTTTCAGAGGTCAGATCCACTGACATAGGAGGTGAACATTCACGGACTAAGACTACAAGCCAGGTAATGTTTTGGTCCAGTATTTCGTCCATTTCTATTCATCCAGGATTCACTATTCACCCCGTTTTACCCGGTATCGAGTTGGAAGACTCATGCAAGGCTCCCAGTGGTCATGTCTTCGTAACAACAATAGGTCTCTACCCTACTCTACCAAAGGTTTATTTGCTTAATTGTAATATTATTAGTACACTAGTTTGACCTTGTAGTACGGTTATCTGTTTCAATAAATCGATGTGAACTTCGCGATCCGATCGGCGGCGTAAGCGCATACCGCTTGTTTCGTGCTGTACTGCGGTTACATAGAATTGAGTTTTGTGGATTACGATGTTATTGTAACGCACTAGTTTATGTCCCTGAGTTTAATCACGTAGTATGAGGTTATAAAGAACTTTATGCACTCATGAATTTTGTGTAGGTACCTCGGAATGAAAACTTTCGAACGAAAACCTATGGTCCAATATTTGTTTATGTGAACCTGTAATTTTAGAAACCACAAACAAACTTACACGATACTACGAATGAATTTATCTTTTTTTATAATCTGATAAAATATACGACGGACAGTTAAAAAGTAGCAAAAATAGAACACTTCGGTAAATCTTCAAGAAAAACATAAACGTAGTAGTACAACATTCTATAAAACAATACGAGCAACTCAATTTATTTGCTTTAATAAAATAAGTGAACGAGTTTCAATATCAAACGATGTAATAATGTATCCGGTTGCACTGTGAAGAGGCATCGCTG
Source organism: Eupithecia insigniata (assembly GCA_947859395.1). Lineage (NCBI taxonomy): Eukaryota > Metazoa > Arthropoda > Insecta > Lepidoptera > Geometridae > Eupithecia > Eupithecia insigniata. Next base: position 15,100,755 of record OX402004.1, on the reverse strand, counting down.
CGCAGCTTTCCAATCGAGTAAACAAGGAAGAAACTTTCACTTCTTCCACTAGTGGACAAAAAATTTAAGTGAAGAGAATATCAATAACACCTTATATCTTATTTGATAATAATAACTATGTTTATAGTATAAAATTTGTCTTATCTAAGTGCTTATTTTGTAAACCTAAAGAAATAAAGTTCAGTTGTAAGTTTAGGCTTAGAAATAAAGTTGATTCTGATTATGATTCAGAAAGACAATTATCGTGGCACGTTATCTACCTACGTGTTTAGCAAAATGTTATTATTGTTTGTCACTATTTTATTCCTGTTTCTAAGCTTATGTTATTTAATCGTAGTTTTTATTATATATGCGTTTGACAGTACCTTTTTAGCTGAAAAATGCATTCAGCAAGTTTATCTTCACACTGCGTCCATGCTGTAATAATCCATTTCAAGGGTAGGATTTTTACACCCCAGGCGAAGTAACATTACCTAATCTGTGCCCCAGGTTTATTCGAGACCTTGTCGTCCTCAGAATTCGAAAGCTTTCGGCCAATTATCTAACGGCTAGAATTAGGGTTTGACGTGATAATTACTCGTCAGAGATCTTTAACGACATTTTCGTTGTTATTATTATTGGGCATTTAGACGCGTTGGAGTTTAATTAAATGATAAAATTCTTAAAATTGTACAAATTTTAGAAATCCTCTAATTTAAGTATAGTTGGATTTTAAAAATGTTGATGAACTTAATTTGTGTTTTAGTCACCGTGCGAGACCAGCAAAGAGTCTCAATAAGCAATAATAAAAATGATGCCCGAAAATTAAATTTTTTTAAAAGGCTTAGAATTTTTGCACGAAATCGAGTCAAAATAACAGGATATTATGTTCCCGCATCAAATTCCGCTCACGGTACAATGATACACAAATTGGCGTCCTCTAGACGTCATAAATCAACGAAACTGCGAAGCAAAAAGCGCTGGCAGCGACATCTGGCTTCGTTCAGTGAATATAAAGCTGTTGTATTTCAAGGGCGCTAATATCTACGGGTAATTCAATTGAACCAACTTTTTTCTGAAAGCGATTTAAAAGGGAAAAGTAAAGTGTAACACAGACTATTTGTTTGTATGATAGTAAACTTAAAAATTTTGTTTGCATATGTAGTGTCTTTAATTAACTTAAAGTTGTGTGGTACCCGTAACACGAGCTCTGCTTAGCTTAGGGCTAGATAATTCTGTGTGAAATTTCTACAACTAATATTTTAAAAGGTATTATTGAATTATAATGGTATGTAAATAGTCATGGTATTATTGAATTATTAAAGCAACTGAAAGGCAGCCTTTAAATAATAAAATATAAGAGGTAGGTACAAACGTTTACTATATATTTTTAGAAAAAATAAAACGGATTTGAATCAATACTAGAGTTTAAAAAGGATCTGGCAATTCCGAACTTGATGCAACAACCGCCCATTCGCACGAGCCGCACTACTCAAGAGCTTCTCATGTTGCATATTGCCAAACAGTAGATTTATTACAAGTTGTCTCCTAGGCCACGAAGCACTATAAAAGGGCAAGCCCTAGGTGATGTGGGTACACTACACAAGACGCATTCAACAAATACCAGACGCATTTAATAATAAACAAGATGTTCAAGCTGGTGAGTTTATTTAAATAGAGTATTTTAATAACATTCAGATACAAACCCCAAAAAATATATATTTGTAGCATTTTAACAGTGTTTCATCTGTTTAGGTTAACGAGACCAATTTTAATGTGACCTACACTCTTTCGTTTTCATAAAATGTGTCGTTTTTAGACGACAGTGAGTTATAGTTATCAGCCAAGTTAAAAAATGCTTAACTCTATTAAGCTAAACTGGCCTCTGAAATAGTATTTTTTCTAACCAGCCCTACCTTAATTGTTTGATTAGTAAGATAATGACTAATTACTAGTACTTGACCCGACTCTGACATTGCACGCACCATAAATTTCTAGATCGTGTCTTGTGTTTGTTCTAGAAAAAGGTTTCTTGTTTAAAAGAGTCTCTGTGTTACAGTTTAATTTTAAGCCAGGCGTGAATTTAATGTACATACATTAAGTGAAATGTATGGTTCTATATCTTATTTTGATCGAGTTGAGAGAGGTTGGTTTAGGCATTCAAATCATAATAGGCACAGCCAAAAATATATTTTGTGCAATTTGAATTTAACTACGTAAGTATCTAGTTATCAAAAATCAAAATATACTAGGTACATTTAAATCTAATCAAAAATCTTTCATACAAAACAAAATCACGATTATCATCAGAATAATTCGTGAACAGTAGTAAGTTTCGTTCAAAATAATTTGACAAAGTTTAATTCAGATGTTAAATAATTTAGATAAAGTTTTCCCAAAGTTTATTTGCTTAGTGAATAATAATTATAATAAGTTATTTGAACAGTTTAATAACTGGGTACTTTAGAAAGTGGAATTCTAAAGTCGACAACAGCTTTTGGAACATTTCGACAAACAAAATGGTAAACAATCAGGTTGGTTTATTTTACCTTAAGGAAGCTTTCAAGGAATCTACATTTTGAGATGACACAGACCTATATTATTGTCTTTTTTTATAATTACAAATATAATTTTGGCTTTGTGTAAAATTGCCCATAGTTATTACTAATGAGTACGTACCTGCTCCTATGGCTCCTATGACCTATCCTGTGTGTGTCCTGGCTTCCAATCCAACAAGAGCAGAAATAAATCCTACTAATATTATAAATTTAAAAGAAACTCTGTCTGTATGTCTGTCTGTTACCTTTTCACGCCTAAACGGCTGAACGAATCTTCATGAAATTTGGAATGGAGGTCGATGGTCCCGGGGCCATCCCCGGGATACCATCAACTTCCCTACCATCTATCTGTACCCTATGTTCATACATAGGGTACATGAAAAGCGCGTGCGAAGCCGCGATCAGTAGCTAGTAATATATAAACCCCCTCGAATCAAACTATTTCAAAGAAACATTTCCCTTGAGTTTTTTATTCATATAATGATTTTTCGATCCCATACAATAAAAATAAAAATTTAACCTATTCCAGGTCGCCCTCCTTGCCCTGATCGCCGTGGCTCGCGCTGGAGTGATCACCCCGCTCGTGGCCCACCCAGTGGCCGTGGCGCACCCAGTGGCCCTGCACCACCCCGTGGCAGTCCACCGCCCCGTGTTCACCCACACCGCCGTGGTCCACCCGGCACCCATCGTCCACGCGGCACCGATCGTGCCCGTCGTCCACCACGCCCCGGTATTACCAGTGGTCCGACATGCCCCCCTGTTGGTCCATCATTGAGTGAAAATCGCATTTCAGTCGAGTGGAATGATTTGTATTTAGTAGAGTAAAAATGATTTGATGCAATACTTGTTTTACTTTACCTATTACATTATCTGTGCTTATACTGACCAAGTTTTATGACCGGTCCGTCATCCTTTAAGAAAACGAAGTTCCTACTTCATCAAACAAATTCATTCACATTCACCCCTAAGCTCTTTCTCCCCTACCTCTGCAAACCTGTCCATGATTTAGCCTAACGAGAAAACTTTTCGCAAAACTTGCCAGTTTTCCTGTCCATTCACAAATGGTGTATGGGCTTTATTTCCATTGTAACGGAAACTTTGCGGTCCAAAGTACATCCAGGGGTTAATGAGGTGAAAGAAGCTTATTTGAATGAAACCGGAAGCATCAGTCAATTCGAGCGCGGGTAGTTTGCTAACTTTGATGTTTTACCATAACTTTGAATAAATTAAACCTTGTATACTATCCTTCCTTCTGAGCCCTAATGAGCAGTTACGTTAATATTTTTTATTAAAATATAATAGTTGAGCACGAAAATTAGCAAAAATCATGATGGGAAGCTTTTTTGAAGCTATTTCAAAGATCACTCCATCTTCGCTAAACTTATGTACGTATGTATCTGTTAAGTGGGTATCAATAAAAAAACGACAGTCATATGTGAAGCCTACTATAGTAGGCTTCACACTGTCGTTTTTTTTATATCCTATAGGATTAACTGCTAGGTATAGCGACAAGATTAATATATATTTTAAAGGGCAATGTATATGTTTCTACAACAAAATTATAAGTTTGTTGCAAAAAATAACTAAATTATATTAAATTTTATATTAGTATCCAAGAGTCCTAAAAGGTCTAAAGGAAATAAAGCACTTTGGTATTTGATATTGATATTTGATAACTTAGAATAGAATAGAATAGAATAGAATATATCTTTATTGCACCATCAATACATGTAGTACTTATACAAGAACTTAATACTAATTATACTTAGTGTGGTACAATCGGCGGCCTTATCGCTAACAGCGATCTCTTCCAGGCAACCTTTGGATGGATAGGATTCGTACGCATTAAAGCTGACGGTTTCTTATTGAATGACATAAAAACAAAATAATTTTGACAAATAATTATTTAAATAAAAACAGAAATTGCGAAATAACACGAATAATTTACAAAATAACAGTAAAAATATTAAGTTTTATCAGGAGTGGACAGATAATGTTGATAAACCATTATTTTGAAAATAGGAAGGGATTTAGCTTGTCGGATGGATACAGGAAGGACGTTCCAGAGTCTGTCGGCCTGCAACGTGAAGGAATCACCATAAAACTGGGAAGTGTGTAATGGAATTTTTAAAAGAAGAGTATCAGAAGAACGAAGGGATAGCGAATGGGACTGATGGAGAAACTCAAAACGGTCTTTTAGATAAGACGATGTTGATGGAAGGAAAAGAACAGAGTAAAGGAGATTAAGAACATGAGCATTCCGGCGAAGACGAATGGGTAGCCACTTGAGCCTGTTACGGTACTCAGTGATATGGTCAAATTTACGCAGTCCAAATATGAACCTAATGGAATAGTTCTGAAGACGCTCAAGCTTATTGAGTTGGTCTTCAGTTAAGTCGGGATAGCTGGCATCTGCATAGTCAAGAAGAGGAAGCAATAAGGATTGTGCAAGCGCAATTTTGGTACAAGTAGGAAGAAAGTTACGTAATCGCTTTAAAGAAGCACCTATACCAAAAGTCTTTCTGGAAACCGCTGCCAGTTGAGGACCCCACGATAACTGTCTGTCCACAAGTAATCCCAGATTTTTTACTGTATCACTGATTTCGATTGGGACCCCATTAAAAATTACTTTCGGCAAGTCAAGCCAGTTGATACGAGCGATCATCCTAGAGCTACCTATAACAATCACTTGGGTTTTACTAGGGTTAACCTTGAGTCCAAATGATTTGCTTCAGTCGTGGATGTTTTCGAGATCTTTATTAACCTCTGCAATGGCTTCGTTTAGCCATTCAATAGGGGCTTGCGTATAGATCTGTAAATCATCTGCATAGAGGTGGTAGGGAGAAGATAAATGTTTAGAGATAGAGTTGATGAAGATTGCAAATAGAAGAGGAGATAGAACGCCGCCCTGAGGAACGCCGGCATCTAGTTGGCACCATGTTGAAAATGAATCATCAACACGAATGCGTTGCCGACGTCCATTGAGGTAATTACGAAACCAGCCAACCACTGACGGTGATATGTTAAAAGAGCGGAGGAGAGCTAGAAGAATGTCAAAGTCAACGTTGTTGAAAGCGTTGCTGAAGTCTAGGAGTGATAAAATAGTTACAAGTCCATCGTCCATGCCATTTCTGATGTCATCGGTGATTTTGACAAGAGCAGTGACACACCAACAACTTAAACAAGCTATTTCCTATTCCGAAAAAATGCATGCAAAGCTACGGGCAACAACTAATATAGAAGATACTAGCTGACCCACCCTTGGCTACGGCTGTGTGGCGTATCTCAAAAGGAAAATTTTGGCAGTGTTTTCGATGAAAGCTCCCACGCGGCTTGACTTTTTCCGACACTTCCAACACTTATCATTTGGGTGCAAAATCCTCCGTCTAAGTTTAGGTACTATAAAATCAGTCATAAGGATTAATAAAACCTCGGAAAAATTTCACTCTGTATGTAGTAACATAGAGGTAATAAAGATCCTAAGTCTATGGATGAAATCTATAGAGCGAAACGCTGTCTATGGACAGCGTTTTCAACGAAATTGGCTTGACTTTTTCCGCCACTTCCTACAATTATCGTTATATTTTAACCAATTTATACAAAATCTTGTAAATTATATATTTAACACTTCCTCATGAATCACTCTATCGATTCGTGAAAATCCGTTCGGACAGACAGACAGACGCGGCGGAGGACTATGTTTTATAATATGCAGTAACAACTAAGGTAGTTATTTTGCCGAGGCAAGCAAGAAGGCACGTTTGCTTGTACTAGGATTAAGATAACTGACTGAACATCCAACGTTTAGACTGTTGAGAGAATACTAATGAATAATACCTATTAATATTTTGTGTACTTTATTCAAATAAGCAGTCACAGATTAGTGACACGTCCCGTGCAATAGACAGGGTAACGTACAGTGTACAAGTCAACGACATGTAGGGATGTGCGAGTCATTGTAAAATCGGTTTATAACCCTCTTTAATGCAAGGATGTCTTAGGAAGCTTTGGATATCTTTGATGGTGCTATAGATTTGGAAGCATATTTTTTAGAATTTTGCTGGTTCATAAAATGTATTGTTAAGGAGCGTGGCTTTACATAAAGTATAAAGATATCATTAAAGGGATGGATCCGATAAAGACTAACAGAAAGAACATCCATTTTAAAGGCAGCTTGATGAATGCTTTGGCAGTAAGTACAAATGAACCGCCCAGACCTTAACGCATCCACTGCCCAGCCGCCTTACGGCGCTGGACAAGGACATGTGCGTCGGGGGCCATGCAAGTGTTAACTTGTTTTATACCTAACTAAACCCTAATCTCTTATACTTCTATATATAAGATAAACACCTATTATTGAAAAACTTGTACCTCTTACAGCTAATACCAGAGTTATGTGTCACAACACTAGTCAACACCAAAAGGGTTCAAGCAAGGTGTAGGGCACACGCGTAAATCTTTTGATATACGATCCAGCGCCGACGACAGAAATTACCATATTGTCAGCGATCCGATAAATTCGTAAATAATAAGACGAAGGTTCAACCTGCGCTATAAGCGGACAAAGGAAAATCTCCAAAATTTTTCATATAGTTTTTAAATAAATCGAAAAATAAATGCAGTAACTACTTCCTACCGTGGAAATAGAAAAGGAAATGGTTTTGACCTAGGCATGTTAACTGAGAAGATGGTAGGTATGATGCTCGATAAGTCTTTCCCATGTCATTCCGAGCATCAAGCGTCCCATGTCCGAATAATTAGAGCTTCCAGCGTTCCAGCAACTATTCAGAAACTCCTTTTTCGAGTCTTCATACAACAGTAAAGCATGATAATAATGGAGCTTTTGGTAATGCAGTTGATTTTTAGTAATAAATCTCTTATATTATTAATTCCTCCAAAAGTAAGACAATCGAAATTTGCTAAAACATAGAATTTTTTTTACTATTTGCGGGAAACTACTTTTCTGCCATTTATATTCCTTGTATAACGTAGAAAATATTAAAACCTATAAGTATTTAAATTTCAAATTGGTGTCAGATTCCGTGTCAAAGAGAAGACTCGGTTACGGAATTTCTGAATAGCCCTGCAGATTTGAAACCTCATAACATCTTCTTGGAACAAAGTTTGTTCTTCAAGACCCTGGTAAATAATTTTTTATAAGTTTTGTAAAACAAGAAGCAAAATAGCATTGATTAAAACTATCTGGCCTTTAATTATCAGGTGTGCGCCATTTGCTTAGTTCCGTTAATCACAAAGTATAAAATAGCCATCTTAGTCAAATAGCCAAATGTCGAACTGCTCAAACAATTATAATACTCCATGAGTTAGTCCTTGCACACTAAGTGGCAATAACAAACTTCCCATAAACTCTGTTCATGGCCACGTACTGTTCCCAAAGCAAATCAGCATACGTTACGCCAACGACCTCCCTCAAACCTTGAGAACCCGACTGGCCCTTGGAAGTACCCGGCCCTCAAAGAGATGCATTGTAGCTCCTTAAGCCCTTATTAAACGTATCTTCAAGGATAATTGAGCGGTAATCCGCTTTTTGTTGGTTCCTTATATCCAAGCGCTAATGAATGGACAAATTGCTTTTGATTTTCTTAGCTGTCTTGGGAACGGTGTATTTTGCAGGAAGTCTGAAATAAATCAAAAAATAGGTATTTAGCTTTAAGGGTTAGGGACCAGTCTACCGAGGTTAAAGTTGGAAGCTTTTTACAAAATATGTCGCATCGCAATCAAAGAAGTTGGAAAAAATCTTTTTAAACTGCGATTTTCTCCGATGATATCAGTGTAATAAAACCCGTTGTGTACAAAAAATATCTAGTATCCTAGAACCGAGTACTGTCTCAAAATAAACTTAAGTTATAGGAAATAAGAATTGAATGATAAAATTAGTCAAAAAAAAATACAAAAAAAATATATTTTAATGTCGTGTTAGTTACATAATAAACAAATACAAATTCAAATTTTACCCTCTATGGACGACTGGTCCCTAAACTATAAAGCTTACTACTACCCAGCCAGCTTTAATTCGTCAAATCAAAACTCAAAGTACTTTCGACTATAGAATAGACACATTTTTGTAAATTTTTATTAGTATTCTTTATTATAAATTCCATTTCATTCCATACTTTTTATCAAGCAAAAAGCTTATTAAAAACTTGTGCAACTCCATTAGACAAATAATCTTCCGCACGCACTCGCATCGGCCCAAGTTCCCAAAGCTGCCCAACTATTCAAGGCTGCGTTAAAGAAAAAGGTTGAAAAAGGTTTCCTCACTTGGCCAAGGTTAGAGCCCACTCGGGCGGTTTAAATATTTGCATTCATATCGAGAGGGCAGGCTTCCCGGATTAGACGGTATGCGGCATCTTCAGCATTTCACCTTGGCTATGGGCCTATTATTAAACTGGAGGAAGAAAAGCCATGGGAAAGGGACTATTGGCCTTGGGAGAACAAAAAGCCTGGAGGCTACAAAGATGAAAGAAGGGCAATTCGAAGAAAGCACAATCTGTACTTTTAAAATTTGAAGTAGTATGGAATGCAGGAGATTAAAGGGGCCTGAAACCAGAACAACCATCCTAGAAAGATTTATAAGATAAAAGCAAAATGAAGTGTGTACCACGAATGAAATCAATCTCAATCCAATCCAAAAATAGTTCAAGGAAACTAAAAAAGAATGATATAGAGAATAATATCTATAAAACAGAAAAAAAACAAACTAACTGTATTTATTGAATCGATAGTAGTAAAAATAGCACTCTAAATCCATTTCGCCCAATACCCACATCAAAGAAATTGCAAAGAGATTACTTTAGCTTACAACACAAGGGCAGGGTCATTGACGCGAAATATTGGGCGGCCTTCAATTGTTTCATTGATGCCATTACCTAAGAGGATAATATTATATTGGGGTGTTACGAGGTTTTATTTGATCAAGAAATATCGCCTGGGAATTAGCTTTGAGCAAACTTGAAAGGGAATTTCTTAGTTTCTTAGGCAATACAAAGTAAATAAAACCGGTCAGTGCTGGGATAGGTGACCGCGTCACCTTTTTGCTTTCGTAAACTAAAAACTAATAGGTACATTTTTTTAGTTTATTACGATGGTACAGAACCCTCCGTGTGCGAGTCAACTCGCACTTGGCCGGTTTTATTCATAGATTTTGGAGTTCATCGTTATAATTTTGAATACCTAATGAATTACAACCGATCAAAAAGTTCCTGCTATTATATCGCTTATTTTCGCTGAAAATTCGCTTATTTGGTGGACAATGAGCACTAAAATAAGATTTAGTAATCGATTAGCTTATACAAGAATGTGACACGTAATAACTGGACTAGAACAATAAAGACCTCAATTAGTATCCCAACTCTTGACCCAAACAAAGCTCTTCAATAAATAGGTTTTTCACACTACTAGTAAGAACACAAAGGTTTGGGTGATTGTCCTGGTAATCTCTGGAAGTAAAACTAAGCCCTGCCTGAGTGAGAACGATATTGAATCTTTGATCTCGTAAAGGTAATATTGATTAGGAACTTTTACGTCTGGTCTGGACTTTTACTAATAATAAGCTTCGGTGGAAAACCGGTGTAGGTATTTGCATCATCGGTTTGTTAGTGTCGAGTGGAGCGTGCATTGAAATTACTTCGCAAAAGTGTTCACATGAATATTTTGTGAGAACATAATCAACCCAAAGGTTTAAGATGAAAGAAAAACACAAAAAAAAACCTTTTAGAGAGAATAAAAGCTTACAAGATCAGAAATTGTTTCGAACTTTTGTGATTTACCACGGCGAAACCAAGTGTCTTTAATTATTTTTCACTAATATTTCTTTGGTTTTTGGACCTTTTCTTAAGCCTTTAGCCAATAACTATCACACTAATAGTATAAATGCGAAAGTTTAGATGTTTGAATGTATGGATGGATGTTCGAAATGAAAATATATATTAAAACAGAAATAGACAGTTACAATGGTTAACTCATGTTCTTAAACTCATACACAAATATACATTTGCATAAATTAATTAAAGATTATTTATCGGGTATTTATCGTGGACCTTTTGTTATATTTTCCCTACGTTTCCATCGCGTTACAGCGATCGTGGTCACGGGGCGACTGGATGTACTCGGACCACGATCGCTGTAACGCGATGGAAACGTAGCGAAAATATAACAAAAGGTCCACGATAAATACCCCATAAATAATCTTTAATTATGTTAACAAATCGCGAAAGATTAGAAAGTTTGATTGCATAAATTAGTTCGAATTAGGCATGTAGAGATCAGGAAAGGTTCATCTTTGAGGCATTACAAATTATTTATAATCATTATCTAGGAATTCGTTTACAGACTATAAAGAATGTACGAAATGGAGACAACCCATGATTTAATCTAGCAAAAGAAGTTTATATAGGCCTCGCTCATAAGCTCAGTCGCTCAGCATGCTATGGAGAGAGCTATGTTTGGTGTTTCTCTACGTGACGGCCACGATGCAACGCAAAACGAAGTATTGGGAAACGATCCACTCGATGGCCCTACGACATCATAGCGGTCGCAGGAATCGATGGATGAAGGCGGCTGAAGACCGTTACGTATGGGTTATGTCCATCAATGGACGTGTATGGGCTGATATGATGAAATTCAGTTTACAATGATTATAACATTGTAAACTGAACAAAATTGATGCACTTGTAACCTAATCTAGCGTAATTGATCTATCGACGACCTCTGTGACGCAACGGGCGAAGGTCCCTCTGGGACGCAGGTTGTTGTAGGTTCGATTCCCGCCTTGGGACAAATATTCGTACGATCTGCAGATATTTCTTCCGCCTGTTCTGAGTGTTTTCTATGTTTAGTTAAATATGTATGTTGTAATGTATAAAGTTCATTAGTTATCTAGTACTATGGGTACTAGATAACTACACAAGCTTTACTTATTTTGTGCTAGATGATGCTGTGTGGGAAGTCCAGTATTATTTATTTATTTTATTAAATCCTATGTCATATACTCAAAAGTAGAAGGTGATCAGACGCGGCCAGATAACTTTACTCGAAATACAGCGTTTATATTCAAAACGTTAATAATTATCTTGGCAAGGAGTTGTATCGCCAGTATTGCCAGTATCGGGACTCCATTAGCCATTTGTAGTAAAACGATCGCGTGCAAGGACCTTGTAGTTGGAGATAGTAAAACAACGTAAACAGTGGTTGTGGTACACAGAGAGCAACGACATCATAGTAATGTAACAAGGATTAGGGAGTGAAAGCTCGCTACGACTGAGTAGACATACAGTATATGTGGAGTATATATGTGGAGGGATCGTTTTAAGACGTAGGGGCCTTACTTAGACATTATTGAAGATTTAAATAAATTTTGACCGTGCGAAAAGCGACTTTTCTAGCTTTTCTTCTTTCTGCCCAAGTACTTAACAGATTTTAGTCTGATTTATAACATAAATTATAAGTGTGTGTTTTGTTGAATAAACTCCTTTTTTATTTCATTTTGTTCTTTATTTTTTATTTTAAGTAGGGTATTATTTGGTTAAGCTACATATTAAAAAAAAATAACCAAAAATGTCCAGCCCCGCAACGGATAAAACATTTCCAAACTTAGGGAAGGTTGCCGGTTCAAGTCCGCCGAGGTCGAATTTTTTGAGATTATTGGTATTTAATTTCACAAAACAAATTATAGAATAATAAGCATAGCACATAATCTGACTTAGTATTTGCTTATACCTACATATGTATATTATACATCTCCCAAGAAAACTCAGTGTGCCTCACGCCACGCTTTACCAATTATCAGTATCGTCTTCCAACATAAAACTTGTAGTATTGTCTCAAAGAAGTCGTTAAAGTCTAATTCATTTTCGTCGTCTCAAATGGTTTTAATTCAATTGATTGGAACTTGTTGATAAGACATTGTTTTGGGTCGTCTTTGTTATACAAATTTTATTTGATCAAGAAATATCGCCTGGGAATTAGCTTTGAGCAAACTTGAAAGGGAATTTCTTAGTTTCTTAGGCAATACAAAGTAAATAAAACCGGTCAGTGCTGGGATAGGTGACCGCGTCACCTTTTTGCTTTCGTAAACTAAAAACTAATAGGTACATTTTTTTAGTTTATTACGATGGTACAGAACCCTCCGTGTGCGAGTCAACTCGCACTTGGCCGGTTTTATTCATAGATTTTGGAGTTCATCGTTATAATTTTGAATACCTAATGAATTACAACCGATCAAAAAGTTCCTGCTATTATATCGCTTATTTTCGCTGAAAATTCGCTTATTTGGTGGACAATGAGCACTAAAATAAGATTTAGTAATCGATTAGCTTATACAAGAATGTGACACGTAATAACTGGACTAGAACAATAAAGACCTCAATTAGTATCCCAACTCTTGACCCAAACAAAGCTCTTCAATAAATAGGTTTTTCACACTACTAGTAAGAACACAAAGGTTTGGGTGATTGTCCTGGTAATCTCTGGAAGTAAAACTAAGCCCTGCCTGAGTGAGAACGATATTGAATCTTTGATCTCGTAAAGGTAATATTGATTAGGAACTTTTACGTCTGGTCTGGACTTTTACTAATAATAAGCTTCGGTGGAAAACCGGTGTAGGTATTTGCATCATCGGTTTGTTAGTGTCGAGTGGAGCGTGCATTGAAATTACTTCGCAAAAGTGTTCACATGAATATTTTGTGAGAACATAATCAACCCAAAGGTTTAAGATGAAAGAAAAACACAAAAAAAAACCTTTTAGAGAGAATAAAAGCTTACAAGATCAGAAATTGTTTCGAACTTTTGTGATTTACCACGGCGAAACCAAGTGTCTTTAATTATTTTTCACTAATATTTCTTTGGTTTTTGGACCTTTTCTTAAGCCTTTAGCCAATAACTATCACACTAATAGTATAAATGCGAAAGTTTAGATGTTTGAATGTATGGATGGATGTTCGAAATGAAAATATATATTAAAACAGAAATAGACAGTTACAATGGTTAACTCATGTTCTTAAACTCATACACAAATATACATTTGCATAAATTAATTAAAGATTATTTATCGGGTATTTATCGTGGACCTTTTGTTATATTTTCCCTACGTTTCCATCGCGTTACAGCGATCGTGGTCACGGGGCGACTGGATGTACTCGGACCACGATCGCTGTAACGCGATGGAAACGTAGCGAAAATATAACAAAAGGTCCACGATAAATACCCCATAAATAATCTTTAATTATGTTAACAAATCGCGAAAGATTAGAAAGTTTGATTGCATAAATTAGTTCGAATTAGGCATGTAGAGATCAGGAAAGGTTCATCTTTGAGGCATTACAAATTATTTATAATCATTATCTAGGAATTCGTTTACAGACTATAAAGAATGTACGAAATGGAGACAACCCATGATTTAATCTAGCAAAAGAAGTTTATATAGGCCTCGCTCATAAGCTCAGTCGCTCAGCATGCTATGGAGAGAGCTATGTTTGGTGTTTCTCTACGTGACGGCCACGATGCAACGCAAAACGAAGTATTGGGAAACGATCCACTCGATGGCCCTACGACATCATAGCGGTCGCAGGAATCGATGGATGAAGGCGGCTGAAGACCGTTACGTATGGGTTATGTCCATCAATGGACGTGTATGGGCTGATATGATGAAATTCAGTTTACAATGATTATAACATTGTAAACTGAACAAAATTGATGCACTTGTAACCTAATCTAGCGTAATTGATCTATCGACGACCTCTGTGACGCAACGGGCGAAGGTCCCTCTGGGACGCAGGTTGTTGTAGGTTCGATTCCCGCCTTGGGACAAATATTCGTACGATCTGCAGATATTTCTTCCGCCTGTTCTGAGTGTTTTCTATGTTTAGTTAAATATGTATGTTGTAATGTATAAAGTTCATTAGTTATCTAGTACTATGGGTACTAGATAACTACACAAGCTTTACTTATTTTGTGCTAGATGATGCTGTGTGGGAAGTCCAGTATTATTTATTTATTTTATTAAATCCTATGTCATATACTCAAAAGTAGAAGGTGATCAGACGCGGCCAGATAACTTTACTCGAAATACAGCGTTTATATTCAAAACGTTAATAATTATCTTGGCAAGGAGTTGTATCGCCAGTATTGCCAGTATCGGGACTCCATTAGCCATTTGTAGTAAAACGATCGCGTGCAAGGACCTTGTAGTTGGAGATAGTAAAACAACGTAAACAGTGGTTGTGGTACACAGAGAGCAACGACATCATAGTAATGTAACAAGGATTAGGGAGTGAAAGCTCGCTACGACTGAGTAGACATACAGTATATGTGGAGTATATATGTGGAGGGATCGTTTTAAGACGTAGGGGCCTTACTTAGACATTATTGAAGATTTAAATAAATTTTGACCGTGCGAAAAGCGACTTTTCTAGCTTTTCTTCTTTCTGCCCAAGTACTTAACAGATTTTAGTCTGATTTATAACATAAATTATAAGTGTGTGTTTTGTTGAATAAACTCCTTTTTTATTTCATTTTGTTCTTTATTTTTTATTTTAAGTAGGGTATTATTTGGTTAAGCTACATATTAAAAAAAAATAACCAAAAATGTCCAGCCCCGCAACGGATAAAACATTTCCAAACTTAGGGAAGGTTGCCGGTTCAAGTCCGCCGAGGTCGAATTTTTTGAGATTATTGGTATTTAATTTCACAAAACAAATTATAGAATAATAAGCATAGCACATAATCTGACTTAGTATTTGCTTATACCTACATATGTATATTATACATCTCCCAAGAAAACTCAGTGTGCCTCACGCCACGCTTTACCAATTATCAGTATCGTCTTCCAACATAAAACTTGTAGTATTGTCTCAAAGAAGTCGTTAAAGTCTAATTCATTTTCGTCGTCTCAAATGGTTTTAATTCAATTGATTGGAACTTGTTGATAAGACATTGTTTTGGGTCGTCTTTGTTATACAAATTATATTCTCAGGCAACTCCAGCGTGCACTAAGGTTATTGGTACCTAATCAAACTATGACCGAGGGTTTAACACTTATAATTATTTACCGCAGCCATTTCAATCAATTTCAAGAAGAATCACGTCACAGATTTGGAAAAAAATCAGGAAAACGAAAAGATAGATGCGATGTTCTCTCTTGCCAAAGAACGTTTTAAAATTTCTACAAGTGAAAACTATTAAGCTTAAGTTAAGCTACTATTTCTACTTATTTAAGTTTAATAAGCTCTTTGTTTTCCAACTAAATAAATAATATAAAATTAGCAACTGCCCGTGTCTTCGGACGTGCTTTGTCTTTATAAAAGTATATTACGTCCTAACCTGGGATACATCCTAAACCTTTGCACAACCTAACAAAGGTTTAAAAAGTAACAGACAGTCAAAGTTTATTTTTCCCGCGTACAATGTGGATGCGGATCTTTTTGTATTTTCCAAGGTTTTTCACATAATACTCGCTTAGTTTCCTATTCATTTTCAAACGTAATTAAATTTTGTTCAAAGATTTGAGCACAATTTGCCGGGACAAAAGGAATCTTCGGAAATCACGTCACAGAGGCTAAGATTATTTGATCACTTCCAGCGATGAATTCGACGAGTTTGATGTGTTCGAGGAACGAATCATCTCGTCACGTGACCTCATATTTTACACAGACCAACCTTATGTTTGACCTTACGTTTGACCACAATCTCACCTGATGGAAAGTGACGATGTGGCCGACGGTGTATGACGAAGGTCTAGAAGATACACATTCACACTTGTCTTGAATAGACCCAGATTAAATTACAAATTGCGGGCTTATTCTTTTTTTTATGGACAATAGAACTTCGTTTGACCACAATCTCACCTGACGGAAAGTGACGATGTGGTCGACGGCTTATGCGAAAAAAATAACAAATCAGTCGAGCGTACGTAATTTTTCATTATCTCATATCTGTAAGGGCATCAGATTTTAGTTTAGTATTATTATTTATTAAATCAATGCCTAACATGAGAACTTCAGCATCATCATCATCATCAGCCCGTACACGTCCACTGCTGAACATAGGCCTCCCCCAAACGACGCCACGAATAGCGGTCCTGACCCGCCTCCATCCAACGACTCCCTGCGACCGCTACGATGTCGTCGGTCCATCGAGTGGGAGATCTTCCCACACTCCGTTTCGCATTGCATCGCGGTCGCCACTCGAGAACCTTTACTCCCCAGCGGTTATCGGTTCTACGAGCTATATGGCCTGCCCATCGCCATTTCAGCCTGCTGATTCTGAGAGCTATGTCGTAACTTTGGTTCTTCTACGAATTTCCGTATTCCGGACCCTATCGCGTAGAGAAACTCCGAGCGTAGCTCTCTCCATAGCTCGCTGGGTGATGGTATGCACAAGGCCTATAGTGAGCGACCACGTCTCGGAACCGTAAGTCATCACTGGTAGCACACATTGGTTAAAGACTTCCGTCTTGAGGCTCTGCGGTATCTGTGACGAGAAGATATTGCGAAGTTTCCCGAACGCTGCCCATCCGAGTTGGATTCGTTGGCTGACCTCTTTATCGAAGTTGGATTTACCTAGTTGGACCATTTGGCCTAGGTAGACATAATGATCAACAACTTCGATAACATCGTTCGTTCGTGTTGAGGTCTCTGAGCATCCTGCTAAGGTCTTCTAGTGATTCTGCCACAATGACTATATCGTCGGCAAACCGAAGGTGAGTGATGTAATCGCCGTTGATATTGATGCCATATCCGTCCCAGTCCACAAGCTTAAAAATATCCTCCAATGCAGAGGTGAACAGTTTCGGAGAAATGACGTCTCCCTGTCTCACCCCTTTTGCAGTGGGATCGGATTTGTGCTTTGGTCCTGGAGACGAATTGACATAGTGGCCTTGCTGTACAAACACTTCAACACTTAGATATACCGGTAGTCGATTTGGCACCGCTGGAGAGACTGCAGGACTGCCCAGGTTTCGACTGAATCAAAGGCTTTCTCGTAGTCCACAAACGCTAGACATAACGGCCGGTTATACTCTTCTGTTTTCTGTATAATCTGCCGGAGCGTATGTATGTGGGCTACGGTACTAAAGCCTTTTCGGAACTCGGCTTGTTCAGGCGGCTGGAAGTCGTCAAACCTTCGAGCGAGACGGTTGGTGATTACTCTCGAAAACAGCTTATAGATGTGGCTCAGCAGTGAGATGGGCATGAGAACTTACGTCAATATACATATCTAAATCCTTTCAAATTTAAAATCTGATGATGTGGCGCGGTGGACGAAGGTCCGCCTGCGACGCAGAAGGTTGCGGGTTCGATTCCCGCCTTGGGACAAATATTTGTACGATCTGCAAATATTTGTTCAGGGTGTTCTGGTCGTTTTTCTATGTATAAAAAAATATCTATCTATGTAATATATTGTATTATGTATATCAGTTATCTATTACCCATAACACAAGCTCTGCTTAGCTTGGGGCTAGATAATGCTGTGTGAATTGTCCAACATTATTTATTTATTTATTCTCGAAATAATAGTCCTTAGAGTCTAGACTTTTTGCAATATTTTCCTGTACAGAACAACTGCAAAAGACAACTGGGACGGACTTGTATACCTCCGTTTTTTTCAAAGGATAACGTACCGAAAATTGTATAGGTACATCAGGGATGATGATGAGAATTTTCCCTCGTCCCTGAGGTACATAATTTTATGATATTCTGCATGGATGGACATTAGGTAAGAGAGCGGTTTCTCAACTCAGATTTTATTTCTGCCCGTTGTCCGGTGAAAAAAACGGACGTATACAAGCGCTCTTAGAGCCATTAATTCTTCTAATCATTGAATATTCACCAAACTTGTACCAACGGATGTCATAAAATTGGAATATCAAAACACTTCCTCCCGAAAAAACCGGCAATAAATCTTACAGTTCCATAGTTTGATGAATTTCCGTCACGCGAGTCCTTGGCTCGCTGTTCAATCATCGTAATGGACGGGTCAGGTCAGGGTGCAGGACTATGGAGGACCTGTAGACTTACCTGTGTTAGGTAACGTAGGGTTGTGCTGAGAAAATAGTTGTACAAAAAATTCTCATCTATATAGACATAGACAACTTATAGACAAATTTCTCCTCATAGTTATTTTTGGCATCAGAGATCTTCAGAATTTGTGAGTTAGAGTGTTAAAAAAAGTATGTATGTTTAATAACGTGTTTGTTTAATTTGGTTTTTAGCAAAAATAGCACATTTGATACATTCATATCTCAGTAATTTGTAGTATAAAATATCGTTTAAAAATCCTCTTGAATTTTATTTTTTTAAATTTATATGTCCTCTGAGATTTTGTACATTTTTTTTACACTAGTAGTGCTCATACTTTCCAGTAGTAAATGAACAATATTAAAGTTCATCTTTGAAGATGTCTAGCAAATAACTAGGCAAAGTTATTAAAACATTTGAAAGTGTTTTTATAAGCTATTACATTTAGAATTCACATTTTTGTGCTGTGTAGAAGCGGTGCTTTCCAGGTGTGACAAGCTTGATTTGGATCATATTTTCAACATCTGACACTTTCCTTTTATACTCTAGACAATTAAGGCTAAAAACGATGATGTCCCTTGCAAAATTCTCAGTTAGACCTTAGGAGTTTGAGATTAAACTGACTTTTGTCTGTTATAAATCTTAACGACAGATGTGGCGCGGCGAGCCACATCTGTCCGCCTGCGACGCAGGAGGTTGCGAGTTCGATTCGCGCCCTGGGATAAATGTTTGTACGATCTGAAAATATTTGTCTCTGGTGTTTTGGGTATTTTCTATGTATAATAAAACATATCCATCTATGTAAGTACCTAACATATAGGTATCATAACACCCATAACACAAGCTTTGCTTGGCTTGGGGTTAGATGATGCTGTGTGAATTGTCCTACATTATTTATTTATTTATCATTATTCTTACCGGTCAAGCGACACCGCCACCAGACTGTAGACGGAGGCGGCCACCGAGAGTCCTTGCACATACGGCACCGTTTTACACATCAGCCATCCCAGCACCCACGCTGGAACAAACAAACAAATATACAGTTCCACCTAAATAAACCAGGTACAGAACTGATTGCGGTTAGAATAGGCGACCTGCTGACTTCGTAAAAAGCACAATTTGAGAGTCAAACATACCTGCATACATATGCAGTAGGTACCTAACTTCTTGCCGTAGGGCCGCGGCGTACGAATATCGACTCCTCCAACTCAACCCATGGATGTCGTAAGAGCCGACTAAGGGCAGCAGCTTCCTACTGTGTTACTAACACCTTACTGCGATCACCAATCCGCCTGCCAAGCGTGGTGATTATGGCAAATCCCCCCCTACATGGGCGACCATCCACTGGATGGACCGGCGACATAGTAGCGGTTGCAGGGAGTCGATGGACGGAGGCGGCTCAGGACCGCTATTTGTGACGTCGTATGGGGGAGGCCTATGTCCAGCAGTAGACGTGTATGGGCTGATATAATGACCTAACTTCTTAAGCTCAATCAGCACATTGATCATTTGAGGAAAGAATAAGAATCAATAACTTTATTCATTTAGGCTTACAAAATAAGCAGTTAGACAAGTCACATTTTATACTATAAACAATCTATACTTATAATAAAACTGTAACAGGTCCAATTCTGTACATTGAAGATATTTAGAAAATTTTTTTGGGGGGCACTCTATTATCGATACTGATGCCAAAAATTTATTTTTTTCCATCATGTCTGTCTGTCTGTCTGTCTGTATCTTGGCCGCGCATAGCTCCGAAACTACTGACCATATTGAAATGAAACTTGGCAGGATTTGAGTTCATACTATGAGGACGGACATGGATACTTTTTATCCCGGATTTCAATAGGGTTCCCTTGGGAGAGGGGATTAAAGTAAAATTTCGTGGCTGCGCATAGCGCCGAAACTACTGAGGATATTTAAATGAAATTCAGTATGATTTAATTTCATATTACAAGAAAGGGCATAAAATACTTTTTATCCCGGAATTCAGAAGGGTTCCCTTATGAGAGAGGATGGAAGTGAAATTTTACGCGTTGCAGGATGGCGCGCGGGGCAAGGGCGGTAGAGAGCGATAGCCCCCCACTGTGGGGGGCCCCAGAAGTGGGGACCCCAGTAGTGGGGCCCCTCACGCAACCGGACCCTCCCAGTAGCCCCCCGCAGTGGGGCCCCCACATTGCCCTACAGTGGGACCTCAGTAGCTCCTACAGTGGGGGGCACCGGCAGTGGGACCCCGGAAGTGGGGGCTGCCGGCAGATGGTCCCCCGAAGTGGGCCCCGTACATTGCCCCGCAGTGATACCCCCTCATTAGCCCCCCACAGTGGGGGCACCGGCAGTGGGGCGTCGGCAGTGGCCCCCCACATTTTCTCTCAGTGGGACCCCCAGTAGACCCCGCAGTACCCCCCGCAGTACCCACCGCAGTGTGACCATTTGGAGTGCAAAATTTGGAGTGCAAATGACATGAAAATAGAAATTTTCACTATCAACTCTCAGTAGCCAGACTCTAACATTTAACTATAAAATCTATTGATATTGATGAATGTGAGCGTATAGGTTAACAATTAACCTAGACTAGGTTCGTTGTTTACCCGCTCAGTAAGATGCAACATTGATTTAATTACAAAACATTAACGGAAATCCTACAACTCCCACAAACGAAGTTTGCATCACCCATTATTGAAGTTTAAATGACTAGGTATCCGATCCTACTCCAACCTAACACTAGACGCACGACAGAGTTTATGTTAGGTCAACCAGCATAGTAAGTACATTGTTAAAAGCAGACTAAGCTTTACTAATGTGGCGGTTTCAAAAATAATATAGCCAGCGTTACCGCTCTTACAATGTAAAATAATTCAACTCACGTCAGCCCTAAGGCCCTTCAAGAGTACCCCTAACTCAAAACAACTCGTCCAAATCCCTCAAAGCCCTCCAAGACCTGAAGATGTACCTTTACCTAGCGGCAACAAGTGGTGAAGGTTACTAAATCAATATTTACTCACAGCACAGCCCTGCAATGGAAACTGGGTCAGGTCACTGTACTACCTACGACCCTTTAGCCTTGCATTCCACCTGGTCGGTCTCTCTCCCACCCACCCCCAACCATATCTACACATCCTGCTCACTTGGCCTTGCCCCGCGAAACGCATTACAATACAAAAGTCGGAAATGACAAAAACTTCCCCGATTAAATTTATAAGGTAAGACCCTCGGCATAAGTCACATTTTGGTTCGTGACTTTGTCAGAAGTTGCATTCGGATTGTGTATTGATTCAAGTTTGTCTGCTAAGAAAAACCTGATTTGTTTTTAATGATGGCCGACTTCAGGTTTTTCTTAACCTATATTTCTGGGCCTTGGCCTGACAACGATGGTGGCTGAATACTACCAACATTTTTCAGATTTGATTATTCTGACGGTTCCACAAGTCGGTACTTACTTTCCGTTTATGATATTCAATGAATTAGTATGTGTGATTAGTATTTCAAAAAGGTAAGTACCTACCATAATATACTTTACTTTAAGCCCTGAATTAGTATATCTTAATTGTTAAATATATTAAATATTGTTATTTTATTATTGGTAAGAGCGGGGTTTCCTAATACAAGCAAATTTTGCTTAAGAACGGAACGGATAGCCTTACTCCCCATTTAAACGTACTTTCCGCTTCATTTGGAAACTATGTCCCCGATCTTATTGAAATTTTCCATACGTAATCGGTTGAGAAATAGCTATGTTTGCTTTGGTTTTGTTTTCGAAAAAACATAATGAAATTAAGAAATTAAACTAGTATTTACAATTGAGCTAACTGCAGACTGTTGCAAACAATCTACAGATAGCTCAACTGGTCAATACCAGTCGGAAGCGTCCCCAAGACGCTGGCTGCATTGCCCCGGTGTATGGCAATGCTAATGCGCTGCGCCAGATACTCACCAGTCCTCGGGTCACGCGTCGCTTCAACCAGGCTCTCAGATAATTTTTTGAAAACCTGGAGAGCCTCGGTACCTCACGGACCTAGGGTCTCGACTCCAAGGGGAGCAAATGCGTAGGCTCTGTCGAGACCTGCATATTTGCACCTCTTGAGATCCTCGGCCAAATCTGCCGCCGAACCAGCCCTCACGGATGTCCTTGAAAGATGGGAAGGCGCAAGTGTGTCGACACATGTAGCGTCCCACACAATAGGCCTCCCCAGCTCCCAAGGGACTAAAGTTATGCCGTCGGGCCTCTTACCATCGTCACGCAACAGACCATTCGGTTCGAGAATGGCTGGTACGCTAGCGGCGACAAAGGCCCGCCGGATGATGTCGTTAAGGCTGGCATGGCGAGATATCTGACCGGCAGCCCTAGTACACGATAATCCGTGATGACCAAGCTGGATATTATCTAATGATATTTAAATGAGAGCGAAACCAATTTTGACCACCAAATCGAGTCATCTTCAAGCGATTTTTGATGCATGATAGACACCTTTATTCGAAAATCTGTCGCGCTGCAAACATTCTAAATATATTCAACATATATAATCAGAAATATTTTGAAATCAATCGTTTACTCAAAATTAATCGGAAAGTACGAAAAAATATCAAAAAATGGTGCCAACACCAAGCACACGCACACAACCAACGAAACATGACAGCTTCGTATTAGATGGTTAGACGCGCTTTTTCACTCATAGCGCACCCCATTTCATTTTACGTGAAACAATAACAAATCCGCATGGGAAAATCCGTTTTCCTTTGGGAGAGGTTCGTAGCCTTCTTAAAAGGTGATTCCAGAAATTGTATGTACTTTATCGGTAATTGCAATAAAAAAAAAATATTTTAATATAAAAAACACAAAAACTATTAATAAATACCGACCTAAACATTTTGAAATGAACAGATTTCAACTAGATTAACAGCGAAAAAGTTTCACTTATCTAAGATTAGGCAAATTCAAAAGAACTCTTCATCTTTTGACTAAACACGACACAAATCTCTAAATAATCCATCTTAGGTATTCTTAGTCCTTATAATCATGACATGACGCACATGTTCAACACATAAATAAAATAAATCTCTTTGAACGGATGACTTATGTAGCATCGTGCGTGACAAAGTTGCATTTAATTAGTGTTAAGGTCATATAAATGATCATGATATTGTCTTTGCATGAATTTGTAGCAACTAAAGGTGGTGTGCTCTAAGACCTTGCTCCTAAAATTTCATAGTTCTATCTCAACGGGAAGTACCCTATAGGTTTTGTGTGCATGAGATTCCTTTGGAAATTTCAATATATGCGGACAAAAACGGATGTAACTTTGATTGAGTTGACTTAAAAGTTTGGTATATTATGGTTCCAAAAAGTTAAGAAGTTGAGTAACAAGATAATTTCAACTCGATACCTTCTCTACGCGATCCTGAGAAAAGAGGGTTGACAAACAGACCGACAGCAAAGTGATCCTATAAGGGGTTCTTTTTGTCCTTTTGAGGTACGGAACCATATAAATTAGTATGTTACATTTTATTTGTCACATCTGTTGTTTCCCAACTAAAGTACCTTTGGAACTTGTACGTGTCATCATCATCATCATCATATCAGCCAATACACGTCCACTGCTGGACATAGGCCTCCCCCATACGACGCCACAAATAGCGGTCCTGAGCCGCCTCCATCCATCGACTCCCTGCGACCGCTACGATGTCGTCGGTCTATCGAGTGGATAGTCTCCCATGTAGGGGGGGGTTTTGCCATGTATGTGTACTTAGTTAAAAAGTAGGTAAGGCAGATACGTAGGATGTGTGACGCTAATAAATTGAAATTTGATCAAACGTAGAACAACATTACTTAAGTAGATAAACAGATAATTTGATACCTTAGTAGACTACTGATCAAATCTAAGCTAAAAGAGCAAAAGCAAGACGAAATGTATCATAAAAATATGTAACTGGGACAAGCAATCAACCAGCCCTCAGTGCTGTCGTCAAGTTATTGCCTCCTTCCGCTGTGACAAGCATGACTGGCTCTGATAGGTATTGCTGTTTACACGGACTATTTGGTGCTGGGAATTCTTCGATGCTAGGGATTAGCGTTTGGATAAACAAATTCAAATAAAATTCTAAGTTGCTATTTCAAGTTGTTCATGATTGATGATAATTTAAAAGTTCTAGAGCACATTTGGTGGATATTAGTCAGTTACACTGACGACACTGAAAGTTTTATGTACCTAACTTAAACGTAGTCGGGTAAAAATACGGTATTAAATTGACAGAAAACTCTCAATCTCAACGTCTGTAATTGACTTGTTTAAATATTTTTCATAAAGCTGATCTTGTTTATTAATTGTCGTGTCTCTTTTCTTCGATCATCATTATTTACAGCTCGCATTTTTCATCCACTTTCAGTATAAACTACCTTCGTCAAAGGAAGTACGTGTCATTCATTATTTATAATTAAAAAAAAAGCTCTTATTTAATTTTTCGTACATGAGCTAAGATCGAGCAGATTACCTATGTACATAAATTTATTTTCTGTAAACTAAAGCTTTATTAACCCTGTCCATGTCTCGCTGGGCAGTTTAAAGTTTCATCCTAGCAGTCGGGTCCTCGATTTCAATCCGTCGTCGTCGTTGTAAATGGTCCCGTCGTCGTCGGTCCCGGGCGGAGACCTTGAGGCCCGGCTGGGACATTGATTTTGTAAACTGTCTACTTTTTGTGAATAATGGCGGTTTGGTTTCCATGTGTGTTTGGGGAGGTAATATATGTTTGTGTGTAGGTAAAAGATTTGGGTACTGGCAAATAGATAGTTAGGGTTGCAGGATGTTGAGAATGTTGGCAAGATAATTGGGTAGTTGTTTACATAAAATTCATCGAAATTGTACAGGAAAGTGTTACACCTAAATAGAGAACTCCTGATAGGTATTTGCTATAGAATAAATATCCGCGGCATGAGAAATTGCAAAGACCATTTTAACGAAAAGGTAAAATAAATGTGTAATATCTGTAATGTACAAACAAACTATAAACATTTTAAAATTCCAGTGAATTTTCACAGCGCCATTTTACAAAACGACAATCGCGAACTCCATTGCAACCGTAAACCGTCAATAAAAAAATTCATTCGCCATCCTCATTATCCAGTCGGGACCAACCGGTGCTGGTACAGGGGGAGCGACCGCCGCGGGGGCGGGGGTGCATCGAAACTAGGTCAGGCCGATGAACTGGGCCACGGGGCGAGGACCAACCTGATAATACCGTCTTTTCCAGCCACAGAACAAAACAAACCCTAGGCTTTCACCACAAGGTGGAAACTCCTTTGACTTAAGAGGAGCAGTCAGAATAGTACGTTTGAAAATGAACATTACAGGTACATGTTACGGTTGATTTTAGGGATTTATGTGATAGGTCATGTGTTTGATACTTGTTGCGGATTTTTGGTGATGTCTGAGTTTTTCCGTGTTCGTTAAACCATATCTGAGCTATGTGGCCTATCACAGAGGTAATTTTTTATCCAAAGGTTCAAATAATCAAAGGGTGTCTGTTAGACTTTTATGTGAAGAGAATATCAATAACACCTTATTTCTTATATGCCAATAATAACTATATTTATTGTATAAAATGTGACTCGTCTAAGTGCTTATTTTGTAAGCCTAAAGACATAAAGTTATTGATTCTGATTCTGATTCTGTGCATCTCTTATCTTATCATAGAAAACATCATTAAATACAGAGCCTTTAGTTAGATTCGACAATCTACCGTTATAGCTTAAAAGTAGTTTCTGCTTTGCGCTTTGTTTCAATGAAAACATGTAAAGGTTATTTATATTCCAAAGGAACCACAGATTAACCTCTGTGAAAGGAACTGTAAAGGCACTGATTAAAGTGATTCAGCCCGATTCGTTCAGTAGTTTTGGTGTGAAGAAGTAACAAACATCCAAACATCTGAACCAGTGGTTTTCCGCGGACCACTGATGGTCTCTGGAAGCACCTGATGTGGTCCGCGGAGTACCAGAAGTGGTTGGGTGGGACAGTTAGTTTTTTGACATTTGGACAAAATGTCAGCCACAGCCAACACTTCGCTTGATGAATTTTTGGGGGTTATTTATTTTATACCTACTGTTAACTTCTTCATTCTTCATTTATTATGGTCTCCAACCGCAACAAAAAAGTGGCAGTTCGCTCCGCTCGCCGATATTGCTGCTATTTTCGGTGGTTACTTAGCAGTGGCAAACAAGTTAATTTCAGTGGCCCTGACTGTTTTGACAACCATCGTAAAAAAATACAAATATTGTATATCAATAAAACATTATTTGAGGCTCGCTCAGTCCGCGACAAGTCAGTTTGTCAATTGGTCCCTGATCACTAAAAGGTCACTGTTATAAACATTCTTCAAACTTTCGCATTTATAATATTACCCTTCCAGCTCGTTTCATTTAACATCTGCCGTTCGTCTTTTGAGAGTTACTCCACCTTACTAAGAGCATTCGACACGACCATTCAATATATTATTGCTGATTCACAGAAATTCTGAATAAGCTATACATTTGTATTTCATTGTATTTTCTGTATAGTCACAGCTTCTATCAAAATAAACATGCTTGAACACTCAAAAGTCCAAGCAAAGTGTCTATCTATCGTTTCTCTAGAAGGCTACCACGTATTTTGCAATCTTTTGATTGTAAAAAGTTTTTATGTCGAATATTAAACTTAGCAGACTAGGCTCTGCCTGCAGTTTCGCTTGCGGGATGATAAGACGCCTGTGTCTGAAGTCTAACCCCAGTACAATCTAGTTACAAAGTTTTTTATTTTGTATCTTTGGTACAGTGAAATGTTAATACATTCACTTGGACAGTGAATATGCCTTGGCGGGGCAACCCAAAGGGGCGGCCGCCGCTGGAAGGACCTACAGATCGACATTTTTTATTTATTTATTCATTCATCTTCCCCCTTGCCACTTCAGCCATTTCGACGTAACTGAATGGCAGACTTAGTTACTCATTATGTAGGTTTTCGTGATATTTCAGTAGTTTTATAATCTAATACATTCAAATTTTCAGAATATACAGAATAGATTTTCTTTAACGGGGCAGAAAGGGGAAATCCCTTAACCGGTACCAACTTCACCTCCGTTGATTTGTTGACGTTTTTGATCACTATAAGAAACTGGATCGAACGGCATCAAAAAAGTTTTCGTGTACAATGCCCATAAGCATGCTAGTATTAGCTATATAATATATATATTTGAAAATCTTTGAATGGGAATGACAATTTCTCTAAAAATTATGGATAGTGTCCTAAGATCATTTTCCTGGCGCTACACCGTTTATGGTACCTCTCCTTACTGCCTCATCCACCCCCGTACGTATAGAGTTCACATTTGTAGTTATATCTCAATTTCAGTGAGTTCATGATTGTATATCTCGCTCGGTATCCCGGGGTCTCTCATTAGTGTTTTGTGCAAATTGCCTTGAGTTTGAGCATTCATTATGCAGCTAGAAGTTCCAATGACCCATTTATTCTATCGCGATATTTTTAGTTAGGTCTAAATTTTAGTTTGGGTCTTGAAAATTGCAGCACGATGGGTCTTTGAGATGGGAGTGGATGGTCTAATCCGAAACTATCAGAATTAGAGAAAAGTTGTGAAAAGAGTCATGAGCTCAATGAGAAAACAAAAACTACTAAGATTTTTAAAAAGCTTGTACGTTTGCAGAAAATCGAACGACGACGACTAACGTGAAGTAACGTGTCGTCAATAACTTCCAAAAATCCAAAAATCATTACCTGCCATTAACTTTCAACTAAATATTAAAGCTACCTTATGCCTATGGTCCACTCGTAAACAGTGCTCTAACGATCGCCAGGTGGGTGCTTATATAAACGGGACCTAAATGCGGCCCATCAAGCCCCGGATGTATGGACGGAAAATGCCATCCATTATGAAGCCCCGAGGAAATTAATAGGTAGGTGATATGTGGAGATACCGGGGATTTATAGCATCTGAATTTAACAGGGTTATTATAATGCTAATAAGTTGTATTGGCAGCGAATGCCATGTTTCCATCGTCGCGTGCTGATTACTGAAACTGAAATTAAACTGCAATCGAACAATTACTGATTGGTAGGTTCCTACTGAAAGGAAACTAAAATAGAAACACAGAGAGTAAATATTTTAAACTGAAATATTATAGGAAAAAATTTACAGAAATACACGTGACAAACTGAACTTGGAACTACCCATAACTGGTTCCTAAACGTAGATAATTTGAGGTGAGACCTTGACAAAAAACTTGGCAAAATAGTATCTGTCTACCAAAACACCAAACAAAGACCACATACACGTTATTGTGCTTTTTAACGACCACTCAATGGATACTTTCCAGTACCCTGAGACCCTAGAATTTAGAGCGTCCCAAATAATGACGGAGGCTGGATAAGCGGGATCAATTGGGCACATGCTAAAATATTGGCTACACATTGCCCCACTTCGAACGGCTGTGAATCGTCCAATTTTGGACACCGCTGAGTTATGGACGATAGGCTCTATTTGGGGCATTAGAACTGGCCTTTTTAATATCCATGATGAATATAGGTAGGATCCAAGAAAAACTACCTAATTCGTTCTGGAATAAAATGATCAAAGAATAAACAGTTCATTGGTAAGACATAATTTATCGCTTATTTCAGTAAGGGAGTTTTCTTGTCCTTTCCAAAAAATCATATATTATGGGAATGTCTTTTATACAAATATATCGAACATTAGCAAAATCAAATCCAGATCAACGAAAGCACCATTAATATTATTTGAAGGCTGATCCTTCAAATAATCACAAAATGTCAGAATATAATTCAATAACCTCGTTTAAGGAAGCGCCCGTTTAAATATAGGTAAAGTATAAGAAAAGGGTAACGAAAACAATAATTTCAAGGACTCTCGTGACACATGGTCTGTCCTTGCCCGAGATTAATCTGCAGCGGATAGACAAGGCTGCAAGCTGCCAGCATTATTGGAATTTTCGGTTCATTTCCCGCGTACGTTCTACGTCTTACGTACTCGTATGGCCGTGACTTCTTTCTTACGTTCTACGCTCGGAAGTACCAAAGGATACAGTATAGTCTGTATCTATATGGCCAAGGCTTAGCCACGATTGTATTAGATTTATTTTAGAAAAAAGGATTTATCGCTTCCTATTGCGGAGATTCTTGATCGTGCTTCCGATAGATTTGTAGTAATATATGTATCAAAGAGCGTTTTTATCCAGGTCAAACCACCTCTAGGTCTACCACAGATGCCAGTAGGTACAATAATGGCCTAAAAACTAAGCCTCGTTAAGTTTTAACCAATGGCGCATGGCGTACCAAATATACATACGAGTATCATAAACACAACAATGTACTTTAATTTAAAATTCAATAAATTTCATCCGATTTTAGTAATATTAAACCCATCCCTTAATTATTATTTCTATATTTGGTAGATTAACCTAACATAGATTCTCAATTTTGATCTTCTAGTTAATAAAATCCTCTCAGAGCTTAGAATTTTGTGGCTTAATAACTTGTGCCTTCGGCAGAAACAACTTCACCGTAAACAAAAGCTTACAAAGGCAGGCTTTGAGTCTAGAGGTGGAGGAATCGACGATCCTAGACTTTAGCCTGCGATATAGCGTCGACGGTATAAGACGGACGGTATACGAGATATCAGCCGGTTTTCATCTACATATATCCTTTATTTTGTATGATGGGTCCTTATTTAGGATGTGTTTAGTATTTGCCTGAAATACACTAATTTAATTTATAAGTGAGTATATTTATACATCTAGGTATAATTCAAATCCAAATCTAATGTAGTTTCTGCTATTCTCGTCTTCTCTCTCCCTCTTTTTCTCTTCTTATCTTACGCGTTTTGACCACAACTTGTTGATTGAGTGGTCGTGGGGTTGGAATACTCCACTATAGCTCTTACGAGCTTTTATAGAGCCAACAATTGTCATGATCAAAATTAGACGTTGTTGTATTCTAAGGTGAAAAAAAACTGTCTGATGAGACCATAATTTAACGTTCACCGTATTAATGTAATTTACCAATTGATTGGCTCAATTTTGTAGAAAATTCTACAGAATTATGAAATGAAACGATGCAAAGCGTCAATTTGCGGGGAATTTACAAACTGCTGATTTACAGACTTAAGTTCATAATCTAAATTTATAGTCTATAAAATAATAACTTAAATATCTCTCAAAATATATTGTACATATGTTTCAGCATACGTGTGTATTGCAAATTCAGACCTTAGATCTGTAAATTATAAATATAGAACAAAGTAATCCGCCACTTTCAATATTTTTATATGAGGGTATAATTTATCTTGGGTTCATAATGTCATCCCAAAATCTAAAAGATTAAAAATATGTCAGTACGTATCCGCACCTTTACGAATCACACGGATTTGTAAACAATTATATTTCCACTTTACAAAACACATAAGATTGTACTTGTACAATGTACATAAGATTGTGTACATCGGTTGACCTTGATTTCCGGCGGAAGCTGCGTCCTTGGACGCGTCGTCCGTTCCTGCTCAAAATCCTAAACAAACAGCGGTCCTTAATATTTTACAGTGTGTGCACCTTCTGGGTAACCTACTTTTGTAAGGAGCATTGCGACTGGGAGACCGGAACGTTGGGTCTCAACTTTTCAAGGATAGCAATGAACAGAAGCAAAAATTTTGAACGTGACTTGCTTTTATGCTGTAGGCGGTACATTTGTTGATGAATAGATAGATTTGCAACGAAAATTATAAATAGATTTATTCAACAAAATATTGTTTTGGGTTCTGATAGTTCAATCTTAAAATGCCTTGAGAAACTATTATAAAAGACTGCTGAGCTGCTGCCCCCGTCTTCGCCCGGTTTAAAAAATTGCCTATTCCAGGTCCCAAACTATACCCATACCAAATTTCAGCCCAATCAGATCAGTAGTCTTTGCGTGAAAGAGGAACAAACATCTATACATCCATCCATCCTTATAAACTTTACAATATTAGTAGTTGCGATTTATAATATTACTAGGATTTCTTTTAACAATACGAACAGCTTCTCATATCAGGGAGCCTAATTGGGAAATGAAAATCAAAGGTACTGATTCGTTTAAAAAAAAAAACCGGCAATAATATTGCAGAAGATAGTTTTTATTTGTACGGACGGGCTCAGATCTCTAGCACTACTTACTTGTAGGTTGAGCTATGTGAGCGGTTTACTAACACTTTCGATGCCCACGACGTGTACGTAGATCTAGCACCGCTTATAGCCATGGGGCCGCACCCCTGCGTGTCGCACTGCGGGGACTGGGCAGTGTAAGCGTTAATATATTTTCTCAGGGAACTATGGCTTTGGGTTAACAACTGGCACTTTTTAATGTGTCGCAATTGTTTATGAAAAATTAAACTTGAAATTTACCTTCACCCAAGTAGGTATATTTTAAACTCTCCGCCGCCCGTGCTGATTCACCAATTGCATACATATACATACAATAGCGAGCACTGATACTTAATTAAAACAGATACCTCTATCTTACATTCAGAGATTTATATTTAAAAAAAAAATTGGCTTCAAACCCTTATTTTTTCACAATTTTTTATGTTTTGCAGGATAAATACCTCAGATATAACACATTCCAGACCACCTCAAACTCAGTCCGTAATTGACGGAGAACATACATAAAAAAATATACATTTTATATGTACATCCGAACATAGAACCTCCTCCTCTTTTCGAAGTCGGTTAAAAATATTCCCCTCAATTTAAATTACTGTAGATACTATATATAGATCGCCAACCCTATGTTCCTACGTAAAATTTCAGGTCCATTAAGCCATCCGGGAAATGGTTATAGAATAACGGGATCAAAGAGTTTCCGAGAAAAATAAAACCCGCGTATTCTCTTTTTCCTCATTTTACCTGATCTATTAATAAATGAATAATGACCTACGACATGAGGAACTATGGCTATGTTTGTAATGTACGTTATCAAAGTGCCTGATTCTGTGACATTTTCCCTCCTTATCAGTGACATTTATTTAATAAAGATAAATTTGTTTACAATGATTATCGTTTCGAATATCGTTGACAATGATTTAAAATGATTACAGTGACTTTTAAAAGTTGATACCTTATGAAATTATGAAAATAGTTTTTAGTTGGTGCCTTATAAACAGATCTGTAGGTATTCAAATTGGGCCTAAACAAAACCTATTCAATAATTATGGCTAATTACAAATACCAAATTTCGGTGTAAGCATTACAATCTATCAATAAAATAATTTTTGAGTATAATGGGATCCAACTCAACCCGTGGATGTCGTAAGAGCCGACTAAGAGAACCTACCAGAGGAAGGGCAGCAGCTTCCTTCTGAGTATTTTTCAACACCAACACTGCGATCACCAATCCGCGTGCCAAGCGTGGTGATTATGGCAAATCCCCCCTACATGGGAGACCATCCACTCGATGGGCCGACGACATCGTAGCGGTCGCAGGGAGTCTCTAAGCAGGGAGTCGATGGATGGAGGCGGCTCAGGACCGCTATTTGTGGCGTCGTACGCGGGAGGCCTATGTCCAGCAGTGGACATGTATGGGCTGATGATGATATTGGGTTACGAAAATAATTCATACATAATTCTCATAATGATTTGTGTTTTTTACACAAATTTTGCAAATATTACCTGCACTTGCTTATTTTAGAATAAACCTTTAAATTTCATAAGACCTGTTTTACTTCTATTTCTTCTATAAAAGGCAAGTTATTTGTAAATTCCGGTTCAAAAATTGTGTCAAAATTTCATCTCACCTAAATAGAACGTCTCAAATTGGCGGGAAGTATTCACCCTTGAGATTCCGGCGTCGTATAAATCTTTATCGGGAGTTCCCAAGTATCTCGGGAATTCTCAAACTTTGTGTCGGCACGGACCTCGACGATTAACCAAGTAACAGATTGATTAAGGTTACAATTTAACAGCTAGTTAACTAGCCGATGAATATTCAATACTAGTAGTAGTTTGGTCTCTCCCGCACTGCACGTGTTATTTCCGGGATGACATTGTTGTTCATCATCAGCCCTTACACGTCCACTGCTGGACATAGGCCTCGTACGCCGCGGCCCCACGGCTTGTTTTTGTTGGTACAGGCTTTGATTTTCATGCGTTCCTAAATTTCACGCTGTTCCGTTCCATAGTCTTGGCGATGTGTTTTGGTAAACATCCATCTTCATATTTCACAAGTTTCGGTGGATTTGTACAACATTATTATGATAATAAATTATTGTAAAATTAACTATTATTAACGAAAATTTTAGCCATCAGGGTCCAGGGTTATCAACCCCCAAAAGGAAAATGTTAATACAGCAAAGTTCCTCATAATTCTGTAATTGAATTTTGGTCCCCTACAATGTCTTGTAATTTCGTCTACTTACGCAGAAGAGTATAATTTTGTATTAGATTAATGAGGGGAAATATTTTGGGGCTGATCCGGGATTGAGTATATATTTTATACTATAATTTTACAGTTTTGTAAAAACTAAAACTGATTTCGCTTCCCTTAATTTTACACTGTTTTAAGTTTAGCAGGGCCAATACTTCTCGGGAATATTCTTTTATGGGACTGCCTCGGAATAATTGTAAAAGTGAAAGCATTTTTTTTAATTAGTCCATAACTGACGGAGAAATCGACGAACACACATAACCTCCTCCTCCATTTTTCGAAGTGGGTAAAAAATTGAGAGCATTCGAAAGAGATTGTTTATATGCTAAAACCAGTAGGATGGACCATTTCGTTCTTAGAATTGCAATTGAAAATTATAACTGATTTGCTCAAATAGAAACTCAAAGGAAATCGTACAGCCTTATCACGTTATCACACTGGCGATTTGCGAGCGATTTCCAAGCGATGCGATCTTCGCAAATCTCAGGTGTGATAAGTAACGCCCCCTAGTGATACTCACTGAAAATGTAAGGCAATATCTAGTGAAAATACTGTTAAAGACTCGTCTGTTTGATTCCGATGCATTAACCATGAGCCAAGTTCGAAACTATCGACTCGATGCCTTTTCTAGAATATACGAGACATTATTCCACAGATAGAAGACCTAGTTTTGTGGTAATTTGCCATGAATATTAGAGCTGTATACAGACGAACTTAACTTGGTATACATATATTAAACAGACAAAAGGTCAATTTTAATTTGAGAGCAGATCGGTCCGCTTTACTGTTGTTAGTTTTGTCTGAGAATATTAATTTTACTCGAACCGTCCGTATATTTTGTTTGTAAAATTAATATCAAAGTAACTTTGAGAGAAATTTTGTGAATGAGCGAGGTGGGTTGCTCAGTAAGTCTAGCTTTCAATATTATAAGCACAATAGCATAATTTATTAAAAACTAGCTGCTGCCCGCACCTTCGCCCGCGTTATATTGGGATAAAAAATAGCCTATATGTTATTCCAGGTCCCAAACTATACCCATACCAAATTTCAGCCTAATCGGTTCAATAGTTTTTGCGTGAAAGAGTAACAAATATCCATACATCCATCCATACAAACTTTCACATTTATAATATTAGGAGGATGTGCATTTTTCAATTAAATCATTTTTTTTAATCTGAAATCACTGTTTTTAACGCTGAATAACTAGAGAGAGGCTACAAACCGAATATTTATGTTGAATGATTTGTTAATTTTGAGAATAATTGGACTTTATTCGAGTTCCATTATATTCCAAGTAAATAGTTATTGGCAACGCTCTTTTTCTTAGTAGGTAATATAATATTTGTTTTAACTTTTTTAACTGATTGTACAAAACAGCTTCAATGTTTTGATTGTCCGAATTTATTAAAACTAGCTGACCCGTGCCCACTTCGTTGGGCGGTAAACATTTTTAGTGAACCGAACCGAACCGTGAGACCAAGTCGAAGATCAAAGGTGTATCCACTTCCACCAGTGTCTTCGCCACGACAGTAGGTAGGTATATAACGGAGTAGAGGCTGAAGAGCATCAAATGCCTGGTGCGTTTCGCCAATGTATTGCAAGCGGTCATCCCGGGTACGCAGCACAATGTCCCGCCTGTCACAGTGCTGATCTACCAGGACGACGGTAACATCATTGGTAGCGAGCGCGAGAGTTTGTACAAACCGGTTGCTGTCCAGTAGGTCGTTTATCGGCCTACTGGACAGCAAAGCCAACAAAATGATTACAAAATTGTTATTAAATTTTGTAATCATTTTGTTGGCTTTGGGGTATGGACTCGTATTTTATGTCCTTCCTCGTAGTATGAACTCAAATCATGCTAAGTATCATTCGAATCCATTCAGTAGTTTTTGCGCTATTTTAAGCCGAGAAATGTCACTTCCATCCTCACTCCCAAGGAAACCTTAACCTTAACTATATATGTATACAGTACTTATATGCACAACTTTTCAGCAACTGAACCTCTATCATAGTTGACATCAATAGCCCAATAATATAAGTTTCACGGTGACCGGGTTGGAACGCGACTAACTACAAGTCGGTCAATTTAGTTACCTATGTATGTACTTCCCGAGGGACGAACACTTGATCATGTGGGTAGGGTACCTAAATAAAGAACTTTTATAGAGTTTAGCAAGAATCAGAAGGAATTTGGATTACCTATACTGAATTTTCAGAGAAGATTTGATCTAATTTGCGACCGTGCTCTAGATTTTTGTGTAAGTTATTATCAAAAATATGTATTTAAAAACACAAAGGGAACGAAATAACATATAGATATGTGTACATATGATAAAGCGGTAGCTCATTAGATTTATTGTTATTGGCTATTATTGAAAAACATGATCAATAGATGTTGTTGATTGTAATAAGAAGCTCCCAGACTTTTCGTGAGACGCTGAGACTAGGCAACATCTCATGTGAGACGTTTGGAATATTTTCGTGAGACATTAACAACAATAACGTCTCACAAAAGACGTTGAGAATAACCCAAATTTATAGCGTTATTTATTTTGACCATTAAAGCTGTCTTAATAAAGTAGGTATTAATAAAAAAATACATATTTCGTAAATAATAATTGCTCCCCGCGAAAATATTGTCATGACATTACTGATTTCCCTTATACTAAGTTACTTTATATCCAGCTGATAAGCAAAAACAGTGTACATATATTGTGGCAATATCTTACGTACGTAGTAATCCGCATTTGTTTCTTACGTAACAGATTGGCTGATAGAGTAATCCGACCAAACATAACAAATAATTAGGTTAGGGTTAAGTAGGCCATTAATAGATGGATATTGTAGAAATGAAGAAAGAGATCGCTCTCCAGCGATAAGACCAACAATTATAACGTAGATTTTCATTCATTATGTTTTTGTTGTAATAATTTCAAGCAATAAAGTAGGTACCTATTCTCTATTATTATACAAAAAATATTTTTGTAAAATACGGATTTTCCATAGATATGTCCAGTGTGGGTTTTACTGGGGTTTGAAGGATTTTCGTATTTTATTATTTTTTGCCGTAGGGCCGCGGCGGCGTACGAATATCGACCCCTCCAACTCAACACGTGGATGTTGTAAGAGATAACTAAAGGAATCTACCAGAGGAAGGGCAATAGCTTCCTTCCGAGTATTTTTCAACACCGACACTGCGATCACCAATCCACCTGCCAAGCGTGGTGATTATGGAAGCTAGGCTATCGTTGAACAGGTCTACATGTTGGAACTCGAGTTTAAATTTATTGAATAGTTTAAGCGTGCGTAGTGTTGGAGCATCGTTAGCATGCTGTGTTCGCGGAGTGTGATAGGCGAAGAGCCGGTGATGTCTACGACCGCCTCTTGTATAGTTATTCGGAACGTATAAATTGATAGTACCTAGTATGGATGGATTGTTCACTATGCTTCGCATAATTAGGCAGTAGTGCATAGCTAACTGCAGTTTGCGCCTCGCTCCAGTGAATCTAATCCGACCATACCAGCTACAAAGAGGGAAGGGAATAAGTACGGATAATAACCATACATACGCTTATACAAATACATCGCAAACTTTCCCCCTACTTATGTCCAGCCGTGGACGTGTATGGGCTGATATAACCCCTACGAATCTAACGTTTGAATTTAAAGTCCAGAGTAGGTAGAGTACGCGCAAATCTTTATGAGCTCTGTGAAGTTTGCTTCAACAGCTGCGCACTGAACCGTAAATAAGGCGTTGAGGGGAAAAAGCGGGGTGAGAGGGGATCTGACTGTCAAATTAGGGTTGCCAGCAAGAATTATGGCGAACGGCGAACGGGAATATGTATTTTTATTGTGTGTAGCACATTTTGTTATGCATTACTATCTTTTTCAATTCAATATTTATAGAATATGTAAAAAGATCTTATACTCATTGACAGATTATTTAATTTTTTAATTATTTTAGATTATTTATTTCTTATGTTAGAAGAAATTTAACGTTTTATCTAACTCAATTAACCCAAGTTTAAAAATGAAATAATTACTATGTAGCGAATTTATTTATAATCTAGTTGGCAATACTGTCGTATGAATGCTTTTGAGTACAATGACGCAGCAAAGTCTTTGACGGTTGTTCGGTGTTCGTTTCGTTGACTTGATAGTTTATTCTTGCGTGTTTGTGGAGTATTCCCTGATATTAGCTTTTTCTCTTAAAAGTTAAATATGCCTCGCGGGCGGAATAACGTACTGCGTCGTCAAACATGGAAAATGGTGTTCGATGACATAAGTTTTATGAGAAAAGAAGCCGATGAATTCAACCTCAAAATGGTACTTCAGTGGACTGCAGCTGAAACAGGTGTGTCTATTAGCACCAAAAAAAGGATTTCTAGCCGAAGCCCGTGTGGGTCGCTAGTTAGTTAATATCACTTTTCTATTTGATTGTACTTGCGCAGTATTGCTTCCGTGCCTATGTTCACAGAGCTCATTAAGTTTTGCGATCACTCTACCTACCAACATCCCACTTAGCACATAATGGATTTTGCTAGAGCGAGCTTATTTATTGCGCAACATATTTTTTTACAGATAAACAGTATTTTGCTACGAGTACCTAAAATACTTACAAAATTATTTTATAGTCTACTTTTTACTTTTCATGAGTTTAATTTAAATTTTTAGTAATATACTACTCTTCAAATGTCGTTCAACTCTGAATCCTGTTTTGTAATCAACCCAATAACAAAATCCCGTCCATATTTTTTGATGAAGGCTATCATTTCATTACTCCCAATAATGGATGGTAAGGGCATGTTTTCGCCCAAATCAGCCATTGTGGTTACGTAATAGCCCTCAGCCCTGTAATGGTCGTATCTTATCGTAACAGTCCATAGGGCTATCTGAATGTTTCGTTTGATGACGCACTAAATAAAGGGACAAGGGTTGTAGCAGAAATATGCAGGGTGGTGGTGTCTTTGAGATTTAATTGAAATCGAGAGAACAAGAGTGGTTAGAACCCCCTGATTATACGGCATGTTCCGCAATAGAATGTCTTAAATTCTTCTTGGTGTTTGAGATGTCTAATGCCCGTCTGATCTACCATCATACAAGTTATTAGAGTTAAAGCTTTTGTACATTATTTATCAACATTTTCCAAATACACTTGTTTATAATAAAGCCACTTTTGTGGAACAACTACGATATATGACTGAGAATCGTGTACCTAACCAATGTCACGCTGCAACCAAGTCAGGGTGTAAAGCCTAATTTAATTTTGTTTACAAAATTATTCCAGTGTTCTTAAGATGAGAATAATCTGTTACCATTTATAATATTATTCAGTTATTCAATAATTCAGCCGTAATGAGTCGCTTGGAGGGAGACATATAGGTATCTGAAAATCTGTTTAACCTTACAACTTTTGAGATAATTATCTCCATTTTCACAGTTTTTTGCATATTCTCTCCAATAAAGTTGATTTATGGAAGATATTTTAAATAATAGTCTTCGGTGGAAGATGTCACTTTGTTAAAGTTTTCACAAATTACAGGTCGTGACCTACTTTTCGACAGCCTATGTTTGCCATTGGGGCTGAAAGAGAATTTTTTACTGCCATAATGACCACTTTTTAACACGTTATTGATGTTTCAAGAAAAAATGTCTATTTTGATGAAGCTTTGACTGTCTCCTATGAGTAATTTGGTTTTGTTGCAGAAAAAAGTATCTTTCTTTTAAATACATCACTCAAACATTGACTATCATAATCGTTAGTTATGATCAACTGATGATGAAGATGATCATTACTATACGTACAACTATATTTTTTTAGTTCTTTATTTAGAGAAACCGCTATCAATCCCAATGTTCTTCCCAATACCAAAAATCCCCTGTTTAAAAGATACGATGCCATTTGATATGAGTGCCCTTCAACGTGACACCCACTGTAGTAGCCGTGCTCCTGATCGTGACCTACGAGTCCTCACGTGTCACGGACGCACGATATAAATGATCCTTTGCGATTTTTGCAGTCCATCTTGCACAGTAACACAATAAAAAGACCACGCTTTTAATTTTGTTCCAATACAAATGCTTTGGAATTCTTTAGGGCTCGATTAGGGCGAGATATTTTTTGGCTTCAGAGTTTAAATTGGCCTGAAAATTTATAAGCTCATGTGAGCTGTAAGTAGCTACATATATGTATGTATCTTCATAAACTTAATAGTAAACTATAGTACAGTAATGTGAAAGTTCGACCACCACCACCATTTGTCACGGTTTATTCAATAAAAAAGTTCAATGTCGTATTGTATTTGGTTGGCTTTACAAAGTTCTGCAATAAAATGAATATGTTAGATTAACTTCTTGACACGGCGACGGTCTACAAAATAAGTAGCCATCACGTTGGCTAACAAACCCCCGCTTTTGTTAGTGGTTAGGGCGTCGCGTGAGTTGTCGGTACGTGATAAGTGTGATATGATAACTCAAACGTACGAGGACAATCATCTGTACATTGGGTCTCCTTTTGGCAGGTATATCTTATATATAAAATTTCCATGTCACAATGTTAGTTACCGAAACGGCTTCACCGATTTTACCAAATTTTACATGCGTATTCAGTAGGTCTGAGAATCGGCTACTATCTATTTTCCATACCCCTAAGTGATAAGGGTTGAAGGCAAAACAACGTTTGGCGGGTCAGCTAGTAATATCTAATTTTCTTTCACTACCTAGCTTTCATAGAATTTTTAAACATACGCGATTTAAACCCAATCACAACTATCTATTGTTTGTTTTTGCCCGCAGCTTCGCACGCGTTGATTTATGAAATAAAAAGTAGCCAATGTTTTTAGTCCAGACCTACCTGTATGAGCATTTTCAGCCCGATCCGTTCAGTAGTTTTGGCGTAAGAGGTAACAAACATCGATACAAGATAAAAA
This sequence comes from Eupithecia insigniata, assembly GCA_947859395.1. Classification (NCBI taxonomy): domain Eukaryota; kingdom Metazoa; phylum Arthropoda; class Insecta; order Lepidoptera; family Geometridae; genus Eupithecia; species Eupithecia insigniata. The sequence continues at coordinate 15,059,809 of OX402004.1, read as the reverse complement.
AATATTCATTAATTTTGATTTTTTGTTTTAATTATATGACATTGTACACCGCACCGGTAGTTCTTGAGACAACGTGAACTTCATATTTGACTATTTCTTTACTTTATGATCTATTTTTTGCCATCAGTAGGACTTTTGCAATCAGTAGGACATGTTTTTTTTCTATTCACTTATATTCTACCTCAATCAATCAATAAACATCAAACAAACAACGTACCACAGTTTTTAGGGCCCAAAAAATTTGGATCTTCTTAGGTGCAGAAGATTCTGAAGATACTGAATAACACCAGAATAGGAAAAATCTCTAAGCACTATTTCAAAATAATTATTAAATGTAAAATAACTTAAGGGGTCTGTAACACTTGTTAAATTTATTGCGTCAATTTTGTGCAGATGTGCTTGTCAATAACGATTGATTAGGTTAGTCGTGAGATTTAATAATTTGTAACCAAATTTAATTTGTGGGTGAAGGATCGTTTAATATAAATCTGAAACATTAAAGAAGCTTTAAAACCTTCTGTGGAGTAAGTATGATAAAAAATATGCGTAATATTTATGGCTAGCAAACGGGTTATAATATCACAGTTCAAACATAAACCTATTTCTGAAGATGGAGATCTTTTATAATATCGGACACCGCATAAAAGAAAACAAAAACGTACTTATCTTTTAATGGGATAGAATCTTAGAGAGTTAAGGCATTTCATCGAGATAGATAATTTTTAGGGCATTATTAGATTTTTGCATTTTATGCCACGTATTTGCAGAAAAAAAATTGCCTACTTCAAGTATGTACATACATACATACATATGTATATGTAAAGCTTTCATGAGTTTTTAAATTTAAATAAAAATCCAGATATATTCATCGTTAGTTTAATATATTAAAGAGGTTTTAATTTAACTTTTATCAACCAAGCAATCATTAACAAAGAAAATAACAGCTAATTAAAACGAATAAGAACTACTAACTTATCACTAATTAGCCAATGGTGTCAGATACTCAAAAAAAATTATAGAAACTGTCTAATGAATTAAATCAATAAATTCTTAACTAGATTGCAGTTAGCTCAATTGTATAAATTAGTAATCCAAGTTCTTATTCGTTTTAATAAATTAGCTGTTATTTTATTTTCTTTGATAATGATTGCTTGGTTGATTAAAGTTACATTAAAGCCTCTGATAGTTACATTTAAACCTGTTATGATTGAACGATTTATTCAAATGATGTCTTTGTTAAGCTGCTGTTCAGTTTTTTGTTTTCTTAAGTTCAATGAAGTTTTTGTTGAAATACATTACAAATCACTATGTTTAAATTACTTATAAAATCAATTTTATCCCGTATCGTGCATATCAGCTATTTTTGCAGCCAAGTTGCAGCACATGCTCTACGTTTGGTTTTTCATTTCACCCTCAGACAGTTGTTTTTTTCTCAAAATGAACCCTTTGTTCTGTCATCTCCTCAACATGTTTTGGCACTCGAGTAAACATTGTAACGCGATCTTTTAAGTATACTATAATATTGTTATCTTAACTGAAAGGTTTAGAGTGTTAGAGTGCAGGGTAGGGTCAAGGTACAGTATTAAACAATATTTTTCTTAGAATGTTGCCTGCTTGATGCGTAATTTAGAAATGACGATCAGAAAGCACTTTTAATCGCATCTTTTTTTATTATTTGTGGTTTGCCTACCAAAGCTTTTACAACTTTGGTTTAGTGTTTTTAAAAATTGTGCAATCTTTCAGTGTGGTTTCTTTGATCTATTTCGGATCTTCATAATTAATCTTTGAATTTTGATGCATCCCGTTGTCATTTATGTTTTTTTGAGTTATATGACATTAAAACAATTTCATCTGACGCTGACATGTAGCTTATAGAGATCAACCACTTGTGAACTCCTGATGCAGCAGCACCTAACCTAGATGGCAGCTCTCGGGTCAGCAGGTCGAGTGCGGGGATGTTGGCCCTTCGATCACTGTTGCTGCCCACACTATGAAGGCATTCTGTTAAATTGTTTTCTAGTTTTTGCTTAGAATTTTCTTAATGTAAAAGAAAGTCGTTCCCTTTTTTATTAGTAGATTTAAACGTACCTATACCCCAAATCTTAGACTAAAACTGTGTCCTACCAAAAGGTTAAATAGATGGAAAGAGACAGATGAAGAGATAGGAGAACAAGAACATGAATTTTTTACTGTAACATTACAAAACATGTTTGAAAATTAATTTGTTCAAAACCGTAATACAAAAAAAACATAATTTTAAATACCACAAAACGTAAGAAAGTGTTTCCTATATTCCGCCTCAAGGTTAATTAAGAAGCCTTTTATCGCAAAGCTGGCTTTGCTGTAATAGGTTTCTTTCCCGAGGGAGAGAATCCTAGAGAGGCGATCGTTGAGGAAATATTCAGTACTTTTGGCCAATAAATACGGCTTTATAGCAAACTCAGAAAACTGACTATGTAAGAAAATAAGCTAAGAAGCTGGCAATGAAAACTACATAGGTAAAAAAACTTTGTTTAGCTTGAGTTCATTTGAAAAATTCTTTCCCAAAGTCAGTGAGTACGAGAAGTACCTTCGTTCAGTTCGACAGTTTATGCGCTGTTAATATTTGCCAGCTACGATCGACCACATCAGGCCAATAAAGATATTCATAGTTTTTACAGTCGTTCTAAAGTATTAAAGCCACTCCAATCCTAACTCACATGAGCGCACCGTCAAATTCCACTTCACTAATGATTTCTTCAGATGTCTGGCCCAGTTTACCCGAAAGCAAACTCAAAGCAATTTTATTTTTCTGCGGCAATCTACATCGTCGAGATCTGGGCTAAATAAACCTTTCAAACCGCTTCCTCACAATCAAGCAGCCATATGAATTGTAAATTATCAACAAATACTCGGTTATACAAATCCGAGATATTTCGTTCCCTTCGCCCTAATTGTGGAAGTAGGTCGGTGTTTTACATCATTTTGGTGGTTTCGAGGCAGAATGGTTACAGAACCGTTTAATTATGTCTCTATCTATCCGTCAATCAAAGCTGAATCTTGGCAAATTATACTACTGGAACCGGAACTAAAGCTTGTTCTAAAATTCTAAATGCTAAAATATGTTCAATGCTAATATTTGGACAATGGACCAGTCCATGTGGGAATTCACATAGACTGGTCCATGCGAAATGAATAGGTAACTATGTGGAGATGGCATTACAAGCTTTACTCCTTAATCAAAATGGTATTCTTTTCTGCAGCAAAAAAAAAGATTAGAAGGAGAGGGATGGTTTATCCTGGAATAGGACACCATAAGGCCATAATTATTAATTAACCAGCTGATGAAAAAGAAGATCATAAAAGAGGCAGATAAGGTGCTTTCGTGTAGGATCTAATTGACTTCTGAAGTATTCAAATAATGTGGTATCATAGAAATGGCAATTTCAAAAAAAAAAAACAAAGCCGTGAAGTGTGATTTGATTGGTACCTACTCTACATCGAAACTTATGAAATTAACCCAAAGCCCTAACAAACTAAGGCGCAAATATATTCCATGATGTAACCACCAGAGGTTCCAACCTACCCCAAATTTTCCTTGCCAGTTGATCGTTATGACATGACTTTGTTAGAGCTTCATCGATAAGGTTGTGTATCCAATGGTCAACCGCAGGCTACGCACGGTTTGTTTTACTGGTTTTGTTCGAAGCACATACGAAACTGCTTAATAACATTTTATTGTTTATAAAGTCTGGATCTTCAATCTTCAACTAATCCATCCATCCATTATCATCATTATTCGCATGGAATTACCTAGTGTGTCCGGAGCCAGATTATTCAACATGACAGTAAAAACAATTTGTAAGAACATCATCATCATCATATCAGCCCATACACGGCCACTGCTGGACATAGGCCTCCCCCATACGACGTCACAAATAGCGGTGCTGAGCCGCCTCCATCCATCGACTCCCTGCGACCGCTACGATGTCGTCGGTCCATCGAGTGGATGGTCTCCCATGTAAGGCGGAGTGTTGCCATAATCACCACGCTTGGCAGGCGGATTGGTGATCGCAGTGTTGGTGTTGAAAAATAGTCGGAAGGAAACTGCTGCCCTTCCTCTGATAGGTTCCCTTAGTCGGCTCTTACGACATCCACGGGTTGAGTTGGATATTCGTTCGCCGCGGCCCTTCGGCTAGGTACTTAATTAAATCTTCTTATCTGGGACCTGGTAGCTCTATTTCCTGGTAATTTATTTATTTGTGTGTAATGTACATGAATGCACATGTCCGTTACAAGGTGTTACAATTTTTTGGTAGTATCATGGACAAAAATGGTAGAATCTACACGAGCCCTCTAAGGGTGTTGCAACATTCAGAGTTAGAGTTCTTAGTTATAAAAATAAATGAAATAAAACTAAATATTCATTCAGTCCTCATACGTATGCAAGTTAAGAAAAATATAAACAATGTGTCACCTAAGTAAATTTATTATAATTGTTATGTGTTGTTGTGAGAACTATGAGGCGGAGCATGGGCTCACTTACAACTCCAAAAAAAGTGAAGTTCTGATATTTAAAAGTGGAAATGTAAGGCCGGTCCATGTTCCGCCCATAGTGCTCAATGGTGCGGCTCTGAAGGCAGTGAATAGTTTTAAGTATTTAGGACATATTGTCGATGACTCTCTATGTGATAACGCAGATGTTGAGAGGGAGCGTAGAGCGCTGGCTGTGCGAGGAAACATGATTGCTCGTAGGTTCGCACGGTGCTCGAAAGAAGTGAAAGTCACGCTTTTTAGGGCGTATTGCCAGTCCTTTTACTCGAGTAGCCTGTGGATCAACTGCACCCGCCGGGCAGCCAGTGCTCTACGTTTCCAATACAACAACATTTTCAGGATGCTGATGCGACTGCCTCGCTTTTGTAGCGCATCTGGTATGTTCGCGGAGGCGCGCACAGATGGCTTTCACGCCATCATTCGCAAAAAAGTCGCCTCAATACTCCAACGTAGTAGCAACTAGGTTTTTCAAAAAGTAATTTTCCAAAGTAATTTGAGATTTCAATTTACGGTTTCTGATATGAAGCCATCTCGATTTCAGATAGCACGTGGAACTGCTGTGAATTATGTAATTCCACCTTTATGGTTAGAAAAAATGAGTAAAAGAAGAGTTCACTAGTAATTCAATCACGTTTTGCAATTTTTTTTTAAATATTATCTTTCTACTCTATAGTGTCCTCCACACTATAGATGGACACACTTCGTAAACCGCCGTACTTTACCAAACAGCTGTTACAGAAAAAGTCGGTTATTCACTGGACTATGCTGGATGAAAATGTATGTTATTGTATGGTCGTGTTGGAATAGCATAACATTAGAAGAAATCGATGCAACCAACATAAGAAGGTAAAATTTTAATCAGAAGGTACTGATTATGTACGCCTTCATAGATTCCTAGCATCCGTTCCAAAATCTACCGATAATAATTTTATTACCATTCACAATATATTATTATCCTAAGATTGGATAATAATGTAAGCAGCCACAGCAGGAAAATCAGCCTAAAATCCTAAATTTTTATCAGGCTTTTATGTTAACAGCCAGAAGAAACCAATTGGTAACAACAATGTAAGCCAGCTTCGCATGTATACTCATGATGCAAAGGAGCTCAGCTCGTGGAGGGATTCAAAATTATTCTTTGTAACAAGACTTATTTTATACATAATGAGCTTCAGGCGTAGTCTGTTGCTCACTACTAATTATGGCTCCCCAAATAAATAAAGGAGTTTTGCTATAATTACCACGCAGCTGGTTGAATCTGGTTTCTTAAAATAATCAAAATTGGTATTTATGGGAAAAGAACCAGATTTGATTTCATAGGCGGAAATGAAATTGGCCTCCGATGCCTTAAAAACCCACCTGTGCATCATTCAATACTTCAAAGAACGATAAATAAATTTTATTAAAGGGCCTCCGTCAGCTAACTTGCAGGTCGATAGCGCATCGCTCGGGTTACAAGAACACAAACAAACCGTCACCTAGATAAATCACTTCCAATTCCAAGAAACGGTGCAATTGACTGCAATCGATGTGGAACTGGGCCAGTGGGGCAATGACCCCGTAGCGCTGGCTGGGCCCAACCTTCTAGGCTAGATTTACCTTCCGACGTGGAGCTTGAGCTGACTTTTATTGTTGGGGTTTCGTTGTCAAGCAAGAGCCTATATAAAAATTAAATAGCCTAGAAATCCAGGTCATCCGATCATGTCCTACACAATTATCTCCGCAAATTATAGTAGTGGGACAAGGCCGGTCATGGGGTTTAACACTGGTAACAAAAAAACAGTTTTATTCTTTTTTTGCTAGAAAAAGACTGCAACCACAGCATAAAGAAAGAATATAAAGAAAAATTGAGTAAAGCTGGGTAGTAGTGGGATCCACACGAGGTGAAAAGATAAAATAGAAATCCGCGTCGTTCTCAAGCATCACATGGATCCTCAGAGAACTCAAACCCAAGTCCTCGCGGGAACCACCGTACGGCCTACTAACTAATAAGAGTGATGGATGGATCCAAGTGGCATGCGTAGAGACTAAGCGTGTACTATGTAGACATAAGTGACTATGTATGTACCTATCGGTGACCATAGCTCTACTACATCTAACGAGGTGAAACTTTGTGCCTCGCTCGCTCGAGGCAAACAGCGGTTGCATCGTTAGGGCATGTCTACATGTTTGGCTTTGAGAGAACTTTGGAGCTGTGGACTAACCCTAATTTTCCTGTCTCTGCGCAGTGAAGTAACTTTTGAGTTGCAAGTTTTTATAAATACAAAATATAGCTTTATTTTACCATATTATGTAAACAAAAATGCAATCTCGTTGGTTGGCTTGGCATTTCGAAATATTAGGTATGTTGTTGTAGTAAATATTTTTCTGTTTGTTTGAAAATACGTATCTACTAAATTTCATAACTATTGAACCAGAACGACTCGCATTACAAACTTACGTTGGTATAACGATAAGTTTATATTAGTATCACGTACGAAATTCCAGAAATTTTATGGCAAAACGTCTCAGAATTTAGTCTAGACGAAGCTAGTGATTTGCCTATCAGAAACACCTACACTTGAAACAACATCAGGTATGTAACCTTCAAAGAAGGTACAGTCAGCTCCGAAAATATGTTTGCGTTTGCTAGTTTTCAGTTTCACTTCTAGCCGGTAGCTTAGCTACTGTCCGTTGTTACAGGGCGTAGTGTAATGTGGCACACAGCAAGCGTTCGTGCGGTCAGTACGGGGAAAAGGCACTCGTACCGAGCAACGAGTCGGAGTTTAACACACGGGCGGGCGGCAGCGCGGCGTGGCGGCGCGCGTAATGTTTCATGCTAGCTGCAAATGGTACATTGCGCACAGTAACACCGATCAGTACCCCGTGGGACAAAGCGAAATGGTGAAAAATTTAGGTGTCCTCATTGACAGGAATTTGTCGTGGGGACCGCAACTCTCTGAAATCAGCCGTAGGATGTTTGCCTCAGCTGATTCCCTTCGAAGACTACGGAACTTTCTCCCTATCGCCACTAAGATTTCTCTTGCACAATCTCTTCTCTTTCCATTACTTGATTACGCTGATTCTTCCTTTCTTGATCTTACTGAGCAACAACTTGACAAACTTGAGCGCCTGCAGAATGTCGGGATAAGGTTTATATTTGGCTTGCGAAAATATGACCATGTCTCGGAATTTCGTATGAAGCTCAAGTGGTTACCTATAAGGCTTCGCCGTCATAGTCACATTCTATCTCTTCTCTATAATATCTTATTTCTCTCTTCTGTATCCTCTTATCTCAAGGAACGTTTCACTTTTCTTCATCAATCTCACACTCTTTCTCTGCGCTCTTCAGAAACTCTCTCCAAGTCCCTGTCTACTCTACTTCCTTCTATGACAACTCATTTATTGCCCGTGCTGTACAGCTGTGGAACACATTGCCAGTCTCAGTAAGGCGTGCAAAGTCATTACCATTATTCAAGGGCATGGTAAAAGAACACTATTTGTCCTGCTGTCACTGACCATACCCTAGTTTCCCTTAGTAAAATGTATGTATGTATATATAAGTATGTATAAATAGGTTTATGTATTTAGGTATTCTTGTTATTTATGTAGGTATTCGTATGTAAGATTTGTAAATGATTTGAGTTTTGTAATTTGTATTAGCTTCTTCAAATAATGCACACAGATCCCCGTATTCAATCCATCAATCCTATCTATCCAAGGTTGTCTGGTAGAGATCGCTCGTGAGCGATAAGACCGCCAATTGTCACATTTCTTTTTTGTTTCAAATTGTTTGTAAACTGTATTGTTAAGTGTGCAATAAAGTATTTTCTATCTCTATCTATCTATCTATCCATAGGTACCCGGCTTTAGACTCGTTAAAAGTGCACGCTAACATTTTTATTCCATGTAACAAGTCAATCTTATTTTTCAAAATCGTCAGCTCGACGCATACAGCATCTTTCTGCATTCTTTCGCAGGTTGTCATCTCACCTGGCCAGAGACATCTTTCTACACAAACTATATAGTCAATTTCATTACTTGGTCGTATAGATTATATTTTTTCGGAGCCGATGAACCATATAAAGGGCTCTAGGTATCGTCTGAGCATTTCATTAGCTTCAAAAACGGTTCATCATTCATCATCATCATCAGCCCATACACGTCCACTGCTGGACATAGGCCTCCCCCGTACGACGCCACAAATAGCAGTCCTGAGCCGCCTCCATCCATCAACTCGCTGCGACCGCTACGATATCGTCGGTCCATCGAGTGGATGGTCTCCCATGTAGGGGGGGATTTGCCATAATCACCACGCTTGGCAGGCGGATTGGTGATCGCAGTGTTGGTGTTTAAAAATACTCAGAAGGAAGCTGCTGCCCTTCCTCTGGTAGGTTCCCTTAGTCGGCTTTTACGACATCCACGGGTTGAGTTGGAGGGGTCGTTATTCGTACGCCGCGGCCCCACGGCTCAAAAACGGTTAAAAGCAAATTATTTTCCATCAGAAAATGCCGGAGTAGGATTCCGTAACTAGACTGATACAATACACAATACATACATATGTACATTATATTGTAATGTAACACATGAAATGCTTTTTATGGAATCTCGTGGTTGGTTAAAAGTGTATCGTATATAGTGTGTGTAAATAACATTAGGCAATCGACAACGATAATTAGTCTAGTTGTAAAATATTTTAGGTACAATTTTGCGCCAGTTTGCTCGACGCTTTCATGTGTAATTAATCTGTGTGTAAAGCAATTACGGAAAAAGTGATAGTTATCTGTCTTAAATGGCATTGACTTTGATATGTCAAACCAAAGCCTTTGTTAGCTCAGCCTAATGATAATGTTTGCCCATTTGGCCGAATTGCCGTGTGACGTAAAGTCGGAAAATTAGCTTGAAAGCATACACCTCAAACACGGGGCTTGTTTTGAAGCCACTATGCCTAATGCAAAGTTGTTTTTAAGCAGGACTACTATTTTGATTTAATTCAAATAGTTTCAAGAAGTGTCTTGTGTATTCTAGTGACGATCTCAAGAGGTCAAAGTAAAACTAATAATGATTGAATGATAGAAAGTAGAATAGAAGCTTGTTAAAATAAATCTTAGTGAGTTTGTTTGATTTCTTAGTAAGTCTACCGACATTGAGTGAAGTGGTACATAGAAAGCAATTTCTTTTTTAGGTCTTGGTATTAATGTTGTTAGGTAGGTTATAATATAGGTACCTAACTTAATTGTTACCACTGCACGTCTACCTACGCAGATACTGGCAATTATCTGAGTCGCTACTAATTTTCGTTCTAAAAACGATGAGGTAAATAAACAGAAGAATATTTTATACTTGGACGTGGGCGTCGTAGCATTACCTAAAATCTATGACAGATCATAATATGGTAGAATTCACGTGACTTTGTCTGTATGAAGGTTTCCTCAAAACTAAATTTGTCGTAAAACATCCTTTTCGCATAAAAATAGCAAGAGATAACACGCAAAACGTCAATTCCGTAAGAACTCAGCTACCCGTTCTATACTATACTTTTTTATAACAAAAAACTTCGTTTGTAACAAGTCAATCTTATTTTTCAAAATCGTCAGCTCGACGCATACATCATCTGTCTGCATTCTTTCGCAGGTTATCATCTCACCTGGCCAGAGACATCTATCTACACAAATTATATAGTCAATTTCAGTACTTGGGCGTATAGATTATATATTTTGATAAAAGTTGATTTGGTACCTGCCAACAGTAGATAAAGAAAGAAATTAGAAAGTTTGAATCGATTTGATTGCATGAAATAATCGTTAAGTCGGTAAATGTGAAATTAAAAGTCCTATTAACTTAATGTGAAAAGTAGGTGTCAAGGGTTTGGAATACTGAAGTTATTAGGCGAATACGATATATTATATACCTATATATTGTAGATATCCAGTAAGAAGTTTTTATTTAGAAGTTTACTTCCTTGTAAATTATGGCACATAACATTTTGATAAATTTATCGAAATTTTCCTGTATCATACGGATATAGAAAAAATATAGTGACTGATTATAACATTGAGGTTATGATACAAAACAACTTTAAAAAAAAAGAACGTGCATTGTCTCGCTAAACACGATGTATGACAAATGCGGCTGGAAAAAAAAATCTCTTATGAAAAATGCGTTTGACACTAACTAATAAACCTGCTGTGATTCTGTGACAAAAATTTTGTGAGTACCGTCAGTTATTTTACCTCTGGCTTTCTATAGAGTTGTATAAAACTCTGTACTAAGTCAGAGGTAAAGTAACTGTGAACGGACTTTACTTTTTACGTAAAGTAATGAAAGTTTAAGCTGAGTTACATTTTTATTCATAACTTCAGCCTTCAAGTTTCAAGTATTCATTCCTGGAATATTCCAGTAGTTTCCACCGTTTTATTCCACTGTGGATAGATTCGTTCTTTTTGCTCCGTTCGTTTCTACCCCTATTTCATTCCGAGCGGCTGAGTTTACGTTATCAGAGATAGTTCTACACCTACACAGCGAAGGTTTCGCTTTTCCTATCTTTAGGGTTCATTTTAGATTATTTTTAGTAGAAAAGAATAGATATCAATTATAATTTTTCGATAAATGTATTTTTATTAGGTCGCTAGAGTCTTCTATTTGGTTCTATGGCTGAAACGGTTTTCCGAGCTCGATCAGCAACCTTATAATTTTATAGTACGATGCATAAAATATATGTTATTTTTTTATTTTTAGGGTTCCGTACCTATAAAGGAAAAACGGAACCCTTATAGGATCACTTTGTTGTCCGTCTGTTCGCCCGTCCTTCAATCTGTCAACCCTCTTTTCTCTGAAATGCGAGGAGCTATCGAGTTGAAATTAACATCAAATATCCAAATTCCACAACCACTTGAAGCCGTAATATAAATCAAACTTCAAACTCAACGCAATCAAAAGAAACAGACGTTGACATCCAATTTTTTTGAAATATTCGAGGGATTCACTTGCACACAAAACCTATAGGGTACTAATCACGGAACCCTCCTCGGCGCGCGAGTTCAACTCGCACTTGACGTTATTATTTTTAGTTGCTTTCTTTATTGAATTCTGAAATTTGCTGTAGAAGTAGAGGTATGTGGAAATATTTACATCGTATTATAATTTCTTTGAAACCCCGACTAGGCCGTCTGTTTTCATTCCTGAATAACTAGATAGGAGGTCTTTCTATTCCGCCTCGTACGAAACTTAAATCTTATTACTATGATGAGGTGAAGTGCGTCTTAATACGCACTTCACCTCATCATCATACCAAAACCCGTCGCGCGTCGTCGCCAACCTTCACCTTCCGTCCTCATTCCACCTACTTAGAGTCGAGGCGTCAAAAGCGCGGAATTCTAAAGGTGAAAACACGACGTTTTGAGACGTGTAGACGGGAATTGAAAAAAATGCAGAGCTACGAAGGAACGTTAGACAAGGACAATTTTCCGTGCATAGAAAGTTGAACACTATGGAAACTACACCCCAAAGTCAGCGTGACATCCCGGCAGTTGATGCAAAAGTTCTTTGTATGGCTATAAATTTCCACGCTTGATACACTCGAATGAGGTCGACTTATATTGAAGGCAGCCGACAGTGTTTTGTCAAGTGTTACTTATTTATTTATTTATTTATTAAGGAACAACAAACGACTACATTAAACTTATTATACATTTATGTTAGTTCTTTACTGTGTAAAGATGAGATATATTAACAATGTAGCCCACAGTGCTATCCACATATACGTTATATACAAAGAGAATAAAGAGAAAAACATGCAACTAGAAGGCCCAACTAAAACATGAAGTAGATTAGGGTAGCTAGCCGATAACTGGGCTCCTCTCCTCTATTTAATAGACTACTACATATTATAATACAATATATAAAATACTATACAAACCTTTATTGCTTTCATCAAATTCTATAATTAAATATAAATATATATTGAATAAATACATAAAATACATCAGAGTTATGAAGAAAGGTAATGCTAAGCCCTTAGCTAGCACGAATATTGTGTGGGAGAGAATTCCGTAACCTTATCGAGTCAACAGTAAAGGAGCCACCGTAACGGTTGGATGAGAAACAGAAAAAAGGAGAAAGGACAAAGATGATCTAGATAGTCTATCACGAGGGTAAAGAAACCCAAAACGCTCACCGAGGTAAGAAGAGGAGAGAGGAGAGGAGATATCTCAATTATACTGTTGAAAAGTACTGTGTGTACTGGTAGGAATGGTAGCATTTCACATATTCTTCATCATCCTACAAGCCAATATATAAACTACTTATATACTACTACTATAAGTACTAAATATTTCTTATATATCTATAGAGCGCACCCTAACCCTTTACTTTGATTGAAAATCTTCGTGTCCTGTCTAATAGATTTACGTTCTACCTTCACTCCCTTAACTCGTCTTGAATATTCAACAGCTCTGCTATTTTGCGTACTTACATACAAGAACATATTATATCTTATACCGTAGGCAGATATTTTAAACGAAATGCACTAGATTTTTTTGCAAAAAAGGGTCTTTGTCTTAGCGATTAAGTCAGGATCAAAATAAGTTATCTGCCACCAAAATACTATACATATCTACATTATTATGTAGCTGCATGCTCCGCGTATTATGAAGTAATATTATCATCATCAGTCGAGAGTACCGACTGATGTGATGTTATAAACAACTGTGAATAATTTAAGTTATGACTATTAATTAATAACTGATAGTTTTCTTTCAACGTATTTGGAAAATCCAGGAAATAGGTTCGTCCACATGTCGTCAAGCAGGCGAATCATAAATAAATTAAAGGTTATCTTTTTACGATTGTTTTGAAAGCTTTTGTACAGTCTCTACTTTACAGAAGAGTGTAGGTCAATAGCAAATGCACCGTAAAAACGTACGAAGCGCTTGTTGAAACAAATTATTTTAAAAACTAGAAAACCTTCCTTCCCTAAACTAAAACTGTCGTTCAATTTAAAAGCTTTTAATAGTCAACACGAGCAACGAATTTACATTCGGCCTCTGCGGTCGTTTACACGAATATTTTAACTATAAAATAGAAAAAGATTCGTCTGCCTGTCACCGAGGCTATTTATCAGAATTGCGCTCAACTGAAGTTACCTTAGCATTAAACTCGCTTGACCCAACCATTTGTTGACCGCTTACAATCACAACACTGAATAATAATAGTAGAGGTAGTATGTATATAAAAAGATATTTAAATAAAGTGACTTCGTCTGGATTTACTATTCTATGAAATAAGCTATTATTTGGCATATAGATCAGTTGAGATAGTCTGTTTAAATTATATACTATACTAGTATATAAAGATACTAATTATATTTATATTTGTATAGTTATATACTAGTTATATTTGTTTCTATTCAATATTGTAATTTTCTTTATTAATAAGTTATGGTCCCGTCCACACGTTGGTCGGATTATGTTCCAAACGCCATTTGTTTTGTTTGATTTCTCAGCCTGTACCTACAAAACTAACAAGCCAAAGCTCGCCATGACTCTACCAATATGGATACTTTCTCATGGAGTCTAGACACACCAAAGTCAGCAACGCCGCTGCTGACAGAGCCCGGGGCGGGTTGATGTTGGCAACATTATTTTATAGAATCATGTCAGCGACAGTGCCTACTGACTTCATACGCCCGCAACAATGACGGTGGCATGTCAGCAGTGCGATATGTCCAATGTTTATTGTCCCGTCGGCATTGGTGTGTGTTTCGTGTGCGTCGTGAAGCCGCTAACATGTCGCCATCACCTAACCGCCCAGGCTATTTCGGCGGCGGCGTCGGAGAATTTGGTATGTAGACAAGCTGGAGATCCTTTACACAAGCTGGAGATTTTGTCAGAGTTAATAAAACTTTATTTTATTGTTATGAAAGATGCGGTTTCGCCAACAAATCCCCAAGTAGGAACAGAACGACAGACTGAAGATTTTAGGATAAGATTTTTCTGCCCTTGTAAACGGGAGATTAGATGGATGAAAGATAATCTCTACGGGTTGTTAGAAGCAATGGGCAGTTAGGACTTAGACATATTTTATGTCACTTGGAAATTGAACAAGCAAATTACCTATCTAAATCCTGGAGCGCTGCTCTTGCGAATATTAAAAGTGAGATTGCATTCGGCATGGTAACGTTTGAGGTCAAAACAACAAAGGTGATGTGTGTTTATGTCGGATTTGTGACATCTTACCATAATAATGTATTTTAATATTGTAATTCGCAGAGAATGAGACTTTCTTCAGCTCTTCTAAAATAACAATAAAGTACTCTATAAAGGAGTTATTGCCAACGTCTCGCGTGAGATGTGCCCAGTCACAACGTCTCAGGAAATATATTCCCAACGTCTCACGAAAACGCACCTATGGCCAACATCTCACGAGAAAAGGCACTTAATTTATTGCCGTTCCTCCACAGTTTGGCACCAAGCTGTATTGGAGCATACCTAGAAGAGCCTGGGTCCAAGAATCCTTTTGAATCCCAAACAACCTTAACAATTGGGCATGAGTCATCCAAAATCACTGATCAAAGCCTTCTATAAGCGGTACACCAACCAAATCCGCGCTAAACAGAGACAACCGCCTCATGACAAGAGCCCTAGCTGGACATCAAGCACATGTTCTAATTAAGGCTATGGGACACAATCCTGCAGATTCTATGAGGAGGCGGAAGAAACGCCCCTCAATTTGCTAGGAGAGTGCGGAGCAATGATGCATAACCTAAAACTCATCTGTGTCTTAATGTTAAGTTTTTGTCCACAAACTGACTACGAGACATCTCGAAGTAAATATTTCCGCAGTTTCGGGGGTAAACATATAAGGTGGTGATCACAACAGGGCCTACCACCGACACAGTGATACGAAAGCCATCTTGAGTAAATAAGAAAACCTCCACAAACAAATTATTTACTTAGAACAGACATAGATATAAGTTTAAAAATATCAAAGGAACTACTCACGTCGCCTGAGCCTACTAACCGTGTAGTCTGGTCAATTTAGACATTCGGAGTTACCTAAATTCCCAGCAAGCTGAAAATCGGTAAGATTGTTTAAAATATTAAAAATAAAATTTGAAAGTTCCCCATCTTTCCAAAAAAATCCATACAGGGATTTTTTTTATTCAAGGTCAAAGGTCAAAAAATGAGTTTTTCGCGATTTTCAGCAAAACGGTAAGTTTTATCATAAAAATACCGTCTACCAAAAATTTATTAATACTTTTTTTCTACGAGCCACCGTTTTTGAGATATAACGATTCAAAAAGTTGTTAAATTTGCAATCGTCATAATATGCACACGTTTTCTCGCCATGATTCCAACGAGGCAACATGCGATACATCGCTATTAACGCAGTTTTTAATTTTTTTGACCTTTGACCTTGAATATTTTTTTTTTCTTACAGGCGACAGATGGGGGATTTGAACATTTTGTTTTTAATGATATTTTAAACAATCTTACCGATTTTCAGCTTGGTGGGAATTAAGGTAACTTTACTCTTATTTTATGGTCTAATTAGACCGGACTATTGTTATAATATACATCGTAGCGGTCGCAGGGAGTCGTTGGATGGAGGCGGCTCAGGACCGCTATTCGTGGCGTCGTTTGGGGAGGCCTATGTTCAGCAGTGGACGTGTACGGGCTGATGATGATGATGATGATGATGATTGTTATAAGAGGCGGTATGTACTTTACAAATACTATGACTAGCATCAAATTCGTCTAAACATGCTCGTTACCTCTCACACGGTTAATTACAGCTGGAATATAACTTATGAGAGCAAAGTTTGCCTTCGCGGTTTGTATAAGGTACGGATTTCTCGAAAATGGGCTTGTTTTAGAACTTTAGTACAGAATAATTTGGTTATTTACATAGTCAATGTAAACAAAGTTGTATTTAGCAAAAATATCAAAGGAAATTAAACAAAAGTTATTTCTATTGATATTATGAATACGAAAGCAGTGATGATTAACAACCAATGAGGTAAATTATTAACACTTCGTTACAAGTACAACATACTTAGTTCATCATCATCATCATCAGCATAAATTAGTCCACTGCTGGAGACAGGTCTCCCTTAATGAGCGCCATAGCGCATCTCACGCATGTCTTCAGCTTGCCTCATCCAGCATTTGCCTGCAGTATTTCGCAGTTTCACTTAGTTAAAACTTACTATCGAAAAGAAGTTTTATATACATATTAGTCATGATAGCTATGTCTTTTTTATAAAAATTTCCTTTCTTGTCTGTCACATATAAAAAAAATGAAAGCAACCCCTTTCAAAGTTAACCAAAAGACGAATGACAAAATAAAACATTTCGCTCAACAGTTTATTAAGCACTTCTTTTGTAGCTCACAAATCAAGTCGAAGAAAAGCAACACCCAACCTGCACCCTCTTGTAGGAATCTCTATTAAAATTTTCGAGGGAATTTGAACCTTGGTGTGTTGGACTTAGGTAGCAGTCTTCTTGAAAGATAGACGCTCTTCAATTAAGCCTGTAGGTTCAAGTTAACAAAGCGGATGCAGTACGTACAGTCGAAGACATAATTTAAAGATAAACTTTTTATTAGTTCGTCACCTCTGATATACGGGTGAGTCACCTTTTGAGGAAAAATCCCAGCAGTGAAATAAAGTGGCGTTTTATAATTTTGTGCGAAAGAAACATGTAAATAATTTATGCAAACTTGGATTAAGTTACGACGAGTTTATTTATGCAGCATTTTTTATGTTTTTAGTATCACTTAAAATAAGTTGATGGATTAGTTTAAAGTTAGAATAAAAAAAAAATATTGTACTGAAATATTTGGACATTATTTTTAACACCCATTAGTACAAAGCCCGCATCTAACAATAATTATTTTTTATACTTGTTCATTAAATTAATCGAATTACTTGGAAATACTGACCCTTAAATAATGATCATCAAAATATTTAATTTTGATATGTCTGCTAATATTCCGGAAAAAGTCACTTCGAAAGCAATTTTCATATTAAACAAATAAAGATCAAATCTCAACGGGCGACGAGTTTCACGAGAGTTTAACGATATCATCATAACACTCGCCGCATTTAGGCCAGGGTTGTAAAAGGGTAAAAAGACATTTTTTTTATGTTGGTTCGCCCAAACTAGAGCACGTTGGTTTATAGCTATCAAGTAGCTCAAATACAATAACTGTATTTTACTTCTTTCATTTCTTCTTTAAAACTCTTTGACAAATATAAATAAACAAGTGTTAATAATGCTGGCAATTCGCATCATCTAGCCTCAAACAGCAAAGCTATAAAAGGTACATTACATATGTACATAATATAAAATACGATATACATTATATATAATAAACATTACCTTGATAGATATTTTTAGTATCATCATATCGGCCGATACACGTCCACTGCTGGACATAGGCCTCCCCCATACGACGCCACAAACAGCGACTCCCTGCAATTTATTTATATATTTTATTTTTAGCATACATGAATAGAAAACACCCAGAAAACCCGGAACAAATACATATTATGTATATCGTACGAACATTTTTCGCGCGGCGTCGGCGGATAAAAATATCCTACTAGTTTGTAACCCTGGTTTATCATTTTAGCCATTTCTATTAACTATAGTATATCCAGGTTAAAAGTCTAATAAGAGCAAATCTCCTTGCTCCAGGATCCCATCTTCACAATCTTCTTGCTAATGCCAAATATCATCAAGATATTGAAACGTTTAGTCGTGAAAACACTCAGATTCATTTTATAATTAAAGTAGTACTAGTATATTGTCTAATCAACGTCCCACTTTCCATTCTAAGTTCAGTGAAATTATAATTTCAAAACACCACATGGAACACGAATAAAAACTAACGCGTAAAATTCGCCGTAAAACTGTCATTAGACGCCATTCATTATTTCCGAGTGTAATAAAACTCCAATTAGCAAAGTGCAGTTGCACGCCAGTGTACCTACACGTAGAGCGTACCTACACAGGGTCAGTGACCGAAAACAGCTGACCGTGCTGTAAAGTATGGAGTGTGCTCGGAGTTTACCGCCGTTTTGCTGGCGCGGACGCTTTTTACGTGTCTGAGGAGAGAATTTAGGAAAAGTGCCACAAGGTTATTGAATATAAAATAGAAATTTTGTTAAGCGTTATCAAAAATTATAATAAATATAGAATCATAATTTTATTTAAAAACTTTTCTATTAAAAATGCATCTGTTTTGGTAGAAAACGTAAAGGTATCTAACATTCTTAGTTTATTTTTAGGTTCGTTAAACAGTGAAATTTTTGTAAAAGAATCGAATGAAAAGAAATAATATCGCAAATATTTTTCATTTCTTTGAAATAACCCCGAGTGTGACGGCTTACGCACTAAAATAACAAAAATAAAAATCAAATGATTTATGACCTTTTTAAAATACCTAACAGACTCGCCTTTTAAAATCAGTAAAACTTTTTCAGAAAAGTAAACTGCTATCTCATTTTAATTAAGTAAAATTGTATTTAACTTTCAGTTAAACTTTTATGGCAGAGCATTTTTACAGGTGCATTTAATTTGGCATCGTAAATATTACTCTGGCTTTGATTTACAAACTATAAAAATTATAAGTTAGTTCAACTTTCTACAATGATATCAAGTTTTTTCTAGAGTTGATTTTATTTAGGTACCATCATGGTCGTCAATTTTGAATTCGAAAATGTACGAGAGATTGTTATAGCAATCTCTTATTTTGAAATTGATTTGATAATTTCATGCTTTTTACAAAAACTAATCACCGACTTGAAATTTCAGATTATTTCAAAGTTTCCACCATTCGCCTCTGTTCCTAAAATCGTTTTTCGCAACCGGGTGACCCGGAAAACTCAGGTGTGAATAGAAAACGCGATTCACTCACCTTTTGAGGGTAGACTACTCAGCTTTTGAGGTTAGGTTTGAGGATGGACCTACATTGTAGAGTAAACATGGCGTCTGTGTGCTAGGCGGGTTTGAGACGAGAAATAAGGACAACGCGGATAATAAGGAATTTCTTCAGGTTTCTAGGTATCGATATTTTTACATCAGCTCCACTATCTCAAATTTTTGGGGCATTATCGGAAAGCTGTCAGATCTTTGCGATAGTTAATTATTTATCTTACCAACAAAAGGGAATCACTTAAAGTAGGTATTTCAAAAATCTTTTAATTTGTTTTTCTGAAATCGGAACAGCGCCGACCCTCGCCGATTTACCTAAGTCAGCTAAAAATATGCTGGCTTGGTTAGACAATCATTCAACCCGCAGCTCCACACGCTTAGTTTCTATGACGTGTGTCCTATGGGAAAACACCGATTAACGCTTTGATTCGCAGATTTAGAGCTATACCTATGCAAAGTTTCAGCTAAATCTGTTCAGTAGTTTTAGCGTGACGAAGTAACAAACATCCGTTATCCATTCAAACTTTCGTTTTTATAATATTAGTGTTATGTAGAGCCCAAACTAAAGAAAACCAATTACCTTCCCTACGTAAGTGTAGCTCCAAATAACGATCAGTTGAACTAGATTCCTAATAGCATTTATATTGGTGCTGGTACTTTAAATTAGAGGTATCTAAAATGGCTGGTGTTTTGTTTGTGACCAACATTCAAAGACCTTCACCTATCAAGCATTGTACCTATAATTATCTAAATCTATTCAATAAAAATCCGATAGAATAGATCTATTCACAAATATGTAGGTAGGAAAAGCAGGTTACCTAGATTCGGAGGTGAATGGCCTAGTTAGAAGGCACCATGTGTAATGTGCGGCCACTTTGCATAATACCACATAATGGTATTAGGAAAATACTTTACCTACAGTAGCTTGTGAGTTCTGCTCCAAATGGATTTTAATATCTTCTCTACTATTTACCTTATAATTAATTTTGTAGTAATATTACGAAAACAGGTGGAAAGATAATATACTTTTTGAAAAACCAAATCCGAAAATGGCCCGGTTTATTTGCTGTCGAGTGTATATTATACCTAGTTAATGCTGTATTCAGAAAAACTTAAGTGTAACCAAGCAATTTAAAACAAACAGTATTTTTTTTTATCGGTTCATTTTCTTCGGGTCTTGTTTTTGCACTTGCCTACTAAATAATAAATAACTGAGCGTTTAAATAAATTGAAAAATAAAATAATAATGGCTCTAAAAACGAATTCAAGCGAAATCGTTTCAAATAACCAAAACTTTGTTATGTAGTGTAAGTTTTGGTCAGAAATAAATAGAAAATGGTTTTCTCTTTTCGTGCGTACTTTCTTAATGTTTCTTATTTTTAAGAGTTCAGGAGGTTGCTTGTTATTTCGGCATGTTTTCTTTCAGGAAAATCTTCATAAATACATTTATCGAACGAAAAACGTCCAAACTTTTTTTTGCTTAAACCTTTTATTATATTGTTATGCCAATTGAACAAGGTCAGCTTAGTCAACAACTTCATCAGCATAATCATCTACAGCTAAATTGCATTCGCCATCCACCACGGTATTCTGCTAACCATCACAACTAGGTTTTTGTCTCTAAAAGGATTAAGAGATAGAAGATTTTAACATGAGTATAAGTACTCATCAAAGTCCGGAAGAGAAAGCAATAGCTCTAAGAGCTTTTTAAAGACCACTGCATGCTTTTTAGGATTCCGTACATCAAAAGGCAAAACGGAACCCTTATAAGATCACTTTGTTGTCCGTCTGTCCGTCTGTCAACCCTCTTTTCTCGGAAACGCTTGGAGCTATCGAGTTTAAATGAATATTCATCAATACCCAGGTCCATTTTGTAGTTTATTCAAATAAAAAAAAAAGGATTTCGCTATGGACCGAAAACCTATAGTGAACTTCACGTTGACCTAGAATCATGAAATTTAGCAAGAAGCAAGGCCTTATAGCACAAATAAAGGGAAAAATCCGAAAACAATAAATTTGTTGTTTATTCAACATCGTAACACTCATTCCAATTATATCTAAAGTATTTGAAAAGGCTATAGTTATTCGAATTAATAAATTTATCGCTAAACATGGTATTTTGACGGAACATCAATTTGGCTTTCGTAAGAACAGATCTACCACATTGGCTTGCTTTGATCTTGTCAAAGAAGTCACGGAATGTGTTGATGCTAAAAGGCCAGTCTCTGCGTTAATGCTAGACCTTAGTAAAGCTTTTGACCTTATAGATCATGCACTGCTTCTAAACAAATTAGAAAAATATGGGATAAGAGGTGCAGCTCATGATTGGCTCAGTAGTTATCTGCAAGACCGAAGTCAATGCACCGAAATCAGAAGACTGGTCTCTGATACAAATAACCATAAAATCTTTGTTAATAAGCAGTTTAGATCAAAATTTCGAATTAATAACCGTGGTGTTCCCCAGGGTAGCATCCTAGGTCCCTTGCTGTTTCTACTTTTTATAAACGACCTGCCAAACGTCACTAACAATAAATGTCTACTGTTTGCCGATGACACAACAGTAGTAATTAAATGTACAAATATTGACTCGTATCAAAATGAAATAAAAAATACAATTAATGACATAGGGAATTGGTTAAAATGGAATAAATTAATGATTAATATTGACAAGACTAAACTTATACAATTCAGAAATTACAAGAATAAATCTATAAATTTGGACATAAAATATCAATCAACTACAGTAGAAAGTGTTGAATCATGTATTTTCTTAGGTATTAAACTTGACGAACATCTTAATTGGAAGTCGCATGTTGACTATGTTTGCAGTAGAACTAATAGGTTTGTTTTTGCTTTGAAAAGAATTGGGAAAACTGTGTCACAAAAAGCAGCACTTGCTGCCTACCACGGATATGTGTCATCTGTGTTGCTATTGTTACGGGTTACCATTGTGGGGTAATTCTGTGGAGGTACTCAGAGCCTTTAAAGTTCAAAAAAAGTGTATGCGTGCGGTTTGTGGAGCCTGGTTTCTTGATAGCTGCAAACCACTATTTAAAAAAACTAAAGTTCTTCCCTTGCCAATTATGTATGTACATTAAAGAAATCTGCGTATTTGTTAGACAATACCCACACTATTTCAAAACTAAAGAAGAAGTTTTATCTAGACATACTAGACATAAAAATAAGATCTATATGCCAAATCACCATTCCAAACTTTTTGACAGAAATTCGTTTTGCATGTCAATTAAGATATTTAATAAGTTACCAAAAGAATTTAAGGACTTGCCAATGACATTGTTTAAAAATAGACTCAATAAATGGTTGCTGACTCATTGCTTTTATTACGTGGAGGAATACTTTAATTTTAAACAGACAAGATATTTGTAATTTAATTTCTAAATCATTATTATTATGTAAGTAGGTAGGTATATTAATATGCACACACCAGTCCAAACTACTGGTAGTATTATATTGATACCACTGATACATTGACAGCATTGTAATATTTGACATGTTTTCTGTGAATAAATGATTCTATTCTATTCTATTCTATTCTATTCACAAAAGATTTTTTTTTGCTTATTGTAAGCGATCAAAACCTGTACGAGTAGGTATCCACCTCTACATCCCGTTGACCTAGAATCATGAAAATTTGCAAGAAACAAGGTCTTATAATTACGGAACCCTCGGTGTGCGAGTCCAACTAGCACTTGACGTTTTTATTTATTAGCGGAAGTGATGTTTTTGTTAATTCTGTTATTAATAGAAAAAAAGTTAAGAAATTAGTTCCAAGTTACCAAGACGCAGTTGCCCAGCATTGTCTTGTTGAACTCAAAACTTTCTAGATGCTAATATACGACGAACAGTACTTCATGTGGCTGGGCTGATACACAATACACCAGGTTTGGTTTGAATTGGACTACACATAGTGGTGATGAAGGAAGCGCCAATATTATTAATATTTTTTAAGACCATCCCTACTTGGTAGATATACCTTCCACTCGTACAAAGCGGTGGTTTTCCTCCTACTTCTTAATTTGCATCGCACGATCTGAATTGATGACAACAAATATATATATAAACATCTTATCAATTAATGTTGCCCATAAAGGAGTGGTTATAGGCTAATGAAAAGAGCCCTTTCAACAGATCCAAGAGGCAGGTGGGTAGGCAATTAACCACATTTATAGCGCTATAACGTGTGACGTGGGGACTCGGAGCTGTGGACCAAGTCTATGTCAATCTTGGTCTGGTATAACTAATAGATTCAAGCGTTACTTTCCGGTAATCCTTTTAAGCGCTGCGTTTGCGCGCTCGTTCTTTCGTTGCTGATGACGTGGTCGGTTTGGCGATGTTTTTTGCTGTGTGGCAGAAAGGATACCCATCTTTGGCTTCGTTGTGACTAGGTTGGATTGCAACCACCCGTTTCGTCAGATGTCGGTGAGTTCTTCGCTTCCAAAATCAAGATTTTCTCGTCTATCATCTTCAACTACTTTATTAAGGAATTGAAATTTTGCGCATAAATTTAATTAGTAGCAGTTCTAGGCACGCTAGTTTTGACTTAGACATAGTTTTTTACTATTTCGTATGACACAATTTGTGTCATATTATTTGAGTCACACAAATAAAAGGCTGAAGTGGCTCAACGCTCACCACCGCGACTGGCTCTTCCCGTACCAGAAAACCGATCATGCTGGTCGAGAGGCCCACAAACTTGCTTTGTCATTAAACTTCTCCCAGCTGGTGGACCAGGCGACCAGGATTCCCGACGTTGAGTATTTTTTTCCATACACTGATACCTCACCCTCTGACAGGGCTCCCCCGTGGTTTAACTCCGGGTGTGCTAGTGCTGCTGCGCTGAAACACATGGCTTATCTCGCGTGGGTCGACGCTCAGAATAGCAAAGCCTCAGACACATCACAAAGGAAGACCGCCTAGAACAAAGCCGCTAAGTCCTTGAAGAAGACGCTAAGGAAAGCTCGTTTTGATCGGATAGGCCGACTGGGAGCTAGACTTTCCTCATTCCCTACAGGCAGTAAAGCTTTCTGGTCATTAGCTAAATCCATCGAGGCCAACTTTAGCCGTCCTTCACTTCCCCCATTGCTGAAACCGGATGGATCGCTGGCCCACACTGCGAATGAGAAAGCATATTTATTTGCCTCTTCTCTGCAAAAAAGAGTCCATTTATCTAGGTTCCCGTTTGTACCGATGTACATGCCGGAAAACGAGTTCCAGTTGATCCTTTATAGGTATCGACCTATAAAGGATCAACTGGAACTTCTCGGTGTCACTCTTACACCAACTCTCAACTTCGGAACCTTCATCGAGTCAAAGGCTAAAACAGCAGCCATGAAGCTAGGAATCCTTAACAAGGTTAAGCGATACTTCACACCGGGACAGCTTCTATCCCTTTATAAAGCACAGGTCCGGTCTGGTTTGGAGTATTGCTGCCATGTTTGGGATGGCTCGGCCAAATACCAGCTTGCAGCCTTAGACTCGATAGAACAAAGAGCCTTGAGACTCATAGACGAGCAGTACCTTGCAGAGACTAAGATCCAAAGTCTCGATCACCGCCGTAAGGTTGCTCAATCTTTTATAGGATACATTTCGGAGAATGCTCCCAAGTACTTCATGATCTGATTCCACTATCTCCCTTCCTCTCCAGGACAAGCAGAAGGACGGCACAATACCATCCCTATCAGGTGGATATACCATCCACTCGTACAAATCGGTTTTCGTCCACCTACATCATTCGCATCGCTAAGGAATGGAACTCGCTGCCTGCTTCAGTTTTTCCGGTGAATTACAATCTGGGTCTCTTCAAGACAAGAGTGAACAGGTGTCTTCTAGACCTTCGTGATACAACATCGGCCACATCATCACTTTCCATCAGGTGAGATTGTGGTCAAACAAAGGTCTATATACTATAAAAAAAAGAAAAACAAAAAGAAAGATTGCTGCATCTATTGACTCTCAAAAACTCAACCATTAAAATTTAGCGCTATGTACCTATCGTGTTTTATCATCGTTAAATTGTCAAAGTAACACAATCTCGTTAAAACGACAGTGTTTCGTATAATAACGACATATTACGACAAAATGTCAGGGTAGATACTCTGTTATTTCAATACTCAAAGTCGATCACCCTCAATAGGTACATCAAAGCAACTCTGTGAAAGCTGACAGAACAACAAATTGTAAAAGAATCAAGTTAGATGATTGCGTGAATTGTTGTTGACTTCACAGATGTCCAAAATCTCCCTTGAGTAGGTAGGTTTACTCGGTTCTGGAATCTTAAATATTTATAATAAACAAAGGCTCACAATACCAAGGAAATATTGGTGGAAAATATTTTATGACACTGGATTGTCGGAGCCAATCAAAGCAGTTCAACTTTTGGTTCAGAAAGCTTTTATTCGTCGTGTCGTCCGTTTTCGACATTTCGTATATATCATTTTTCACTGCGCATCTACATATGCGTTGTTGAAGTTTTAGTTTTGTATTACTTTCTGTAAAGTACCATGTTTCTTTTTATTATCGTTATCAAAATTTGTGGATTTTTCATTTATTATGCGTTTTGTATTTAATTTTGTTGACATAAAATATCTTGTAATCTAAAACCGAGCTGAGGTACTTTATTGCCGTGACGTCACAGTAATTCGAGCCCTCTTTATGAGTTCCGTTCACTTGTTGTCTATTTTTGGCAAAGTGTTTGGGTAAATAGCAATTTTTTCGCCATGTCTGATTTAACTGAAAGAAGACAGATGTTTTCTTTTAAACCGATTTCGTTAAAAGGAATGTCTTGGTAGGTTCTATGTTCGGCTGTATGTACGTATTTTTTTTATGTACAACTATCCATAAATGACGGAGAAATTCACGGACATCGACGATATGGATGATTATTTTTCAGTTGCAGAGATAATCCCGAGGTAATAATGAATAAAAGTTTAAGTCCCGGAGGGTTAGTATTTATCCCATAAAACTAAAAAACAGTTCAATTTGAGGGTCGAATCCCTTCATCGGTTTTTTTTTTAAACAATCATATTAATTATTAGATTTTAATAGAGTGCATTGATTCCATCTGAATCTATATTTAACGGTATCTATTTATCTAGGTTTAAGAAAATATCACACATGCAGTCATAGTGTCATCAGACCATCGTTTAAAACTGTATCGAAAATTAATTTTATTTCAGTTTTTCATGCGTATTTCACGTTTCGCACTTCTGTTTTTCACTACAAATTAAGTTATTTCACAAAATCAAATGATACGAGAAAAGTCGAGCAAGAATTTAAAATTCTTTGACGGTAATTCTGCATTATCAAAAAACAAATGCCAAACTGCTTAGTCAAAAACAAATGCCAATCGTGCCAAATACACGGTATTTGGGTAGGAATGGTTTCCGATCGAGGCGGTGCGATGCATTTTGCAAAACGAGGCCACGATGTATGTCGGGTGGGGTCGCCGACTGGTGGGGTCGGGGAATAGTGGGGTCGCGGACTGCAAGTGGGTTACGAGGCGTAGTTTCCTGGAGTATAGGTAATTAGGTTGTCCGAAGCGAAATTTTATTTCACTGTGTCAAAAATTCAAGAAATTTCAAAATCGGTCCATAATTGGCGGAAATATTGCGTAACAAACATACAAAACAAACATACATCGTCGAATTGAGAACCTCCTCTTTGAAGTCCTTTGAAATTGTATAACTTTTCTGAGTAGCTACTAGCACCTAGCAGGTACCTGTAAGATAAGGTAAGTTCGTGTAGTGCTTCAGTAGTTGATCTAGGTCCCTAGGATCATTTGTTTCATGTACGAACTTAAAATATTTTTTGTGTTAGTCACAATTTCCCATTAGGCCCGTTTACTCGTCTACCCGTCACAACATAAGACCTACGCTAGTGTCGACAACCTCAACACTGATCCTTGCCAACACTCGATTCACATTCAATTCCTTCAGATCCGTAAAACATTCACAAGCACGATCCTGCTACCATTAAAAATCTCACAGAACTCAGACAGATTTAAAACAATACTAGAACAAATATCGTCCAATATTGCCTCCAATCGTCTAATACTTCAATTTCGTCGAACTTTGCTCTGGACTTAGTCGAAAGTCGTTTTAAATTCGGTACTAGACTATACTTCGGTACATTGACCGCAAGTCAGAGGAAGTTCCGAAGTTCAGAATGTTCCAGAAGAATTTGATGAGGAAATTCAATTGAATGACTTTGCAGCTTTGAAGTTGTAATTGAGCCTCTGACGCCCACGCTTCACTCAGGTCCGGTGACAATCCTTCCTAACAACAAATGATAAAGTAACAGTCTCTGTATCTATGTCTTTTATATTTTCACGATTGAACGGCTGAACTGATTCATTAAAATACCAAACATTAATTTCGCTTGGAGATAAATCGTATCCTGGTAGCAGAGTATATACATATAAATAAAAACATTTGCGTTTTAGACTTGGTGTTGTGTACGAACCTATCAAAAAAAATCACCTGAGGAAGGTGCCTCAGGTGAAATGGTAATGAAATACGAGATAAGAGCCTGAGCCTGCACGTGCGAAGTCACGGGCAGTATCTATTATTTAAGGGTTATACTTATATTGCTGTCCAAGGCACTGCGACTCAACTATAATATAGTTACTAATTTTAAATAAGAAATACGTCAAATGAAACTGTTAAAAGTGAATTTGTTTTGATGGTTCTACTCCCAAGTGGGTCAAATTGGGATCATAACTTATAAGTGGTTCTAACTAATCACTGGAACGATCCATAAAGCTAACTTGTTAAATTACTTTATTGCTTTATAGCCCCATTTGATATTAATAAGGCTGAGAATACACAGTAAACCAACAAAACATGTATATATTATGCAGTAATATAACACGTTTGTGAAATACAAATGTAAGCGGGTAAACTACAAACCTAGGTTGTGTTGTAATAACATCAACGTATTTTCACAAAATTTAAAAAAACGTTGTTTTTGGTTATTCAAAAGAAAAATAATATAATTTATAAGATTAAAATATGTGGTTCGCTTCGATAAGCACAGTTAAGTATTTTAGAGAGATGAAATAAAAATAAGTTACGTTGAAAAAACAAACTGAGTTAGATAAAGCTTTTTAGTAAACTGGTTTTATGATAATAATTTCGTTACAT
The DNA here is from genome assembly GCA_947859395.1 of Eupithecia insigniata. NCBI lineage: Eukaryota > Metazoa > Arthropoda > Insecta > Lepidoptera > Geometridae > Eupithecia > Eupithecia insigniata. The sequence goes on along the minus strand of OX402004.1, from coordinate 15,031,197 downwards.
TTGGAGACAAAATATTTAGTGTGTAATTTGCGAAGCCACAATGTAGCCAAAACTGTTCACAGATTAATTCAGATTCACAACAAAATTATGTATTAGTACCTAATTTAGTTATATCGCCCCATTAAAAATATTTACGTTTTCTCTAGCATTATTAGTAGTCTTACTTGTTGCAACCCAGCCTGCAAGCAGCCACTGTCAATTGCTCCAAAACGACCGTTTACACTCCGCCTTAGAATTTAGGCGCCAATAAATAAACCTCTCGAAACCTGCGGTTGATTGCGCACCGGTGGCCAACGTTGGGTGACCTTAGCTATTTTGACATGAGCATAGTTTAATTTTAAACTCGGTACCTATACATATGTATGTAGCAAGTAAAGTTGAAACTAATATAAAGCAGTATTTTCAAATTAGCTCAAGTCCCTGAGTTCTTTATCTATTACTTCGTCATACCAGTTGAAAAACCCTCTAGCTGCCCGAAGTCAGGAAGTTGGTGGTGTTACAGCCCCATGCCTCGAAAAGGGCGTCCAGCCGTTGATCCTGCGCCTGACCTCTCCCTGGTCGTGTTGGTCCGTTGTGCCGTCGGCATCGGAATATGAGAGTAAGGGAATAGAGAATTTGTGCACATAATAATTATGTCCTGCACCAATATCCGTTGAGACTGACCGCCGCCCTGGCTTTCGGCATGGAATTTTGGCTAGGAGGATATCATGATAGGAGTTGAAGAAAGGAAATCTTTGCCCTATTGAAGCAGTTGCCACTAAAAATTATATTGGAATTTTAAATCTCACTCTCTCTCTCTCTTATGCTGGCTATGCAGCTGATATCCAGAAATGAACAAAACGAAAAAATATTATATTATAAACGGCATTATTACTTTTTCTATTACTATAGAATTTTACTTGTACGTACCGTGTTATTCAATATTCATTCCATTATTTCGCCTAGGTTATTTCAGTTGTAACAATTTGTTAAAACGATAAGCTTAAACCATTAAGGTCAATTTTCTCTAACAATTGGGTCCAACACCCTGTTACATCAGCCCCATTGGAAGATAAGCATTGGCCCGCCCAAGGCGCCCAATCTAGTACCTACTTAACGATTAAGGTCAAAATAACACTAACAATTTAGACCCAACTGTTGCCATCTAGGAGCCTCGTTTATACTTAGCAAGTTAGTGAACCGAGTGATTGGTTTTACTGGTTTCGATGACCATGTGAAAAGTGCGAAAGAAGCACGTGATTCTGAACTTAAACTAGACTTGATCAAAACTTAGTGCAAAGTCCAGTGCGATTTTGCACCCAGTTTGATAACCCGCGTACTTAAAGAATGGAAATGAGAATGACAACATCTGGCATGCTGTCGACTTGTCCAATGTGTGTTGACCAAAACTCAGTACAAAGTCCAGTGCGATTTTTGACCCGAGAGATTGACTTTTACAACATATATTATGTATCTCTCATATATAACGCGCGTACATAAAGAATGGAAAGGAGAATGACGGCATCTGGCATGCTGGCACCCGTTCAGATGATCTGAGAAACGATGTCATTCTCAATCCCATTCTTAACACAGAAATGTTTAAAGTACGTTTTCGTCCTATTGTTTGTGGATGCATTTATATTTCGCAAGCTGCCATTATTTTTTTACTCCTTTTGTACTCCTTTCCGCACCTCACTAGGACCACACCCACGGCTCCTGTGGACAGGCGCTGGGGTGGATGTCAAAAAATTTACTGACCCAGCGACTTCAAGTAAGCCGTTTCATTCAGACTTGCCATCAGTCAGCCAACTTGTAGAATTCTTGATCTATCTAGAATCGGCCTAGGCATATAACTGAATGGCGCCTTTTCAGCCGTTTGACAAGCGGGCTGAAGGGTATACATATACAATGAGGTACATATGTGATATTTTGGGTACATACGTTTTATCAATTTTATTTAGAATTTTATAAAATTTAGTATTTTCTAAGTAAACCGTGTTTACCATCTTCATTTAGCCTGTAAGTGCCTGCCCTCGTAGTTACAGTTAATTCTGCAAGCGTGTGTAATTTGGGACGGTGAACCCAATTACAGGAGTCTATTTTTTTATTCGCAAAGAATTGCTATGCTCTTTCAAATCCAATTTAAAAAGCTTGTATGATATAAATCTTAAAACAATGAGGTTTATAAAAAGAGGTGGCTCTTGGATCTAAATAATTATTTTCATCCAAATTTCATCACACTCAATCATTGCGAACATGGCTGCAAGGCAAAGGCCTCTCTAGGTAGGTACTAACTAATAAAATTTATTATTTTTAATGAAGATAGACATTTTTTACAGAAAGATTAATAACATCTAAAACGAAACACGAATGAATAAAAAATTCGATATGTAGGTACACTGGCTGAGTAAAAATTCATTCTCATAAAGGTTGTTTGATATCACCTTTCGAATAAAATACTTTTATTAAAGTATAGAAACCAATAAGAACTCATTTTTAGAATTCAAACAGTTGATCTAACTGCAGACTGTTACAAACAATCTAGAGATAGCTCAACAATTTTAAACAAATTGTGATTCTATAGAATTAACATTGTTTGAAGCACGACCACACTGTATAAACGTGTTGACAACGTCGCGTCAGCGTCGTTACGAAGTTATTATGAAAACAGCTTTTGTATTGAGTTGGAGGTAACCTCAACGAATATCCGATAACTATTTAAACGACTATTTAAAAAACTACTTATTTAAATAATACTATTTAACGTTTAGGTAACTACTATACTACACTATTATATTTACAGCTATTTATATCTTATTTAGGTCTTGTTCTGCCCTCTCAAAAATCAATAAGCAAGCAAATTATATTAGGTAATGACTTGGACTTGACTAGCTTAGCAAAATTCATTCAGGTTTTTGTCCAAGCATATTTCTACGTAAGGTTTATGTAAATACATATCTTCTCGTCCGGTCTAGGCAAAATGGTCTGTTTATTCTCATTTAACCAAAAATATGACAACCATTTAAAATTCCTAACTCCATCCTTACAAATTCCCACAATCTCCTTCAGATTCAAAGTACCTTACAAAGTACCAACTGCAGTATAATATGCAAATTCAGCAAAACACGCTTTGGTTACTTTTGCTTTTCGAGATATTCACTAGATAATCCAACGACGGAATTTATCTACTGTTCATAAAGAGGACGTTTTTTTGGAAATTCCGGCGAAAATTTCAATTTATTCTGGGAACTAATAAAGCTATAGAGGAGATGTAGAAATAGAATGTACTGTCGCAGATTTAGGAAAACTGTTGAGTGCATCGTAAAAATGGTGTGTGACTTATTCACATGTATGTTCTTAGACTCGTTATAGGGGTATCGAACTCCTACCATAACATGCTATTGTATGCTGTTTGGATGGTTAAAAAAGGAATTTTTGCTCAGACGTTTTCTCGTCTCAAATTAACTGAGTATTTTTGTTTGAAATATTATATTCATAATTCTACGATTTTGTCCTGAGCGGCGGCGGCGTAACGGGCCAATAGTATAGGGTAGATAAGTCTTACGAAAACAAAATATGAACGTTTACGACGTTTTCTATTTCTCATTATATAAGCGGCCAGTATTTTTTTCCACACCTCTCGTGGCTCGCATTCCGCCGGAAAAGATTAGCTTACACGTGAGCACGTTTTATTTTTGCTCGTAAAGTGACAGTAATTTCCCAATGAATTCTTTGACCTTGACAGTGAACAGAACAAGCAGGGACAATTTCCCAAGACGGGCGAGTTTTAAAGTATTAAGTCATTAAGATAGAGCTGTTGATTTATTGAGATAAGGTAACGTTTCGTCTGCAAATTAATGCACTGAAACTTGAGCTGGTTTTTGTGGATGAGCTTGAAAACTTAAGGGCTAAAACTCAGAGACTCAATTTAATTAAAACGAAAAACTAGATTAAAAGTCGGACCATGTCCTTAGTAATCAAGAGCTGTCCTAGGTTGTATGAAAACCATTTAAAAACTCAATACAAATTTTAGCATCTAATAATTTTCAAAGAACTTCAGTAGGTCAATATTCAAATTAAATTTGAAGTTGAAAAAAAGCTCCTAGAGCTTTTCCACTTTGGTAACACAGACAGCAATAACAGACTCGTAAATTTTTCTTGTCTATCACCAGCACAATTCGCGTCCAGTCTGACAGACGTAACAAATCTACGAAACCTATTCTAAAAATCATAAAAAATAAAACCATACGTGAGTGCAGTCAAGCGGACTCGGGTGAGATGGGGAGTTATAAAACAACTACTTTATGAATCGTTATACTATTTTATAGAGATTGAAATAGACTTTCGTAAGAAGGAGTCGAAAAGTTCGGTATTTGAAGTTCCTATTCTTATTTCCAATGCTAGATCCTCAGTACCTACAGGTAAACTTATTTTTTTATTTGTTAGACCAACGTTTATCATTTATTGAAAAGATTTCGGAATGATACAATTTTATCTCAATAATCAAAGCAGGTTTCTAAATATTTTGCAGATATTTTTAGAGACTATAAATTTATTTTTCAAGTCGTTAATTATATTCTAATATGCAAGATAAATATCCATTGTACGATGGATGATGCAAGTAAAAACAAATCTCTAGTAATTTTATTTAATTCTCAGAATTAATATTAATCCAGACACTCTTTAATACCCTCACCTTCTCGTTAAAAAGTTTTGTGTCAAACCAAAAATAGTTTGATCTAAAACCCAATAGAGAGGTCACACTTTCTAAAATTAGCTACACAAAGTAGTAATTACGCCGTGTAGGACACCGACCTATAATATACTGTAAAACGTCTTAAATAATACTGACATGTGTGTGATTTCAGCTGATTCGCAGTTTGCAATTAATACTTTGATTAATCTATATTTCTGTGAATCTGGACAAAATGTTACTTTTATAATTTTAGATAAATGAATCAGAATACATAATATATTTTGTTATTTCTATATGATGATTTTCTGAAATATAATGGGCATATAGCTCGTAGAACCGATAACCGTTGGGTAGTAAAGGTTCTCGAGTGGCGACCGCGATGCAATGCGAAACGGATTGTGGGAAGACCTCCAACTCGATGGACTGACGACATCGTAGCGGTCGCAGGGAGTCGTTGGATGGAGGCGGCTCGGGACCGCTATTTGTGGCGTCGTTTGGGGGAGCCCTATGTTCAGCAGTAGACGTGTACGGGATGATGATGATGATGATTTTATGAAATCCCTAATTTACAGTAACGGAATAGCGTTGCACAAGAAAAAATAAAATTTAATATCACTTCCACGAATATCTACAAGGGTACGTCGTCATAATAGCGTAGAGATAAGTAGCTTTTACTACGCCGTAGCACCTCTACGCAATTTTTGCTACTTTTTACCCGACTACGAGAGGGTTATGATTTTGACACCCTATGTATGTATGTATATATGTATGTAGCCGATTTTTATGTTCCCACGTAGCGCTGAAAATACTGGTCCGATTTCAACAAATGAGGTGTCATATGATTCGGCTTAATAGCCCGATGGTTATAGGCTATGTGACGTCAGATAAAAATGGTGATCTAACGAGATAGCGGGGGTCGAAGAAAGGGTCGAAAATTTCAATGTTAGTAAATATGCTCGTGTGTGGTATCGTTGCAAATGTCTTTGTTTGTACTTTCCAAAACCGTTTTTCAAACTTTTGTGAGATTAACGATTCTAAAACTATTAGCAAAAGGTATAAAAAAATATAGTTAAAAACTAAAAACCGACTACATAAAAGTCTTAAACAAGCGTTCACCTATTGTCCTTATCATTTTCTTTTGATACTTAGGTAGTCGGAGGCCTTTGTTACAAATTGTAGCGTAGGTATATGGGGTGGGTGCCTCCGACTACCAAAGTATCAAAAGAAAATGATAAGGACAATAGGTGAACGCTTGTTTAAGACTTTTATGTAGTCGGGTTTTAGTTTTTTACTATATTTTTTTGAACGAGTGAGTTTTGATCCACAATATATTTTCAAACTCTTACACAGCAAATAATTTTTGAAATTATGTTCTCTCTAGATTCATTAATATAAAACAGATCTAATAGGCAAGAAAAATTCAAAACATCGATCATTGATTCTTTCTAATCGCATTTTTCTTCTTACAAACTTTCCGCGATCAAACAGGTCCAGAACTTTATGTGAGCAATATTTCAAACAGTACGGAATAAATCGTATTCCGTAGTTTTGGCACTGTCTTTGCCAAATATTTAACAACGTTACAAACTATCTCTTTTATAATATTAGTGAAACACAATCTTGATGATTAAGTTTCTGAATAATTTACCCCTGCTTCGTCCCTATAAAATGAGATAAATAACCACAACTCAATTATATATACGTTCAAATCACGTGTGTTTGTGAACCAATTCAAAGAACCTCGTGTTGTTGATTGAGCTAGTTTACATAACAGTAAAGTTATTAAGACAACATCCCTACTGTGCAAACCTTGTGGTTTATTTGACTTAGTAAGATGAAAATACAATGTCTTCAGATCAACTAAAGATTTTAAAAAGCCCTTGTCTCCTATACCTTTTCTTTGCCCTTGTAAGAAGTGTTCTCGAATACGGTAGCCCTATATGGCCTCCTAATTATAAAGCTCATAGTCACGAAATTGAAACGTGCAAAGAAAATGCCTACGTCTATTATGCTTTAGAATGCATCCAGGTCGTTCTAGCCTGAATTACGAAGATAGATTATCTAAATTTAATGTTCAGTCTTTGGAAACCAGGCGTATTCTTTTTGATCTAATCTATTTATATAAAATTATACACGCAATTATTGATTCCCCCAAGCTGTTATCAGCGATATGTTTTAATACACGATTTAGTGCGCGCAGGTCCAACACAACCAACCTCTTTGCTTTGTTGACATATAAAAACAATATTTCTTTTTACAACCCTCTGACCAGAATGGCCCGTCAGTACAATAGTTTAGCTAATGAAAACACTGTACTTGACATTTTTGTTCCTAAATTGAGCCAGTTTACTAGAACTCTAAAATCACATAAATTGGGTTCCTAATTGTATGCTTAAAATTGTAAAAGTGTAGATGTACTTTATGTAAGTTAGTTCATAATAAGGTAATACCTCAAGTGGATACCACCCCTTTTATTGTTATAAAATATTTGAAGTTGTTTGCTCTACATGTCTTGTTCATATTGATTCTCTGTATGCACATAACTTGTTAAATAGTCAAGTTATAGATATATATCATTTTAAATTAGTGTATTTTGTGATTATTTTATGTTTTGTGCATCTCAATATATAAAATAAAATCTTTCATGATCATGGTAAGCACGATCCATAATCAAGGTATGTTATTAGGTCATAAAGGGCAAAAGTTACAAATTATTTATTCGTTAAATTTTCATCAAAGAACTCGTAGGAGGATTTTCAGTAATTCAAACACGAATTCATTTACCTCTCTGATCTTTTTATCACAAATAGACCTTTGTTTGACCACAATCTCCTAATTGAATTGATGTGACCGAAGATGTATCATAAAAGTGTAGAAGAGACTTAATACCATTATTGTCTTGAAGAGATGCCGTTGTAATTGACAAGAGGAACAAAGGCCGGCGAGCTTTGTATAGGACAAAGCGTTGTTGACATTCTAACGTTGTTGTTTAGATTACACACAGAGATTTGATTTTAGGTTGGACCATAAAACCTACCGATAGTACAACCTACACTATACAATATAACATAACATATCGTTACATTATACCGTCTACGAGGTCAATGAACCTATAGACCTGAAATGAAAGAAAAGCTACTGGATCCCCTCGATCTCTTACGATGTTTTTCGTCAAAGTAAACAAAAATAATAACGAAAGAAGGCCCTTTGAAAGACAATTGAGTGGTTGGGAGATAAATGGTGAAGATTTAATAAAAGGACAACTTAAAAGGTTTTGAAAGGTCTTGGGTTCATTTCCGCCCATGTAGTATTTATTGGGGATTGTTATTCTTAGAGGGTTTCGTTTTTTTTTTTCGGTAAAATGTGTTCTTGGTGTAGTTAAAAATATCTATCTATTTAATGTATTGTACTAAGTACATATATCTGTCATCTAGTACCAATAACACAAGCTCTGTTTTGCTAGGGGCCAGGTGATGCTGTGTGGATCCAGCATTATTTATATGTATAAAGGTGTCGTTTTCGAGGCGCTTAAGAATGCAACTTTTTATATAATTTTTTCCACCCATAATGAAACGGAGGCGGTGTAATGTGCCAAGGGTGAGAGGTTTTTGTGAAAGCAACAATCAATCCAATCAAAAACGCTATCCGTTCTAAATTTCGTTTTTGACTTCTTGCCTCTATTGGTTTATGCTGTACCAAATAATCTTATTCTTTATTTTATTCGGTCGAATGAACTCGTAAATTCCTTAGATCTACGATAAATTAATGACGTGACATTCTACGTGCAATTTTATCTTAATTCCAAAAATATCTTATAATTCACGTACCTAGTACAGCATTCGAATTAAACTCGATGTTAAACCTCTGAAATAGATAGATAAATAGATATTTTTTATACGTTTTTTTGCGTTTTTTTTCTTTTTTACCTCTACCGACAGGTCAAACGAAGGTCTATAAGTCAAGAAGAGCCCTTAAGCTTGTGCAAGCTGTCAAATCTGATGCCATAAAAAACCGCGCGCACGATAGGCTGCCAAACTTTAAATAATTTGGAAATCTAGTTACCCTTACTACCCTAAAGTCACTACCAGCGTGATCCATTAAAATCCAGACCATAAATAAGATAGAGTCAAACAAAGCAGTGGATAGACAAGCCACATTGTTATCCTTAGATCGTGTGTGGATTATCCCGGCGCGGTGTCCCATTAATCTTCACTGGTCTGACCTTAGGAAGGTCTAGATAGTAGCTCAGAATTAGTATTTGTGGGCCAAGTCATGATTCGTATGAATAGTGTATTGTGCATGGTATTATCACAGGCTGGTTTTTTATTTGCAATGATTGCCCGTAAGTGTCTGTGAAGTTAGCAGAGCATCTTCCAGCAGAGCATAAATAAATTAGAGTTCTGTTCGCATGCAGGAGAGTTCTATAGTTCTATAGATTTGAGTTATTGGGGTTTCTTTAGGAAGAAAATCCACTCGTATAGGTATAAGCGTACTCGTCTAAGCAACGGAATGGATGCTCGGCCATCGTTTTAAAGAGTTTCGCCTATCAGAGTATTACCTTGACGGTTAATCATATTTTTCCACATTACAAATCTATAAAACTAGCAGTCATTCGCTTTTACGGGCAGTTAAACATTATTACTATAACGATAAACTCCCGTTAAAGATATTTTATTTGAGCGGAATCCGTCTGGAACATTAAAGGGCTTTATAATACTAGGGAGATTTTTGACTTTGTTCACTTGTAGAAAATTTTCTAAATCAACTCCATGGGGTAACAGTTACGTTAAATAATGAGAATAGAGTAGTTACGCAACAAACATTAAGATTGTTTTGGCACAACTAAATACTTTGTTACACGGTGACTCGCTAAAATTGAAAATAAATCATAAAATTTTCTGATACATATATTTTTAAAATGCCGTTTCAATTGTTTAAGAAACAAATAAAGAATTCCTACAGATCCCAATACAGCGGCAAATTAGTCTCAACCTTCCAATCGATAGCATCAGTGATTGAAAACTTTTTCAATCTCGAACTGAATAAAGTTACTGAGCCATTCGGACGAATAACGAATACTTTTAAACGTAAAGTTTTATTCGAAACGTGTTGTTGCAATGACCTAAGGAAGTGGAGTGAAATGGAAGTAAAGGAGCGTTACGAGTGGCAGGGTGTTTCGTATAGTCTAGACGAGACGAGACGGTGTAAATTGTGTATGGCTGATTAAAGGCAGCGTGCTAACAGCCAAACGGTTGTGGATCTGCGACTAAGTAATAGGTATGTTCGTTTTTATATTTTATTTTTAATGGAGCTTGTTTTCTATTTCAGTGTTGGGTGGTCAACGACAACTTCAAAAATCGATATGTACGGTCAATCTTCGAAAATAGTGCTCAGGTGTCTAAGGCGGAGGTATACGAGTTCTCTAGTCAGAACATACAATGCACTGGGTACTTATGGAGTGACGGGTGACCCTCTGGATCACCCTTCACTCCATACCACTCCATACCGTACCCACAACATATAAGATAAGCAGAGGATTTGCAATACAGCCAAAAAACAAGAGTTAACGAAGATGGCACCGTACTGGACAGAATGGTGCAAATCGGTGCAATATACAAAAGACCTCACGGAGTAAGTAAAATAATAATATCCGCTCGTACCATGTACAGAATACACATTACAACTTACATAGATATCGGTAACTGTACCACAGATTAGGTAATGTAACTTCACTGTACATAGATATTACGCTATCACATCATTTTATCAAACTCTAAAAAGACATACGTATACAATGATGACAGAAATAAATGGGAGTTGTTTTAGGTACTCCTAATCAAAATTCTACTGAAACTGTTTCAAAACATTCACATAGACTGAAATCGCAGAAACTCTTCTCATTATTTGTCAAACTGCAGAGCAACTTCGACAAATAACTCTGAACTTTATGCAACTGATAATTGAAGTTAGAATCGCTGGCGAGGGGTTTGTAGTGCGGTATTGTTAGAACCACGGCGGCCAGAGCTTAGAGTTAACAATGGAGTTGTTCTTCTAGAACACTACACGAGCAAATGAAAATAACCTTGTTTTTCTCTGCTTTTGTCTAGATGGAACTGCTTTTTAGATGCCGTGCCCAAAGGGTGAAAACGGGACCCTATTCCTGAGCTTCCGCCGTCTGTCCGACTGTCTATCAGTGTATATGTTTCTTATGAATTGAGTTGATAGTTTAAAATTTCAGAGATTTAACAACTGCTCTAAGACGCGGCTATACTGCAAGTTACTACTCTCAAGTTGCATGGCGCCCTAACAGGGCTTCTAATACCTAGCCTCTAAGTGAAATATTTAAGACCCCTCACATTGTAAGTATTAGGATTGCAAAACAAATACTTGAATACTGAACCTCATATGAAGGCGATTATAAAGACCTTGCTAAATCTAGACGACAGAGGGTATTTACACGTACATAGACTTATGCAAATTTACTATACCTGGAAGAAGTGATTTCACCACTGTTACAAATATCAAGACAAACAACCTAATAAAAATAAGTTTTATAAAAAGTAAAGCCAATATAATTTCTCTGCATTTTCAGCACTGAATCCTTCGTGGGTGAGACCGAAACACACTTGACTGGTCTTTATCCGACTTTTTGTATGAAGGTAATGCCACATAATACTGAACCAACCACGGAAAAGGGTTATTCCCAACTTCTCACATCAACGTCTCACGCATGACTATTTCCAACGTCTCATGCGTCTCACGCAGGTCTATTCCCAGTGTCTCGAAAAGTCTCTTTTGTTCCGCGTACAAGTTGGAAGTGAAAATCTTTGTACAAAAGTTACTTATCAAAATGTACAAGTTTTGAAGGCTCGGTAATACAATGGCCTTTATTTCTATCATGTTCTTTGTTCTAAACTTTTGATAAGATTAACGACATGTCAGGATATAAAACGTTAAAAATAATCATTAGAATGTGTTTAATACGTGGCTAGACTAACTTGGATCTACTACAAAAAACTTCGTAAATAAAATCAAAGTTATCACTTTATTTCCTACATTTAAATCTACATAAGTGATTTGAAATCAAGTTTATATTTGGGATTAACCTGTCCAAGATTCCTGTAAAGGAAATAAAACATTAAGTTTTTTTTTAGATTTTGAAGTTTTCTTTTAACGAACAGACCAAGGGTACTTCCACTGAATACTAGGTAACTAACAGGACGCGTAACTTGGACAATCTATGCTCAGCTCTATTTCAGTAGGTGACTATGTCCCATTTACATTGGAAAAATATTTGAATTCTTGCAAAACTAGCATCATCATACGGACCTGCGTTAGTATTATCAAGGTGAGTCCTACAACGCAAAATAAAAAAGACTAAATGAGACCAAAATAGAAAGAAAAAGAAAGAAAGAAAGATTTTTATTTACCTTACGAACTACTACAATGTAACTCTAAAATATTTAATACAATGTTTAGTGGGTTTGATTTTGTGCGTAGCAGAGCGCAAGGCAAACGGGGCTCCGCTCAGCATTGTGCTGGATACACACTGATGTATGCACCCAACGCTGGTTTTCAGCGGGAACCACACGAATCACGAAAATGATAATGGTCCATAAAAATTAGTAAAGGTAGACCCTGCGGCCCTATTGTGTAACTTGAAATCGATTACCAGTGAACATTACCAGTAGTCGACCCAGTCAGAATGTAATCGGTATTGTCTAAGGTTTTCAACTGGGCTTCGGTTTCGGAGTGAATGATTTAGGTGAATCCAATTTGTCTAGATTTCGATCTTTCATGCGTTTCGTTAATGCAGGTAAGACTACTAGTAGTCCACTAGTAGTTCACTCGTACTATTTGCGATTTAGTGGTTTTACTAGTTGCAAAAACGGTAATTATATTTATCATGCTGTAAAAACACAGTGTATGCATTATTTTTGTAATTATTTTTGATTTCACCACGTATTTTGCCGGTAAGTTTACTACAAAAGTTGTAACGAACCGCAAGTTTTCTATTTTTGGGAGTTGTCAAAAGTTCGCGGTGATTTTATATTTTGTTGTTGTGTGAAATAAATGTTTTGCTTTTACAGAAAAAGATTCGTTTCAAAGTAAGAATATTTAACGAGTTACGGCCGATTTCATGCGTTACAAAAGTTATCAAGTTTATTGTTACACAACAGTGTGTTAAGTATTATGATAATACTTAACACACTGTAAAATGTGAAATTTCAGAATGCCTTCAAGAAAAAATTGTCTCAAACAGGCAGTTGGATATACTATGTAGATTCTTCATGGAAGAGAACAGAGGTTTGCAGTGGCATGGCGGCCTACTGTCCACTGCCTGGGTATTGACGGCCCACTGGCGAAATAACAAACTGAACAGCTGTTGGCTGGCAACAACTCTCGATGCTGTTGGGGCTGGCGCCACTCGAACGAGCGCCAAGTGGAGTAATGTAAGATGTAATTTTATTCATTACATAGGTTTAGCTTTAAAGATTCTCAAAAAAGTCAGTTATATGGAGAGAATGAAAAGTAGTTTAGCGCAGTGTAAACAATTAATAAAATTAAACAGCACTGCTGGACAGAGCCTCCTCCAAAGCTGTATTTTTGTAAATTGTTTCAGATACACCACATGCTGCGGGTGTGCCTCAGTGGGCAATGCAGATCGAGGAGCGGCATCTAGCGAATGAGGAGAGTTTGGCGTTCACTACAATTATTGACTGCCACCTTGGCAGCAATACAGCGCTTCGTAGCTTGCATTGAGGAGTGACTGGACTGGCACATAACCAGTAATTTGTATTACCTTTGTACATTATTAGTAGTAAAATTAAAAGAAATAACTATGGATTGTGTTTTTTAATTTGTTTATTTATGTTCGACTCCTCCACAGTCAACATTAGCGGCTTGCTGGCCTGCCGCAAGATGCTGCGATCTAAACTCAGATGCTTTTTAGCCCTTCTTCTTCCGCAACTGCCGTCAAAATGGCCCTCGCCATAACGACTAAAATCAAATAACTATGTGAAACAGACCTAATTTTTGTGCACTCAATATTCAAATGTAGTACCTACTCAGGTGAAATATCTTGAGGTATGACTCTTTCCCAGTTAAGAAGGAGAAATTAGATTATAAGAATGCTTTATATTTTCTTTTGACAAAATGATTGGATATCCTCAAGTAAGTATGGGTGTTTGTTCAGTTACGTACCTAATTATTATTCTGAGATAATAATGACATGATAAGCACTTATTTCCATTTTCTTATCTGGACTTGATCTGGACACTGACTTATACTACGTAGTATAACTCAGTGTAGGTATTTGGATAGAGATTTGAACAAAACACTTGAAACAAGACCCAAATGAGCTCCCTGCTTCTTTTGGCGTTTCACATGGGCTTGAAATTGCTACTGAAATTCATTTCGGCGTTACGCAATACCAAAATCTGTCAAAAGTACGAAGTTCCATTCATTCGCTGGGCTTGAATTTCGCTGGTAATGGTGTTGGATGTGTCAGTTGTTTACACAATAAGTGACAGTCGAAGTCCAGGCTAGGTTTCAAATGTCAAAAATGAAGTCGATGTCGATTACCAGTTCAGTTACACAATAGGGCCGCTGGTTTACACAATACTACTTGATTTAACTAATTGTTGTGTTCAGCAATCAAAAATATACTTGAATAATGATACCGATTACTTGAATAGTGTTCAGGATACTTTGTGAGGCTCCGGCTGTCGCAACTTAAAGAAGGTCGTTAACAACATCGTTGCGTTTATGTGGTGTACTTTGTTGTACCAGGACCATAACATTAAAAACAATATAACTTGCGTACCTATAGAATAGGATTGAGAATGATGTCGTCTCTAATTATGTACATAGTTCGAATCAATCTGAACGGAACAGAATGACGGGTGACGTCATTCTCGAAACGATTCCGCGTACGCAGGTTATATTTAAAAATATTGATTAAGAAACAGTAACTATAGGAGAGGTTCAAATCTTTTGTCGTACCATAATAAAAGTTATAACCTGTCACTGTGGTATTTTGGGGAGCTGCAACAGTGGACACCTTTTGTACAAAATGATGGTAATGTTTATTTGCGAAACATCAAAACCGATACCCTTGTATTAGATTTCGTTGGACAATCAACTTAATGAGCTATGTAGATTTAAATTATAATTGTTAAATCCAAGTTATACCTAGTAATTAAGATGAGCACGTATTTTATGTTTCTCGAGTGTGTTTTTTTTATAGTTACTATAAATCTGAAACAAATCTTTTATAATGTTTATTTTTTGTTTACAATTTTTTTTTTTTTATTAAGGTTGTAAATAATTAATAAATAATATTAAACTATATTACAAACTTTGTATTTTATGAAAAAAATTTGAATCCTCGTATTTTTTTAGTGGGGACGAACACTCAAAAACTTCCCACTGGTCCCTATATGGACAAACAGGAAGTAAACTTCCTGTTAGTCCCCATTAGGGATAAAACGTAGAGACGAGCGGGAATAACCCGATTTTTCCATCAACCAAAATGTTTTAATTTGCTATCACTGGGCCGGAGTGAAGCGCATCGCTAAATGTACAATACATATTATAAATTATAGTTTAGTAAAACACAAGCCTAAAACGTGGATAACCCAAAGTTAGGGTTGGTGCTAAGTAATCCGTTTAGCGCACACCACTCCGGCACAATTAGCCGACAGGAACTGAGAACTCTATTCTCCTTGTTGGCTGTTGCAACAGACAGGCTGTTGCCTTTATTTAACTCTTATTCTGTTACATTCGTGAACTAAGCAGCCGCCCCCCTATAGAGAGGAGCAATTTAAAAGGTAGAAAAAAATATTCGGTTATGATTAACTTTTAATCAGTTGTTTTTATAAAACATTTAAATTATAAAAAAGAACAAAATATGAAGTTATTTATTTGTAACTGACAATTTCTAAATTACTGATCCGATTCTAACAATTATGTATTTCACTATGGATAAGTATCGTTCTGTAGGCTAAAATTTATCCACAAAAATAAATTAATATTGATTTAGTTGAGACATCCAACGATCTCTCAAAATAATCATGTACTAACTCTAACCAAGCACACTTCATTTTGTACTATTTTCCACAATAACAGAATTAAGGCCACACCACTCTCTCCAATTCGCACCCATCATAATTTGCTCCACTAACTTCCTACAATATCAATTTGCTCCAATACCCGTAATAATATAACACGGATTATCGATACCCCTAATAATGCCATTGAGTCTCTATTCTGCGCCATAATTGCTCTACTAGGTAACCTATTAAGCAGTATAAGTAATTTAATTATATATATATATATACAGGGTGTCTGGTGGCAGATTTATGTTTTTAAATACGATTATTTCGAAAAGTAATAAACGGTGCGGGGGGAGTTTGGTGCCGTTGGAAACACTGACCGTGCGGATTCTCAGTCACGATGTCGCAGTGGTCGAGTGAACATCGTGCGTTCGCCATCGAGGCATTTTTTAAAAGTAATGATTCCTACCTAACTGCTCGTCGACAATTTTGTTCACGCTTCGGTATTCGACGGATAAGTGATGGACCGAGTGAAAATCTAATTCGTTCCTGGGTGCGGAGATTCCAAGCAACTGCTTCGGCTATGAACACCCCACGGCCAGGGCCCAGTCGCTCTTCAAGGACTCCCGAAAACATTGAACTGGTGGAAAGCAGCTTACGTGAAAATCCACGACTTTCAATACGGAAAAGAGCGGCCTCACTGGGACTTCCTAGAGCGATTATTAATGAAATTTTAAAAAAGGATCTAAAGTTCCATCCTTTTAAAATTCAAATCGTTCAAGAATTGAAAGAAAGTGACTTTGTTTTACGCAAAAATTATTGTGAAACGATGTTGGAGCGTTTTCGCACTGTTAATCCGATTTTTTGGAGTGACGAGGCTCATTTTCATTTAAACGGCCACGTCAACAAACAAAATTGCCGTTACTGGTCTCCAAGAACCTGCAACCCTCGACTGAAACATCAAAAACCATTGCATTGCCCCAGGGTAACTGTGTGGTGTGCGTTATCCACAAATGGGATTATTGGACCATTTTTTTTTGAAAATGCTCGAGGCCAGGCGACGAATGTCAACGGTGAGAATTATCGACGCATGATAACGGATTTTTTATTGCCGAACCTTCGAGCTCATCCATCGTACTCATCACATACGTGGTTTCAACAGGATGGTGCGACTGCACACACAGCCAGGGCTTCGATGACCTTGCTTCGGGATTTTTTTCCCCAAAAATTGATTAGTCGCTTTGGGGACATCCCGTGGCCACCGAGGTCACCCGACTTAACCCCTATGGATTTTTTTCTTTGGGGTTACCTCAAAGAGAGAGTTTATAATGACAATCCCCGAACTCTGGTGAATTTAAAAGAGAATATTCGTCGAGAAGTCAGCTCAATCGAAGCAAGTTTGCTGCAGCGTGTAGCGCAGAACACAATGCTCCGTTTTGAACAGTGTGTGCAACTCGACGGAAGACATTTGGATGAAATACTCTTTAAAAAATGAAATCCGCATTTCTGTTCTCTTGTTTACTATTTCTATTAAAACTTTATTTCAAATATTTTTTTTTTATTTAACTTTGAAAACATAAATCTGCCACCAGACACCCTGTATATATGGCGTCGCCCGGTTCATTCCAAACTTGGCTGATGCTCTACCGCGCGTATCGATACCTAAATAGTTACAGGTATGTATGTACGTTTAGCAACAAAAGTGGCCAAAGTGTCAGTTGGCCATGTGGCCAAATCTAGTGTCCAGTCAAATCCCCTATCAATGTGTAGGTAAGTATGAAGGACTCTCTTTATTCACAGAACCCGCCGACACAGTCCGGCGGGTTGGTGTGATAGTTCAGTATATGATTGTTCTAGACAGCCAACAGTGTGTCGGCGGCGCGACCATTTGGAAGAATACTGTCGGCGACTTTGATCCAGTATTTTATATCTATGATATTGATATATGATTTTGGCGCAAATTTCAAGGAATGAGTGGTTTAACTCTAGAAATTAATATTGATTGTGTGATTGGATACCTATTGAGAATGAGCTTAAATTATTATTGTGAAATTCTGCTAAGTGGAAATGTAAACTTCATTGAAACCTTTTTTTTGGCTTCGAAAGAGGAACTTCTAAAAATTGATATAGAACGTTTCAGGCCTTGCACTTGGGATTGGGACTACTGAAGTGAGTGAAAATTAATCTTATTGTCAAGGCCAAAGCTTTGAAAATGTAGCACAGATTTCTTTCGTAATTATTAATAATTAATTTTATATCGGTCACCTATTATGCTAACTCTAGTTATCTATTAAGTGCCATCAAATTGCTGTTACACGATTATGATTACTGTAAATAAATAAATTTTATGTTAATGGTTAGTACTTTATATGATTTACAGAACGAAACAAACGACGACAAAAATTGAGGTGTAATTGGAGCATGGGAAAAATCTCTCAGAAACCAACGAGCAAAAACCCGATAAAAATACACATGCCAACAAGAAAGCAAATACCTAGCTAGTCAACAGCTAGTGATCACATACACATAACACTCAGACACATCCATTCCAAAAAGGAGAAGTCAACGAACTGGAATTGTCTCAAAGCCAAGGGACACATTGTCCAAGGTCCAGCGACGCCGGAGGTTGAGGTAAAAAACAACACACACCTTGGTTTGTTTCACTCTACATTCAATGAGAGTCAACACCTTAAGCGATGGAGAGGAGTCCTCTTATTTTCGTACGATGAATGCATTTAAAATCAATGAGATTTTAAGGTGTAGAGATGAGATGTGAGTTGTTGTTATTCTGTGTGTGAGTCAAATTTATCGTTCTTGTAGTGAAAACAAAGGGCATATAGGTACCTACCATTATTAGAAAGAGAATAATTAAAAACGTTTTATTTCCAAAAAGTCAGTGTAAAGAAATAATTTTTGTGAATATTCATTAAACTTTCCGATTGTTTTGAAACGAATTCACGAACTACCTAACTAGTCAGATAAAATTTTAAGAAAATTGCAAAGAACTTAATATGACTTTATGATTATAAGTTTAGAAAACATCATTACTAGGTAAATTGTAAATACAACATAAATCATCGTAGTACCCCAATATTCCATCACAAGTGCTCTTATGCACAATCATTGTTTAAAAATCATCAAATAATAGACCTATATGTAAGCATAATACATGTATGTATGTATATCAAAAATTACCTACCTATCTTTTTTTTTTTTTAGTTACATAAAGTCTTTATTGACAAAGAAAATAACAATCAAATAATGTAAGAAATTAAACTAGTATTTACAATCAATTCTACCTATCTTATTATCTTGTTATCATCATCATCATCATCATCAGCCCATATACGTCCACTGCTGGACATAGGCCTCCCCTGTCCGACGCCACAAATATATATATATATATATATCTTGTTATATTATTAATTATATCGCTTATCTAGCCATACGCAAGCTCAGCCTAATTTGATGCTAGGTAACGCTATGTGAATTGTGTAGCATTATTTACATATGTTATTTATCTTACTACCATGTGAGTACAACTGGTAAATAGTAGAGGTTCCTGACCTGACCCACATAATAATAGGCGTGCAAATATTTATCTCGCAATTTTATCTCGGTACAGTCTAAATAAAGTTAGAAAGAAGCTTCTTAATCTCATGCAAAGCTGTCATTAAAATACATCTTCCACTTCATTACATCAAATACCTTTTAAAAGATAAGAATATAAATTCACGATTAAAAATAATTCATCACTAATAAAATTAAATACTTAGATAAGTAAAGATGCTTTTAACAAATTGATGTTTGAGTTTGATTGCCATGAAATAACTTTTTATATCATGTTTGAGATTTTTACACAAGTTAGCGACAGTAGAGTGTACAATATCGAGCCAATTCATTTACTTATTTGATATGAAATGTGATTCAATCCTTCCAAAGGTTGATAGATACTTCGGTATTCAAATGCTGGAGACATATAACTGGTTCTAACCAAGCGAGCGAAATCACTTCATTCCAATTCTTAAAATTTTCTCAATTTCAGCGCTACAGCACTGCACGTTCTTAAAATGAAAAAGGGTCTCCATGATGTCACAGCAATGGCATCTATCTTCGAATGGTGACCTAGAGGATAAGCGGCCAGTGACCTATCAGGGTCAGTGTCACCAGCTCTAGACGTGTCATGTTACTGGTAAAGACACACGCCGGGCTTCCTCGCAAAGCATACATTTTGCCTCTGTCAACAAGGATCTGTCAATAAGGATTTTGTTTCCAACATATCCAGGCTGTTAAGATTGATTGTTGTCACAGTGATAATAAGGCATTTTTCAAAAAAGATATCCTTAAAATTAATTACGAGTAAATGGCGAGTCTTTTTCGGCGAGTGGAGAGGATGTCCAAATAAGTACCCTGCAAGT